>CM072996.1:185283655-185908655 GCA_037038555.1 Rhynchonycteris naso | reverse complement strand
GTCTAGTGTCTAGGATGTGGAGAAGCGGGAACTCTCATACATTGTGAGAATGTAAAATGGTACACCCACCTTGGAGAATAGTTTGGTCATTTCTCTAAAAATTAAAGCAACTTACCATATAGTGCTCCAGAGGAACAGAACCAGTAGGATGTTTCTGTATTTAGGAAGAGATTCTTTTATGAAATTGGCTCACGTGATTGTGGAGGTTTACAAGTCCAAAATCTGATAGGGGAGGCCCACAGCCTGGGACTGAGGAAAGAGGTGTAGTTAGAGTGCAAGCCAGCCTGCTGGAAACCAAGGAAGAGCTGATGTTGCAGGTGATGTACAGAGCTAGACTTCTGGGGAATTTCCTTTTGCTCAGAGAGGTAAGCCTCTTGTTCTGTTTAGCCCTTCAGCTAATTGGATGAGGCCTACTCACATTATGGAGGGCAGCCTGCTTTCTCAAATTTCATCAGTTTAAATGTCTTATTCAAAAATACTCCCCCAGAATAACATTTCACTAAATATCTGGGCACTGTGTCCAGCCAACTTGACACAGAAAATTAACCCAGCAATTTTACCTCACAATCTACGCAAGATAAATGAAAACATATATCTACACAAAGACTTGTATAATTGTTCATAGCAGCTTTATTCATCATAGACAAAAATTAGAAACAACCCAAATGTCCGTAAACTGGTAAATAGACAAACAAAATGTGGTATACCCATGTATTGAAACATTATTCAGCAATTAAAAAAACAAATGAAAATACTGATACATGTTGTAATATGGATGAACCTCAAAAATATACTAAATGAAAGAAGCTAAATTCAAAAGACTAAAATGGTATAATCCCAGTGATAGGAAATGTCTAGATAGAACAAATCAGGGGAGGTTTGGAGGTGGGGGAGGGAGTGACTACATAGGGACTCAAGGGAATGAAAAGTGATGGGAATGCCCTCAAATTGGATTGTAGTGATGATTACACCTTTGTACGTTGACTGAAACATTATTGAATTGTACATTTCTAACAGGTCAATCCCATGGTATGTAAATTGTACCTTCATAATGTAAAGTAAAGAGGGGAGGATTAGAGTGGGACATATGGGCTGAGGGTAGGACACACAATGCATTTCATATAAGCTCTTGTAAATACTTGAGGCAGATCACAAATTTTGCTCTAAGCCCTCTCAAGAGACCTTCCATAAGATGAGATTTGTTTCCTAGTTTTCACATGATCAAAATTTATCAGCTGTTGTAATGCTGCAGAAAATATACTAGTGTTGGACACTCCTCCATTTTAAAAAGAGTGTCTACATGCACACAAACACCACAATTACATATACATGTGTGTGTGTGTGTGTGTGTGTGTGTGTATATATATATATATATATATATATATATATATATATATACTGCTCATAAAAATGAAGGAATATTTTAACGCTTCTGTATTTTGTTAGAGCAGTCCCAGAGCCCTCGTAGTCTCAGTGAGAGGGTACACAGGCATGACCTCTTAATGGAAGAGGTATCAGAGAATTTGTGACCATCTTAATCTACCACAGTCCACCCTCCAGTTGTAAATGATTTACATTCCTCCTATATTCAAAATATGCTCAGCCCCTTCTAAGAATTCTAAAAGTCTCATTCCACTATAGCTTTAACCTCAAGCTTAAGGTTCAGGATTTTGTCATTTAAATGAGGTCGAAATATGCAGGAAGCTCCACAGGTGTACTTCCTCTCAAGAGACAAGCTATTAATATAGATTGAAGAGTCAGGCATAGAATAACTGCAGTAAATACTTCAATTCAAAAATAGGGAGCAGGAGGCACATAGCTTTCACTGGTCCATAGTAGTTCTAAAATTCTGATGTTGTCAGTTCCTTTATAAGCACCAAACTTACTCCCTGGAAGTGATTATTCATGGTTCAGGAAGTGGTAAAAGACAACTGTGATCAGTCAGGAAAGTATAATCTCTAGGATAATTGCTAAAAATAAGAAAAATGTATAAGTAAAAACAAAGAGGAAATAAAAATGGAATAATAAATTTGATTAATCAAAAAATAAAGGAATAAAAGAAAAAACATGTAATTATAGAAAACCAATTAGAAGGTGTTCTTAAATATCAGTAATTAATTACAGGTAAATGGGATAAGTTCTCTAATTAAAAGCCAAAATAATTTGGACTAGATTTTTAAAAAGACTCAACTATATGTAGTTTATATAAGACATATTACATAAAGGGATATGGAAAGAAAAGGAAAGGTAACTGTGCAAACATTACCTAAAAGAAATCTGATTTATTAGTATCAGAGAAAGTAGACTTTAAAGCAAGAAGTATTATGAGAGACAAAGGGAGCATTTTTTTAATGATAAAAGGCCATTCAATTGGAAGACAGAACAGTTCTAAATTTATATGTTAATATAATTTCAAAATATATAAAGCTAAAATTGGTAGGATCAAAAGAAGAAATAGATATCTAAGTCACTATCATAGTTGGAAAGTTTAACAACCTTCTTTCAACCATAAATATAACAAGCAGATTTTTTAAAAAATTATAAGGTTACGGTATATAGAATATTTAAATAATACCATTAACCAACTTGACCTATTGGCCTATTATCGTCATTGTTCTATGTATAGAACATTATTCCAAACAACTGCAGAATACTCATTGTTTTCAAGTGTCCACAGGACTTTTACCAAAACAGAACAGGTGCTGAGCCAAAAAGCAAGTCTCAACACATTTTAAAAGATTGAAATCATACAATGGTATGTTCCACAATGGAATTAAACTAGAAGTAACAGAAAAGTTTTAAAAAAGACTGAGTTGCTTTGAAGATATGCAACACACTTGTAAATAATCTATGGGTCAAAGAAATACAGCCACAACTAGAAAATATTTTGAACTGAATCAGTATTAAAACTTGTGAGACACAGTTAAAGTAATACTTAGAACTATATAGCTTTAAATGCACATTATTTAAAGGTAAGGTTGAAAGTCAGTGATCTAACCTTCCATCTCAAAAAGCTCAATAAAGAAGTACAAATTAATTTCAAATAAACTGGAAGACAAAGAAACAAAGAAAGGAGACAAAATAGGAAAAATTAACAGTGTCAAAGTTGTTTCTTTGAAGATTAACAAAGTTGATATAACCCTACTAAGAAAATGAAGAGAAATCTCAAATTAGCCTTATGGGTATAAAATATAAGTATAAAAAGAAAACAGTAGAGATCCAAGAAGCATCTGAAGGATAAGAGAATATACTATGAATAACTTTATGCCAACACTTTTGACAGCTTTTTGTGAAATGGGTAAATTCCTTATAAAATACAACTTACCGAAATGACACAAAAAGAAATAAAAATTAGTCCTAGCAGGTGGCGCAGTGGATAGAGCATTGTCCCACAGTGCCAGAGTCACTGGCTTGATCTCAGGGTCATTGTCTCAATCCTGGGGTGCCAGCTTGACCCTGAGGGTGCCAGTTTGAACCCCAGTTAAGGTATGTATGATAAGCAATCAGTGAGGACACATAAGTGGAATTCATTAATTGATGTTTCTCATTTTCTCTTTTTCCCTTTCTCTCAAAAATAAAAGTTATAGTAAAAATTCTCAATAGTACTCTATCTTTTATAGGCATTGAATCCATTATAAAAAAAAAATCCAATCTCTAATAGTATTCTAAAACTGAATTAGGTCTCAGTAGTAGGTCTTTGAATGATTTTAGGAAATTTAAAACTTCACTATGGCTGACAATTCTACATTCTACCCATTTCTATATAGTAGTTTCTTTCAGATTGAGTTTTAATTTATTTACATTGCAACCCTTTTGTTGGAGTTTAAGGAGACAAATGAATTATACCATATATTTTTTCTTCCAGCTTCTGGCCCTTGAGAAGTAGACACAACACAGATTAGAATACAAATGTCAACTTCATCTGTAAAAAACTGGGTAAGAGAGTGTGCTTAGATCTGTATCTATTCTTCATACATCTTCAGATTGGATTGACTTAATTTTCTCTGTTGAGTTGACTATATGGATGGGAGGAGAATGTATGTAGGTTTGGGAAAGCAAACCCTAAAAGAGAGTGAGAAACTGGTGACACATGTGGCCAGACTTTTACCCTCTCTCACCAAACAGGTAAGGCAGAGAGAGAGAGCAAGCAAACAACTAGCAACCTGGATGAAACCTTTTTCCATGGGGCCAGATCTACTCTACTCATTGGAACCTATAGTTGCACTGCAGACCTACTTCTGGTTCCTCATGTCATCTGGATCCTTCATTTTGAACAAGTTTTTAAACTTTGATCTTTCCATAGAACTCCTTTTTCCTCTCCTCCCCAGAAATTTAAACCTGGTTATTTGTAAACAGTGCCATTTTTGTTTGTTTGTTTTTACAGCCATCTCAAGAAAAAGTATTGAACTGTTCTATGCCTAGGTTTTACAGGAGGGCTGGTGTGTCCCTCTGCTCTCTCCCTTCAGGTCAGTGATCAGTGTGCCCCCTTTGAGCATCAGTTCCTTTTCTGATGCTGCTAACTCCCCTCCTAATTCTTGTTACTGGTTGACTTCAGGACTCCAACTTCCTCAATTATGTTAGTGAGCATAAGACTTGAAACTCTCCTCTTGACCATAGCATGTGATTATAATCTGTTTCTCCTAATTCATGTGTTTGAGTTTTTTTTTTAAAAAAAAAATTTCTTTTTATTTTATTCATTTTAGAGAGGAGACACAGAGTGAGAGAGAGAGAGAGAAAGAAAGGGGGGAGGAGCTGGAAGCATCAACTCCCATATATGCCTTGACCAGACCAGTGCAGGGTTTTGAACTGGCGACCTCAGTGTTCCCAGGTCGACACTTTATCCACTGCACCACCACAGGTCAGGCTGTTTTTGAGTTTTGATGCTCAAAACTCATTATTTTTTAACTTATGCAGTTCTGTCAACCAGAATCATTTCAAGATCTCAAACGCTAAAAGCTCCCCATTCTCTTATCCTTTCCCCTCTTCTCTGGTAATGCTTTGTCCTCTCAAACTCTTAAATTCAGACATTCCCTCATTCATATGCTGTCTCTCGATCTCTCTGTTTTTCCCACCCTCTTTCTTCTTCTTTATCTCCTTACCATTGGATCTTAACTCCAACTTGACTGCCTTACATACAGTTTTTATTTATACCAATCACACATCCTTTCCTCCATTTCTAATCACAGAGAACTGTTTTTCCTCGTTAATATGGCTAACTCTACCAGAGTTCTTGTTTTCTTCTCTTCAATTTGTTCTATTATTTATCACTCTCCATTTACATATCTCTCTCTTTTACTAGCATTAAAAAAATAAAAAATAATAACAACAAAAAATGCCGTTAAAGATTCAGCATAACTTTCAAACTATGCCAGACTTCTTAAAAGAGTAAAATTTACTAGTTAATTCCACTTCTCCTTTTTCTTTAATCCCCTAATTTTTAGAAGTCTTTGTTCTTTTTTATTGCCTTCCTGAAATTTCTTTCTGTAGTCACCAGTGACTGTTAGCTCTTCTTAATTCTCCCTCTGCCCTGAAAAGGCATTACAGGGTACTCCCTCCACTTGCTCTTTTGTCTTGACTTCACTGATGGATATCAACCTTTTGTGGAAAGGCCCCTTTTCAAATAAATAAATCTTTTAGGAGATAAGCAAACTGTTCTTTTGACTAGTCCACACAGATTATTTTGAAGTGATGCGTCCTTTGAGAAAATGAGTTTTGGTTTTTTCTTTATTACAGGTTGGGCTCTGAAATTCTAACATAAGATAGAAGTGGGTGAGTTTTGGATTGATTGATTTCTTAAGGTACTGGTCCATTTACACATCATCTGGTTGTGATAGAAAAGAAAGGTCTGTTGAGGCCCAGAACGCTCTGTATTTACAACTGCATAAATGAATGGTCGTAATAGTTCCAGTTCTCCGTCTTGCAAAACTGACGGGTGGTTATTCTGGTTCTCATTTTCAAGCATGTCCTTTTACTTTAATTACAGTTGTGCTGCTTTCTTCTTATCTTAACAAAATAGGTCTCACTGCCTTTTGAATCTTCTCATAGTAACTCACACTCCAGAACCAGACCCATCTTTCTGACATACAGATTCAGATTTGTTTTCTACTGGAAAACCATTGATGGCTCTTTTTATTTATAAAATAAAACCCCACGCACTGGATGCAGAATTCATCCTCTTATACTCAACCTGAAATTCCAGTCCTCATCTGTGTTTTGGTCTGTCAGTTTTCACTTCTCATCTCTCCCTCCTCCCCTCCTTCACTCCCTACCCTTACTCCTCTTCCTTCCTCTTTCCTCCACGCTCTGTTTCCTCTCCCTTACCCACAGACTAGACTCTAGTTATAGAGGTGTGTCAACCGTTACTGAGCTCACTCTGTACATTGTGGCCTCAATGCCTAAAATAATTTTCATTTCTTCCTGGAATGTTGTTTCCAGACCTTGCCTGCATCTTACTGTTAAAAGTCTTAGCTCTTGAAATTCTGTTTAAATATTTTGTTTACAGAGTATGTTCGCTTGCTAGGATTTATTTGGTCTGTTTTGGAAGCTAGGAGTCCAAGATCAAGGTTTTCTCAGGTTTGATGTCTTCTGAGGCTTCTCTCCTTGGTTTGCAGACACCCTCCTACGGTCTTGCCACTGTGTGCACACATCCCTGCTGTCTCCCTGCATGTCCTAATCTCCTCTTCACATAAGGACCCCACTCAGAATGGATTATGGCCCACCGTAGCAACCTCATTCAACTCAGTTACCTCCTTAGTGGCCTTATCTCTAAATACTACAGTCACGTTCTGAACTACTGGGGGTTAAGGTTTCAACCCATGAATTTTGGAGCAATTCCATCGATAACACAGAGCTTTCCCACATATTCCCTGTAGTAATTAACCCTCTCCCAAATCCCTTAGCACCTTGTACAACTTGGGTCACTTATTGTACCTGTCTTGGTACAGAGCCCCATGTTTGTTTCCACTGGTGGTTTGTAGGTTCTTATGGACAGAAACTGTCATTCAACTTCATCTCTCCCTGCTCTAGTGCTGAATAGGGCTTGATTATCTGCTACATTTTAAATATAATTTAGTGTAAATCAGGCTAAATATCTAAAAATATATTTTCCAGAATTTTTAGGAAATTGACAAAATACATAAAGGGAATGTCTTTTTTTATATATATATATTTTATTATTATTAATTCTAATGGGGTGACACCAATAAATCAGGGTACATATGTACAATGAAAACATCTCCAGGTTATCTTATCATTCAATTGTGTTGTATACCCATCACCAAAAGTCAAATTGTCCTCTGTCACCTTCGATCTGGTTTTCCCTGTGTCCCTCCCCTCCTCCCTATCCCACTCTTCCCTCCCTCCCCCCATCCCATAACCACCACTCTCTTGTCCATGTCTCATACTCTCACTTTTATGTCCCACCTATGTATGGAATCATGCTGTTCTCAGTTTTTCTTTCTTTCTGATTTACTTATTTCACTCCATATAATGTTATCAAGGTACATCCATTTTGTTATAAATGATCCGATGTCATCGTTCCTTAGGGCTGAGTAGTATTCCATAGTATATATGTACCATAGCTTTTTAATCCACTCGTCTTCTGACGGACACTTGGGCTGGTTCCAGATCTTCGCTATTGTGAACAATGCTGCCATGAACATGGGGGCGCATTTCTTCTTTTCGAACAGTGCTATGGTGTTCTTAGGGTATATTCCTAAAAGTGGGATAGCTGGGTCAAAAGGCAGTTCTATTTTTAATTTTCTGAGGAATCTCCAAACTGTTTTCCACAGTGGCTGCACCAGATTGCATTCCCACCAGCAGTGCTGGAGGGTTCCCTTTTCTCCACATCCTCACCAGCACTTATTCTGTGTTGTTTTGCTGATGAGTGCCATTCTGACTGGTGTGAGGTGATATCTCATTGTGGTTTTAATTTGCATTTCTCTAATGATTAGTGATGTTGAGCATTTTTTCATATGCCTATTGGCCATCTGTATGTCCTCTTTGAAGAAATTTCTATTCATTTCTTTTTCCCATTTTTTGATTGGGTTGTTTGACTTCCTGGTGTTGAGTTTTATAAGTTCTTTATAAATTTTAGTTATTAACCCCTTATCAGATGTGCTGTCAAATATGTTCTCCCATTGTGCGGTTTGTCATTTTATTCTGTTCCTATTGTCTTTAGCTGTGCAAAAACTTTTTAGTTTGATATAGTCCCATTTGTTTATCTTGCCATTTATTTCAGTTGCCCGTAGAGATAAATATACTGATGCTACAGATGTCGGAGAGCCTGCTGCCTATGTTTTCTTCTAAGATGCTTATGGTTTCACGGCTTACATTTAAATCTTTTATCCATTTTGAGTTTGTTTTTGTGAATGGTGTAAGTTGATGGTCTAGTTTCATTTTTTTGCAGGTAGATGTCCAATTTTCCCAACACCATTTGTTAAAGAGTCCGTCTTTACTCCATTGTATGTTCTTTCCTCCTTTGTCAAATATCAGTTGTCCATAAAGCTGTGGGTTTATTTCTGGGTCCTCTGTTCTGTTCCATTGATCTATGTGCCTGTTCTTATGCCAGTACTAGGCTGTCTTGAGTATAATGGCCTTATAGTAAACCTTGATATCTGGAAGAGTGATACCTCCTGCTTTATTTTTTCTTTTTAAGATTGCTGAGGCTATTTGTGTTCTTTTTTGGTTCCATATAAATTTTTGGAATATGTGTTCTATATCTTTGAAGTATGTCATTGGTATCTTAATTGGTATTGCATTGAATTTATAAATTGCTTTAATATAGACATTTTAATGATGTTTATTCTTCCTAGCCATGAGCACGGTATATGCTTCCACTTGTTTGTATCTTCCTTGATTTCTTTAATCAATGTTTTATAATTTTCTGAGTACAAGTCTTTAACCTCCTTGGTTAAATTTACTCCTAGGTACTTTATTTTTTTGTCTGCAATAGTGAAGGGGATTGTTTCCTTAATTTCTTTTGCTGACAGTTCATTGTTGGTATATAGAAATGCCTCTGATTTCTGAGTATTAATTTTATATCCTGCCACCTTGCTGAATTCATTTATAAGGTCCAGTAGTTTTTTGACTGAGACTTTAGGGTTTTCAATATACAATATCATATCATCTGCAAATAGTGACAGTTTTACTTCTTCTTTTCCAATTTGGATGCCTTTTATTTCTTCTTGTTGTCTGATTGCTGTAGCTAGGACTTCCAGAACTATGTTGAATATGAGTGGTGAAAGGGGGCATCCCTGCCTGGTTCCTGATCTTAAGGGGATTGCTTTTAATCTTTGTCCATTTAGTATGATGTTTGCTGTCGGTTTATCGTAGATTGCCTTTATCCTGTTAAGGAATGATCCCTGTATTCCCACTTTACTGAGAGTTTTGAGCATGAATGGGTGCTGGATTTTATCAAATGCCTTTTCTGCATCTATTGAAATTATCATGTGATTTTTGTCCTTCCTTTTGTTTATGTGATGAATCACATTGATTGATTTGCGAATATTGAACCAGCCTTGCCTCTCCAGAATAAATCCCACTTCATCGTGGTGTATGATTTTTTTCATATATTGCTGGATCCAGTTGGCTAATATTTTGTTGAGAATTTTAGCGTCTAAATTCATCAGGGATATAGGCCTATAATTTTCTTTCTTTGTGTTGTCTTTGCCCGGTTTTGGGATCAGAATTATGCTCGCCTCATAAAAAGGAGTTTGGAAGTCTTCCTTCCTCTTGGAATTTTTGAAATAGCTTGAGGAGGATTGGAGTTAGTTCTTCTTTGAATTTTTGATAGAATTCGCTTGTGAAGCCATCAGGCCCAGGACTTTTCTTTTTTGGGAGTTTTTGATAACTGTTTCGATCTCATTTGCTGTAATTGGTCTGTTTAGGTGTTCTGATTCTTCCAGATTGATTTTTGAAGGTTATATGTTTCAAGAAAGTTGACCATTTCACCAAGATTGTCTAATATTTTGGCATATAGTTCTTCATAGTATTTTCTTACAGTGCTTTGTATTTCTGTTGTGTCAGCAGTTATTTCTCCACTGTCTTTTCTAATTTTATTTATTTGAGTCCTCTCTCTTTTTTTCTTGGTGAGTCTAGTTAAAGGTTCATCAATCTTGTTTACCTTTTCAAAGAACCAGCTTCTTGTTTCATTGATCCTCTGTATTGTTTCCTTAGTCTCTATGTCATTTATTTCTGCTCTGATCTTTATTATTTCTTTCCTTCTACTTGTCTTGGGTTTTATTAGCTGTTGTTTTTCTAGTTCTTTTAGCTGCAGGGTCAGGTTGCTTATTTGAGCTTTTTCTAGCTTCTTTTGATATGCCTGTAGGGCAATAAACTTCCCTCTCAGAACTGCTTTTGCTGTGTCCCATAAATTTTGAGTTGATGTATGCTCATTATCATTTGTTTCTAGAAACTTTTTTATTTCTTCTTTGATCTCATTGTTAATCCATTCATTATTTAATAACATGCTATTTAGTTTCCAAGTGTTTGAGTATTTTTCAGTTTTTCTTTTTTGGTTAATTTCTAGTGTCATGGCATTGTGATCAGAGAAAATGTTTTATATGATTTCAATCTTCTTAAATTTATTGAGACGATTTTTGTGTCCTAACATGTGGTCTATCCTAGAAAACGTACCATGAGCGCTTGAGAAGAATGTATATTCTACTGCTTTAGGGTGAAGAGTTCTGAAGATATCTATTAAATCAAGTTTATCTAGTGTCTCCTTTAAGTCTGTTGTTTCTTTATTAATTTTCTTTCTTGAGGATCTATCCAGTGTTGTTAGAGGGGTATTGAAATCCCCTACTATGATAGTATTGCTGTTAATCTCTCCCTTTATATCCATCCAAGTCTGCTTTATGTATGTCGGGGCTCCTGTATTTGGTGCATAGATATTTATAATAGTTATATTTTCCTGTTGAATTGTTCCCTTTATCATTATGTAGTGTCCTTCTTTATCTCTTACTACAGCCTTTGTTTTAAAGTCCATTTTGTCTGATATAAGTATTGCTACCCCTGCTTTTTTTTCATTTCCATTTGCATGAAATATTTTTTTCCATCCTTTTACCTTCAGTCTATGTGCATCTTTTGTTTTAAGGTGTGTCTCTTGTAGACAGCATATGTATGGGTCCTGTTTCTTTATCCATGCAGCTACCCTGTGTCTTTTGATTGGATCATTTAATCCATTTACATTTAAGGTTATTATTGATATGTAGTTGTTTATTGCCATTTTATTCTTTAAAGCTGTATTCTTCTTTTGCTCTATTCATTCCTCCGTTTAAACTGTTCACAAGAGGCCCCTTAGTATCTCTTGCAGAATTGGTTTGGTTTTTATGAATTTCTTCAGGCTTTCTTTTTCTGGGAAGCTCTTTATTTCTCCTTCAATTTTAAACGTTAGCCTTGCTGGATAAAGTAGTCTTGGTTGTAGGTTCTTGTTCTGCATACTTTGAGTATATCTTGCCATTCCCTTCTGGCCTCAAGTGTTTCTGTTGAGAAGTCCGATGTCATCCTTATGGGGGCTCCTTTGTAGGTGATAGCCTTTTTTTCTCTAGCAGCTTTTAAAATTTTTTCTTTATCCATTAGCTTTGGTATTTTAACTATGATGTGTCTTGGTGTATATCTTTTTGGGTTTCTCTTTAATGGAGTTCTGTGTGCTTCTTGAATGTGTGGAGTGTTTCCCAGCCTTAATTTAGGGAAGTTTTCTGCTATGATTTGATTGAACAAAGTTTCCATTTCCTGTCCTCTCTCCTCTTCTTCAGGCACCCCTATGATGCGAATGTTGTTTCTCTTCCTGTTGTCACTAAGCTCCCTTAGAGTTTCCTCACATTTTTTAAGTCTCTTTTCCTTTTTCTTCTGTGCTTCTGTGCCTTTGTTTATTGTGTCCTCTAACTTGCTTATTCGATCCTCAGCGTGATTCATCCTGCTTTTAATTCCTTCCATTGTGGTCTTCAGTTCTGATACTGTATTTGTCATTTCTGTCTGATTCTTTTTTATTATTTCAATTTCGTTTTTTATACTTGTTATCTCTTTATTTAGGTGTTCATAATGACTATCCATTGTTGCTCTAATTTCTTTGAACATCCTAACTATCATTATTCTAAATTCTGCTTCTGGTAATTTGGTTATATCTGGTTCATTCAGGTCCTTCTCTGGGGATTTCTCTTGATTCATTTGGTTTTCATTCCTCTGCCTGCCCATTTTTCTGTGTATAAGTAAGTTGTGGCCACTGGAGTCCAGTAGGTGTTGCCTTTGTGTTCTCTAGCTGTGGTCTGTCTGCAGGCCCCCCACTCCCCCTGCCGGTTCCTAGGGTGGTTGGGTATGAGCGTTACCAGCGCCGGCCCACTGTGGCTTTTGCTGTGATTTCTTCCTCTCCTCCATGGGAGGGGCTGTCACTGAAGCCACAAGTCTTAGCACCAAGGGTAGAGGTGAGCACCTTTGCTCAGCTTCGGACCCAGCCTATTTCCGGACTTCAGCCCAGAACCCTCAGTCAGAGCCTGCTTGCCACAGTTTTGCGGGTTGGGCGGGGCTTTTGACGTGCTCTCAGCTGTGAGTGTTTGCCCGTCTGGAGATTTAGCCCCGCCCTCGAGGCCAGGGCCCTTCTGCGCAGGGTCGGAAACCAAGGTTTATTTCGCCGGGCGTGTTTGCTGGCTTCTGCTCAGCTACGTACTTCTGCTCGTCCCGGACTCTACCCCGCCCCCGCGTTCGGAGTCCGCTCGTGCACATATGAATGCAATCCGTGGTTTCTCCGGCCGGGCGGGGATGGTAGCGTGAGCTCAACTGCGAGCTTCCACTTGTCTCGGGGTCTAGCCCGTTACCGCGCTCGGAGCCCACTCGCGCACGTATACTGGCCAACCGCTGTTTCTCCAGCGTGGCGGGGGCGGCTGGTAGCGTGAGCTCAGCTGCGAGCCCCTGCCGTCCCTGGTCCCAGCCCGGTCTCCGCGGTCAGGGCCAGCCTGCGCAGGGTCTTAGAGCAGATTTCTGCCCGTTCCTCGCTTCCCGCCCTGTCCCCGTAAGTGGGGTTAAAGGCGGGCCGGCAGCTGCCGGTCCGCTCTCGCGCATCCCCTCTGACCCTCTGGGCTAGACCGAGCTCCCACCGACTTGGCCTCTGCCCACGCCGACAGAACTGCGTTTCAGCGTCCTGTCGCCCCAAACCCGTAAGCAGCCCTCAGCAGAGTAGGAAGGGACCTAATACTCCACACTGTAGGCCTGGGAGCTCCCTCACTTGTTTCACAGCTCAAAACTGTCCAAACGCCTCTTCTAGGCTCTGAGACTGCAGGCTGGGACTTGGTTCCTGGGACCCAGGTCTCTCCCTCTCCGCCAAACTTTCCTCCCGCTCCGCGGGTCTCTCCGGGCTGCCGTTTGCTCCGGGGAGCTGGGCAGCCCTCTTCGCGTTTTCGCTATTCCTACCAGTCTTAATGTGGCTTCTTCTGTGTTCCTTGGTTGAAGAGTCCACTTAGTTTAGTTCAAAGTTGGTTTATCCAGATGATGGTTCTTTAAGTTGAGTTATAATCCACTTTGGTTCTGGGAGTTGGAAGTTGGTACCTCCGCCTACTCCTTCGCCATCTTGCTTCCCCCAAAGGGAATGTCTTATATCTTCTATTTTAGAAGCCTTAAATTATACATAGGACTTCATATAACTCTTTATGGTCTTTAAAATGTAATAACCTAATTGGCCTCTTTCAGCTATCTATCAGTTATTTTCATTTCATTACTTACATTAACTTTGTTTTCAGCTATAGATGAATGCCAGTTCCATTTAATACTGAAAATTTGAAGCTTAAAAGACACCTGCTAACAAATCACCTCAAGTAAGTTTCCACACATCCATCTTACAAGTTTAAGATTGACTTAAAATGTAAAGAATTAAGTCCACTACCTTTGACTCTTTCTCAGCTCTCAAATTTCTCAGAATATCTCAGCATCACCTTGTATATTGAAACACACAGCTTGGAAAGTAGTGAAATTATGTGGGTTTTTTTAAAATTACATTTCTAAACATATTAAAAATGTTTAGAATATATATAACATTTAAACTCATGATATTGTATTTAAAATGAGACTAACACTTCAAAATACTTTATTTTGTATCAAGTCTAGTCATCATAGTCCCGATTTGTACTAGTCATGTTTCTAAAATGTTTTTTTCATTGTAGATAATATTTTGTTTTTTAGTTTCTTAAGTCTTTATTTGGCTTTTCTAAAGGATTTACCAGTATGTATTCTTGATTATTAAAGCAGTTAACCAGCACTTGAACCTTAAAGGGTTAAGTGTATATTCAAAAACCTAGCTTTGAAGAGTTGTCTTAACCAAGCTCAACTGTTAGAACTATCTCTTAATGGTCTCTGTCTTTACTGTCTCCTTCATTTTCTATCCTGCTGCCAGACGCATCTGCATGTAGACTCACTCCAGCAGTGCTAAAACCCTGAAATTCCCCCCCACACTGTTACGTGGAATCCATACTCTTTTTGCCTGGCATTCAAAGCCCTCTACCAAGCACCTAAAAATATCTTCTACTTTAGCCAACTGAACCCTTTTCTATTTTTTGAGTTTTCATATCTCTGTCTTGACTTGTACTGCTTTTCTTGATGTTTTTCCTCTGATGTTCCCTGCTCTTCCTCCTTTATTGGTTCTTCTGCCAGTTGAAATACTGTGCAAATTCTCAAGGCTCAGCCCAGTGGTAGTGCCTCCAGGAATCTATCCCTGGTTGCTCCACCTAGAAGCAGTAGCTTACCCTCTGCCTGCTGACTTCATCTAATATTTTGTTTTTATTCCTAAGATAGTACATTTTACCATGCAGTTTTATTCGTATTCATGTCTGGTTTTTCTCCCATCCTAGTTTGTAAGGACTATAAAATCAAATCTCTTGTCTGACTTATTTATATATCTCACAGCATTCAGTATGGCCTTGAACAGTGTTTAGTAAATATTTGTTTAATCTTTTTTATTTTATTTTATTCATTTTAGAGAGGAGACACAGAGTGTGTGTGTGTGTGTGTGTGTGTGTGTGTGAGAGAGAGAGAGAGAGAGAGAGAGAGAGATAGAGAGTGTGAGAGAGAAAGGGGGGAGGAGCTGGAAGCATCAACTCCCATATGTGCCTTGACCAGACCAGTGCAGGGTTTTGAACTGGCGACCTCAGTGTTCCCAGGTCGACACTTTATCCACTGCGCCACCACAGGTCAGGCTAAATATTTGTTTAATAAATTAAGAATGTACCTGGATTTTTCTCCCATCATCCTAGTCATTTTTTACCCGTGTAGACACGTATAGTTCGTACTCATGGCAACTTTTCACCCATGTTATGCACGCCTGGCAAACATCCATTCTGCCATCTTACCCCAGGAAAATACTGACCACAGCATAATTAACAAGACACAGTCAGTTCCCAGCCTAAGCAATAAGTTGTATTCCAAAAGTTCATGTCTAATTCTGTTGTTTGGAATGCAGAAAACATTTTTTCCACAAAAACAATGTTATAAATAGTGGTTGGTTAGGTTCTCAGCCAATCCTCCCAAGACTATTGACTCATAAGTAACAGTACTGATTTAACTACAGATCATCACCATGTGTAACACTGTCAAGAAAATCTAGCTTTGACTGTGGGAACACTCCCACCCCCCCACGCCCAGAAGGCAGACCAGCCACGTTTTGGGCAGCTGAGCAGCAGGGTGGGGCTGCAGCTATGACTAGAGTTAAGGCTCATCATATTTGATACTGTCGTGCCAGCAGCTTTAAGGTTCTCAGTATTTGCATAGGAGACATTTGCTTGTAGGTTGCTGATAGTCTTCATGTCTTCTATACTGAGGGCAAGGGTCTTTGGCCCTCCACTTAGTAGATTAGGATAGTAAACAGCGTCAACTGGCCTGTCACACGGGTGGGTCATTTTTGAGTCAGGTCATTGACAGCTTAGGAACTGGTTTACCTTAACTCCCCTTTCTTTTGTTCTACAATTGAATACTGTATACAGGGGAGGGAAGAAGTAGGTTTACAGTTCTGAGTACCTGAAACAAGAGTTTATTTCTTATATTTTTATTCTTGTATTATATATTTTTCCACAGGAACAATTGTAAACTTACTTTTGCCTACCCAGTACGAACATAGAAAAGATTTATTTCTATAGGAAAAACACATGTATAGGTATCAGCTTTGTATTTGACATCACATCAGTTTTTGTGTACAAGTGGTTATCATTTCTGCATGTGTACATGGGCATAGTAGTGATACTTCCCATGAAAAATATCTCTGTGTGTGCATAAACGACCTGAAGGTTGACAGTTGATGTTGTCAAACTGTAAGAAGAATACTGCATAAATTTTAGAGAATTTAATTTGTTTAGTCATCATAAGCTTTGAGCATAAAAGTGAATGTCTACTTTATGCTTAGTAGGTGCTAGGGGCCCAGGCCCGTTGGCTCAGCGGTCGAGCGTCGGCCCAACATGTGGAAGTCCCGGGTTTGAATCCTGGTGAGGGCACACAGGAGAAGCGCCCATCTGCTTCTCCACCCTTCCCTCTCTTCTCTCTATCTTCCCCTCTAGCAGCCAAGGCTCCATTGGAGCAAAGTTGGCCTGGGCGCTGAGGATGGCTCCATGGCCTCCACCTCAGGCGCTAGAATGGCTCTGATTGCAGCAGGGCAATGCCCCAGATGTGGCATCGCCCCCTGGTGGGCATGACAGGTGGATCCAGGTCGGGCGCATGCAGGAGTCTGATGGCCTCCTTCGGAAAAGTACAAAAAAAAAAAAAGGGGTGCTAGGAAAAGTTTGCTTTTTCTCCAGGAGCCTGAAACACAGGAGTGAAATATGAAAGAAACAGTCACAGTTCAAACAATATGTTATTAATTGCCATAAAATTAATAATGTCATGAGGATAATAAGTGCTTTTCAGATTATCAAAATGGCAATATTATTATGATTCACCATGGTTGTATAGCTAGTGGTGGTACTCCAGTTAGTCTTAGAAGAATAGTGAAGATTTAAATAAAGAACTAGGAGAGGGAATGATATTCCAGGTTAGATTAAGAGCATTAATAGAGGACTAGAGATACAAAAGCAAACAAGCAAACCAAACCAAAGAGCAGTGCTGGCCAGAACAGAAGGTTCTGTTCATGCTGGGGGTGATAATGGGTGGGAAAATTAGGGCAGCAGTCCAGCCCTGGCAGTGAATAAGACTTATCCATAGATATTTTTAAAAATACAAGCCCATAGATCAGGGGTTGGGAACCTATGGCTCGTGAGCCAGATGTGGCTCTTTTGATGGCTGCATCTGGCTTGTAGACAAATCTTTAATAAAAAACATAACGTTAAAAATATAAAACATTCTCATGTATTACAATCCATTCATTTCCTACCGCTCATGTTCATGGTTGCGGGTGGCTAGAGCCAATCACAGCTGTCCTCTGGTACAACACCAAATTTTTATTGGATAATGTGTAACGTACACAGGTTGTTGTGAAGTCAGGAAGTAAACTTTTTTCCTTTTAATCAAGTAGTCAGCTAGCTAATTGCAGAAACCCTATTGACGAAGAAGATGGCTAAAAGAAAAAAAGATGAGGAGTATTGTACTTTTCCCAGGAATAGATTCAGGAATTTGTCTTTGTGGAGGGAGCAGGTTCTGCAGTGTGACTAATATGCAATGATAAAATTGCATCATTGAAACGGTCCAATATAAAGCGGCACTTCGACACATGCCACACTACATTTGCATCAAAATATCCAGTGGTGGACAACAGGAAGAAAGCATGTCAAGAGCTACTGTGCAGAGTGCAAGCTAGTCAGCAGCAACTCCGTGTCTGGACCCAACAAGGTGACTGGAATTCGGCTAGCTTTGCTGGTGTTTTAGCAATTGTGAGAAACGGAAAGCCATTCACAGATGGGAAGTATGCCAAAACATTGATGTTGCCAATGACTTTTTGATGACTTTTTGGATAAAGACAAGATAATCAAATGAATAAAAAACATGCCTCTGTTGGCAAGAACTGTTCACGATTGTACCATCATGATGGCAAATCAAATTGAGGCAACACAAGTAAAGGACATAAATGCAGCACCATTCTTTTCTCTCGCTTTGGATGAGTCAACAGAGGTAATCCATTTATCCCAGTTCAGCGTGATTGCAAGGTATGCTGCCAGTGACACAATGTGAGGAAAATCTTGCTGTTTTGCCTATGAAAGAGAACAAGAAGGGAGGATTTATTCCAGTCTTTCACTGAATTCACTAAAGAAAAACATCTACCGATGGATAAACTTATTTCGGTGTGTACTGATGGTGCTCTGTGCATGGTGGGGAAAAACAGAGGATTCGTAGTGCTTCTTCGTGAACATGAAAAGAGACCCATCCTAAGTTTTCACTGCATCCTACATCAGGAGGCGCTTTGTGCTCAGATGTGTGGTGAGCAGCTTGGTGAGGTGATGTCGCTGGTCATGCGGGTGGTCAACTTTATTATTGCCCGAGCTTTAAATGATCACCAGTTTAAAACACTGCTGGATGAAGTTGGAAATAATTACCCTGGTTTGCTTCTGCACAGCAATGTACGTTGTTATCACAAGGGAAGGCGCTCAGCCGTTTCGCAGCTTGTCTGAGTGAAATCCAGACTTTTCTTGAAATGAAAAACGTCGAGCATTCTGAGTTAGCTAACACTGAGTAGCTCCTGAAGTTCTACTATATCATGGACATGACTGAACATCTGAACCAGCTCAAAGTGAAAATGCAAGGCGTTGGAAATACAGTCTTATCCCTTCAACAAGCAGTTTTTGCATTTGAAAACAAGCTGGAACTCTTCATCACCGACATTAAAATAGGCTGTTTACGACACTTTGAAAAACTGGGAGAGTTTAAAGCTGCAACCACAGCAAGTGACCCTGCTCAACATCTTCATCTCCAACAGCTAGCAGGTTTCACATCTGTTCTCCTGCAGTCATTCAAAGCATGCTTTGCATAATTTTGTGAGCGCACTCATCTTTTTAAGTTCATCACCCATCCACACGAGTGTGCAGTGAATAGCGCCGACCTGAGTTACATCCCCGGTGTCTGCATCAGAGATTTTGAGCTACAAGCTGCTGACCTGAAAGTCTCAGACATGTGGGTGAATAAGTTCAAGTCACTGAACAAAGATTTGGAAAGACTTGCACGACAGCAAGCAGAGTTGGCAAGCAAACACTAGTGAGGAGAAATGAAAAACTTCAACCTGCGGACCAGCTGATTGTCAAAACTTGAAACATGCTTCTCGTCGCATATCACACACTGCAGCGTGTGAGTATTGCTGTACTGACAATGTTTGGCTCTACATATGCATGTGAGCAGTCTTTCTCACATCTAAAGAACGTTAAGACCAACCTACGATTACATTTAACGGATGGAAGTCTCAAAGCCTGCATGAAGCTTAACCTCACCACATATCAACCAGACTACAAAGCCATCAGCAAAACCATGCAGCACCAGAAGTCGCATTAATGGTAAGAAGTACTTTATTCATCATTGGTTAGCAACAGCATAACAGCGTTATTAAAAAGAATTCCGAGACTTAATGTACTTTAAAAGTGTTGGTCTTACATAAAATGCACACATTTACTTGTATTTAGTTTTAAACATATTGTATGACTTTCATGGAATTACATTTTAAAATATGTGGTGTTCATGGCTCTCTCAGCCAAAAAGGTTCCTGACTCCTTCCCTATATCTTTCCCCAGAACTAATAAATAGAATTTCTATGTCATGAGACATAATAAGCCTATTTTTTTTTAAAGCTCCCCTAGTGGTTGAGAACCACTGAATTAGAAGGATGGGCTAAGTTTAGGAGAACCCTAAATGCCTTGGTGGGGAGATGGGCCTATGTTGCCAAATACTGGGAAGCCCTCCGAGGTTTCTGAAAGGGTGACATGACCAGATTGATACATGCCAAGATCAATGATCCTTCCACTGCTTGTGAATGCAAAAACAATAAGAAACAGTGTGAATCAGAGTAAGGGGGGGGGGAGAAGGTAACATTTTTAAAAGTGTATTTAGATATGTGGGCATTAATGATGTCAGCCTTGACCTTGGCATGATTTGTTTTATAAACTGATAATACATATTCACCCTCATTAATTTGATCTCTTTTCTCTTACAATCTGGCAACTTAAATAGTAGTTTCAGCCAGTTACTTAATGGATGGAGCCCATTGTCTACTCACGTACACATCTCACTCATGATAGTGAAGTTATGTGTGTGAGGAATACAACCTTTAACATAATCATTACAAGCATTTAACCCACCCCCATATGCAGTAATATAGCCCCACTGCTACAGGATTGTGCCAAGAACCAGAGTCACAAGTATAAGTGGTTATTGGTGCATAACTCTCTAGCATTAGGTTGAATTTGAAGAAATATTCCAAATCGTGCTTTGCATTTTAATATTTTTAACATCAAATTAGATAATTGCTTAAGTTTTCTGGTAGCAGACTTGTGTGTGTCTCCTGACAACAATGCCTGGGCTGACTCCGCCCTTGAGCTTCTGTCCGCCCACATGGGCTGTCAGTGCAGCCCCTGGCCGCCTCCTCAGGCCTACCCCTGCTTCTGTCTGTCCACGCGTCCCCAGCAATCCTCACCCAAGGGAGCCAGCAGAGAGGGAGTCAGAGGAGTCAGACTGAAAGCTTGCTGCAGCACTGACAAGGTGGATAATTCTGGGGACTCTCTCCTGGCCGCTGTGGGACATGGCAGCTACTAGGATCCACATTCAGGAGTCTCAAACCATGCCATAAGTTGGAAATATTTTAGGCCTCTCTGATATGTTTTGAACATTTTATGTTTATTAGATGAGTATGCCATGTTTGTTAGCAGAAAATAAGTTCAAGGAGCGGCCTGACCCCTTTAAAAAAGACTTTACATCATGGATTTTTAAATAAAACTCTCTCGGCTATTCTGTAATGGTACATGCATGACTACTATGTCTGCTGTGTTCTTCTTTGCTTATGACAGTGAATTTATTATGGGGTTATTGACATCACCACATCCCTTGAGTTCCTCTTCTGTAGCTACATATGTTTTCACTGGCATCCAGGTGTTAACCAGGGAATGGTGGTCTGCTTAGGAAGGGAGAACAGAGCTGACATTTGTCAAATGTCCTTTCTGTGCCACACGTTCTTTACATGTATTTTATAATTTTAACTACATTTTATACATAACCAATTTGGGATTTAGAGAAATTTAAAAATTTTATCTGATGTCAAAAGTTAATGGAACTTGGCTTTGATCCCAGATCTATCTGTCTGACTGAAAGCATGGTCTTAGAAACCTGTGTGACTTGTACATATTTATTGGGAAAGATAAGTGAACTCAGAATCAGGGATTTGAGTATAGGCTTTATGTCTATAACTGACAATGCTGGACAAATTACTTAAAGATAACAGCTTTAGTTTCCTCATCTCTCATATGGGGATAAAACCTGCATTACTGGACATTTATGAATGTTATGAGAATAATCACTAGTGAATTTCAGTGTGATTTTATAGGTCCAAAAAACCAATGGAAGATTGAGAGATTTTTAATTCAAGGAAAAATTAAATTGGAAAAAAACCCCATGAAATGAGATGACTTACCAGGTTTTGTGGTATTTCACTTAACATTGCTCTACAGACTTTCCAAAATAATGCTTGTCAATTTTTCAAGTCCCAAACAACTTGGCATGCCAAACCATATCACTGAATTTAATATCTCAGTGTAGCAAATTGTCCTGGCAACATATCAGGTACCTCCTTTCACTTACCAAAAGCAATCATTAATTTTTATATCATATCAAATAAGTCTGGACTCGTACATACTGCAGAAATGCTCATGGCCGATGAGGACTGAGACGATTTGAAGGCTACTTAATAGCAATAGACTTAATGGACCAGAGTTGATGTTAACAATCTCAATTTTTTTTCTTTATATTTTTGAAGTTTTTTAACAAACCTGAGTAATAAAGTCACATTTTGTAAAATGGCTTTGTACACAAAACTGCTTTTCAAAAATGTTTCCAGGTTTCTGGCAACTTTTATAGATTTCAGCATAGCAAGTACTAACAGATAGCTATGAGCTGCCTCAGTCCACACGCTTCTTTAGGTACACGCATAAGACGTAAGAGATTTACAGAACTCTAAGTTAGAATGACAGTGGCTAGGAATGGAGTGGTACTGAGCCCTAGAAGCACCAAGGTCGTGTCCTAGGCTTACTTAAAACCTTCACCCTGTTAAAGCTCTGAGCCTCCTCTACATCAGACTGACAGATGCCTTAGGAAGACCTGCTGTCATAGTAAAGGAATGGTGTTAAACTTCAGGTGTGAATCCAGAAGAGCACAGCTGTTCAGTCTTGAGTTCCTAACTGTAGGACTCCTGCATCTGCCACACTTAGTACATCCCTGAGAGGGTTCCCTGCTCTTAGCTGCTGCCTTCCACCTGGCACCTAGTGCCGCCCTAGGCCTGCTTCCTGGGTGTGGGGATGGGTGGTGGCTCCATTCCGGGCTGGTCCAGTGACATGAAAGGGAGAGTAGATTTAGAAAGCGAAGGAAACATACAGAGTGGCAATCGTGGCCAGATTTGATCCTTAGATATGTTGTGTTTGGCTTGTGTAATGTTTTTTTTAAACATGAATTATCCATTAACTAATATTATTTTAACTAATTACTGATTTAATTTGTAGTTAACTAATTTAATATACTAATTCAAATTCCTGGGTTCTCTTGCAAACTGTAAGACCTGACAGCCATAGTCTGCCCTTCCAGGCAGCAGTGGCCTGGCAGCAGGGGCAGGGGCTGCCTGACCACGATGGAGGTTGTGCTCATTCAGCTCCCACAGCACCACCCTAACGGTTGATCGCTAACAAGAATTCAGAGAGAAGTTAACCGTTACTAATACCGCCATCTGTGTTAAAATGGGAAATTATAGGAAGTACTATACACTGGGTAGTTTTAAACAACAGAATTTATTTTCTCACTGTGATAGAAGCTCAAATCAAGGTATTGGCAGAGCCATACTCCTTCAGAGGCCTCTAGGGGACGATCCTTCCTGCCTTTTCCAGCTTCTGGTAGCCCTGGGTTTTCTAATCTCTGCCTCCATTTTCTGCTGGCTGCCTTCCCTCTATGTCCAATTCCTCTTCTTATAAGGATAGCAGTCATATTGCCTTAGAGCCCACCCTGATCCAGTATAATCTTCGTGCAGAGTCCCTATTTCCAAATAAGGTTCCATTCACAGGACTTTAGCATTACATTTTGGGGACCATAACACATAATAAATGGCATATTTCACAGTGGAGTGCACAACAACAATATAAGAGCAGAGACTGTTGAGACAGAGTGCCTTGATTGCTATTTACAACTTATTTGTGTTTGACCTTGGGTGAGCTGCTTACCCGCTCAGTGCCTCCATGCTTTCATCTATGAAATAAAGAGAATAGTACCTCCCTCATAGGGTTGGAGTGTGCAGCACCACACTAGGTGCTCAGTAAACAGAATTATTATTACCAGTATTTTTATTATTAGTTGTTATCCATACACAATTTCTATACACACAAGGAGTAATGCTGCCAAAAAGTATTATTTAAGATAGCATTATGAAACAGTGGACAAACTAGGAGCAGTAAATAGAAATGAAGCATTAAAAACATAACAAAAAACACTTGAACCAGTAAAAAAAAAAATGAGTAAACCTATACTTTTATAAGATTTACTTTTAAACGAAAAGAAAATAATTACAATACATTTAAAATGTGTGGCCTCTTCATGCTTTTAGATTACCTGCCTGACCTCTGTATTCACTTGAAACTTTGAAGCCAGAAGCTCAGCTCTTGGCGGTTAGGTTGGCCAGTACAATGGCCTGCAGACAGCAGTGGGAAGCCACTCCAGAGAGAGCATCCAAGGAGCACATGATTTGTAAGGTTCCCACATGCTTCCTTGGAATCATAGTTACTGTCTGTTTGTCCTCTTCCCATAAATCCTGGAATTCACACTGTCCTGGATTCCAGTCTCTGGGTCAGAGATTAAGTCTGAATAATTTTTATTTTATTTTATTTATTCATTTTAGAGAGGAGACACAGAGTGTGTGTGTGTGTGTGTGTGTGTGTGTGTGTGAGAGAGAGAGAGAGAGAGAGAGAGAGAGAATGAGAGAAAGGGGGGAGGAGCTGGAAGCATCAACTCATATATGTGCCTTGACCAGACCAGTGCAGGGTTTTGAACCAGCGACCTCAGTGTTCCCAGGTCGACACTTTATCCACTGCCCCACCACAGGTCAGGCTGAATAATTTTTTGAATTTAAATCATGCTTCTCTTCCTAAGGAAACAATTATTTTGAGCTATATTATTTCATTTGTCTACATTGCCTTTATGTAGGATAGCCATACTCCTTGAGTTTTTTTTTTAATATATATATCTTATTATTATTAATTCTAATGGGGTGACACCAATAAATCAGGGTACATACGTACAATGAAAACATCTCCAGGTTATCTTATCATTCAATTGTGTTGCATACCCGTCACCAAAAGTCAAATTGTCCTCTGTCATCTTCTATCCAACCCTCCCCGTGTCCCACCCCTCCTCCCTATTCCACTCTTCCCTCCCTCCCCCCATCCCGTAACCACCACTCTCTTGTCCATGTCTCATAGTCTCACTTTTATGTCCCACCTATGTATGAAATCATGCTGTGCTCAGTTTTTCTTTTTTCTGATTTACTTATTTCACTCCGTATAATGTTATCAAGGTACATCCATTTTGTTATAAATGATCCGATGTCATCATTTCTTATGGCTGAGTAGTATTCCATAGTATATATGTACCATAGATTTTAATCCACTCGTCTTCTGATGGACACTTGGGCTGTTTCCAGATCTTCGCTATTGTGAACAATGCTGCCACGAACATGGGGGCGCATTTCTTCTTTTCGAACAGTGCTATGGTGTTCTTAGGCTATATTCCTATAAGTGAGATAGCTAGGTCAAAAAGCCGGATCTACTTTTAATTTTCTGAGGAATCTCCAAACTGTTTTCCACAGTGGCTGCACCAGTCTGCATTCCCACCAGCAATGCAGAAGGGTTCCGTTTTCGCCACATCCTCGCCAGCACTTATTCTGTGTTGTTTAGCTGATGAGTGCCATTCTGACTGGTGTGAGGTGATATCTCATTGTGGTTTTAATTTGCATTTCTCTAATGATTAGTGATGTTGAGCCTTTCTTCATATGCCTATTGGCCATCTGTATGTCCTCTTTGGAGAAATTTCTATTCATTTCTTTTTCCCATTTTTTGATTGGGTTGTTTGTCTTCCTGGTGTTGAGTTTTATAAGTTCTTTATAAATTTTATTATAAACCCCTTATCAGATGTGCTGTCGAATATATTCTCCCATTGTGTGGTTTGTCTTTTTATTCTGTTCTTATTGTCTTTAGCTGTGCAAAAACTTTTTAGTTTGATATACTCCCGTTTGATTATCTTGCCTTTTATTTCATTTGCCCGTGGAGATAAATCGGCAAATATATTGCTGCTACAAATGTCAGAGAGCTTGCTGCCTATGTTTTCTTCTAAGATGCTTATGGTTTCACGGCTTACATTTAAGTCTTTTATCCATTTTGAGTTTGTTTTTGTGAATGGTGTAAGTTGATGGTCTAGTTTCATTTTTTTGCAGGTAGATGTCCAATTTTCCCAACACCATTTGTTAAAGAGTCTGTCTTTACTCCATTGTATGTTCTTTCCTCCTTTGTCAAATATCAGTTGTCCATAAAGCTGTGAGTTTATTTCTGGGTCCTCTGTTCTGTTCCATTGATCTATGTGCCTGTTCTTATGCCAGTACTAGGCTGTCTTGAGTATAATGGCCTTATAGTAAACCTTGATATCTGGAAGAGTGATACCTCCTGCTTTATTTTTTCTTTTTAAGATTGCTGAGGCTATTCGTGTTCTTTTTTGGTTCCATATAAATTTTTGGAATATGTGTTCTATATCTTTGAAGTATGTCATTGGTATTTTAATTGGTATTGCATTGAATTTATAAATTGCTTTAGGTAATATAGACATTTTAATGATGTTTATTCTTCCTAGCCATGAGCACGGTATATGCTTCCACTTGTTTGTATCTTTCTTGATTTCTTTATCAATGTTTTATAATTTTCCGAGTACAAGTCCTTAACCTCCTTGGTTAAATTACTCCTAGGTACTTTATTTTTTTGGCTGCAATAGTGAAGGGGATTGTTTCCTTAATTTCTTTTGCTGACAGTTCATTGTTGGTATATAGAAATGCCTCTGATTTCTGAGTATTAATTTTATATCCTGCCACCTTGCTGAATTCATTTATAAGGTCCAGTAGTATTTTGACTGAGACTTTAGGGTTTTCAATATACAATATCATATCATCTGCAAATAGTGACAGTTTTACTTCTTCTTTTCCAATTTGTATGCCTTTTATTTCTTCTTCTTGTCTGATTGCTGTGGCTAGGACTTCCAGAACTATGTTGAATACGAGTGGTGAAAGGGGGCATCCCTGCCTGGTTCCTGATCTTAAGGGGATTGCTTTTAATCTTTGTCCATTTAGTATGATGTTTGCTGTCGGTTTATCGTAGATTGCCTTTATCATGTTAAGGAATGATCCCTGTATTCCCACTTTACTGAGAGTTTTGAGCATGAATGGGTGCTGGATTTTATCAAATGCCTTTTCTGCATCTATTGAAATTATCATGTGATTTTTGTCCTTCCTTTTGTTTATGTGATGAATCACATTGATTGATTTGCGAATATTGAACCAGCCTTGCCTCTCCAGAATAAATCCCACTTGATCATGGTGTATGATTATTTTATATATTGCTGGATCTGGTTGGCTAATATTTTGTTGAGAATTTTAGCGTCTAAATTCATCAGGGATATAGGCCTATAATTTTCTTTCTTTGTGTTGTCTTTGCACGGTTTTGGGATCAGAATTATGCTCGCCTCATAAAAAGGAGTTTGGAAGTCTTCCTTCCTCTTGAATTTTTTGAAATAGCTTGAGGATGATAGGAGTTAGTTCTTCTTTGAATTTTTGATAGAATTCACTTGTGAAGCCATCAGGCCCAGGACTTTTCTTTTTTGGGAGTTTTTTGATAACTGTTTCAATCTCATTTGTTGTAATTGGTCTGTTTAGGTGTTCTGGTTCTTCCAGATTGATTTTTGGAAGGTTATATGATTCAAGAAATTTGTCCATTTCACCAAGATTGTCTAATTTTTTGGCATATAGTTCTTCATAGTATTTTCTTACAATGCTTTGTATTTCTGTTGTGTCAGTTGTTTTTTCTCCACTCTCATTTCTAATTTTATTTATTTTAGTGCTCTCTCTTTTTTTCTGAGTCTAGTTAAAGGTTCATCAATCTTGTTTACCTCTTCAAAGAACCAGCTTCTTGTTTCATTGATCCTCTGTATTGTTTCCTTAACCTCTATGTCATTTATTTCTGCTCTGATCTTTATTATTTCCTTCCTTCTACTTGTCTTGGGTTTTATTTGTTGTTGTTTTTCTAGTTCTTTTATATGCAGGGTCAGGTTGCTTATTTGAGCTTTTTCTAGCTTCTTTTGATATGCCTGTAGTGCAATAAAATTCCCTCTCAGAACTGCTTTTGCTGTGTCCCATAAGTTTTGAGTTGATGTATGCTCATTATCATTTGTTTCTAGAACCTTTTTTATTTCTTCTTTGATCTCATTGTTAATCCATTCATTATTTACTATCATGCTATTTAGTTTCCAAGTGTTTGAGTATTTTTCAGTTTTTCTTTTGTGGTTAATTTCTAGTTTCATGGCATTGTGATCAGAGAAAATGCTTGATATGATTTCAATCTTCTTAAATTTATTGAGACCATTTTTGTGTCCTAACATATGGTCTATCCTAGAAAACGTACCATGAGCACTTGAGAAGAATGTATATTCTACTGCTTTAGGGTGAAAAGTTCTGAAGATATCTATTAAATCAAGTTGATCTAGTGTATCCTTTAAGTCTGCTGTTTCTTTATTAATTTTCTTTCTTGAGGATCTATCCAGTGTTGTTAGAGGGGTATTGAAATCCCCTACTGTGATAGTATTGCTGTTAATCTCGCCCTTTATATCTATCCAAGTCTGCTTTATGTATGTCGGGGCTCCTATATTTGGTGCATAGATATTTATAATAGTTATATCTTCCTGTTGAATTGTTCCCTTTATCATTATGTTGTGTCCTTCTTTATCTCTTACTACAGCCTTTGTTTTAAAGTCCATTTTGTCTGATATAAGTATTGCTACCCCTGCTTTTATTTCATTTCCATTTGCATGAAATATTTTTTTCCATCCTTTTACCTTCAGTCTATGAGCATCTTTTGTTTTAAGGTGTGTCTCTTGTAGACAGCATATATATGGGTCTTGTTTCTTTATCCATGCAGCTACCCTATGTCTTTTGATTGGATCATTTAATCCATTTACATTTAAGGTTATTATTGATATGTAGTTGTTTATTGCCATTTTATTCTTTAAAGCTGTATTCTTCTTTTGCTCTATTCATTCCTCCGTTTAAACTGTTCACAAGAGGCCCCTTAGTATCTCTTGCAGAATTGGTTTGGTTTTTATGAATTCCTTGAGGCTTTATTTGTCTGGGAAGCTCTTTATTTCTCCTTCAATTTTAAACGTTAGCCTTGCTGGATAAAGTAGTCTTGGTTGTAGGTTCTTGTTCTGCATTACTTTGATAATATCTAGCCATTTCCTTCTGGCCTCAAGTGTTTCTGTTGAGAAGTCCGATATCATCCTTATGGGGGCTCCTTTGTAGGTGATAGCCTTTTTTTCCCTAGCAGCTTTTAAAATTTTTTCTTTATCCATTAACTTTGGTATTTTAACTATGATGTGTCTTGGTGTATATCTTTTTGGGTTTCTCTTTAATGGAGTTCTGTGTGCTTCTTGAACGTGTGAAGTGTTTCCCAGCCTTAATTTGGGAAAGTTTTCTGCTATGATTTGATTGAACAAAGTTTCCATTTCCTGTCCTCCCTCCTCTTCTTCAGGCACCGCTATGATGCAAATGTTGTTTCTCTTCATGTTGTCACAGAGCTCACATTTTTTGAATCTTTTTTCCTTTTTCTTCTCTGCTTCTGTGCCTTTGTTTATTGTTTTTTCTAACTCGCTTATTAGATCCTCCGTGTGATTCATCCTGCTTTTAATTTCTTCCATTGTGGTCTTCAGTTCTGATACTGTATTTGTCATTTCTGTCTGACTCTTTTTTATTATTTCAATTTCGTTTTTTATACTTGTTATCTCTTTATTTAGGTGTTCATAATGACTATCCATTGTTGCTCTAATTTCTTTGAACATCCTAACTATCATTATTCTAAATTCTGCTTCTGGTAATTTGGTTATATCTGGTTCATTCAGGTCCTTCTCTGGGGATTTCTCTTGATTTATTTGGTTTGCATTCTTCTGCCTGTCCATTTTGTCTGAGTAAATGCAAGTTGTGGCCACTGGAGTTCAGTAGGTGTTGCCTTTGTGTTCTCTAGGTGTGGTCTGTCTTCAGGTCCCCCAACCCCTCTGCCACTGCCTAGGGTGGTTGTGTATGGGCGTTGCCAGTGCCGGCCCACTGTGGCTTTTGCTGTGATTTCTGCCTCTCCTCCACGGGAGGGGCTGTCACTCAAGCCAGAAGCCTCAGCACCAAGGGTAGAGGTGAGCACCTTTGCTCAGCTGCGGACCCAGCCTTTTTTTCGAACTTCCGCCTAGAACCCACAGTTAGAGCCTGCTCGCCACAGTTTTGCGGGTTGGGCGGGGCTTTTGATGTGCTCTCAGCTGTGAGCCTTTGCCCATACAGAGCTTTAGCCCCGCCCTCGAGGCCAGGGCCCTTCTGCGCAGGGTCACAAACCCAGGTTTATTGGGCCTGGCGTGATTGCTGGCTTCGGCTCAGCTGCGTTCCGCTC
The DNA here is from genome assembly GCA_037038555.1 of Rhynchonycteris naso. Lineage (NCBI taxonomy): Eukaryota > Metazoa > Chordata > Mammalia > Chiroptera > Emballonuridae > Rhynchonycteris > Rhynchonycteris naso. Next base: position 185,878,791 of record CM072996.1, on the reverse strand, counting down.
CTCCTGGACTCTACCCCGCCCCCGCCTTCGGAGCCCGCTCGTGCACGTAGGATGGCAAATTGCTGTTTCTCCTCCCGGGCGGGGATAGTAGCATGGGCTCAGCTTTGAGCTTCCACTTGTTTCGGGGTCTACCCCGTTCCCGTGCTCGGTGCCCGCTCGCGCACTTATAAGGGCAAACTGCGGTTTCTCCGGCCGGGCGGGGTTAGTAGCGTGAGCTTAGCCGCGAGTCCCCGCCCATTCCTGGTCCTAGCCTGGTCCCCACGGTCAGGGCCGGCTTGCTCAGGGTCACAGAGCAAATTTCTGCCCGTTCCTGGCCTCTCGCTTTTACCCCGTAGGTAAAAGCCTGCAGGTGGGCCTGCAGCTTCCGGAGCGCTTTCCCGCGTCCCCTCCGACCCTGCTGGGCTAGACCGAGCTCACACCTGCTTGGCCTCCGCCCACACCGACAGAACCGCGTTTCAGCCTTCTGCAGCCCCAAACCCTTCAGCAACCCTCAGCAGAGTAGGAAGGGACCTAATACTCCACACTGTAGGCCTGGGAGCTTTCTCACTTGTTTCACAGCTCAAAACTGTCCAAACGCCTCTTCTAGGCTCTGGGACTGCAGGCTGGGGCTTGGTTCCTGGGACCCAGGTCCCTCCCTCTCTGCCAAACTTTCCTCCCGCCACACGGGTCTCTCCGGGCTGCCGTTTGCTCCGGGGAGCTGGGCAGCCCTCTTCGCGTTTTCGCTGTTCCTACCCGTCTCAGTGTGGCTTCTTCTGTGTTCCTTGGTTGAAGAGTCCACTTAGTTTAGTTCAAAGTTGGTTTATCCAGATGATGGTTCTTAAAATTGAGTTATAATCCACTTTGGTTCAGGGAGTTGGAAGTTGGTACGTCCGCCTACTCCGTTGCCATCTTGCTTCTCCCCCCTCCTTGAGTTTTAATAAAAAACAGAGAGCTCTGATAGAGAAAGTTTTAAGAAATGGCAAGACTTCTTATTTGAAGTACCTGGATGAAATCGTTCTGTAAGTTAGTGGCTACCAGCATGTAGTACTACAGAATATATACAGACGTGGACAAAAGTAGGTTTACAGTTATACAAATAAATAATATCATAAATACTAATACAAGGATAAACTTATGCATACTCACAACTGTAAACCTACTTCAGCCAACCACTGTTTGCCTCACTCTCAAAGATACTGCTACCCTGCAACCATGAGAATATTCAGATAAAATCAAAGTAGCATACTTAAATGGTGAAAGGGACAGATGTGTATGTTATTTATGATTTGTGATTTTATTTTAATAAAAGAAGTTAGGCTATTTAATGTTCAGCAAAGACGTAGTATTTTGTAAATCAAGTATTAGTAATTTGAAACATTTTGATTAAATGATGAATTCATCAGGACTCCTTCGGTTGCAAGTGAAAGAAAGCCAGCTCAAACCAGTTATGAAAATAAAAAGCCCTTAATTGTTTATTTAACTCCGATTTCCAGAGGTGCATCTGGCTCCAGGCATGGCTGCAGCCAAGAAATCAGATGATATCATCTGGACATTCTCAGCTCTGCTGTTTTCTTTATTCATCATTCCTCAAATGGGCATATGGTCAGTAAGATGATTACCAGCAGCTCAAGACTGTCTTCTTCCTAGTTTAGTGATCCCAAAAGAAAGAGAATTTTTCAGGCCAGATATCCAGCTGTGTGTCCCAGAGAAGATGCAGGCTGACTCTCTTGGACCCCATGTGTGATCAATTGTTGTGGAGCCTGGAGAGTGGAGTGCTCTGGCCGGCCAGCTTACAACATGCTGTCCCACTGCCACAGTAGTGGGACCAACCCAGTGACAGAGAGCCCAGGGGGGTCTTAGGAAGGGAAGGAAGCTTTCTCCAGGGGAACTGGAAGAGGGGAGATGGAACTGTGCTCAGCATACCAGAGCTGTAATGGATTCAAAGTAGTGCAAGTGAAATAATATAGAGACTACCTTCTGATTTTAAGGTTACAAGTAAATAACTTTCTGCCATTTATTAAAAACTCATCCAAAACAAGGAAATAGCAAACAAAAATCTCATCTCTTTCTTTGATAAATAGAAGGTGACATCAGTAATTCTGATTCAGATTTATGGGCACAAAATATAGGTATGAGGTTGTGATTTAGTAGAACAGAGGAAGGTGGAAACTACAGAGTAGAGTAATGGTGCCAGTAGGCAATTTTGCCTGGCCGAGCCTCAGAAGGTTGTGATGAGAGGTGTTAGGGTTGGCTGAAGAGAGGAGTAAGGCATGGGGCTAGAAACAGACGAATAACTCGAAGTTTATAAAGGGACACACACTCAGGTCCTTATCTCATCCCAGCCACATGACTACCTTCCCCATGCCCCAGGAGGTGGGAGATCTGTCCTCTGGAGATGTTGAAAATATAGAGCAGGGGTGTCCACACTTTTTCAGCTTGCGAGCTATTTATAAGATGACCAAGTCAAAATGATCTACCTACAATAAAAATGCAAAACATAAATTTATTTCTTCTATATTATCATTATTTAAGTTACTATTATTACTATTTAATATTGTGTATTCTTCTTTCACCTTTCTCCTTCTCAGCTCTCTTTTTGGAGGAAAGTCAATGTCATAGTTTTTATGAACAGTCCGAAAAAACCACTCCACATTTCCCTTCTTTGGAATAGCAATGGCTCACAGACAGATGAGGCAAACGCGCTTAGAATATGACATAGTGAAAAAAATCCCCTCCCATTCTGTACAAAAGTGGTAGGTTTTAGGCTTCTTACTCGGACCAGCTATGGCACTCATTTTTAGACCCTTTGTTGTATTTAGTTGAAATAAATTGAAAGTTAACTATGCAGCAATGTAACTGAACCAAGTTAGCGGGGTTTAATGTGCATGCGTAGGATGTCAAAAGTTCAGACATCAGATTGGCTACCCTATATGCCAATCAAAAGACAAATGTTTTTAATGTCATGCGATCTACCCACACTTCCTTTGTGATCGACCAGTAGATCATGATCGACGTATTGAGCACCCCTGGTATAGAGGATCTGGGCTCAGGGGCACATCAACATTGGAGGTTGGGTAGTGACAGCCTGCCCTGTGCTTAGAGCACTAGAGGCCCAACTTCTAAACTCCAGAGAGAAACGTAATGGTCCCAGAGAAAGGCCCTACAGAGGCTCCCCCCAGAGAAAGCCAGCGGGCTCTCCAGTTGCTGTCCAGTGAAGCTTAGCCTCAATAAGCTCAACCCCACAGACGGAGCTGCCATCTTGCTACACTTGCCCTAAAGTAGGAAGAATCTGCCAGGGGCCACCAGGTATTTGGGGACACCTCCAATGTGAAAGCAAGGATAAAGTAAACAGAAACAAAGAAGTCTGATGAGACAAAAACTGTAATTATTATCTTTGAAAATGTGAGAAATCTTTGCATAGCTTTTTTTTTAAAGAATTTAAAAATAGAGCACAAGAAATAACTTGCAAAAATTAGAAATATTATGATCTGAAATACATTTTCTGGAGGGGTTAAAAGATAAATTTGAGTAGTAAATAATTAGAGATGCAATCCAGGAAGCCCAGTAGCTCACTAATGCAAGAGAAAAATGGAAGAGAAGTATCAAAGAGATGATATCAGACATTTTCCTAGAACAGAAAGAAGAGGTAAACATTAAAGTTTCTAGAGAAGAAAATATTGTCATATACAGAGTCATATATTGTTTTGAATAAGAACAAACAAGAAAGAGATGTCTCCACTTCAGTACTGATATGGAAACATTCAAATCTGTGAAGTCTTCTTTTAAGGGATAATTTTTATCATAATAAAGCACTTCTTCTTTTACCTGAGAGTGACTATCAAATATCCTAAATAGATAGTTTCTTAGTACACTCAACATAATCCACTTACATATTTTCCATTACACTGGGGAACAAAATTTTTGTTTCATTCACAAAAACACTTGTTCTTCCCTAATTTGAATGTGCTGATATCAAATCTGACATTAGTTTTTCTCTGTAAGATAATGTTTTTTTGCAATTCAAGATTTTAGGTTTTATCTTATTGTAAAATTTTCAATAATTAGTGTAACATAATGAAGTAGGATATCTTCTTGAGCATTATCTTTGTGAAAATATAATAATTTATATAATGCAGTAAATACACTAATACACTAAAAGATAGGATTGCATCAGAATTTGTCTACAATTTTGAAATAGAACATATTAAAACACTTTAATCATAAAATTTGCGCAAAACTTATTTAAATTCTATTCAAGCAAAAATTTGTGTTTGTAGCTCTTGCATTTGTGTACTTGTTGAGGACAATCTCGTTTGATGCTCCAGCAGTAGTCTGCCATCATATTTCTGTCCCATCACCCCTGATAATACTCTTCCATTGTCTTCAGATCTTGATGAAAGAGTTCTTTCTGCTCATCACTAACAGCTCCAAGATTTTTGGGAAACTTATTAAGGTGACTGTTCAGGAAGTGAATCTTAACGCATAATGAAGTAGAATGTCTTTTTGGGCATGATCTTGTGAAAATACAGTGTGTCCGTAAAGTCATGGTGCACTTTCACCAGGCAAAAGTGCACCATGACTTTACAGGACACACTGTATAATAATTTGAGGTCCATCGAATACACCCGCTTTTATCTTCTGGAAAGACAAGTCAGAAAAAGCAGAAATAATATGTTGAAAGCATTCACTTTCTCTATTCAAAGCCTGAACAAACTGCTTCATTAAGCCAAGTTTGATGTGAAGTGGGGGGAAAATGATCCTGTCTTGATTAACTACAGGTTCATTCACAGTATTTTGCATCCCTACTTCCAGAGCTTCGCGTTTCGGCCACTCCTTCTGTGTCCATTGTTTCTCCTGAGCTTGGCTGTCCCACAAACAAGGAAAGCAAGGATACCTTGTGAAACCTCTCTGTAGTCCTAGCAGGAAATTTACCATTTTAAGATTCACACAAATGATCCAGTTATGCTCCTCATATTTCAGAAAGTTGAGGACAATTTTTATGTCATTATGATCTTCTCACAGATGAGTTGAATAACCAATTGGAACCACTGCATAAATATTACCATTGTGTGGGAGAACACATTTCAGACTCCGTTTAGAGCTGTCAAGAAATAGCCGCCATTCTGTTGGACTCTTAAGTGGCAACACCTAGCTGGCTGAGAAGACTACTGATATCATGACAGTAAACAAAGTGTTTGTCTTTGGAAAAAAAGTCCACAAAAATTAGTTCACACGTCCTGAAATGGGATACTTGAGCTGACCAGTGAAGTACATTCTTTTCTTGAAGCCTGGAGGCTAAGAACTCAGCTGCTTTCTTTGATAGGCCCAGATCTCTTACTAAGTCATTCAATTTGGGTTGGCTAAACTGCTGAGGGGTTAATGACTGCTTGGCATCAGAAGAATATCCTTCAGATTCTACAACCATTTCCTCATGCATCTTATCAAAATATTCTTGATCACCATGTTCACTTTCTTCATCCTTAGAAGAAATAAAACCATTGAAAACTGGAACTGGGAGTGTCTCAGAGTGTGGGATAGGTCGAATTGCTGAAGGAATATTAGGATATGCAATCATATGCCATTTTTTCTTGCCGATGCCCTTTGTATGGATCAGACAGAAATAATAGTCACTGCTGTGGTCCTTAGGTTCACACCAAACCATGGGAATACCAAAAGGCATTCTTTTGCGTTTTCCTTTTGTCCAGTCATGAAGCATTTTCTCACAATTAATTATGACACACAATATGAGGAGCCCAATTCTTGACTTGATTGCCAAAGGAAACTTGAAAATAGGCAATATATGCACATGTCACAAATGATGAAATATGCACCTTTGATGCTGAAGTGTGTAACAGCCACATATATAACAGAAGGTGTCAGGACTATTCTTACATTTATGCCTACTCAAAGAAGCCATGATTCAATCTTAAAACAAAATAAGAGGGTGTTTTTTATCAGAAAATAATTTTCTACATTTTAAAAAAACTATAATTATGTAAAAGTGATGTTTGTAAAACAATTGCCTTGTGGTTATGTTCAATCCAAGAGTTGTTGCCCTTTAACTCCAATTTAAAAACCAATGTATGCCATTAACTGTAACAAAAAGAAATTGAAATTGCATATAAACTAGAGCATGCACCATAAAACAGATTTCATATTTAGAATCAGTGATGCAGAAATACATAGAAAAAGTTTTAAAATCTCATGCAACAGAAAATGAAAAAAAAAAATTGTTTCCCAGTGTTATTTAAGCTAATTTAAATTTTTGTAGAATCTGAAGTACACCTGCAGATTTGTGTTTTAGAGACTTAGGGTATTTTCATGGTACTTATTCCAGTTCCTTATTTTTTGATTCACTAATTCAGTCATCAGATAATTAGAGCTCTTTTCTCAAGGTGCTGTGGGATTGAGATTTCTTGTTCTATGTCTGTCCCAACGTACAATGATTTGAGTGGCAGAGTTTATGGTCCTACTGTCTTTAAATATGTGGCTGTTATTTTATATATACATAAAAAGAAAAATAATTATGAATAACAAAGTGTCAATATAGAGTGTTAGTATATATTTGCCTTATCTTTTATCAGTGAAGAAGACAGAGTCCTGAGTACTATTTTTTTCTAAAAGTTAAAGGGGCCATCAAATGTTAAAATTTAGCAGACATGTTTTTAAATTTTTAATTATTTGAAAAAATACTTTTAGGATTCACTGAATATTATTATTGACTAAATAATACAATATACTGCTATGATATTTTTAGATTAAAAGTCTTCTCCAAATTACATTTGGTTTTTAAAACATTCTACATCTTAGTAAATATTGCAAAAGAATTGACATTTTAAGATGCAGTGGAATTCCCTCCCCCACCCTACCTGTTTGGATTAGTGTCTAAAGCCTAATGAAATGGAAAGCAAGTGTCTTTTCCCACTTAAAAATTTATATTATATTCCTTAATGTATTATAATGAGACCAAAATAATATAGAAACATCAAGAAATGAGAGAGTGCCAGTATTTGTCTTGCCAATATAACTTTTTAGAATGCTGATGAATTGCTTTTGCTGTAAAAACCAGATTGACTAGTCTAGGATGGTTTCCCCAGGTAATGACATTTTGTAAAAATCTTGTAGTTTTTTTGGTTCCATGAGGACAGGAATTTTAAGTTAGAATTATAGAACTGGCAGGCCTTCTCGTACTCCTTTCAGAAGTCCTGGGAAATCATGGTTTATCCAGGGTCACACAGTTAATAAGGAAGGTTGGATGAGAATCATGGCCTGACAGTTCAGTGATCTCTGTAAAAGACTCTTCTGGTTTATTCTCACCACCGTCACATTCTGTGCAGTGCTCACAATTTATTATATGAGGCCCAGTTAGCAAAGTGCATGCTTGTATCTGATTTCCTAAAGATGAGGGGACATTTAGAATTAGGAATATTGACAGTGACAAAAAACATGGGCTGGCAACAAGCATTTTGAAGAATCCTTGTCCAAGGTGGTAGATGCCCCTTGATTAAATTTTGGTCTTTCCTGCTCTCTAGAAGGAACTCTGTTTATTATTCTCTAGGATCTCATTCTGCCTTCTGGAAGGTTCTTCCGTGCCTAGTTTTCTCCCAGATTGCACTTAAATGGACATTGGCGAATACGCCCTCCTTGAAGGCTAACTTTTGTTTCCTACTTTCTTCCCTTGCAGTGTTGGCAGCTTGAGCATTGTTTCAAGGGTCAAACATTCGGGGCTTATTAGCAAGACTTGTGTATGTGTTGGCAATGTTATTCCCTCAGGAACTTAGTTGGCTTCTGATCTCTCTTCTTGTAGCTAATTCCATGTGCTAGTAGTAATGGAGTTACTGCATGGCCAGTTTGGCAAGGACAGTTCTATTTTTTATCTCCTGTGTGTGTTAAGTAACAGTGCCCTCTTTCACTCTCTGATTATGGCCAGTTTGGACAATAAAGTACATGATCATTCAAGCCAAAAAGCACACCAGAAAAATCCTAATGCCTCCCTCCCTTTCTCATTTTGAAATAAGTTTTGTGGGAGGTTAGCACATGTAACTTGATCTGCAGCAAGACTGACTTCCCTCTGTTGACTTGCGGAAACATGGAACGGGCCATTTTTAGTCTTTTCATTTTTAGTCTATTGTGTGACATTCAGAGCAGTCAGCTCTTCTAACCCCGGCAACCCCCAAATTCCTGGATTCTCTTTTCCCTTCATTTCTGGTCTTAAACCTTCCAGCTCTTGTGTGTGCTCATTTCTTTCTTGTAAATCTTGATAAATGCAGCCAGGGATACCATTATTCTAATATCCTGTTTTCTATATTTTTTCCCTGGAGCCATAGAGTTGGTAGACACTGTTTTTGACTCTATCTCATGCCTTTATTTTAAATTGAGGTGTAATTCATGTAAGCACAGCTCTTACGCACTCAAGTAAATGTGGTTTGATAATTGTGAACACCTGCGTAAGCCACCACCCAAAATAATATATAGAACATTTCCATTACCCCAGATGGATGCCCCACTGTGCTCCCCAGGAGGACTCTTTGGCTTCTGGCACGCAGTATTTTTATTAAGTGTTTTATGACTGCATGACATAACTGTCTTTCCATCCTTTCCTCAGTTTCTTCCTTTCTTGTGGCCTGGTTGCTACACTGTTGCCAAATATTTTGGGTTTTTTGTTTGGTCTGCACCCACTTAAAGGCACCACTTTTCATGGTAGTTAGGAAAAGCTAACTTCTGTAGCAAACAGACTCCAAAAAATATAATAATTTAAATCTAATTCAGATATATTTATTGCTAACAAAAGCATTGAAGGCGCTCCTGCACTTCCATAACCTGGGCCTGGGAGCCTCCACGCTGGTGCAAAGGACCCTGTGTACTCACTCACCTGCTCTGAAAAGCTGCAGTCTGCTGACACTCCTTTGGGGAGAGGTATTCACAGGCCACACCTGGAGCAAGCGGGGAGGGCAGCCACCTCTTAGTGACAGCTTCGCACTGTAACACAGGAACAGCAAAGCTTGCACACTGTTCCTAGTCTATAGGTTACCAAGCTTAATGTCACAGCTTTTATTTTGTCTTAATAACATACTACAATATTGCTTTTGTTTTGTGTCTTCATGTGACTTCCTTTTCTTTGTGTAAAAATATTCTTTTATGCTTTTTGAATAAATATTTTAGTATTTGAAACTAAAAGCTATGGTATTGCTATCTCTAAGACAGAAATGGTCAAAGCAAAAGCAACTTATTTTTCTTATTTTGATGATATTAAAATTATCTCCGGGCATCAAGAGAAATAATTTAACTTCCAAAAGGATCCCTGATACTGCCATTTCTATTCAGTATTGTGCCAGAGACCCTAGCCAGTATCCTCAGATGGGAATAAAACTAAAAGAAAACATGGAAGACCAGAAAGAAAGAAAAAAAAAAAGGCCATTATTGGCAAATTATATAGTTGTTTATGTAGAAAATTTCCGTAAGTCCACAGCTAAATTCTTAGGCTTCACTGGAGTTCAGCTAGGGTTTTTGGATATAGCAACATAGGAAAGCCAACTGCATTTCTATTGATCAGCAGCAACAACAAAACACAGAATATAATTTTAAAGACGCTTTGTTTTAGAATAATTAATATCCTACATAGTCATAGTATATATATTTCCAGGACTGAGATTAATATTGGTATACTTATCTATGCTTTATTTGGATTTTCCCAGTTTTCCTACTTTGTACTTTTTTCAGGGGCAGATCCAGAGAGATGTAGCTGTTGGACCTACTCCAATTTGTGCTAATTTCTTGGCCTTTTCTTTCAGGGACCTCACATTTTTGAAAAGTAATGATCAACTTATTTGTAGAATGGACCTCTGAGGGTTTGTTTGATGTTTTCTCCTGATTATATCTCATACATTGTATTACTGGTTATGTTAACCTTGACCACTTGGGCAAGGTGATATCTGCCAGGGTTCTCCACAGTGAAGTGACGGAAGAATATATAATTTTAATAATATATGATTTATAAAAGTAACACTATAAATAATATTTGAATAAACCTAACAAAGAAAGCCTTTTTGAGAAAGTAATAAATTTCTGTTGGAAGACACTTACTGTGATCCAGTCAAATGGAGAGAATCAACGTTTATGGATGGGAAAGCTTAATATTGCAAAGATGTCAGTTCTCTCAATGCACTTGGAATAAATTCTGAACAAATGTTGGTGGTCTTAACATTACTAGTACTGGTGCTGCTATTATTATCATTACTGTTATTGTGATACTTACCATTACAATTCTAAATTAAACAGAAGAGGAGTAGTCCAAAAATGACAAAGACACTCCTGAATAACCAAGTGTTTTCCTGCCTTCTATTGTGACTTAATATAAAACTTATACCGCTAAGCCAGCATGCGGTATAAGGATATACAAACTGGCTAATGGAAAGAATAGAGAATTCAGAAACAGATCCATCTACATGTGGAACCTTGACTTACAGAAAGCTGGCACTGTATGTCAATATGAAAAGGATAGATAGATCTTTCACCATAGGAAAGCCAGTTACATTTCTATAGACTAGCAGCAATGACAGGGGTAAGAGCTTGCTTGCGTGGAAGAGAGTAATAACAGATGTCTACCTCACATTATATACAGAATGAAAAATGGTTAACTTAGAAATTGCAAATTACTAATTATAATTAAATGTAATCATAAAATAAGAAGCAGCGATCAGTAAAAAGTTGAAGAAAAAACAAAACTACCAAAGAAAAGTGGAAGGCATGCAAGGGAAAAGAAATGCGCAGAAAACGTGAGCTTGTCGGAATTGGAAATGAGAGAAGTGAGTCAAGTCAAATGTTCACTTAAAAGAGTAAAGAAACACCTTATTTTAAAAGATTGTTTATGATATGCCAAGATTGTTTATGATATGCCAGACTGCATCATTTATTAACTTTTTTATTCAGCTGAGTTATGTGCCAGAAATAATTAAGTGGGCTATAAATTCTTTTCAATTTCTACTCACAAATCAATTACTCAATCATTGGTAGAAAACAATGACTTGGAAACCACCTGACTTGCAAAGGAATTTATTAACACTTTCGGAGTTTGGGGAAGTTTATTGAAAAGGCTTAACAGATTTATCGAATGACTGTTGTACTATTATTAGGGTTACTTTGTTTAACCCAATATACTCTTTAAAGCACGGGTCCCTAAACTTTTTACACAGGGTGCCAGTTCACTGTCCCTCAGATTGTTGAAGGGCTGGACTATAAGAAAAACTATGAGCAAATTCCTATGCACACTGCACATATGCACATGCGTCATATGACGTGCTTCTGGAGCCATGACACGTACGTCCCGCACGTCCCGCGTCACCGGAAGTAGTACTGTATATGAGTGATGCCGGCGCCACCACATACAGTACTCCAGGAGCACAGGACGCAGATGCATCCTGTGCTCCTCTCACTGACCACCAATGAAAAAGGTGCCCCTTCCAGAAGTGTGGCGGTGGCCAGATAAATGGCCTCAGGGGGCTGCATGCGGACCATGGGCCATAGTTTGGGAACTTCTGCTTTAAAGGATATTTAGGAATATTATTAATTTTAATACATATTTGCCATTATATGAATTTTTAGAGAAATTTTTGTTTTAAATATGTCTGAAATGTATTTTTATCAAAACCTTACAGCTGTAAATATAGATTACTCATTTTAGGGAAAATAGTTGCCATTTAATCTATTTAATTTACAAAGCCAGTCTTTATTTTCAGACCTACCTTCCAAATCAGACTTCTTTCTCTCAATAAAAGTCTAACTTGATTTTTCAACTTAAATAAATATGCTAATGTATGTCTCTATGACAACCATTGCACAGCTGAATTCTAATTCTAATATAGACAAATAGGTAAGACACAGAACCTTGCCATGTATTGCCTGGATATGAGATACTGCTGCTTTCAGTATCTCTTTGCACTCACTAACGGATCCCAGAGGTGAGGTGATTCTCTTACAATTTTAAGGGTATGAGGGAGGTAAGCAGAGGTGGATTTAATGGCAGGTGTACTGGGTGTGCACCCTGGGCCCCAACTTCTGAAGGGCCTGCAAAACCCCAACTCTACACTTTTTTCTAATAACATCAAGTTTGGGTTCATATGTGCAATTTTAACATTAAAGTACATAATATTTTTTAATTTATTTCAAAATATAGTTAACATGTATTTTTATTTTCCTATCTCCTTTTTTTTAAGAGATCCAATATTTTCTTCCATGTCCGGGGCCTCAGCTGACCTTAATCCACCTCTGGAGGTAAGGTACTAAAGTAGAAGTGTTTGCTACAGTCATACGTGTGTGGATTTAGAATATACTAACATCGGCCCACACACTCCATTTCTTAATCAAATATATATGTTATATGTATAGATGTGATGAGGAAAGAACAAATCCTTATTGTAGTGCTTTGATTAAAAGAGGATATAGCCTGACCAGGTGGTGGCGCAGTGGATAGAGCATCGGCCTGGGATGCAGAAGACCCAGGTTCGAGAGCCTGAGCTCACCAGCTTGAGCACGAGCCCATCTGGCTTGAGCAAAAACTCGCCAGCTTGGACCTAAGGTCACTGACTCCAGCAAGGGGTTGCTCGGTCTGCTGAAGGCCCGCAGTCAAGGCACATGTGAGAAAGCAATCAATGAACAATTAAGGTGTCATAATAACAATGAAAAAACTAATGATTGATGCTTCTCACCTCTCTCCATTCCTGTCTGTTTGTCCCTATCTGTCCATCTCTCTGACTGTCTCTCTGTCCCTGTGTAAAAAAAAAAAAGAGGATGTAAGGATGTAAAGATTAGGCATCCTGGAGGTTTTCTGTATTCCATGAAAGTGTACTACGCAGGGTTGGTGAGCAGTACACGTTTCTTTTGTAAAGTGGGGAAGGACTGATTGTCAAGGAAGGGAACAGGAAATGACAATGGGACCAGCTTGATAAATTAGCCACGGGGACATTCCCAGCTAGAACAGTAACAGAGTAGGTGGAATTTATTGCTTTAAAACTATCTGTGTCCACATATCTCTTGGAAATCCTCATGTAGCCCCAAATAGCCCTCAATTTGTGGACTGATAGAGAAGACAGGCAGAGGAGATTTGTCATATGTATAATTGTAGATACAAGATACCCAAACTAATGAAGTAAAACCAATGTTTAGAAATGAAGGTTTTTTGAAATAAAAGACTAAAATCTGAATATTGAAAGGTTATGCTGTGTGCCTGGGCCTAATGAAGTTGCTGGACCTCAGAGGTAAAGAAAAATTTATTTGGGGATCCAGACAAATAGGTTGAGCTATTTATAAGGAGACATTATGTCAGTCTCAGATTTCATTCAATGCAATAAAATGGGGTATACTTAGGTAACTTGCAGATTTTTTTTATCCACCCAAACAGCCCTTCAAGTTTAAGTCAAGTCCACAAATCATTTTAAACTTAAAACATGTTTTCAAAAATATTCCTTTGCACCTTTGTAGAGGCAGCGCTAACTAAAGGACAGCCCCCCCCCCCCCCCGCCCCTGCCACCCCCAGGCTTTGCAAGGTAAAGAAATACTTGGAGCTCTTAGGATGGGATCTGGCAAGATTTTGTCTTTCTTGCCCCAGTACTGAAACTTCTTATCATCTGTAACAGACTTTGACAGATGGATTGTGGGGTCTGATAATACTATGTATGAGAGAACTGATCTCTTTCTCAGCCCTTTGGGTTTTTTAAGAAGTAGGAAAGAACCATGAATTTTTTTGCAATCTCATCTTATACAGAAAGGGTATGAGACAACTTGTTTGAGAAGATCAACCACATAACTATACTTGTTTGTTTGCAAGTTTCACTATTTAAACATAAAGATGAAGCACTAAGTGTTCATCACAATCTCCAAAGGCTAATTCATGATAAGAATCATCTTGACATAGACTTTGCTAATACTATGAATGTTGTTACGAACAATCTTCCCTAACAACAGTTAACTTTATTTTTCCCCAGGCAAAACAAATCAAATCTATAAAAGACATTGTATGCTTGAGTTTGAAAAACTCCGTATATGTTTGGGTTGGTAAGAAATGTAAAATATGACACCCCTGTCATTTTGGAACAAAACTACATAGTTTGTGAGCTATAGTAAAATAATAAGTATCTTATATTCCTTTTTCAGAAGTCATCTGAATAAGAGTATATTTTATATATATATATTATATTTCCAGTTGTAAAGAAGTTCAATAGCTAAACCTAATGTCCTACTGCCTGTACTCTGGTATTTCTGTTGTTGACTTCTGTGTCTGACAGCAGCCGACGAGGAAAGTGGAAGGCAGTCTGTGAGAAGTTTTTCTGTGGGAGCACTCACAGTTCTCTTGCTACAGGTACCAAAGTCAGCTCATTGGCTATTAAGGCCATGAACAGAGTTTTTCCATTTGTTTTCTCAGAGGGTGCCAGTGCATACTCAGAGCAGATAGACCTGCCAAGTATATGATGAAGCTTTATTAATTTTGCTTTCCTCAGAAGAAAAAAAGGATGTTATAGCAACTATAGCAACTTTATTTATTTATTTATTTTTTTCCTGAAATGAGAAGCCAGGAGGCAGAGACAGACTCCCACATGCACTTGACTGGGATCCACCCAGCATGCCCACCAGAGGGTGATGCTCTGCCCATCTGGGGTGTTGCCCTGTTGTAACCGGAGCCATTCTAGCACCTGAGGCAGAGGTCATGGAGCCTTCCTCAGTGCGCAGGCCAACTTTGCTCCAGTGGAGCCTTGGCTGTGGGAGGGGCAGAGAGAGAGAAGAGGGGGAAGGGTGGAGAAGCAGATGGACACTTCTCCTATATGCCTGACTGGGAATTAAACCCAGGACTTCCACCCGCTGGGCCAATACTCTACCACTGAGCCAGCCGGCCAGAGTGGTATAGCAACTTCTTGATAAGAAAGTGCCTATAAAGGAAATAAAAATCAATCCGGAAGAACTTGTGGGCATCTAGGGGGAAAAAAAAACCAAACTGCACTCATTTTTATCCCAAGATGAATTAAATATAAATAGCCCAAAAGTGTTTTGTTTCCACATATGTTAATAAACCTGATGAGGGATGAAGAAGTAACTGAGTAGGACAAGTTACCTTTACCCAAATATGCTGTGTCTCTTGGACTTGCTACAATAACTTGCATAAGACTTCTCAGAAAAGGTAGAAACAAATGACCAAACAATAGTTAACAAGCCCATGGCCCTTTCCCTTACCAAGGACTAAGTGGAAGTAAGTAGAGCTTTTCTCAGTAAGAAAATGTCCATCCTTCAGTAAGATGAAAAGAGACCAGAAGCAGGAGAGGAAGGGGACAAGCTAACTAAGGGTGTCACTAATGACAAGAGGAAGCAGAGCAGAAAGACAGGCAAATAAGCAGGATATGGGAGAGAGAGTAAAGCAAGAGAGCCTCAAACTTGGTCTGCTCTTGATAGTGATGATCTCAGAAAATCAAGAAAGTCACAGAAACAAAGAAAATAAAAGCTAATGAAACATTTTAAGTGAATAAGAAAATAGCATTTACTGAAGAAGGGAAGTTGATTCACCAGTAGCCACTAATGTAGAAATCCATTGTGGAAAGGTACTAAGAAAAAGCACAGGCCCTGGCCAGTTGGCTCAGTGTATAGAGCATCAGCCCGGCGTGTGGATGTCTTAGATTTGATTTTCAGTTAGGGCACACAGGAGAAGCAACTATCTGCTTCTCCAACCCTCCTCTTCCCCCTTCTCTCTCTTCCCCTCCTGCAGCCATGGCTCAATTGGCTTAAGCAAGTTGACCCTGGGGTTTAGGATGGCTCCATGGCCTCACCTTAGGTACTAAAAATAGCTCAGTTGCTGAGTAATGGAGCATTGACCCCAGAGGGGGGTTGCCAGGTGGATCCCAGTGGAGTTCATGTGGAGTATCTGTCTCTCTGTCTACCTGCCTCCCATTTAATAATAGTAATTAAAAAAAGGAAAAGCATCATAGGAGTGTTAACCTTAATAAAGCAAAAGAAAGCCTTTAGGAAGTGGACAGATTTGACCAAGTAAGACATAGGAAGAAAATTAAGGCATATGGAGAAAAGAAAAGGGGAAGTCGGAAGAGAAGCCTGCAGGAGGCCAACAAAGGCTAAAGATAGAGGGATGCCTTTTAGGGTTAGAGTACTGACGATGAGGATTTGTCCTGTTCATATTCAGATCCTGATAAATATAGAAGTCAAAAGAATCAGATATTGAAGATAGGAGAATAAAGTCAGTAATGCCAGAAAAAAGTAAAGAATGAAAAGAAAGGACTAAGTGAGACAAGTAAGTTACAAAAGAAGGAAAACCAAGCAGGAAATGTGAGAGCCTTTGGATATACTATAGGCCTGTCTTTAGCAGAGAAAAAGGAGCTTGTGTTGTATTTGCTCCAAAGTCAAAGCTAAATTCTACTTGCCGTCTTCTTGAAACCCTTGGTCATGATTATGTGGACCAGAAGTGAAAAAAGAGTTGGCTTTGGAACAGTTAGGTAATGAGCGTCCTGTGCTTAACAAATCAATGCAACTCCAGACAAAAGTGATCCTATATCTTCCCCCACCCTTTTTTACTCCATCACAGACTATATACTAAAGATGTGAGTGGATTATAAAAATTTTCTGATCCCATTTCTAGCATTTGTATGCTCTTGCACTAAGCCTATTTCTTTCTTTTACTGCCAATTTATAGAGTCCTAGCCCCATTTTTAGAAATTTTTGTCTTGCTCACTATACAGAATGTACTGTGTACTATTAAGCAGAATTGCTCAGAATTTTTATGTATTTAATATTTCCACAGAGAAATATATGGTGGAGCAGCCCTAATAATGAGTAGTTTTGAATTGAGATTATGAAAAATAAACCTATATCCCACTTTAATAAAAGATCAACATTTAAAAACATTTAACAAAAGACATGCAAAATCTCTACATTAAAAACAATACATTACTGAGAAAAACATTTAAGTGAAGAGAGATGACAAGTTCAGGGATTGGAAGACTCGATTAGATGACAGTTCTCCCCAAACTGATCTGTAAATTCAACATAATTCCACAGGCTTTTTTCTTTCAAAGCTGACAAACATTTTAAAAATTATGTGGAAATGTATAAGACTGAGAATATCCAAAACAATTTTAAAGTCATAGCTGAAGACTTCATGACTTAATCACAGTGATGCTCTGAGGACCACAGGTAGATCAATGCATTTGAACAGAGGCCAGACAGACCCCACAGTTTATGCCACTTTCATTTCCAGCAAAGATCCAAAGCAACCCAGTGGGGAAATGAAAGCTTTTAAATACATAGTACTTGAAAAGTTGGATATTTATATAGAGTAAAAATAAATTTTAATTCCTACCTTGCAGCATGCATAAAAATTAATTTGAGATGGATGAAATGTAAAAGCTAAAACCATAAGTCTTTTAGAAAAAAAATCAGAGAGTATCTTCATGATTTGAGGGTAATCAAAAATTTAAATTCAGAAAGCAATAAGCATGAGAAAAAATGATAAATTAGACTTTATAAAAAATAAAATTTATGCTCACCAAAGACACTATTAAGAAAACAAAAAGAAAAGCCACAGACCGAGAAGAAAATATTTACAAAACATATTTGTCATAGGGCTACATAGATTTTAAAAATTATGCAACTTTATAAAAAAAAACACAGAAGCAAAAAGTTGGAGGGTAAGGAACACATGATTTGAAAAACCAGTTTATAACACAGATTCTCCACAACAGAAGATATTCAAGTGGACACTAAGCATGGGCTCGACCTTATTATTAAGGAAATGTGATTTAAAATGAGAGTTAGATACCCATAAGCGTGGCTAAAATTAAATAGGTTGATAACAAATGTTCATAAGGATGTTGAGTAGCTGGAACTCATACACTGTATTAGAGGGTTAATGAGACAATATCTTAGGGAGAAGATCTGGAAACTTCTTATAAAGCTAAACATATACTTCATGTGATAACCCAACAACTTTACTCTTAGATATTTACCCAGGATAAATGAAAATATAACTACACACACAAAGATGTTTATCAGATGTATGTAGTATATGCACATGTAGCTTCATTCATAATAGCCAAAAACTAGAAATAGCCCAGATGTCCATTAGTATAGAATGGTTAAACAGATTGTGATGTATTCATAAAATAAATACTACTCACAAGTAAAAAGGACCAAACTACCATATGTCCCTGAAAATAAGACTGTGTCTTATATTAATTTTTGCTCCTAAAGACATGCTAGTTCTTATTTTCAGGGGATGTCTTATTTTTCCATGAACAAAAATTCACATTTATTGTTGAACAAAAAATCAACATTTATTAATATACTGTAGTCATGTCATCACAAACATCAACATAACCAGCCAAACTCTGAATTCCATCAAGAATTTCTTGTGACTGTACTTCCATGTACAACAATCTACCCTGTTTCCTCGAAAATAAAAGTGTTTTATATTAATTTTTGCTCCTAAAGATGCTTTAAAAAAATTGCACTAGGTCTTATTTTCGGGGTATGTTTTATTTTCAGGGAAACAGGGTACCAGTCCCTACAACAACATGAATGAATTTTACCATACTAACTGAAGAAGTCTCATACGGAATAATACAAATGGCATTATTCCATTTTTATGGAGTTCTAGAACAAGCAAAACTTCGGTAGGAGGGACAGAAATCACAAGAGTGGGATGGCTCAGGGAAGATTGGCAGGATTAGAAAGAAACTTTATTTGGGGAGATGGGGATGGTTTGGGTTATAAGGGGTATGCATTTGTTATAAGTCATGGAATGGTACAGTTAAGATTTGTGCATTTCAGCCTGACCAGGCAGTGGCACAGTGAATAGATCATCAGACTGGGACAGAGAGGACCCAGGTTTGAAACTGCGAGGTCGCTGGCTTGAGTGCCAGCTCACCAGCTTGAGCGCCAGCTCACCAGCTTGAACGAGCGCATGGTTGCTGGATGGAGTGTGGGATCATAGACATGACCCCATGGTCACTGGCTTGAGCCTAATGGTCTCTGGTTTGAAGCCCAAGGTCGCTGGCTTGAGCAAGGGGTTACTTTCTCTTCTGTAGCCCCCCCAGTCAATGCACATATGAGAAAGCAATCAATGAACAACTAAGACGCCATAATGAAGAATTGATGCTTTACATCTCTCTCCGTTCCTGTCTGTCTGTCCCTATCTATCCCTCTCTCTGTCTCTGTCATACACACACACAAAAAAATTGTGCATTTTATTTCATGTGAATTTCACTCCAAAAGAATGGAAAAGAGCTTTTAAAAATATAAGAAGAAGATACTGTCTTATACCCACCAGACTGGCAAAAATATTGGCAAGGAGATGGATATTCTGCCTTTTCTTGCCCTTGCTAGTGGTTAAAGAAATTGGATTAATAAAACAATTCGTCATTTTTCAGCCCAGAAATTTCACTCTTGAGACATAGAAGCATTTGCAAATGTGCACAGAGAAACATGCATGACAATGTTTTAGAAACTGGAAAAAATTCAGATATCCATCAATAAGAGAAGGCATAAATTGTGCTGTATTCAAACATATTGGATTGGGTAAATCTCATGAACATATAAGAATACTTCTGATATAATTCCAACCAATATACTCCTATCCAAAATCTTGTAAAATTTACGTAATAATATATTGACTAGGGATTCATAAGATAAAGGAAAACAAAAAATTCAGTGTTGTGGGGACAGGACATGGCAAGGAGGATTGGAATCGGAATGGGAGGGGCTCTAAAGGCGACTTCAAAGTCATTAGCAATGTTTTATTCCCTAAACTGAGAAGTAAGAAGATAGGTGTTCATTTTATTATATCTTTTGGCATACCCATGTTGAAATATTATTTGCTGTATATTCAACACTTAATAATTTTATTAAAAACAAAATATACACTATAAATGATATTTAAAAGTCTTCATTAGCAATGATATGCAAAACATGAGAAGTTGGCTTTCTGGTATTTTAATTTGGTCATTCACTCAAGTGTTTCTCAAATGCCTGTACACAGCTTGATAGGGATGTGCCATTGGCTAAGCTTTTATTTGGAGGCTACTGACTTGGTAATCGTATCTTAGAAATGAATTTGATGATAGAAGATGAAGAGATTAAGCCAAAACAAAAGAAGTGTTATATAGATACAGACAAACGTATGGTGATAGCCAGAGGAAAGGGAGGCGGATGGTGGGCAAAGCAGGGGAAAATGGGGATGAAAGAGACTCTAGTTGGGGCAGTGGCACACGATGCAGTGTGCACGTGCTGTTTTGAGTCACACACCTGAACTTGTACCCCAATAAATTCAATTACAAAATAAATATATTTTTTAAAAATGAATTAGTAAAACTACTGTAATATAAAATGATTATAGTCTTATATAAGCCCTACTGCTATTCCAGGAGACTTGGAAGGCACACTTTTATGAATTGGAATGTCACTTGAACTGATTATTGACCAATCATTAACTTACCTTTTAATTATGTCATGGAGAATGTCTTCCATAATTTAGTTTCTTAAAACTGAGCTATAATAAAAATTGTCAGGTTCTGTGGCAACATTTGGATCTTTACTATTCTTCTGTTGAATCTTAAACATTTATAGATTATTAATTTTAACATCTTTTGCAAAATATGTGAATGTTTTACATAAATCAACTTGCCAGAAAATAAAAGTTGAACTCTGTAGCTATAATGTGGTCATAAATTTGTAGCTTGAAAATTAAAAGGGCTTACCCCAACTCTTAGCTCTTTATAAGTATTCAAATATTCCTTTGGATGCCTGATAATAAATTTTAGTGCTAGATACCCAGCAAGATGACAGTCTGATTGACTACATGAAAAACTTAAATATACCTAGTTGCAATTCCAAAGCCTTATTGCTTCATTTATCACAAGAAGTGCCAGAGTTCTACAATATTTTGTAAGAAAAGCTACTCTACTTGCATCAGTTCTCATAGGAATGACCAAGAATATTATGCCAATTTAATCCTGAGTATTGAGTTTAGGATTCCAAATGATATTGAATAGTATGATTTACTTTCTATCTTCAACTTTATAGGACACAAAACAAGACCTTATCTTTCATATTACTTTTTATTTTTAAAGCATCTGAGTGATGATAAAAATCTGAGCTTAAGAACTGTCAGATGATTTGTGGCACTCCATTTATTTTTCAAAGGATTGGGGTGTCACCAGTAAGCCTATTAGACTTGCAGGTTTAAAGTTTCACAATTTCAGAGCAGAGCAGCTGCTTAAACAAGTGTGTTAACTTTGTAATTTGATTCTATGTGATTTTTTTTAAATATTTCAAAGTTTCAAAGGATGCATTTATCTTAAGTCATAAATACTTGTTTATGTCACTGTGATCTCAAACTTTCAAGTACATTTCAGTATCTACTTCTTAAAGTATTAATATGTTTTACTGTGTTTTTACAACCTTAAGACATTTCTCCTTTTGTCTGCTTAAATCTGCCTTTCTTTAGGGGCTGACCCCAATAAAGGTAGAATGTGGACAAACTGGATGAAAACTACTTAAAGAATTGGAATCCTACATTCAAGGACAGATATTCTAATTATCCTTGAGAATATGCCGTAAGCACCTTAAAGCTATTTGTGTGTGTGTGTGTATTTTTCTGAAGCGGAGAGTCAGACAGATACTCCCGCATGTGCCCAACTAGGATCCACCTGACATGCCCACCAGGGGGCAATGCTCTGCCCATCTTGGGCGTTGCTCTGTTGCAACCAGAGCCATTCTAGCACCTGAGTTGGAGGCTATGGAGCTATCCTCAGCTCCTGGGCCAACTTTGCTCCAGTGGAGCCTTGGCTACGGGAGGGGAAGAAAGAGATAGAGAGAAAGGAGAGGGGGAAGGGTGGAGAAGCACCTCTCCTATGTGCCCTGGCCGGGAATCAAACCTGGGATTTCCACATGCTGGGCCAACGCTCTACCGCTGAGCCAATCAGCCAGGACAAGCTATTATTTTTAATTTTTTATTTATTGATTTTAGTGAGAGAGACAGTAACATCAATCTGTTCCTGTATGTGCCCTGACTGGAAACTGAACATGTAAACGCTGTGCTTCAGGATGGTGCTCTAACCAACTGAGCCATCCAGCCAGGGAAAAGCTATTTTTTTTAATTAAACTTTTAAATTTGGGGTAATTTTAAGTTCACATGCCATTATAAGAAATAATACTCATCTCATATATAATTTACAGTTTTCCAAAAAACAAAAGTAAACAAGTAGGACAACATCAAACTAAAAAGCTCCTGCACAGCAAAGTAAATGATCAACAAAATAAAAAGGCATCCTTTGGATGGGAGAAAATATTTGTGAACCACATATTCCAAAAGGAATTAATATCCAAAATAAATAAGGAACTCATACAACTCAATAGAGCTACCACATGATCTAGCAGTTTTTCTCTGGGAATACATCCAAAGGAAACAGAAACATCATCTCAAAGATGAATTGGCACTCCCATGTTCATTGCAGCATTATTCATAATAGCCAAGGTACAAAAACAACCTAAGTGTTCATCAAGGGGTGAATTTATCAAGGAAATATGGTATATATACAATGGATATTACTCAGCCCTCAAAAAGAAGGAAATCCTGACACTTGAGGCAACATGGATGAATCTGGAGGGCATAATCTTAATTGAAATAAGCCAGAGAGAGAAAGACAAATAGTGCATGATATCATTATATGTAGATGCTTTTAAAAAACGATGAACTCATAGAAACAGAGTAGAAAGTAGAAAAGTGGTTGCCAGAGGCTGGGGCTGGGGAAAATAAGAAGAGGTTGGTAAAAGGGTACAACTTTCAGTTCCAAGATTAATAAGGTCAGAGGCTCTAAGGTAAATATGATGACTGTACTATGTCATTAGAATTTTGAGAGATAGTAGAACTTAAATGTTCTCAAAAAAAAAAAGAAAGAGAAAGGGTACGTATGTAAGGTGATAGGTATGTCAATTTACTTGATGGGGGGAGTTCTTTCGTAACGTTTCCCTATATCAAATCACCATGTTGTACATTTTAAATATCTTACAATTTTATCCGTCAGTTATCCCTCAATAAAACTGAAAAAAGCCCCAAATTTGTGGTGATTACTTTTTTTCAATTACAGTGGACATACAATATTGTATTAGTTTCAGGTGTGATTAGACATTTATATAACTTACAAAGTGATTATCCCAATAAGTCTACTACCCAACTGACACCATACATAGTTATAAAAATATCATTGACTATATTCCCTATACTATATACTTAACATCATACGACTGTTTTATAAAAATATTTATTTATGGTTTAATTGAATTTATCGGGGTACAGGTTCAGGTGTGTATCTCAAACATCATCTGCACACTGTATCATGTGCCCATCACCCCAAACAAACTCTCTTTCCATCCCCATTTCCCCCCTTTGGCCTTCCTCCACCTACTCTCCTCCCCATTTCCCTCTGCCTATCATCACACTTTTTTTGTGTTTTTAAATAGTGTGTGTATGTGTGTGTGTGTGTGTGTATGTGTATATGTATACATATACGTTGACATCATATACATCTGTCTATCTATCATCTATATATCTAATCTATCTAATCCATCTAATCTATGGGGCTTTTTTGCTTAATTCCTTCACCTTCTGTCATCCAGTCCCCTAACCCCTCTCCCTTCTGACAGCTGTCAGTCTGTTCCATGTGCCCGTATCTCTGTTTCTATTTTGTTTATCAGCTTAATTTATTCTTTAGATTCCACATATAAGTGAAATCATATGGTAATTGCCTTTCTCTGCCATGATGGTTTTTATAACTAGCAATCTGTACGTCTTAATTCCTTCCCCTTTTTTACCCATACCCAAGCCCCCTCTCATCTGACAACTATCAAAATACTTTCTTTATCTATGACTTTACTTGTATATTTTGTTTTTAGATTCCACATATAGGTGAGATCATATGATATTTATCTTAGGATGATACTCTCTAGGTCCATCTATATTGTCACAAATGGTAAGCTTGCATTCTTTTTATGACTGAATCATTTTCTTTATATAGTCATCTGTTGATGGACACTTAGGGTTGCTTCTATATCTTGGCTATTGTAAATAAAGCTGCAGTGAACATAGGGGTACTTTTGTCTTTTTGAATTAGTGTTTTTGATTTCTTCAGATACCCAGAAGTGGAATTGCTGGGTTATAAGATAGTTCTATTTTTAGTTTTTAGAACTTCCATACTGGTTTCAACAGTAACTGCACCAATTTGCACTCCCACCAACAGTTCACAAGGGTTCCCTTGTCTCCACATCTGTGACACTTGTTTATTGATTTGTTGATGATAGCCATTCTGACAGGTGAAAGGAGATATCTCATTGTGGTTTTAATTTGCATTTCCCTGATAATGAGCAATGTTGAGCATCTTTTCATATGTCTATTGAAAGAATCTGCTAGTGCTTAAAATGATATCTTACATCTTATTGATCCAAGAAGACCTTTATTTCACCAGCAAGGCTTCTCAACTAGATTTGAAGGATAGCAACTATATCTATCTAAGCAAGCTGCTGTGAGTGTACCTTGTAGGTATTCACAAAATAAATGTTGAAAAATGTGCTAGATATTGATACTGTGGGCACATTTTATTTGATCAAGGATTTGTAATAGAACTTTGTTATTTTGTAAACTTTTACTGAAAAGATAAGTGTTATGATTTGAAATAAGAGTGATTCCACCTTTTTAACCTGCCACAGGGATTGTTTTACCTTACCCAATTAAACTTTTTTATTTATTTAATGTAACAGAAATGTGAATCATAACTGATGTATTGTGTTTATTTTTTCTCATAGTTTTTAAATTATGAAAGTTTTGATGGAACCATATTACTCTTTTCTTTTTCTTTTTTATTTTCTAATTTTTATTAAGTGAGAGGCAGAGGGGCAGGGATAGAGACAGACTCCTGCATGCACCCTGCCCGGGATCCACCTGGCAAGCCCACTAGGGGGCAATGCTTTGCCCATCTGGGGCCACTGCTTTGTTGCTCTGAATGGAGCTATTTCAGCACCTGAGGTAAGGCCATAGAGTAAGGTGACCAGATTTTAAAATTGGTAAAGCGGGACACCATTGACGGTGGGGTTCTTGATTAAAAATTTGGTCTATATGGAGCAAAAAAAAATTTCCATAGAATGCAAAAATAATATTGTAATATATTTTTTTAAATCCGGACCTTTTTTAAATGCTGTGGGACAAATTGTTAAGAATCGGGACTGTCCAACCAAAAGCGGGATGTCTGGTCACCTTACCATAGAGCCATTCTCAGCACCCGCAGCCAAATTCAAAACATTAGAGCCATGGCTGCAGGAAGGGAAGAAAAAGAGAGTGAGAGAGAGAGAGAAGGGGAGGGAGAGGGGTGCAGAAGCAGATGGTCACTTCTTCTGTGTGTCCTGAGGGGGAATCAAACCCAGGAGTTCCACACGCTGGACCAACACTTTACCGCTTAGCCAACTGGCCAGGGTCTGGAACCATATTACTCTTAATATTTTGATACTTTTTATAGGGATCTCCTGGATGTTTTCAGTTCTAGAATATATGAAATTTAATTCTGATATTTGATAGGAAAGTTATATTGACTATAATATCTTCAGTTTGAACTATTAATTTAGAATTGGCTTAGAAAAAAAACAATGTTTGCAAATCCTTTTAAAAATATTTTTAAATTATATTTTTATTTTTTAATCAGGAATATTCAAGGTAAAATGATAATGTTTCTGTAGCTCTAAGTATTTTTTATACAAATACAAATAAAAATTCTGTTTAACTTAGTAATTCTCAAAAGGGAATGATGTACCAGTACAAACAGGTACAGTCCCTCTCTGCTTCCATTGTAAGATCACCATCCTCCATCCTCCATGCTATCAAATCCCCACTGAGAATCTTTTATACTGAATAGATTATTATCTTTTCAATGTAATCATATTTGGCAGTACCTATAGTCGTCTCCTACTGTATTTTTTTACTCTGCCCTGTGTTTGTAGGAAACATTTTCCTGGGAGCAGTGGAAAAGATGTTTTGTTATTACCAGGGTTTTCTAGACATGTGCTGGAGAGCTGCAGGGATCTGGTCATTTGCCGAAGCAGAGTCCTCTCGTCTCATAAGCGCTCTTCAGCTCTTGCCTGAATTAGTCCTAATGCCCACCTCTGTCCAGAGAACCTTGCTGCCTTGAATCTACCCCTTTCAATAGGGTCTTTCCTCCTCTCTGTGCTGTAGCCTCAGTTGAATCTTCCTAACTCCTGCACGTGGTAACTGTGCACTGGGTCTCGAGGAGGGCATCAGTCCTACTGCCACTGGCGTGTCTCACTGGCATATCTTTTTTAAATATGTTGAGTACAAAGTGCTCTGGCACCTTGCTGCTGCCAGCATGCTCCGTTGAACCTGGGAGACTGTGGAGCTGATGTGAATGAAGATCTAGACAGACACACTGTGAGGAAGAATAAGTGGGCCTGCCGCACAAGAAACTTGGAGACAGTTTCCAAATCCGTTTTGCCTCCCTGTTGTTACCTCTGCTGTCTATATGTACCATAGTTGTGTAGGTATATTGTGATGTGCTTATCAAAATTGGGGGAAGGCGTGGTGTACCAGTACGACAAATATATTTTTACATGTAGGTTTGTATTTCATCATGGTTGCCATGACCGCATACGCCACAGCTCCTCCTAAAATAACTTTGTCATACTTACCTTTTTCTTACTTAGTTAGATCATACAGTTAGTGTCACTAATTTGGAATGGAAAATACCCTTTTGTTCTTAACACTCCCTTTTATGGGTTTCAAAATGATTTCCCATGCAATACTAAGAAGTAAAATTTTTATTACTTTCAATTAGAAAACATACTGTTGAAGAGTAGCTGCTCAGGTGAGAAATGAAGAGTGAGTAGTAATGACAACTAGGAAAATAAAATTAAATAAAAAGTTATTTTCTGAGATTTATCATATCAGGTTTGGACTTTTTATTTTTTGGAAATAGATACTCTAACCTCAGAACCAGGAGCTCTGTATTTTATTCAGTGAGAAACTATTGACATATTTTTAGTCTAATTTTTCTGTTGCCCGAATCCAGATGGCAGTGCTTTAGTAGCAGCTTACAGATACTATGTGTAAGGCAGTGAGAGCTGGCTCCATAATAAACAGAACCAAGGTTAAGCACATCTTTGGATATTTAGTTTTATAATTCAACAATCATTATTTAAGTCATGTCTATATACATATACTTTGAAAAATCTTGTACTCTACTAAAGAGTTAAGTTTTTGTGTTGTGCAGTAAAATAAGGCAAATATTTTTATGGATTTTGCTTAAGATTTCAAATACTGTGTCTTTTTCTTCCAGTAAATGTAGATGTGTCCTCCATGATATATACACAATATTGTTTTTCTCTTAAGTTTGAAAATCCAATTATCTTTTTTAAATATGTTGAAGAAAGACAACATATTTTCTTCAACATACTAATTGAGGGAAATAACCACAAACTTTATATAATAATAATAATAAAAATATTAGATAA
Source organism: Rhynchonycteris naso (assembly GCA_037038555.1). NCBI lineage: Eukaryota > Metazoa > Chordata > Mammalia > Chiroptera > Emballonuridae > Rhynchonycteris > Rhynchonycteris naso. The sequence goes on along the minus strand of CM072996.1, from coordinate 185,851,260 downwards.
CTTTTGCACATTGATGTAGTTGTCATAATTTCCACATTTGCCTCATAAGGCCTACTTTTAAAAATCTAGAATAGATACTATTTCTATCATAAATGAATTTTCTTAATCATAAAATGATATGTTTTTTCCTTTCAGAAAGTGCTTGAGCAAACTAAATCTGAGTAGTCGTTGTTTGAAATAGCATTCTCACAGTTTGCTGTGCGTTTGTATTCTATTTTATTTGCAGGGTCCTTTGCCATCATCTATTTGCCCCGTGCCCATGAGATAGACAGGAAATTATTCAGAAAATGTGGAGCAGCTATATTTATTTCTTACTTTACTCTTTTTATAGTTCTTCAGGATAGATGAGTTTAGGAACAAATCCGAAGTGAGAACGTTACTGTGCATATCTTTTACCATTAAGGCGATGTTAAATGGGATGGTGAGCAGTTATAAAGGAGAGCACCCTCTTGATTTTGGGTTCTGTTCTAACACTGTAAACAGTCTAGACCTAAGAGATGTATACAACACTCCAATAAACAGGAACAGAATGCACATTCTTTTAAATGTATGTTGACCATTTTCTAGGATCGATTACCTGTTAGGCCAGAAAATAAGCTTCAATAAATGTAAAAACAATTGAAATTATATGAAGTATATTTTCCAACCACAATAAAATACATTTAGAAATAAGCAACAGAGGAAAATTGGAAAATGCACAAATATGTGGAAATTAATCGACATATTTCTAAATGGGTCAAAGAAGAAATAACAAAGGAAATTAGAAAATACCTTGAAATAAATTAACCTAAAATATAACATACCACAATTTATAGGATGCAGGTAAAGAACACAGTGTTGAGAGGGAACTTTATAGCTATAAATGTCTACTTTTAAAAGAGAGAGAGAGAGAGAGATCTCAAATTAATAATCAAACCTTTCACCTTAAGGTTCTACAAAAAGAAAGAGTAAATAAAAGCAAACAGAAGGAAGAAAATAATAACATTTAAAGTATAAATAAATGAAAAAAAAAAGAAGAAACTTGATGAAACAAAGTTGGTTCTTTAAAAGGTTAATAAAATTGGCAAACCTTAGACCAACAACAGCAATAATAAAAAAAGAGAATAGTCAAGTTATAAGATCATCAGGGAAAGAGGATGCAGGACTGCCAACCTTACAGAAATAAAAAAGATAATAAAGGAATACTAGAAACAATTATATACTAAAATTTTAGATGGCTTAGATGAAATGTACAAATTTCTAAAAGACAAAAACTACCAGAACCGACTCAAGAAGAAACAGAAAATTTGAAACTGTAAGTAAAGCAACTGAATGATGAGTTTTAAAAAAATTCTTACAGAGAAAAGCCTACGTCCAGATGGCTTCACTTTTGAATTTTATCAAAGATTTAAAGAAGAATTAATACCAATCTTCATAGTCTTATAAGAATTAGAAAAGGAGAAAATACTTCCCAATTCATTTTATTAAGCCAGTATTAACCCTAATACAAAAACCAAAGACTATGCAAGACAACTACAGGCCACTATCTTTTATGAATACAGATGCAAAAATTTTCAAGAAAACCAAATCTAGTAAAATAGATCCCAGTTAGTCTTTGTTTATAATGCTCTTTATATCTTAGAAATGCAGGGTTGGTTTAACATAAAACCATGCAATATCTTATATTAATCAAATGAAGAGCAAAAACCACGATGATCTCAATAGACACAGAAAAAGCATTTGACAAAATCTAAGTCCCTTTTATGATAAAACACTCAACAACATAAAAGTAGATAGGAACTTTCCTACCCTGAGGAAGAGAATCTACAAAGATCCACAGCTAACATATTTGTCGGGGAAGGACTGAAAGTTTCCTAAGGTCAAGAACAAGACAAGGACATCCTCTTCTCTTTTCCCTTCTAGTCAGCATTATAGTGGAGGTTCTAACCAGGGCCATTAGGCAAGAAAAAGAAGTTAAAGGCACCCAAATTGGAAAAGAAGAAGTAAAACTTTCTCTATTTGCAGATAATATGATCTTGTATGTAGAAAACCTTGAGGAATCTGCTAAAACATACTGTTAGAATAAAGGTCAGCAAGGCTGAAAGGTACAACAGTATAAATATCAATTGTATTATATACACTAGTAATGAACAGTCTATAAACCAATTGAGGAAACATTTATATTTACAATAGCATCAAAAAGAGTAATTACTTAGCTATAAGTTTAACAAAAGATTTGCAAGACTTGTACATCAAAATTTAAAAACCAAATGTTGATGGTAAAGATATAAATAGATTGAAGCCCTAACAATGGCAATGTCCTCAACTTATCAACAGATTTAGTGTGGTCTCTGAAAACCCCATCTACCCTTTGTTTTGCAGAAGTTGACATGCTCATCTTAAAATTCATCTGAAGTGGAAGGGACCCAAAATAGTTAAAACAGTATTTAAAAAGATAGACATACTTCTCAATTTCAAAGCTTGCTATAAAGAAACAAACGAGATAGGGTGGTATTGACAAAAAAGTAGACATATAGATAAACAGAACAGAGTTAAGAGTCCAAATAAACCCTTACATTTATGGGAGATTGATTTTCTCCAAGGATGCCAAGACAGTTCAGTGGAGGGAAGAGCAGTCTTCTCAACCAGTGGTCCTCGAATGACTGGATATCCACATGTAAGAGCATGAAAGAGGACTCCTACTTCACAGTACATACAAAAATCAACTAAAAATGGATCAAACCTAAGTACAAGAGCTAAAACTAAAACTATATAAAACTCTGAAAGGAAAACATTGGCTAAAATTCTTATGACCTTGAATGAGACGATGGTTTCTTAGATTGCTATGAAAAGTACAGCAACAACAGAAAAATACGTAAGTTGGATTTCACCAAAATTTAAAGTTTTTGTGCTTCAAAGAACACCATCAGGAAAGTGAAAAGAAGGCCCATAGAATGGGAAGAAATACTTGCAAATCATATTATCTGCTAAGGGACTTTTATCAAGAAGATATAAAGAACTCTTACAACTCAACAACAACAAGAAAAAGAACCAAGTTTAAAAATGGGCAAAGGACTCAAATACATATTTCTCCAGAGAAGATAAATGTAGAATGCCAGCGAGTATGTGGAAAGGTGCTCAACATCATTATTCATTAGAGAACAGCCACAGTGACAAAACACTTCAGACCCATTAGGATAGCCATAATCAAAATAGGGACAAAAAGTTTTAGTAAGAGTATGTAGAAATTGGAAACCTCATAAGTTACTGGTGGGAATGTAAATAGATAGCTGTTTTGGAAAATAGTCTCACAGTTCCTGAAAGGGTTAAACATAAAAGTTATCCTGTGACCCGGCCTATACATCTATGGAGTATTACCTGTTCCATTTCTAGGCAGACACCCAAGAGAAATTAAGGTCTCCACAGAGTGTGTATACACATGTGTATAGCAGCATTATTTATAGTGCCCAAAATGTGGAAATGGCCCAAATGTCCATAAGCTGATGATGGAATATTATTTGACAATAAAAAGAAATCAAATATTGATACATGCTCCAAAGTTTCTGACCGTTAAAAACATTATGCCAATGAGAAAGGACACAAAAGGCCATGTATTGTATGATTCCATTTATATGAAATTTGCAGAATAGGCAAATCTACAGAGGCAGAAAGTAGACTACACTGAAATAAATTTTTATCTATATCCTAATTTTTTCAAATGACCCTTGAAGTCATTAGGTACCCACTTGGATTTGGAACTTCAGCACACAGAACCAATTGTCAAAGAAAATAGGTTATGCAAATGGCTTGTGATTAGGCTGTACTGTAACTGTTTTAAGAATGGCGCCATTGTTACTGTTTTATTGCTAATGTATCAGTAATAGACAAACATGATAAATCTGTAGATGCCATTTGTGTAAGCAAAGCTTGAGGCAAATGTAAATTAGGAGATTCAAGAGATCATTTAGAGAAAATCATAGTAACCTGCCTTTCACAACCCTGTTTGGGGGCATTTTAACTAATGTTTGTTCTCCTGAGCCAGCACACACAGGAGGGAGTCTGGGACTGTTGTTCCTGTTTTTCCCATGAAAACACAAGGTTTGCATCCATCTGAATCAAGTTTCCGTTTTTTATATTGTCAGTGTAGGCTGAGTCTAAGGATGAGCTCTTTTCTGATAATGATGACTAATAATCATGAAATATATTTCATTGTTCTCCATATGTGCTTTTTCTATTGTGTGTTTTAGTTTCTGAGGATTGTCATCTAAAATAGGAACGTTTAAAAAATGACAGGGAGATTTTTGAGCTTCGAGGCAGTTGTGTTAAGAGCAAAACCCAGTGCCTGCTCCACTATTTGCTAAGCGCTGAGTTAGGCAAGTTACTAACCTCTCTGCACCTAGTTTTTTAGATAATGGTGATCATAAAATACTCATCCCAAGGCTATGGTGAGAACTAAATAAATTAGCACACACTTAAAATGCTTAGAACACTGTTTACAACATAGTAAGCTCAAAATAAATGTTCATTGTTACACCAATAAAATAGCTTTTTAACTCCCACCTGAAAAAAGATGTTATACATAAGTCAGTTTTGGGTTGTTATTTCTTGATTTTGTCTTTTGGGCTTATTTTGGTGGAGTAAGGACAAGGTTACACTGCTAATAAGTGGTACCAACCAGGTTTAGTAAAGAGGTGGTTTAGGTTAGAAAATAGCAAATTCAGGCTCACAGGCCAGATTGGGCCTGTTTCAACATGGCTTGCAAGCTAACCATGGTTTTTACATTTCTAAATTATTGGAGAAGGATCAAAAGAAGATAATATTTTGTGACACATGGGAATTATGTAAAATTCAAATTTTAGTATCTATAAATAACATCTTCTGGGTGCACAGCCATATTTAATAATTTATATCATCTGTGGCTGCATTCATGCTACAACAGCAGAAAGCAGTTGTGACAGAGACCATAGGGCCCACACAACAGAAACTATTTACCAGATGGCCTTTTGCAGAAAATACTCTCTGATGCCTTGCTTGTGGGGTTGTTACACTAATTGAATGGATGAATTCATGCCTTTCACACTATCCAGGTTTGACAAAAGATGTAAGCTTGTAAGAAAGCATTTGACTAGTGCCAGGTAGGTGGTAGACTTATCTGGAGATCACTTTGTAATTTATATAAATGTCTAACCTCCATGTGTACACATGAAACTAATATAATATCAAATGTCAACTGTAAGTGAAAAAAATTTAAACTGTACTACTTGTAAAAAAAGAAAAAACTAAGAAAAAAAGAAAGCATATGACTTTGATTAGTTAGCTCTGTGGCAGAAAACGTTTCTTTTGATTGAGAAAAATTATAACTTTCCACTTTGGTTTAATTCTGTTGAAACTGGCATACAAGTTCATGAATAGATTTAATTTGACTCTAGTAGATTGCATAAGTGTAGACAGGCCAGAAACCATTGAAACATGAAAGAATATTCAGTGAAGAATATTAAGATTTAGATTTCTTTAAAGAATTGTTGAGCCTGACCAGGCGGCGGTGCAGTGGATAGAGCATTGGACTGGGATGCGAAGAACCAGGTTCAAGACCCTGAGCTCGCCAGCTTGAGCACGGGCCCATCTGGCTTGAGCAAAGGCTCGTCAGCTTGGACCCAAGGTCGCTGGCTCCAGTGGAGGGTTGCTCGGTCTGTTGAAGGCCCGCGGTCAAGGCACATGTGTGAAAGCAATCAATGAACAACTAAGGTGTTGTGACGGCAACGAAAAACTAATGATTGATGCTTCTCACCTCTCCGTTCCTGTCTGTCTGTCCCTGTCTATCCCTCTCTCTGACTCTCTCTCTGTCCCTGTAAAAAAAAAAAAAGAAAAGAAATAAAAGTCTGACTGAGGGTGTGTGTGTGTGTGTGTGTGTGTGTGTGTGTGTGTGTGTGTGTGTGTGTGTTTAAGGATATTTGCCATCCTATTATTCTATATAGAAGAATCTTAAAATGAATTCTGAAATAATCTGCTAATAAGATGAATTTTTCAGTGGTAACATAACTTAAGAATGTAGCATTATAATCCCATTCCAGACGTTACTTGTGGTTATTTTCTTAAGGCTTTGTGACTCAGCTTAATATTTATTTACAAGAGATCCGAAACTCTGGAAGCTTTTGGCAATTTTGCGTTGAGAACATATGCTTTGATTTTGTCAGACTTACCCTTTAGGCAGATGACCTTTCTTCTTTCCTATGCTATTTTTAACTATAATGTGAGTCTTTTCATTTGGCTGGTTACATAATCTTTCTAGGACCTCTTTTGCCCTTGAAGATCTGTAAATCTTGTGATTCCTTTTGTTTTAGGTGTGTATCTTTCACAATGTAGTTGTCAAGTACTTTTGGAAGACTTATTCCCTCTGTGGCCCTGGGGACAATGAGTACAAGGCAGACGTGGAGCTTGCCCTTGTGGAGTTTTGAGTCTGTCACAAAAGAGAGACATTAAATTAACTTAAGTATGATCCGTATTGAGAAAGGAGAATTAAGTTGCACAATAGGAATATAGACTAAGAGGACCTAAACTGTTGGGAAAATCAGAGAATATAATTTATTTAGACAAAAAAGTTTGTTTTGTGCTGATTTTGAAAATCCATTCTTAACTATATGTCTATTACTAGGCTGAAATTATTTTGAGTTTAACAAAAGTATAGGAACAAGAATCTTAAGGAACTATATCTAATGCCCATCTTATTGAGGTAGGCACGATGTACTAATTGCTTTTTCTTGATAGGTATAGGATGATTGACTGATGAACCATGTACATTTGATTGTTTTTCTTTCATTTTTATTGAATTTATTGGGGTGACACTGGTTAATAAAATTATACAATTTCAGATGTACAATTTCACAACAGGTCATCTCTGCACTGTACTGTGTCTACCACACCCAGTCATGTCTCTGTCCATCTGATTTTGACAGGAAATTATTTTTTTATTTATTTTTGTGTGGCAGAGACAGAGAGAATCAGAGAGAGGGATAAATAGGAACAGATAGACAGGAAGGGAGAGAGATGAGAAACATCAATTCTTTGTTGCGGTTCCTTAGCTGTCCACTGATTGATTTCTCATATGTGCCTTGACCGAGGAGCTACAGCAGAGCAAGTGACCCCTTGCTCGAGCCAGCAACCTTGGGCTCAAGCTGGTGGTAAGCCTTGCTCAAACCCGATGAACCTGCTCTCAAGCTGGCGACCTCTGGGTCTCGAACCCAGGTCTTCCACATCCCAGTTCGATGCTTTATCCATTGAGCCACCACCTGGTCAGGCGACAGAAAATTATTTATTGAAACTAATGGTCACCATGAATTTGGAATGAGGAAAACACAAAAAGACCACCACTTAGTTTGTTAATTACTACTTGAAAATCAAAATATCTATTTTTCCTTCTTAAATAAAAATATGTTTTTAAAGTAGATTCTAACTAGGGTATTTTTTTAACATAAAAATAGACAGCTGTGTGCAATTGACCCTTGAACAATGTAGGGGGTAAGGGCACTGATCCCCCTGCATAGTCAAAAATTTGTATATAACTTTTGACTCCCTCAAAACTTTGCTACTAAGAGCCTACTGTTGACTGAAGCCTTACGGATAACATGAATAGTCAGTTAACATATACTCTGTATGTTCTATGTATTATATACTCTATGTATTATATACTATACTCTTAAAATAAAGTAAGTTAGAGGAAAGAAAATGATAAGGAGGAGAAAGTACATTTACAGTACTGTATTATACTATAAGTTTATATCATCTGTTTACAAGTTCGATTATCTGTTGGTAACAAAAGTATAGTTAATATTATTTATGTGTTATAAAACACTGTGGATGTACATATTACTAATACAATATCAAAAATGAAGCGATAACATAAAAATTTCATATTTATTTATAGGTATAACACTTCATGCATTAATAATGAAAAAATAGCAATATGATTGCTTTATGGTAGCCTCTAGTGTAATCAATAAGATTGCTTCATGGTAGTAAGGAAATTTCTGCAATTTTTCAGTATATTTATTGAAAAATATCTGTGTATAAGCAGACTTCATGTTGTTCAAGGGTCAACTGTGCACACATACATATATACACACAGATACACAATGTAAAAAGCAAAAGGGGAACTTTTATCAGCCCAAGTGCTGAAGGTGCTTACTGTTGACCATTGATGTTTCTCCATAGAGATACAATGTTCTCTAAGGCACATGGGACCCAAGTGTCCACAGTTTCAGTTTGCTTCACTTAGGATTACTCTGTGGGCAACTTTCCCTCCAACACTGAGTGGGAGCCTCCTGTCTCTCTTGGTCTGTGTCAGTGTTCTTGTTCACAGCCTGATAACGTTGCTCAACACAGTGCCTTGTGCTTCCACAAGGTAAGATGTTCAAAAGGTTTGCAGAGAATAGAGTTCCCTTCCAAATGTGCCTGCTGATTTTTATACGACTTTATATAGATAGACTGGATTAACAGCCTTCCCAGTCATTTATAGGGAAACTGAGTGCTTAGTGAATTTATAGCAATGACCCATTGATTTTGGAATTTCAGTCTTGAAGATTGTATATCAAAATGAGAACAGCTTTCCTGATAATTGTATTTCATCTTGGGTTTCATGCTGTGTGACTATTAGAGGAGTAGCCCCACAGGGCACTGCATTCCCTAGAGCACTGCCTCCCACCACCCTCCTGCCTGTCACTTGTCTCACTACCTGCATGTTGATGCAGACCCAAGTCCTGGGGAGCCCGAGAATAAATGACCCGCTGTTTTCATCTCAGAGCCACTGAAGGGTTTACAGTTAGTCTCTGACAGGCCTACAGTTGTTTTACTCTGGAAACCTTGGGTTAATTTTATTCCCTCAGCTCACCTTTGGGGGTGGGGGAAGTGCCCCTGAGCTTCCTGGAGCCAAGGTGCTATTTACGGAAGTTCTTTCCCTGTAACACTGAGTCTTTGTCAGCTGTTAGTATTAAGGTAGCCTGAGCAAAGATGACCTAGAAACTCCCCACCTCTCTGATACATTCATCAGAGAACATAGGGTGAGTCATGTTTGGGCTTGTAGAAAGAGACTGTGTTGATAGTCTATAGCCTAAGGAGTCGTAGGCTGATACTTCCTGTTTGTAGGGAGTTTTTGCTTATGTACGAATTATGTTCCTCAAAAACATACCCAGAAGTTATGTGTGTAATGCTAGATAGGAAGATATTCTCTCACCTGGTAAAACATTGTATAGTACCTTAGTGTATCATTTCTTCTGACATAGATATGCCAAGGATAAATATTGTATATTTTGTAAATATTCTTTAATTTTATTTTTTTCACAGTTGAACACATAAATGCCTGGCTAAAGTCCAGTGTGCTTCCAATACAGGTTCAATCTGCTCACTTAAAGCATCCTGAATGATTGTCATTTTTGCCTAAAATTATCTCATTTACAAGAACTGTGCTTCTTATTACTAGTACAATCCAATCCTATTTGTTTTTTTAATTTGAGGTAAAAAACATAACAAATGTGTCATCCTAACTATTTTTAATTTCAGTAGTGTTAAGCATAGTCACATTGCTGTGCAGCACATCTCTAGAGCTTTTTTATTTTGTAAAACTAATACTCTGTAGCATCAAACAACAAATGCCCATTTATCCCACACACACACACACACACACACACAGCTCCAGCCACTCACGTTCTGTTTCTGTGAACTTGACCTCTCTATACATTATGTAAGTAGAATCACATAGTACTGGTCTTTTTGTGGTTGTATTATTTTACTTAGCATAATGATTTCAAAGTTCATCTGTGTTGTAGCATGTGTCAAAATTCCTTTGTATACTTCAGTAATAGTCCATTATATTTAGAATTTTGTTTACCCATTCATCTGTCAGTGGACACTTGGGCTGCTTCTTGACTATTGTGAATAATGCTGCTATGAACATGGTTGTACACCTATCTCTGTGACATTTTACTTTCATTTATTTTGGATATATATGAGACAGAAAGGTTGGATCACATGGTAATTTTACTTTTAATCTTTTGAGGAACCACCATACTATTTTCTAAAGCAGCAGCAGCACCATTTTTCATTCCTGCCAACAGTACATAAAGGTTCTAATTTTTCCACATTTTCACCAACACTTTTTATTTTCTATTTTTTTCATAGTAACCATCCTAATAGGTATAAGGTGATATCTCATCATGTTTTTGATTTGCATTCCCTTAATGATAAGGGGTATTGAGAATCTTATTATATGCTGTGACCATTTCTGTATCATCTTTGGAGAGTTGTCTACTCAAGTCCTTTGCCCATTTTTAATTGGGTTGTTTGTTATTGTTGTTGAATTATAGGGGTTTTTTATATATTCTGGATATTACTCCCTTATCAGAGATATAATTTGGAGATATTTTCTACCATGTAGGTTGCCTTTTCACTCTGTTGATTGTTTCCTTTGATACATAGGATTCTTTTTAATGTAGTACAATTTTTCTATTTTTACTTTTTTTTTGTATTTTTCCAAAGCGAGAATTTGGGGGGGAGATAGACAGACAGACTCACATATATGCCTGACTGGGATCCACCCGACATGCCTACCAGGGGGTGATGCTCTGCCCATCTGGGGCGTTGCTCCGCTGCAATCAGAGCCATTCTAGCACCTGAGGCTGAGGCCATGAAGCCATCCTCAATGCCTGCGCCAATTTTGCTCCAATGGAGTCTTGGCTGCAGGAGGGGAAGAGAGAGATAGAGAGAAAGGAGAGGAAGAAGAGTAGAGAAGCAGATGGGTGCTTCTCCTGTGTGCCCTGGCCAGGCATCAAACCCGGGACTTCCACACACTGGGCTGATGCTCTACAACTGAACCCATTGGCCAAGACCCTGTTTCTACTTTTGTTACCTATGCTTTTTGCTGTCAATTTAATCACATTTACTTTTAATCTTTTTGGCTCCATCAGTGTTTCTAAAAAATAAAATAAAAATGTAATGAAATATTCAAACCAGTGTAGCACAGAGAAGATGGCCACCACTTCAAAGTGAACTCTTGGCTGCAGCACCATCTTTCACTAGCTTTATAAGTTGCTTTATCAGCTGAAGTAAAAATATACACATTTGGAGTACAAAAGGCAGTTGAGATGTGGACCTACAAATTATATATAAAAAAATGTATCGTTGAAACACAGTCAAATACATGAAAACAAAGAATCAAGGGAGAAATCCTAATTCCTTTTAATTGGCATCCCTGTACACCTGCAGTAATCTATGTAGAATTGAAATGGCCCTCCCTGCCTTCTGCACTCTCGTTTATTACGTCTTTATAAATTCTCCTCACAGTCAGATAATTCTACAAACAGAGAGGCAAGGAGAAGTTTTTATTCTGAGATTAACTTTCACATATAGAGAAATAAAAGATGCTCTTAAAATAAACTATTGAGAATTCCAAGATGGTAACAGAGTAGGCAGATGATCCAATTGCCACTTCCCAGGACCAAACTGGATTACAACTTAATTTAAAAACAATAATTTTGAAAACCAACTTTGGACTAAATGAAGAGGAGTCTATAACCAGGGATCACAGAAGAACCCTCCATCACTGGAGGGACTCTCACTGTTGGAAGGTTTGCCTCAGAGGTATCTGTCCTCAGTTCCAGGCCCAGAGTCCCAGCGTAGAGCCCCAGAGCCTAGAAGAGGTACCCACACAGCATTTAGAGGTGAAAAGACCCAGGTTTCTGTATGTGAGAAAGAGACGGAGCTCTCGGAGACTCAGAATCTGTCTTAAAGGGCCCAAGCAGAAAATCGTTCCCAGCCACTTAGCTGGGGCTCCCGTTGGGGAGAGCTGAGAGGACTAGAGTTGCATGAGGATAGTATAAAGTTGGAGACCCAGGGAGACACACTGTGGAGGATGACCACTGGAACCGCTGTGCTGAGTTATTCTCCAATACTGCAGTTGCCATCTTTCTTGGGTAGAGCAGTCCCCTCTGAGTGGCATCAGACTGGGGTAAAGTAACAGCTCTGCTTTTGGTGTTTCTCTTGCCCAGTCATGGAGACTGGGTCATTCTGAGAGGCCAGGAAGCAGGGCATGTCAGTGACTCAGTTTTCTGTTGTGAAGCTGAAGCTTTCCCCCACACACTCCCCAGTTGAAGACTGGTTATTCCACCTCATATGGGAGACTCAGTAAAAACTGTTCAGAATGTAGGCAGAGCACACCTCTGGGTTTTAGAGGCCACACCCACCAGACTCCTGGGGCCACACCCTACTGAGGTCTGCCAAAAAAGTCTGGACAGACTGACATCTGGGGCCGAGGGGTAGAACCACACCTACCACCCTTCCTAATCTCTGAATTGCTGCAGGCTTTAGACTCTGCCAGAGGTTTTTGCAGTGTCCTAGCCCAACAAGGAGCCAGCAAACAGGTTGCAGGAGGCAGGACTCATGGAACCTTGGCCTTTTAAGGGAACCTCCCCCAAGCCCAGTGTAGGTAAAATCCAGCCTACATGTGCAGCTTGGTATTTCCATGGGCACCTGGGCCCAGCAAAGGCAGTCACAAACTCTGGATTGCTTGTAGCTCCAAGAAGGCTGTCTCCCACTTGTCTACACAGACCCACCAAACGTGCAACCTGTACAGGGGTTGGTTGGGTGAGGCCAGTATGAGCCCACACTACAACTTTTCTACAAAAGACTCTGTCAGAAGACCAGGCAGCTGTAAGAGAAGGTAGAGCAGCTGAAAAGTAGAGACAAATCTTGTGGAGCTTGGGCTTTTATGGAGCTACTGTCATATCTAAGCAGCAGGAAGCTGATCCTTATACAAAGGTTGGCCCCTCTCATACTGCCCAGGTACATAAAATGCAGACAAAAACAGTGAAAAGAGCAGTATCTGCCAACAGGTAGCCCATAGCGGGTTACAAACAACAATGATGCCAACCTAAGAAGATCTAGAGCCAACACAACTGGTAGTGAGTTGCAGACAGCACCAACCCTAGACTCAGCTAGCTACACAAGCAGCTCACCCAAAGGAAGAGAATAGCAAGCACCAGACACTGTGGAGAATAAATATGCCCCACAGGACAGACATTCCACAGTGTATAATGCAAATCATCAAGGTTGACCCTTAGAGCCAGTCATCCTGAAGGAATAACAGCACCCATGAAAGGACCAACTGCCTTGAATACATACAACAAGAGGGAAAATAGTACTCTCAAGAAGCATTCCTAGAGCAAGTGAAACAGATGGCCTGGAGATCTGTATCACCAGGCCCATCTTCCTCATAAAGACACCACAACAATTTCAAAGTCAAACAGCACTACCTAATACACAGACAACATGGACAGAGAAATGTGACCCAAATGAATCAACAAGAGAAATCCCCAGAAAAAGAACTAAATGAAATGGAAGTAATCAAACTATAAGATGCAGAGTTTAAAATAATGATTTTTAAGATGCTCAAGGATCTTACAGCAACAATGGATGGACATAATGAGCACTTAAATAAAGACATAGCAAGTATCAAAAAGGACATTGAAATCTATATAAATAAAAATGTAAATGTTTGCTCAAAATCTTAAATCTTTGAAAGTTCTTCACCAATTGCTTTGAAATTTTGACAAAACGTTGCATTTGAATATGCACATTTTTATCCCAAAATGACCTAGCCTTAGCTCTTGCGTCATCTGAAATAGCTGCGACATTGCTACCAAATGGAAGAACTGCTCATTCCGCTTTGAAATTACCATTGAACATGCAATTCATTGAAACTCACATGCACAACATTTCCAAAGCATCCAGCATGGGAAAAGTATTGCAGAAATGAAAACTTATTGTTTGGGATGAATGCACAATGGTGCACAAAAAAATTGCTCGAGGCTCTTGATCAATCATTGCAAGATTTGTGTGGAAACATCAGACCATTTGGGAACACATTAATATTGCTTGCAGGAGACTTCAGGCAAACATTACCTATAATTCCTCGATTGACCCCAGCAGATTAAATAAACGCTTGCCTGAAATACTCTACTTTGTGGTGACACGTCAAGACGTTAAAATTAACTACAAATATGCATGTCCAGCTGCAAAACGATTGATCAGCTGAGATATTCTTGCATCAATTGCTGGAAATTGGGAACAGAAAGGTGCCGGTTGATCTGACCTCAGGGCGAATTTCATTGCCTCATAACTTCTGCAATTTAGTGACATCAAAAGAAGAATTGGTTGAAAAAGTATTTCCCAATATTCAAACCAATTATAAGAATCATGATTGGCTGAGTGAACAAGCTATTCTTGCGGCCAAGAATAGACGTCTACGAACTTAACGATATTATTCAGTCTAACATTCAAAGTGAGGCAGTCACATACAAGTCTGTCGACCCTTGTGGAAGCAGATGAATTGGTTAATTATTCAACAGAATTTTTGAATTCACTTTATCTGCCAGGGATGCCACCACACGTACTGCAATTGAAAATTAGAGTGCCAATTATGTTGCAAAATATCAGCCAGCCAAAGCTTTGCAATGGCATGCCGCTTGCAGTAAAAAAATTAATGAGCAACATTGTAGAAGCAATGATCTTGACAGGACCTTTCAAAGGTGAAGATGTCCTCATTCCTCACATTCCTATGATTCCAACGGATATGCCATTTTAATTTAAGAGGTTGCAATTCCCAATTCGATTGGCATTTGCAATCACCATCAACAAAGCTCAGGGCCAATCTTTAGAATTGTGTGGTTTAGATCTAGACACAGATTGCTTCTCACATGGACAATTATATGTTGTGTGTTCTAGAGTTGGCAAACCAGACAATCTCTATATCTGCATAGACAATGGAACAACAAAAAATATTGTATACCCACAGCATTGTGAAATTAAACATACTAGAAACATGCACTTTCTCTTTTCCACTTAACCAGACTGAGCCACAGCAACGTGTGGCTGAGTACAGCTAGTCATAAATAAGAACAAGTTAGAAATGACAAATACAACATCAGAAACAAGGACTGCACTAGAAAGAATCAACAGCAGGCTGGATGAAGCAGAGGATCAAATCAGCGATTTAGAGGACAAGATAAACGTAAGCACAGAAGTGGAGCAGCAAGAAGAAGCTCACAACGACCAACGGAACTCTTAGAAAGCTCTCTGACAACATGAAGAGAAACAACATCCACATCATAGGGTTTCCTGAAGGAGAAGAGAATGAACAAGGGATAGAGAACCTGTTTGAAGAAATCATAGCTGAAAATTTTTCTAAATCGATAAAGAATAAAGTCACGCAAGTTCAAGAAGCACAGAGAGTCCCATTGAAGAGGGACCCAAAGAGACCTACACCAAGACACATCATTAAAGTGCTAAAGTCGAGACAAAGAAAGAATACTAAAAGCTGCAAGAGAAACTCAGTTAATTACCTACAAAGGAGCCCCCATAAGGATGACATCCGACTTCTCAACAGAAACATTTGAGGCCAGAAGGGATTGGCAAGAAATATTCAAAATGATGCAAAATAAGAACTTACAACCAAGACTGCTTTATCTAGAAGACTATTGTTTAAAATTGAAGGAGTAACAACGAAAAGCTTCCCAGACAAAATAAGAACTCAAGGAATTCATTACAACCAAACCAGTACTGCAAGAAATGATAAGGGGCTGGCTGTAAAAAGAGCAAAAGAAAAAAATCAATAAAAAAAGGATTGTAGATTTAAAGAATAAAATGGCAATAAATGAGTACATATCAATAATAACTTTAAATGTAAATGGATTAAATGCTCCAATCAAAAGACAGAAGGTAGTGCATGGGTAAGAGAACATATACATATGCTGTCTATGAGAGACCCACCTCAGAACAAAAGATACCCATAGAGTGAAAGTGAAGGGATTGAAAAAGGTATTTTATGCAAATGGAAATGAAATAAAAGCTGGGATAGCAATACTTATATCTGACAAAATAGACTTTAAAACAACATAATGATCTTCTTTGTCCCTTAGTATATATAGCCTTTGTTTTAAAGGGAGCAATCCAGTAGGAGGATATAACTATTATAACTATCTATGTGCCTAATATAGGAGCACCTAAATATGTAAAGCAGATTTTGATGGACATAAACAGTGAGATCAACAGTAATACTATGATAGTAGGGGATTTTAATACCCCACTAACATCAATGGATAGATCCTCCAGACAGAAAATTAACAAAGAAACAGTGTCCTTAAATGACACACTAGATCAACTGGATTTAATAGATATCTTCAGAACCTTTCACCCCAAAGCAGCAGAATATACATTCCTTTCAAGTGTTCATGGTACATTCTCTAGGATAGACTACATGTTAGGACACAAAACAAGTCTCAGTAAATTTAAGAAGATTGAAGTCATATCAAGCATCTTCCCTGATCATAATGACATGAAACTAGAAATCAACTACAATAGAAAAACTGAAGGCCCTGGCTGGTTGGGTTAGTGGTAGAGCATCAGCCCGGTGTGTGGATGTCTCAGGTTCAATTTTCAGTTAGGTCACACAGGAGAAGTGTCCATCTGCTTCTCCACCCTTCCCATATCCTTTCTATCTCTCCCTCTCCCACAGAAAAGCCTTCATTGGAGCAAAGTTGGCCTGGGCACTGAGAATGGGTCCATGGCCTCTGCCTCAGGCACTATAATGACTCCAGTTTCAATGGAGCAATGTCCCAGATAGGCAGAGCCTTGCCCCCTACTGGGCATGCCAGGTAGGTCCTGGTCGGTCACATGTGGGAGTCTGTTTCTCTGCCTCATCGCTTCTCACTTTAGAAAAATACAAATAAAGAAAAAAACCTGAAAAATATTTCAACACTTGGAGACTAAATAGCATGTTATTAAACAATGAATGGGTTAACAACGAGATCAAGAAAGAAATAAAAACTTTCTAGAAACAAATGAAAATGAACATACAGCAAATCAAAATTTATGGGACACAGCAAAAGCAGTCCTGAGAGGGAAGTTCATAGCATTACAGGCATACCTTAAGAAGCAAGAAAAAGCTCAAATAAACAACTTAACTCTAAAAGAACTAGAAAAAGAACAAATAAAGAGGAAGTAGAAGGAAGGAAATAATAAAGATCAGAGTGGAAATAAATGACATAGAGGCAAAAAAGCAATATTTAAGACCAAAGAAATCAATAGCAGGTTCTTTGAAAAGGCAAACAAGATTGACAAACCTTTAAAAAGAGAGGATTCAAATAATTAAAATTAGAAATGAGATTGGAGAAGTAACAACTGACACTGCAGAAATACAAAGGATCGTAAGAAAATACTATGAAGATCTATATGCCAAAAATTGGACAACCTAGGTGAAATGGATCAATTCCTAGAAACAATCTTCCAAAACTCAATATGGAAGAATCAGAAAATCTAAACAGACCGATTACAACAAATGAAATTGAAACAGTTATCAAAAAATTCCCAGCAGCCTGACCAGGCGGTGGGATGTGAAAGACCCAGGTTCGAGACCCCGAGGTAGCCAGCTTGAGTGCAGGTCCATCTGGCTTGAGCAAAAGCTTGCCAGCTTGGACCCAAGGTCGCTGGCTCCAACAAGGGGTTGCTTGTTCTCCTGAAGGCCTGCGGTCGAGGCACATGTGAGAAAGCAATCAATGAACAACTATGGTGTCGCAACGGCAATGAAAAACTAATGATTAATGCTTCTCATCTCTGTCTGTTCCTGTCTGTCTGTCCCTATCTATCCCTCTCTCTGACTCTCTCTCTCTGTCCCTCTAAAAAAAAAAAAAAAAAATCCCAGCAAACAGAAGTTCTGGATTGGATGGCTTCACAGGCAAATTTTACCAAATATTTAAAGAAGAACTAACACCTATCCTTCTCAAACTATTTCAAAAAATTCAAGAGGAGGGAAGTCTTCTAAGGTTATTTTATGAGGCAAGCATGATCCTTATTCCAAAACCAGGTAAAGACACTACAAATAAAGGAAACTAACTATAGGCCAGATTTCCTGATGAACATAGATGCTAAAATTCTCAACAAAACATTAGCAAATCAGATCTAACAATTCATTAAAATATCATACATCATGATCAAGTGGAATTTATTCCCAGGAGGCAAGGCTGGTACAACATTTGCATATCAATAAGTGTGATTCATGACATAACCAAAAGGAAGGATAAAAATCACATGTTTATATCAATAGATACAGAAAAAGCATTTGATAAAATCCAGCACCCATTTATGATCAAAACTAGCAGCAAAGTGGGAATACAGAGAACATACCTCAACATAATAAAGGCCTTTTATGACAAACTGACACTCAACATCATAATAAATGGGCAAAAATTAAAAGCAATCTCCTTAAGATCAGGAATAAGGCAGAGGGGCCCCTTTCACCACTTTTATTCAACATAGTTCTGGAAGTCCTAGCCACAGCCATCAGACAAGAAGAAGAAATAAAAGGCATCCAAATTGGAAAAGAAGAAATTAAACTATCATTATTTGCTGATGACATGATACTGTACATAGAAAACCCTAAAGTCTCAGTCAAGAAACTACTAGACTTGATAAATGAATTTGGCAAGGTAGCAGGATATAAAAGTAATATTCAGAAATCAGTGGCATTTTTATACACTAACAATAAACTCTCTGAAAGAGAAATTAAGGAAACAATCCCCTCCATAATTGCAACAAATAAGTAAAGTACCTACGAGTAAATTTAGCCAAGGAGATAAAAGACTTGTACGTGGAAAATTATAAGACATTGAAAAAAGAAATCAAGGAAGATACAAACAAGTGGAAGCATATACCATGTTCATGGATAGGAAGAATAAACATTAAAATGTCTATATTACGCAAAGCAATCTATAAATTCAATGCAATTCCTATTAAAATGCTAGTGGCATATTTCAAAGATATAGAACAAATATTCCGATAATTTATATGGAACTAAAAAAGAACATGAATAGTCTCAGCAATCTTGAAAATGAAGAATAAAGTGGGAGGTATCACTCTTCCGGATATCATGGTATACTACAAGGCCATAGTAATCAAAACAGCTTGATACTGGTGTAAGAACAGGCATACAAATCAATAGAACAGAACAGAGAACCCAGAAGTAAACCTACACCTTTATGGTCAATTGATATTTTACAAAGGAGGTAATAGCAAACAGTGAAGTAAAGACAGTCTCTTTAATTAATGGTGTTGGGAAAATTGGACAGGTACATCCAAAAAAATGAAACTAGATTGCCAACTTACACCATTAACAAAAATAAACTCAAAATGGATAAAAGACTTAAATGTAAGTTGCAAAACCATAAACATCTGGGTAGAAAATATAGGCAGTAAACTCTCCAATATCTCTCATAGCAATATTTTTACCGATTTTTCTCCACGGGCCAGGGAAATAAAGGACAAAATAAACAAATAGAACTATATTAAACTAAAAAGCTTTTGCACAGCAAAAGACACTGTTGACAAAGTGAAAAGACAACCCACACAATGGGAGAACATATTCACCAATATATCTGATAAGGGGTTAATAACCAAAATTTATAAAGAACTTCTAAAACTCAACATCAGGAAGGTAAACAATCCAATTAAAAAATGAGCAAAAGAACTGAATAGACACTTCTCCAAAGAAGACATACAGATGGCCAATAGGCAGATGAAAAAATGTTCAATGTCACCAATCATCAGAGAAATGCAAATTAAAACCACAATGAGGTATCACTTTACACCTGTCAGAATGGCGCTCATTAACAAATCAACACACAGTAAGTGCTGGAGAGAGTGTGGAGAAAAGAGAACCCTCCTGCATTGCTGGTGGGAATGCAGACTTGTGTAGCCACTGTGGAAAACAGTATGGAGATTCCTCAAAAAATTAAAAATGGAACTGCATTTTGACCCAACTATTCCACTTTTAGGAATATATCCTAAGAATATCAAATCACTGAATCAAAAGAAGATATGCACCCCCATGTTTATTGCAGCATTGTTTACAATAGTTAAGTTCTGGACATTGCTCAAGTGTCCATCAGTGCATGAGTGGATTAAAAAGCAATGGTATATACACTATGGAATACTATGTGGCCCTGACAAAGAAGGAAATCTTACCTTTTTTGATGGCATGGATGAACCTGGAGATTATTATGCTAAGTGAAATCAGCCAGGCCGAGAAAGACAAATATCATATGATCTCACTCATATGTGGAATCTAGTGAACAAAGTGAACTGAGGAATGGAATAGAGGCAGAGGCAGGGTCACAGGGAGCAGAGGGACAGCTGTCAGAGGGAAGGGGGATGAAAGCATGGGATCAGAGAAGGTGAAGAGAGTAGTGAAATTATATATACATAACAGATAACAGGACAGCAAATCCTGTTATGGGAGACATGGGGGTGGGTGTTATATTTAATGGGATACAATAAGTAAATATTAATAAACTTTAAAAGATAAAAGTAAACTTACATTTTAGTAACTCTTGTAGTTGATCAGCCATAAGGTCACTTAACAAGTAGTTAATAGTTATTGACTGTGGAGACCATCAGCATGACAGAAGTTCTTGGAAGTATCTTTTCCAACTGCAATAGAGAGCATGAAGAGCTGGTTCATAAATGGGTTTCTATCACTGAGCTAATGAGAGAAACTGGAATTAAGTAATTTGTTTTTTCATATGCCATTTATCCTTTTAAAATAATGTTGCCATTGTTCCTTTCTCCCTCCCACTTCCTTTTCCTTTCTTCTGTGACTTCTCCTTGTTCACCTTTCTTGTGCTCATTAGTTCACAGAGATATGGGTAGTCCTTCTCCTTGCCTAGCAGTCCTTCCCATCCACCCAAACTCATCCTTCGCTGTCCTCAGCACTCTTCTTCAGCGTGTGTGAGTTTTTTTAAAAGGAGCCCAGCAGTCAGTGTGAGTATAATTCTGGTTTGCTGGCATGAGCGGAACCACCCAGCAAATACTTCCCAAGTACACATCAGGTGGCTCCACTCTCACCTGATGCCCAGGCCTGGTGCTGGTGAGGCAGGGGGAGCCCGAGCAACCAGGTCGCCATTCAGCTTAGGTGTTGCCTCTGGACTATTTGATCTTCCAAATGCCTAAAGCAGTTTGAGGCTTGGAAACTTAAGCGGTAAAAGAAGCTACTAGATATTCCCAGCCCATTTGATTTCTTTTAGTTAAATAAATTTCAGTTTTTCTGAGCAAGTCCTTAGTTGAGAAAATAGAAGTATTGGACAACAGGAAACAAGTGAAAACAGACCTGATTCTTGGCTAAATTGTCTACCCATTTATGTTTGCATGCGCTTTGTAACAGACAGCAGCTTCAGAACAAAGATGCCATGTATGCTTAGTCAAGGTTACAAATTTTTACGATTTTTGAGTGGTTACTGTTTTCTGCTAGTACTCTGGGCAGTTGTTTTGCTCTGTGAGAGAATGCTGTAATCTTATTTGGGAAGGTTTATTCATTAACAAAAGATACAGAAATAAATTTAGCAAGGGTCACCATGTTTAATTTAATAGTATTACAATAATTGGTTTCAGATTTGCCTTTCTTCCCAGAGGACAAGATTTTTTTAGTTTTTTGATGCCTATTTAAAGCATGAGGATGACAGGAAAATTAATGCCATGACCTTTATAGCCTGTTTATGGTTTTCCATGTGGCACACTAAAGGGTTTAAGGAGTGGTGTGCATCTAAAATCACTTGGTATGGACACGGAAAAAATTGGGTTAATTGGGTTCACCTGATCCTCAGCTGGTAGCCCCTCATCCAAAACACTAGGTCCTTTTAAACAATGGAGCACCATTTTTACACCATAAAATTATCTATTAAGCTATACCTGTACATTCTGAATGTCTTGAAAAGAAAAATATTTTTAAAAAGCTAGTTTTTCAAATACATAGGGTTCTCTTCCTCCTATTATTTTATCTGGATGTCTTTTTCAGTTAGGAAATCACTTTGTCTTTTCATTTTCTTAGCCAGAATGTTCTGACCCCAACTACGGGGCCATACTGGGTTACATGACACCACTCCCTTTGCTGAGTGGGGCCGCGGCACTGTCTCCTGCCAGTTACCCTTCCAAATCATTAAGACTGACGCTTGGTTTTTGTTTTATTGTCAGGGTTTGTATAGTTCAACAAAGAGCAGTGTTTGTCCAGCTAGAGTTGAGAAAAATATCTAGGCATGCTGGCATATATGAAGCTCTTGGATGGTTGATTGCAAAATTCCTGTGGCTATATTTATAGATAGAGGCACTTTCATAATTGTTGAATAATTTAATACAACTTCTTTGAATCACAATTTGGAAATACCCAAAAATTTTTAAATGAACCCAGAAATTTTTTAGTGTGGCTTCATCCTACAGATAGACTTGTGCACGTGAGCAAAGCTGCGTCAGAATACACCCTATAGCCTTATAAGGCCTAAGGGCAGAGAACAATCTCCTTGTCAATCAGCAGGTCACTGGTTAATAAATTGTGGTTCTATGCACTGAAATACTATACAGCCTCAAAAAAGAATTGAGAGGCTCCATAAGTGCTAATATGGAAAGCTCTTGAAAATATATGGGGAGGGGTAAAAGTCAGTTTCCATTTGTTCATATGGAAAATAATACAATAATAATGTAAAGAGTGAACTCTGTATTTCATGTACTCTCAATTGTAAACCTACTTTTCCCGCACGCTATATTAGTGAAAAAGAGTAACACATATAATCTATTCTAATTTAGGGAGGAAAGAGAAGGATATCTTTACACATGTCAGTTGATAAATGCATGGACAACTGTTTCTGCAAGTACACCCACAAAGGCATTAAGAGCTGTTGCCTCTGAGGACGGGGGCCTGGGCTATAGAATAGGAGGGAGGCTCATGCAGTTTTACTTAGTTCTTCCCACGTGGGAGAGAGTCATTACATGGTAACCTACATGTTAGATAAACGCCATTGGGGACATGGGATTTTTTTAATGTAGGTAATGATGAAAAATGGTAAATCTGTGATTAGAGTGCTCCAGGGGAAAGCTGAAAGTTTGAATTCTTTTAAGAGAAGAAAAATTATCAAAATTGTTTATTAAATGATTTAGACATTCACACGAACAAGGAAAAATATAAAACATGGGTGAAATTAGCAGGAAAGAGACCAAAGAAGTCTTTCTTTCTTTCTTTCTTTCTTTCTTTCTTTCTTTCTTTCTTTCTTTCTTTCTTTCTTTCTTTTCTTTCTCTCTTTCTTTTTCTAATAAGTGAGAGGCAGGCAGAGAGATAGACTCCCACATGCACCCCAACCGGGATCTACCCAGCAAACCCCATTTCCCCTCCCTGATGTTCTGCCCATCTGAGGCTGCTGCGCCATTGCTTGGCAACTGAGCTATTTTAGCGCCTGAGGCAAGGCTATGGAGCTATCCTCAGCACCCAGGGCTAACTTGCTTTGAACCATTTGAGCCATGGCTGCAGGAAGGGAAGAGTCAGAGAAAGGGGGAAGGGAAGGGTGGAGAAGCAGATGGCCACTTCTCCTGTGTGCCCTGACCAGGAATTGAACCCAGGACCTCCACACACAGGCTGACACTCTACTGCTGAGCCAACCATCTGGGGCCATTTTTTTTTTTAATTGAGCAGTCATTGTGAAGCCAATTGCTGGGATTTTAATTTAATGCAGAGACTGTAGTAAAGAAGGAAGGAGCCAGAACCTGGAGGGTAGGTGTTCAGAGCAGAGAAGGACTGGCTTCAATGGCTGCTCAGTGAGGAGGGTGGAGTGGAGGAGAGGCAGGAAGTGGGGTGTGCTGGAAGCTACTGGTTGGTCTGTGGTAATGAAAGCAAAGCTCTTTGGTGCTTGGTCAAAGTTAAGATTTGAGAGAGAAAAGGAATGTGAGGAATCCAAAAGATCAATTTTCTGCAAACCTGCTTAGTTCAAAGAAAATTTTTTAACAGAATGAAGAGCAAGAATGGTGGAAATATGATCATTTCAAATGAATGAATTAAATCTATACTGATTAAAGCACTGCTAGCCAGACTGAAGGAGAAAGTAATGAAGTTTTACAGTTTGTATCTACATCACGGACATGTAGATGACAGCCTCTCTGTTTTGTGGTGTTTTACTCCCGGCGTCATTTATTACCAAGTGGTACAGTGCTTTTCTGAAATGCTTTCATCTCATCATGCTGGCACCTCCCGTGGCCTGATCAACTGCTTCATTCTCTCAGTGTTGAGAAACCAGGCTGGAAACTCCGAGGATGCTGTGTTTGATGTAGAGAGAACCAAATATTTTCTTCATTCTGTATCTTTTTCATTTGACTAAATAATAAATGGAAGGAAGCCTGTTAGAACTTGCCTAAAACTTGGGTCTTTTTTGACTTAACTAAAATGTACTGGGACCTTTTACCAAAAAAGCAGCATTGTCAACAAATTGAGTTTATAGACTATGGTAGGAATCTTTGTTGCCTGGGACTGGTTACCTATGCATAGTGACACCTAAAACCAATGTTATGTATTTGAAAACCCCAAGTCTGACTAGAGAAATTGAAGAGATTAGGAAATTTTTTACATTTACATAAGATGATGTTTAAATCATTTTAGGAGTGGTTTAGTTCTTCCACAAATACAGCCCGGTGATCTGTAGAGATCAAAGGAAATTCACTGCTGAAAAAATTACTTAGTCAGTGTTCTGTCACCATAAGTTATGGAACAGGTTAGCAATTGCAAAATTAAAAGGCATTGCTTCAGAATTAAAAATTACTATTCATTAAAAAATGATTCATAATTTTAGAAACTTATCTAAAAAGTAAAATATTAATATATTAATGAAAATATTACTGTAAGAAATAAGAATTTTCTAAGTGGATCAAAATTTATTCAGTAGATTATCTTTCAGATTTTCTAGTCCTTTAGGACCAACTTGAGAACTTTATTATTTCTTTCTTACATAGGACAGATTAAGATAGGAATAGCATTTATTACAATTATGCAAATAATGGAAACTACTATTAGAATTTAGATACTATAAGAATTTATGTACTGTTTGATTTATATAAAGTGATATTGTATTCTAGAACAGGCAAAACTAATGTATAGTGATTGCCAGGGGCTAACTCTAACTTTTAGGAGGAATTCAAGTCTTTCTTCTGCCCCTACACATTGTCTTTCATACAGAAAAATATAGCATCTTTATTGATGCACAATTGAACTTCCTGATGGAATACTTAACTTTCAGTGAATAGAGCAAATTTTCTATAAAGAACCTTTACCTGGTGACAACACTCTGATCTCTCTACTAAGAGAGAAAGGTACTGTCGTAACTATTAAGAACATGGAATCTGGGTTTGAAACCAAAATCTGCCACTTAATTGCATAACCTTAGGTATATCACATGACATAAGCTTTATCATCTACAAATCTATAAAATGAGAAGAATAAGTCCTACCTTACAGGTTATATGGAGATTAAAGGAATAAATACAGGGGGTCGTCGGGTTACAACACAGTTCTGTTCCTACGACAGTGACATAACATAACCTGAGTTTTGGTGTAAGTCTAAACACACCCTAGCCTAAGTCACTTACCTATCCTAACACAGTTGTAAAATCATAATCTAGAACATAAAAACATAACTAAGCCACAGAAAAGGAAAAGGACATAAGTGTACTGTCTGCACACTGTACTGCAGTAACAGAAAAAGTGACAAAAAATGAGTGCAAAAGAATCCCTTACCTTTATTCCTGTGGTTGGCTTGCACACTGGAAGGGGCATTGCAAGGTGGGAGAGAGTGAGCTATTGAGAGGAGGGAGTTGGAGAGGCAGGAGAACCTGCAGCAGGTGCTGGAGATACTGGGTCAGGTGAATCAGGATTGCCTAAGGAATGTGCAGGAGATGCTGGAGATGATTCTACCTGCACTACAGGCGTTTCATCTTGAGAAGCAGCTGATGTAGAAGGTACAGGATCTGTTGCAGGCCTCTCTACCTTCTGAAAGAATTGTTTCAGGCTAGTCTGGAAGGTTGATGACTTCTTTTCCAAAATCTGCCTATAGCATTGCAAGGCATCCACACAGCTCTGTAGACCTTACTGAATCTGTCATGGCTAGGTCCTCAGCCTGAAATTTTGCCAACGCTTCCTCTACCATAGGAAAGCCTTTGGCCAGACCCTTGTTAGTAAATCTCTTGGATTCTGGGGTTTCTATCTCTTCCTCTTTAGTCAGCAGCTTCTCCAACTGAATGAGGTCCTGAGCAGGCAGCTCCTCTCCATGTGATGCCAGCAGCTCTGTGACATCCATCATGATGGCTTTCCTCTTCTTTGAAGCACTGCCACTTAGGAGCAGTGCTTTCATTTAGGAGCCATGATAAGGGCCAAAAAGTGCCCAAACAAAGTAACACAAATGGAACACTTGCACTTTAAATAGTCCCAAAGGATGTAGGTAAGTGTACTGGGAAATACCAACTCTCTCACTCACATGGTGCCTTACTGCGTGTTCTTCTGCTGCACACAGCCAAACTAGTTTGCCCATGTAGTCTGTAAGTACGATGCTAACAGCGTAAGCTGAAACACTCACGTCTTCATTTTTTTAAGTTTTTATAGGAGTGAGTGTCGTAAATGTGAAATGTCGTATGTCGATACTGTTGTAACCCAAGGACTCCCTGTATGTGTAAATCACTCAGCATATCGCTAATTGCATAGTAGGCACTTATAAGACAATGGTGTCTGTTGTTCTTTTTTTGTTTGTTTTTTTTACAGGGACAGAGAGAGGGATAGATAGGGACAGACAGACAGGAACGGAGAGAGATGAGAAGCATCAATCATTAGTTTTCGTTGCCGTTGCAACAACATAGTTGTTCATTGATTGCTTTCTCACATGTGCCTTGACCGTGGGTCTTCAGCAGACCGAGCAACCCCTCCTCGAGCCAGCGACCTTGGGTCTAAGCTGACAAGCTTTTGCTCAAGCCTGATGGGCCCACACTCAAGCTGGCCACTTCGGGGTCTCGAACCTGGGTCCTCCGCATCCCAGTCTGATGCTCTATCCACTGCGCCACCACCTGGTCATTATTTTTATTAATGGTTGTGACTAATGTCTGGGCTTGCACCATGTGTAGAGGTCAATGTAATGATGGACATGACTGCCTTCTGCTCTGTCTGCCTACTGACCTTAGAAGGCTAAGCATGACCCAAAGGGACCCATGGGAAGTAAACCCAGAGCAGACCCCCTGGCTTAGTTCATATACAGACATTTGGCCAAAGGGAGAGTAAGAGTTTTTGAGAGTCACAAGATCTAGCCCCCAAAACTGTAAGAAAGTAGATGGGAATGAGAAGGAAGATAGTAACCCTACCTAGAAACAGAAAGTGTGTATTTCCTGAGTATTTGGTGGTATTTATCTTTGGGAGACCCTTGCATACTAGGTAGCTGGTCACAGGTTTGGAAGTTTGGTGTCCTAGTTGATATTATCTCCTTCCTCTGAGCAAGTAAGGAGAACAAAAGTATTGAAACAAATGTCAGGAAAGCTGGGCTCCTATCCCAGGTCTGCTTCCAACTAGCTATGGAACCTCAGATAAGTTATTTTTCCCCTAAGCATTAGTCTCCCTATTAGGGAAGCCCATTTTACTAGACATTTTATTTTTTTCAGCTCTGAAAGATTATGAGTCTGTGTGAGTAACTAAACACTGAGCTGCTTGGTTTCTGGCTAATACAGGGAAGAAAAGAAAGTAGGTCTCCACTCACTCCTCTTGCCTACTTTGCTTCTCATCATGGTTGATTTTATTTCATTTTTGTATCTATCCCTCCTAGACATTGCATAAGCTTGGTTACCTCCATGACTTAGCCAAAATATAAGGTACCTTCAAGCCTAGCTAGGATTCATTAGCTCTGGTAAATTCTTGATCATTCATTCCTGGGACAAAGGATACTTAAGCCCCAAACTGAGAATTTGACAGAGAAAGATATAATAGCCAAAAGAGCTAAATTACTCAAGTGCCTTTAGTGTTATAGTCACTCTCCCTACAACTTTACATCCTTTGTTTTATTTCATCTTAACAAGAAGTTAGATATAATCTGTACTTTGAAGGTTCGAGTACTTTTACCAAGATCGCCACTGTTAAGTGAGTGAGCAAAGATTTTAACCTAGATATATCAAAATCCAAAATTCACCATGTGTCCCCTGTGTCACACTGTAAATTCATAGAGAATACTTGTGGTCTGTTTTTAGATCATTTTCCTTTTTCTTCTCTGATCAAACGTATTGTACTTAATTATATATATGAATATTTAAAACTATTTTAAACCACATTGGGCAGAAATTAAAATTTATATCATGGGAAATTTCATCAGTAAGGAAGAACAGTATAGTACATATGAGGCCTAAGAATTTTCCAATTATTCATTAACTTATTTATCTATTCAAATGCTTTCTTTGTTGCCTGGTTTCTCTTAATGATTATTTTTTAATTTATTTATTTTTTTTAATGAAAACATCTCCAGGTTATCTTAACATTCAATTGTGTTGCATACCCGTCACCAAAAGTCAAATTGTCCTCTGTCACCTTCTATCTGGTTTTCCCTGTGTCCCTCCCCTCCTCCCTATCCCACCCTTCCCTCCCTCCCCCCACCCCATAACCACCACTCTCTTGTCCATGTCTCATAGTCTCACTTTTATGTCCCATTTATGTAAGAAATCATGGTGTTCTCAGTTTTTCTTTTTTTCTGATTTACTTATTTCACTCCATATAATGTTATCAAGGACCATCCATTTTGTTATGAATGATCCGATGTCATCATTTCTTATGGCTGAGTAGTATTCCATAGTATATATGTACCATAGCTTTTTAATCCACTCGTCTTCTGACGGACACTTGGGCTGGTTCCAGATCTTCGCTATTGTGAACAATGCTGCCAGGAACATGGGGGCGCATTTCTTCTTCTCTTAATAATTTTTAACTAAGAAAAATACCAGTTTTTAAATTATGATTTTATTTATATTTCTCTTTTCAAATATTATCATTTATATAACAGAATTTTTCTGGGTACATGTCATTTATTAATGAAATGCTGAGTTATTTATTTGACACACCATTGATGCCTATAAATTATGGTACTTTTGAATTTTAGACTTGTAAACACATCCATGTCACACACAGTAATATGTGAGACTCAGGTAGGATAGCACCAGTGGAACTATGGGGCATAAGGAAATTCACTGCCTCACATACTGCCTCCTAATAAAAGACCACATAGTGGAAACAGATTTAATGACCACCAAGGCAATGCTTACCAAGAGCAACATCAGGTGCTCTGAGGGATCCAAAGATAAGGCAGACAGAGCCTGTGCTTCTGTAAAACACAGGCTTCTTTAGAACAGCAGACATGTATGTAATTAACTAGGGTAAACACGACCAATGCTGCATTAGAAGTGAGTCTGACATACTTTGAGAACAGAGATGAAGGGATAATTGGTTAAGCCAGAATTCCAAAGCTGATCATATAGCAGAGAAGAGGAGACATTTGCTCAGGATGTTAACACATGTAAAATTCAAGCAAGTGAAGTTGAGGAGTCAAGAGATGTGAGTTGGAAGCTGGGAAAGAACTAGAGGAAACGAAGTTCCAGTGCTTTCTATTAAAATGTTTTCTAATTTTGGATAAAGACATTTAACATTCTAATGTCACTCTAATAATTTGTACTATATTTAAAACTTTCCATTATAATTTAGTGTCATCATTATTCTTTTCTGTATGAAAGTATTCCTTATCAATTCTTCGAAAGTTTAGTAGCCTTATTTTATTACAATTTTCTGTCTTCTCGGGATTTGGGAGCAGAATTTATGGCTCTTCCATAACTTCTCTTTTTTTATTTGACATTTTCAAAGGATAGGCTAATAGAAATAAAAGGGAGGTTATTTTGTGCTGGAAAATAGCAAATTGTAACAAGTGGTACATCATGTTTTTGAGGGGAAAATAGGTATGAAAACAACATGCTAAGGCCAACTACAGTAGTTGTAACTTCCACTTTAAATTTTTGTTGTAGGATAAGACAAAATCACCACTGTAATTGCAAATACAAATGAATTTTTTGACTTGACAGATAAGGAAACACAAAATGAGCAACTTTGCCAAATACTTCCCTGACAGGAGCAAATAATGTGTTTTATGTGCTAGGAAGAAGTTCACTATGGCAATGCCAATTAAGGATTGAAGTTTGCACCTTGGAGAAAGCAGGATGAAATTTAAGTCCCCCCATAGTTGGTTATAACAGGCCCCACTGTTCACTGGGCAGGAAAGATTCTTCATTTCAGTCCAGGGAGGGTCCGTCTTACTGGAGTCATACAAAATTCTTAGTCATTTCCCAGCTTCACGATTCAGTTTTCCCTTTTCCCAGGCCTGTTGCGGCAGGTGGTAATGTCTTCTAACACTTCTCAGCTCTGTCGTAACATTTGTGCTGTTTAAACATAGTTTTCAAATTGTGAGTGCTATTCTCATTCAATGGGAGTAATAATCAGTGGGGTCAGAAGACAACAGATGCTTTGAGGCCAGACTCTGTTCCTCAAGACCCCCCAGAGCCATCAGTCAGCTAGCTGTGTGCTCACTGTGCAGCTCCAGCTGACGTTCAAAACCTATGCGCTATCTAACTGGGAAGCCAGAGCCATCACTGTCCATCATGTGAATTAGATATGGATTTGTTCAAAAAAGTACGTTTTCTGATCCAATAAAATACTTTTAAAAATAATTATGTAAGAGTCTAAACATGATACCTATATCTTATAGACATAAAAAATATGTATTGTATTTTACATACATAAACATTTTGGTATTACTGAATATAACATTTGGAACTCAAGTAAGAAACATGTGGGATAGCTAGTTAACTGATTTTAAGTGTAGATAAATGACCTTATTTCAGATGCTTAGTATCAGTTGGATTCTTTATAAACTTCTTGATCAATTTTCTATTTTTGGTAAGCTTTAAATTACCCTGGCATGTAGTAGGTTATCAAACACATATTAAACTTTGTTAAGCCTGACCAGGCGGTAGCGCAGTGGATGGAGCGTCAGACTGGAATGTGGAGGACCCAGGTTTGAGCGCGGGCTCATCTGGTTTGAGCAAAAAGCTCACCAGCTTGGACCCAAGGTCGCTGGCTCAAGCAAGCGGTTGCTCGGTCTGCTGAAGGTCTGCGGTCAAGGCACATATGAGAAAGCAATCAATGAACAACTAAGGTGTCGCAACGAAAAACTGATGATTGATGCTTCTCATCTCTCTCCGTTCCTGTCTGTCTGTCCCTGTCTATCCCTCTCTCTGACTCTCTCTCTGTCCCTGTAAGTAAGTAAATAAATAAATAAATTTTGTTGAAAATGCTTTAAACTCTCAAACTTTTTAAAAAGTCATATTATTTAGATGCTATAAAAACATTTTAAACTTTGTGTTTTAATGAAACATCCAACTGGAGTTCTCAGGATTGTGTGCTTATTTAATAGATATGAATTGTCTTTGAAGAGGCAAGGAGCAGGAAGCAGAGGGGGAAAAGGAAAAGCAAACTGAGCTCTGGCTCTTATAGCTCAGTTTCAATAAATAGTCCTGGGCTGCCTGTCTGAGCAAAGTTTATATTTTATAAGGATTTAACCTAAAAACGGTTTATTGTCATGTTATCTAAATAGTTTACTTTTTAAAATAAGGTGTTAAAGCTGTTTCTTCAGCTTAGTTTTTCTCCTCCTCCTCCTCCTCTTCCTCCTCTCCCCCTTCTCTTTCTCTCCTCTCATTCAGTGAAATAACACGAAGTTAAGAGCTGAACAGCTGAGCTCTGGTTCTTCTTCTGCCTTTTTGAAACTCTGTGATCTTGGCTAAATCAGTGAGCCTCAGTCCCTTCTCCTTTCAAATGGGGCTAAGAATTCTTGCCCTGAAACAGTTAAATGCAATAAGGTACAGTCCATTGTTCCTGTTTGCAGTATTTACCACAAGCACTGAATTGACTAATATAAAAAAAATTTATAAAGTCACTACAAACACTGAATTAGCAAAAACTGAACCATTGCTCCTAAAGAAAACATGGGGTTAGGTTCCTGTGAGTGTCTGGTCACAGCACAACATTTTCATCAACGCTTAGTTTTATGTATGCTTCCTTTTTTCTTTTTCTTTTTTTTTTTTTTTTTTTGTATTTTTCCTAAGTTAGAAGCAGGGAGGCAGAAAGACAGTCCTGCATGCGCCCAACCAGGATCCACCTGGCATGCCCACCAGGGGGCGATGCTCTGCCCATCTGGGGCATTGCTCCCCTGCGGCTGGAGCCATTCTAGTGCCTGTGGCAGGGGCCATGGAGCCATCCTCAGAGCCCGGGTAACTTTGCCTCAATGGAGCCCTGGCTGTGGGAGGGGAAGCGAGAAACAGAGAGAAAGGAGAGGGAGGAGAGGGGAGAAGGAGATGGCGCTTCTCCTGTGTGCCCTGGCCAGGAATCGAACCCGGAATTTCCACAGGCTGGGCCAATGCTCTACCGCTGAATCAACTGGCCAGGGCCATGTGTTTCATTTTAAAGACACCTAAGTTAACATGTATTGTTCACTTCTTTACATTAAACTCACAGACACAGCATTATGTGACTGAACAAAGCTTATCTAACATATATTTTCTTTGTAAGGCACATTAGTCAGTCTTCTTATGCTTAGGAACACTGGAAAGCATGGTGTATTATTCTTGAGGGCTATTTTAAACAGTGAAATCACAAAAAGGGAAAAAAAATATGGTACTAAATAGACCATGACAAGTACACCATTTTATAGTAGGAGAGCTGAAACATGGCAGAGAATCCATTGACCACTGCTGAGAACATGTACATCAGGTGACCCAAATCTTTTGCCTATCATATTCACAGCTGACCACAAAATGCCACCGGTATGGACTTGGGGATTGCAAAAAGTTCAGGAAAGCAGGTGGATTTGTGAACACATTATCTGTGAAAATGAGAGTCAACTGTGTATGAAAGGACCTTGTAAACTTTTAAAGAGCAATAGAAATCAGGATAATTTACAGAAGACAAGTTCATTTGAATAAAATTTAACTCAATAACTTCATGCAAAGTTGACATTATCAATGTCAAAGTAATAAAGTACTGTAATGAATATGTTATTTGAAAGCGACCACAAGGTCTTAGCTCAGTAAAACTACAGAGACAACTGTTATTACAGAGCCTTTGCCTCTTCAACCCTTGCATTTCATGCACAGTAGCCAGGAGAACTACTGTAAATTTGATGTTTTGCGTGTAGTGGTTAACATGGCTTTGTGACCTCATTACTGGGGAAAAGGCTTTCCCTATCTATTACCAAAATATTATGTTTCCAAATATGTGACATTCATATGGAAACATTTTGATCCTAACTAGCAGTGTAAATGCTGTTCTTGGATTTTTGGTACCATTTTATGTTGCAGAGCAAGTACAAATTGACATTTTTCAAGCTGGTTTTGGTTAACTTCTTCATGTTGGAAATTGGAACTTTCCAAAGCAATAACCTCTGCAAAATACCACTGTGCATTATTAGTATGTTATGCTGTTGACAGAGGTACAAATGGAAAACACACACATACCTATAGAAATTTCCTTGTAAAATAAAATGGAAATGACCTGGGTGGCCTTAAACATCTTATGCTGGAAGTTATTTTTACTATTTTGAAATAAAATACTAGAGTTTGGGATATTCTTATTAGTAAATTCGGATTATAAGTATATTTGTCCTTTGAAATAGCCATATTTCCACTGCTTCAAAAGCAGGCTACTAATTAGGCAATGTACTTGGGCACGTCTCATTGTCAGTGTTGCCATTTGGCAGCGGAGTCTCACAGAAACTCCAATTAACCATGTAAATATATTTCATAGCAGCACATCTCGCTTCGTCAGACCCCTGATGCCTTTATATCATTAACATAAATGCAGGCGCAAATAGCATTTATGTACTTTGATAGAAAGCAGTTGGAGACATTTCACTGTGGGACACAACACTTTCCAATTGTGTACATCTGTTCAAATAATGTATCCAGCCCCAGTGACATGAGCACAAGGATGGAAACATCTGCCCCTGAGACCATTAGCCGTGGAGCAGGTGCTTACATCTTTATTTAGGCAGATGGTTGATGTGATGAACTGAGCAAGAATAAAAGCAAAGAAATTTGACAGGGGTATTTAGAATGTTACGCAAGCCAAAAATATAGGTTAGGCATTTCAAGTTTGTAAATGTCTAATACTAGTAGGAATAGAAATTAACAAATCCAGTGTTGCTTTTAATAGAGTAAACATGTTGTTCTTGTCTTCAGTTAATTGGTACCAAAATCCTAACATTTACAGGAATTCTAACATTCAACTCCCACTAGAAATAGAAACATGATTATTTTGGTTTTGATAAAATCATTTCAAATGATTTTGAATGCATTTTGATAATCGTTCTCTAAAAACAGTACTTTATTAAAAAAACAAAAGACAGAAAGATTGCTGTATATACTACCAGAAGAATCTTGTGATGATATTTCTTGAAATTGAGGGAAAAATACAAATGCCATTAGTTTAAATATAATGTATGAGATATTTTATGAACATAAATTCAAATTAAGTAAAATTAATATTTGAAGCCTTACATGTTTATAAGATTTTTGTCAAGCACTTTATTACTTAATCTGTATTCTAACATTTCCCACTAGTAACATTTTAATTATAACTGACATTTTTATTAGGACAGATTACCTTTGGGCACTTTATTTTCAAAACTCTGTCCAATGGGTCTGCCATATTCTCAAAAGAAAACAAATGTGAAAGAAACAAAAACTTAACAAAAGCAGCACATTTCCAGGTTTTCTCTTATATTCTCATTCACACACAGCAAAAACCAAAAAATCTCAAAAGAGCTGGAATATTTGATTTCCTCTAGTTCAGCAATTCTCCATTTTTTGTTTGTTTTTTAGTTTCAGGACGCCTTCATACTCTTAAAAATTATGAAGGATCCTAAAGAAAATTTATTTGTGTCAGTTATATCTATTGGTGTTCACCATATTTGAGATTATAAACTGAAAAATATGTACTTGTGAATTCATTTTAAGACAATAAATTTATGTTAAGTTCATTAAAGCTTAACATAAATAACATTTTGTGTAAGTGGCTATTTTCCAAAACAAAAAATTAATGAGAAGACTGGTATTGATTTATGTTTTTCACAAATATCTTTAAAGTTTGGCTTTCTTGAAAATGGTTAAAGTCTCAATATCTGAAATTCTCCATTCAGGATATTGTGCTATTTGTTTATGTTGATATATTGGGGGGGGGGGGGGAGGACCAACTTCCTAGTTGCAGGAAAGGGAGGGAGTGTTTTAATAGTCTTTTCTTTTCAGATCATTGTGAATGTTTTTCTTTGATACTACACCAAAATGTGCTAGATAACTGTGTCTTTAATAGTCAGGTAACTTCTTGAAGTTTAGTTATGATGTAAAATTTGAAGCCATGTCAATGTACTTGTATTTTATTAAAGTTGGTGTCTTATCCTTGAATGAGTTTTTTACCTATCTATGTAGCATCAGGAATTGGTCATTTAGAAAACAGTAGTTCACTGAGTTATGCATAATCTTCTGTATATACAGCAGGTCCCTGAATAATGCCATTTAATTCAATACTCCTTTATTATAATGTTGATGAGAAGAAAAATCCATTCCGGCCCTGGCTTCTGTGTGGGGCTGGCATGTTCTCCTGTGTCTGCGTGGGTTTTCTTCAGGTGCTCTGGGTTCTCCCACATCCCAGAGATGTGCATGTGAGGTCAGTTGGCATGTCTCTGTTGTCCCATCTGAGTGGGTATGGGTGTGGGTGAGGGCACCCTTCCATGGAAAGGCGTCCTGCCCCAGGTTGGGTCCCACCTTACACTGCAAGCTGCTGTGACAGGTGTGGTCACCCGTGATTCTGAACTGCAGTGAGTGGGTTGGAATAATTCTCTTACTTGTTTTTATTTATCTTTTTTAAATGTATGTATAGCTCACTTTGATTTCAGTGTTTAATATTAAAAGTGTTTGGAGTCTTTATTTAGCAGTTGGTTACATTTTTGTGACAAGAAATATGCCATAGGAACTTAACTCTTGTTTATATTAATTAACCTACAAAACTAGTTTCATAAGTTGTTTCCCTTAAAGTTACAGTTTCTGAGAACCTGTGGACAACATTAAGTGCAGTTTTTCTATACCATCATTTCATACTATCTTGTAAGAATCATCTTGTGAAAGTAACAAGAGTCTCCTCTGAAAGATCATAAAGTATCAGGAAACTCCAGGCTTCGGTTATGATCGAAAGTTTTAGAAAGTTCTGACTGCCACTTGAAGGATGGCTTTTCTATGTGACAATGGTTACATATAGTGGCAAGCCTCATTCATTCACCTTTGAGAAAGTGTCTGCCCAATACCCAAGTCTGAATATGTTCTTTCAAGATGTCTGCTAGATACTTTTTCACATAGAAGTGGTGTTTGGTGAGAAAAGCCAGGGTCAGCCTCATGACTCAGGCAGTGGCGGTCACTTGGCAGGGCCCACCAGGTGCCCTGCCAGCCAACTGTCACTATGCTCAGAATTTTAGGCAGGCATGTCCAGACCATGCATTTTGTGCCACCTTTTGTTGTTCTACTGAGAGAATATGTTGGTAAAGAACATGGCTGCTTGGACAGTGTTCAACTCCTGCCCTCATTTAGGCCGAAGGGCCAGAGCAGTGTGACCCAGTTCTGCCTTTTGCCCCATCAGGGCCGCCTACAAGGGTCAGCATAGTAGACAAGGCAAAGGACATTATTAGTTTGCAAAGCATTGGGACTCTGCACAGGGTTTGCAAACCACACTTCAAGAAATGATGACCCAGCAGACCTCTCTTGTTAAAAGGGCACTAAGGACAGTTGGGGTTCTTGTCTTGGAGAAGCACCTCGGCCATCTTTCTCATGTGTAATGTGGTTTGTCCGCTTCCCCTGAAGACCATCCTAAAAGAAAAATTCCCAGATCCAAACCGTAGGTCACAATACTGATGTTTTATCAAGTTTGCTGAGCAGGCAGAACTGCCGCACGAGGAGTTTAGAATTGCTTTCAGCATTTTCAGACGTTTTCATTCAGTCCTAATGTTCTTCATTGACCTCAGTTTTAAAAGTAGATAGTATGGGATTAGAAAATATCTAGGAAATTTATATTATTTCTAAAATTGTAAGATATTTTAGTAATCATTCTTTTCTTCATTTTAAGAAACTATGCTGCTCACAAAAATTAGGGGATATTTCAAAATGAATATGAAGCTATAAAATACCCCCTAACTTTTGTGAGCAGTGTATTTTGTCAATAGTACTTAAAAGTGTCATTACATTTATTGTGTAACTGTTCCTTTAAAACAGTTCCATTTTGGTGTTGGTTTGATTGGTTCACCAGAAGCTCTGTAAGGGAAGCCACCCCTTTAAGAAGCCTGGCTCATCACACCCTGGCATTGTGAAGGGACCTGCTCTATAAATGTATTAACTAGCTCTCTATCAACTGTGCTGTCCTTTCCTGTTGGAAAAAGCAAACTCCCTCGCTCCCTGACAGTCACGTCCAAACGTTCTTTATTTTATCAACATAGAGAGGGGTTATGTAGGCCTTACCAGCTGCTGAAGGAGACCAGCATAGACAGGTAATTGTGGAACTCATCTGTAAGTTCAGTGCATTGGAGCAGAAGGAGAACAGCTTTGATGTAGCAGACAGACCTGGATTCAGATTCAACTCTCACTTATCAGCTTGTGTTCTTGCAAGAAGTATTCAGTTTCTGCATCTGTGGACTGAGGGTGTTACTAGCGGGAGCTGGTAGAGGTTAAGGTTAAGTATGCAGTCTGATTCCTAAGGGCAGCACATTTTTATACCTGATAATAGAATTCAGGGGTCTGGGGTTGAGGGGAGAATGGAAGTTGAATAGAGGCAGGGACCATGTATACAACCTCCCAAAGCTTTGCTCATGAAGAGAAGAAGAGGCAGGGAAATAGCTTGGAGAGGAAACAGAGTCCAAGGACTCTTCATTGTTGTCTTGGTTTTTATTTTTTGTGTGTGCTAAAAAGAAACAAAGGAAAAAGCAGGACAGTACTGTTGAAAGTTAATAGTTGATTCATTTAGTGATTAATATACTGTGTGACTGCTATGGACCAGATACCTACCGGTCTAGGGACTGAGGTCCTTGCAGTGAGCAAAACAAGCCCCACTTCCTGGGCACTTCCATTCCAGTAGCAGGAAGGCAGGTTAGCACAAGCTCATTGTAAAGGTGAGCGCCACAGAGCATAGTTCAAGCAGAGGAAGAAAACAGTGAGTGACTGCATGGGGCTGAGCAGCTGTTTTTAGGTGGGATCATAGGGAAGTCCCTCATCTGTGGGGCTGGCCAATAGTGGGGATCCCTGAGGCAACATGAGGGGCCTAGGGAGCAGTGTGGAGTGCAGAACAGGGTTGGAAACGCTCCATTTACTTATTCTAAGATGCACATTTTTTTCACATTTTCTTGTTTCAGGACTTGAGGTGAATGAGTTATATATTTAGAGAAAGCGCTTCTCCCTTCTTTCTCTCCACTCCAGAAAAGGTAGATTTATTTGTGTTGTATGATTAAAGAAGAAAATTTAGAAGCAGAAAGAAGGGATGGGGAATGAGCTTCTACTTGATGCCTTCTCTTTTCTCCACAAGGTCTTAGACCCTTCTGGCTGCTCTGCCAAAGTACCGTAGACAGACCAGCTTACAAACAGCAGAACTGTGTTTCTCAAAGTTCTGGAGGCTGAAGTCCAAGAGCAGGGTGCCAGCATGGTTGGGCTCTGGGGAGAACCTCTTCTGGGTCACAGACTATACTGTCTTCTCGCTCTGCCCTCACATGGCAGGAAGAGGGCAAGAGAGTTCTCTGGAGTTCTTTCTGTGAGGACACTAATCCTATTCACTAGGGCTCCATCCTTGTGACCCAATTACCTTCCAAAGGTTACACCTCCTAATGCCATTTCACTGAGAGGTTAGGATTCGATCTATGAATTGGGGGTGGGGCATACATTTTCAGGTTGTTGCAAGGTTAATGCTCAAAGTCATTGGCTAAAAAGAAGAGAGTTGCTGGGGAAAGGTGGAGGGGGTAGTGCCTCAGAAGAGCAGCGGGAGAGACCTGTGTCTGCCCCATTGACAAGCTAAAGGGAGTGTGTGGGAATGAGAAACAGACAGTGTGGTGTGTCTGCAGTGTGAGACTGGAAACAGGCAGTGGGCGCGGAGAGCAGCATGGGCCAGCCAAAGGGGCCGGTGCTTCCAGGAGACAGCAGTGGATGAGCCCATGGCGTGCTTGCTGGGGCTGTCTGCGGATGGTCAGCCCTGGAGCCTGCCCTGGTTGGACCAGGGGCACCTACCCGAGTACACACCCTCAGACGTGCAGAGCCTCGAGGACAAGAGAAGGCAGGGAAAGTGGAGTTAATGCACTCATGGTCCTAACCTGTAGGTGAGAGTAAGCACTTCCTTAAACCAGGTTTTGTATTTGTCATGCAAAGGACAAAGATGTTGGAGGAGAAGCCTGGCAGGATTCAAAAGAAAAAAATTGCTAAGTAGCTCTACAGCCTTTAAAAACTCTCATGAGTTCGCTGTTTGGAGCAGCTCACGCCAGCATCTCAAGGCATTAGCAGTGCCTCGACCCATAAGTGCTGGTCTGCTCCCGCACAGCCCGCCACCCTCCACAGAGGTCGCATGCAAATCCAGTCACCTTGGCACCAGTCGCTGGGCTTCTCTTGCTTTTTTTTTACTTTCTTCAGTCTCAATATTGCAGGTGGTTTCTCCATGTTAAGGTAAGGTGTGCCCTGATTAAAGACATGAGTAATGGTTAAAACACACAAACAAAAAACACCTTGCCAAGGAGGAGATTCAGGGAATAATTACAGACATAAAGGAATACAGGGTCTTGTGCATGGGTACTTACAAATCATGAACTATTTGAAATAAAAGCTGAAGCATAGAAAAACTTGCAACAACACAAAAGAAGCTATAAATCACTATTGAGTTGAAGATAAGTCAGAAGTGAAGATAAAATATCTGTAGAACTAGACTGTATAGCAGAGGAGCAATTATTTCCATTTTTAAAGTGCAGTTTGCACCCTCCTTAAAAATGTCATTCTATACATATAAAGTAAATCTCTTGAAATTATAGTATAAAAATAAGAATATCTTTGTGATTCTAGTGCCTTACTTTAACTGTGCTGTTGTTGAAACACTGCGGTCTCTACCACTCTAGTTTTATAATTGTGGTGTGTCCACTGAAGGCAAGGACCCTCCAACCTTCTGCACGTGTCCTGGTTCAGTTAATCCGACTGTGCATTCTGATGTCGAAACCTTGTCTTTCCGTTTATCCCACTAAGGAAAAGATTTTCTTCACCAACTGCCATCTTGTCAGTCCTCCCAAGTACTTAATTGTTCCAACTGATATTGAAATGCTTGTAAGATTGTTGGTAGAAGGTTTCTTGCCACAAGACCTTCAGGCAGCTCACTGAAGCTCTTCAGCAGGACTGTGTCTGTGCTCACCAGTGTTGCTGAGAAGCAGCTGACTCAGTGAACATCAGCCTGGACCGGTGAACACACGCATTTGTTATGGGTGGTAGGACATGAGATGAAGTCATTTGCTGCTCTTACCATGATGGAGTTCAGTTATCAAAGCCTTCTAAATCTCAGCTATGTGACTCAACTGAGTAGTAACAATTCTAGTAATAGTACCAAAAAAACAGTAGGATGGGGTTATGCTACTCAGTCATTCTTAGATTTGGGTAATGATACAAAATGACTATTTTATAATAATGAATAAAACCTGTCCACATTACAATTTCTTTTTGTCAAAAAGCTAGACAACTTTATCTTTCTAAATGTATTAAAAATAAAAATGTTTCATTTAGTTTTCAACTGTTTTTCATCAGAAACACCTGAAATCAAAGCAGTTCTTCCAAGAAATAAGGACTGCTAAAAGGAGGATTAATTTAAATGAATGGGAAATTGGTTGAAATTGAGGATTATTAAAATGTATTGTGTATTAAAATAGACAGACAACACAATCAACAATTCAAATGCTATAGGCATGTCCACTTGAAACCTATGTGTTCTTATTGACCCATATCACCCCATTAAATTTAATTTTTAAATTAAAAAAAAATAAATGCAGTCTCTGGTCTTCTGGAGATGTGATAAATCAGGGGGAATAAAAGAAAAAGAAAAACTAGAACATAAAATACAAAGAAACACTATACAACAAAGCTTACAAAAATAAAATATGTGGCCTGACCTGTGGTGGCACAGTGGATAAAGCAGCGACCTGGAACAGTGAGGTCACTGGTTCAAATCCCTGGATTTGCCCAGTCAAGGCATACACAGGAAGCAACTACCATGAGTTGATGCTTCCCAATTCTCCCGGTTCTTAGTTTCTCTCTTTCTCCCTCCTCTCTTTCTTAAAATCAATAAATAAAAAAATCTAAAAAAAAATAAGTAAACAAAATATGCCAAATGAATGAAAAATAGATATAAAAATGTATAATAAACATGCATAAGAAAAACTAGAATGAGAAGGCATAAGATAAATATAAAGGAACACGATAGAACAAAACTTATAAAAATAAGATATACCAAATAATGAAAATACTGATATAAAAATTTAGGTAAACATGAGTAAGAACAACTAGAATGAGAAATTGTAAAACAAAATACAAAGAAACATGATAAAACAAATAGCATAAAATATACCAAATGAATTAAAAATAGATATAAAAAAGTAAATAAAATGTATTGTAAATATTAACACTTTAATTTTTTTTTCCATTTGGGACATTATGTAATTATCTTAAACAATTTCTTAATGATTTCCTCTGCAAAACGCTGATATCTACAAATGTGCTTTCAAAATTCAGAATCCCCTGGCCTGGCTAGATAACTGAGGTAGTTAGATTGTCATCCTGATGTGCAGATGTGTGGGTTCAATCCCTGTCAGGGCACAGGCAGAACAGATCAGTCTCCCCCCTCTCCCTTTCCCTTTCTCTTTCTCTCTCTCCCCCTCTCCCAGTTTCTCTCTAAAATCAATCAATAAATAAAAACACTAAAATTCAGAATCTCCTGCCCCTACCCTCCGTGAAAGCCCACGTTTCACTCCTGAATTGAGAAACCTCATGGCCACTATTCTCATAGACCTCCAGAGAAGTGGCCAGTGTCCCCAGCTCAGACCCCCTCCCTCACAGGTCTACTAAGCCCTGGAATTACCCCACCCCCTGAACAGTCTCCTGGGAAAGTCTCCTCAGCAGGTTTGAGAGCAGCCACAATTAGCATCATTACTCAATATCAACAAAAGCAGGGAGGAGAGTCCCCATAAAACAACTCTTTAACATGCACATATCTTAAGGCCCATTCACTACACTTGCCCATCTGATTAGCACTTTGTCAAAGGTAGAAACTGGCGGTGAGAGCCTGTAGGAAAAGGGGCAGACAGAGGTCTGGAAGGTTGAGCTGCCACAGTGGGTAAAAAATGCTTTACAGATTTATTGGCAATATTACTGACAAGTAATTTCTTCCTTCTTTCCTTCATTTACCTCTCAAAAAGAAACACCAGTTTAAGGATTCAGTGCTGTTTCCACAGGATTAGCACTCAAGATAGGTGTTCTTTTTTCCCATCAAAAATATGTCAGGAACTTAATACTTTTTGGCAAGAAGTGGAAAACTAATGTCTGCTGAGCATCTAACATGTGGTAGGCACTACCCTGGCAACTTCATGGGGACTATTTTCACTTAATCCTGATAACCGTTTGTAGCCAGAAACTATTAGTACGCCCATTTCACAATAGAGAACCCTTATACTCGGAGTGACAAGCCACAAGACAGAACCAAGAGTTGAAACCATCTCTGTCTGAAACCCCAAACCCATGATTTTTTTTTTTTACAAGGACAGAGAGAGTGATAGATAGGGACAGACAGACAGGGACGGAGAGAGAGGAGAAGCATCAATCATCAGTATTTTGCTGTGACACCTTAGTTGTTCATTGATTGCTTTCTCACATGTGCCTTGACCGCGGGCCTTCAGCAGACCGAGTAACCCCTTGCTCGAGCCACCGACCTTGGGTCCAAGCTGACAAGCTTTTTGCTCAAGCCAGATGGGCCCCCGCTAAGGCTGGCGACCTCAGGGTCTC
This sequence comes from Rhynchonycteris naso, assembly GCA_037038555.1. NCBI lineage: Eukaryota > Metazoa > Chordata > Mammalia > Chiroptera > Emballonuridae > Rhynchonycteris > Rhynchonycteris naso. Next base: position 185,808,232 of record CM072996.1, on the reverse strand, counting down.
AAACCTGGGTCCTCCGCATCCCAGTTCAACGCTCTATCCACTGCGCCACCACCTGGTCAGGCAAACCTATGATCTTTTCCACTAGAGACAATGATAGTGACCATGACCATGTGTAGTAGCTTACAGACCGCATGTAGAGGTAGAGAGATCCCTTGGAGTTAAGTGCTTCAAGGCTTGAGTTCCATCCAGCCTGTTATTTAGCAGCTTAGAAATCTTTGGTAAAATATACATATAACAGTAATTTCCCAACTCCGGTTATTATGAGGATGAGATGCTGATGCATGTAAAGTATTCTGCACAGTACCTGATGTAAAACATTTTGTATCATCAGGTTAATGTGAACAAACAGTACTGATAAGTGCTAGGAAATAGAGAAGCTCCTGTGTTCAGAAGATGAGAATTCTTTCTCTTGCTAAGCATGGCTTTGAAGTCACCATTTGTTTGTTGAGGCAGCTCTCAAAGGCCAGCACTGAAGGGAAGGTGTCTGGGTATTACCTATCACAGGTGTTGCTGTGGGAAGGAAGGAGGGAGTCGGGTAAGGGCAGGCTTCACAGAGCAGGCCTGTGCCAGGAGAACACTGAAAATTCAGTTGAGGTTCTCTGTGTTAGGAGGCATGTCTTTTATCTCAGACGTCTCCAGGGTTTTACCATATTAGTTTTAACCACAGACCATGCTGGGAAACAGTTTGAACCCCAACTGAAATTTATTATTTGAAAGCCAAGTTGGAGGAGAAAAGGGATGCTAACCATAAAAATGAAAATAGGGTTTTTCACTTTAATAAAGTTAAAACCTAAACAACACCTAAAAGTTTGACTCTGTAAGTGGCTAAGACTTGGCAGTGCTCTCCTACTCCTGCCTCTGTGGAGGCTGTTTCCAGGGCAGGGACACGCCTCTCTTTCTGTCCCTGCGCCCCACTCTGTGCATGCAGTCCTATGGGCCCCAACTCACAGCATCATGGAGATGCGGCCACCCTGACAGAGGGACCAGCAGGAACAGGAACAGCTTTGCTCAGAAACAGCCAAGGAAGGTTTGGTGCTGCCCAGGGAAGTCAGGAAGTGAGCTGTTTGCAGTTGTCTGGAGAGGTGCTCGCCCCCAGCACGGGCTGTGGCTGTGCTGTGAGGCCATCTCAGGAGCTGGCTCAGATGCCCTCATTCCTCCCTCTGCTGCCTCTAACATGCAGCCTGTGTCCATCAGATTAAATTTGTTAGGGGAAAAGGAGGAAGACAGTGCACTTTTCCCAAACAAATATCTACCAACCTCATTTGTCAGAATCCTGTGGATAGTAAGTGGTGAATTCAACTTTTAAAATGTGCTTTTACATTCAAATGATTATTGGTTTTTCATGTGTTCTCTCTAATAAGTGGGCTCTCAGGAAGAATCACTTAAAGATAATTGATGTTTGGGTGTCTGACAAGCTATTTTTATTTCAAAATTTATGTTTCTTTTTCCTACTAAACATTTAGAGATAATATTATATTTTGGAGTTAATGAGGGCAACTTGTATAAAATTTCCCTCATTTTGAGGGGAGAAAGGTCATGTTTCAGACTGGAATGGGGTAGATCAGGTTGCTGTGAACAGTGACACACCATTTAACTTCCTCAAGATTTTTCTTAATCCATAAAAGGGGGACAATAATATTTATTTGCAGGATTTATGTGAGGGTTCAATTAGAAGACCTGGCATAGATTCTAGACCATAGTAAGGACTCAATAGCTATTAGTTTCCCTTTAATCCACAGTTAGATCAGTTTCTATAAATGTCACTTTTCAAAATAGTTCTTTTTAATATGCTTAATATATTTATAAAAATCAGCCCACATTTAAAATCCTAATATTAAGTATTCATGTTATATAGTTGTGCAAAATTAATTTTAATGAATGGGCCTTTTATGTTTTCAGTTAATAAGAGCCTGTGTCAAGAGCCTTGGAGTCCTGCAAGCCTCTTAAACTGTGTTACAAGTAATGTTGCAGGACTTCCAGAAATTATGAACACCCATGGGAATTTCTGCCTCGCTCTTCAGTGCACAGCTCTAGGAGATGTGTAATTTATTTAGTAGGTGGCTGGTAAGGGTATTTTGGTCATTACCTGGGAAGGGCCCAGTAGTGGTGCAGCGGAGTAAACCACTCGTCCCTGTTGCAGAGAAAGGCTTCCTTCAGTCCTACAATCTCAGTGTTCTAGAATTTTAAAAATCTAATGGCACTTTCAGACTTCTCTAAGAACTCCAATTCAAACTACTTTAAAAAGAGAAAAGATGAGCCTGTAGTTATTATGGCATAACTGACCTTCACTGCACATCACTTTGTTTCCCAAAGAACAGATATGTGAAGGGACAGTCCTTAGGGCTCCAGCTGTCCTCTGAGGTAATGAGCTGGGCAGTTAGCACTGCCAGTCAGATTGTGAGCTTAGCTCCCTTTTCATTAGCAATTCTCATGATTAAGTAGGCAAAGAAAATAAAAAGCATGAGACACTGTATGTAATTTAGACATTCATTCATGCACACACTTACCCATCATGAATATCCTAAAACAGCGATTTTCAGCCTTTCTCATCTTAAGTTGCACATAAACTAATTACTGAAATTCCACAGCACATCAAAAATATAGTATATAATATACATTTTTTGCTGATCTGACAAAAAATATATATAATTTTGATTCCTTTATACCAGACAGCTATTATTGTGTTAATTGCCTTTTTTTTTTTTTTTTTTTTTTTTACAATCTAAGGGAAAAGAGATCATTGTCCCTGACCAAATAGTCAGGTATTACATATTTTAGAAATTCTTTCAGCACACTGGTTGAAATCACTATCCTAAAAGATACCCTTTTAATAAACAGATTCAAATAGGGAAACTTTCATTTTTCTTTTATTCATTCAACAAACATGAGCGGCGCCTGTGTTCCAGGCACAGAGAGTATCCAGGGGAAAATAAGTGCTGTTTCATCTTGACCTCGTATTTCCTTAGCACTCCACCCCAAAAGCCACCATCATACTAGTTTCTTTCATTTCTTTTCAAATATATCCTATACATATAAAGGGGTATATTTCTGTGTATATATCTCACTATCCTTTTAAAATCCAAGTGATAGCATACTATAAATCTCATGTCTTGGAGAGGAGTTCATATCAGTCTAACTCATTTTTTCTCTTACTGCTGCAATGGGTCACATTGTATGGTTGGATGATTATGCTCTTGGTACCCTGTTGCTAGATGTTTAACTGATCCCTAGGGTTTAGTTTTATTTTTCTTCTATTTTTGTGGCTTTGCCCTCTTCCTCCTGCCTTGCTTTCTTCTAATGTATCAGTTTTATTTCCTATCCCTTCCTCCTAATGACCTGGGAAATGAGACTCAACACATCTTCATGGAGACCCCCACCCTTATGTGTACTGCGGATAGATCCAGATAAACGTAAGTCAGATTTACCCAATAAGCCCTTATCTTTTTACCCCACAAATATCTTGTGATTATCTTATGATAATTGATCATGAAGCCAACTGATAAACTTGTCCACACCATTCTCCACACCTTTGAACCTCAGGGAACTTGAAGAGAACTAACTCTACCAGGCTGCACACCTGTCATCTAGGACTCCGTCATATCACGTTGCCCAGTCTGCTCACTGGTCAGTGTCCTCCCTTGCTAGGACCAGTAGTTATTCCAAAGGGTTTTCTTTGTCTTGGATCACAGTTACCTCCTTTTCCTTTGAGCACATCCTGTGTGATTTTATTTCTGCTATAATATAGAAACTTTTGAAGATCATTCAAAGCACATGAACTTTAAGTATATATAATTAGCTCACTGCCTCTGAAATGGCTTTGTAAAGTATATCTAATCCCATTTCTGGGAACTTTACCTGTCAGAAGGTTGCTTTCTTACACTTGGTCGTAGAAAATAGGCCCTGCCCAAGCTGAGGTCTTCAGGGACTTTGAGTTGACCTTGACCACTGATTATTGCTTCAGCTGCCTTTCCTGTTCTGTTATTTCTGACCCTCTCTGTGTTGACATCACCGTGATCTGCCTCTGAGATTCGATTTTTCCACATCCAGTGGATTCTGCTTTCTGCACTCTAATCCCTGTTTCCCTCCATATCTGTCTGCTTCCTTTAATGCAGTTTCTTCTTCAGAGCTTCCTTGCTGCTTTGACTACTTTAGTTTGTATTCCAGTGACATGGTTCACTATCCCCTCACTTCTCTGATAGTCAGTTGGCCTCATTTTTCCCTTTATTTTGAAGGGTTTTATCATGGCGCTGACCCATTTCCTAATTCTGGCAGTGAATGACATTTAATTAGAAAAAAAAAGTGTTCCAGAGATATATCCTCTCTCCTCTATTTATCTTTTAAATTATCAACATTTGAAAATGTTAAAGTTGGATTTTAAGTAATTTCTTTTTTTATTTCTTAGAAAATATTTTAAGTTAAATCTGTAAATTCTTTATTTCAGCCAATAATTGCTTTATTACCACTTACAAATTCCACAAGTAACTATTGCTGTTCCACCACCTGCCCAGCACTGTTCTAGGCCTGAGAACAGAGAAACCAGCTCCCTGGCGGACAGGAGCTCACTCTGCTGGGGAGGCAGGCCCATGGTGTAGTCCACAGGATGGGCTGGCCACCGCCAAAACTGAACCAGGGTGGGTGGGCCGGTCGGAATGAAGGTGCAGTTTAAAACAAGGTGGTCAGAGAGGAGCTCGCCAGGAAGAGGCCACTTGAGCATGTCCTGAAGGAAATGCTGGAGCAAGTTCCAGGGACCTCTCTCGCAGAGCACGTGCAGAGATTGAGGCAGTCCGCAGGTGAACCAAGGCTGGAAGGGAAGTAAGTTAGAAAGGTTCCCATGAGCTAACTCCTGGACGCCTTTTTGGCCATTGCAGGGGCTTTTGCTTTTGCTTTGAGAGAAGGGCCACTGTACAGTCTTGAGCAGTCAAGTGAGGTGACACGGCTTATACTTTGATGTATACGGCTCACAAAAACTAGGGGATATTTTATCGCTTCATATTCATTTTTGAAATATTCCCTGATTTTTGTGAGCAGTATGTTATTGTCACATTATTTCAAGAGGATTTATGACTAAGGACAAAGGAACCTTTCTTCTAGCTCTTCTTGCTATAAACATTTTGTGCCCAATCAATTAAGAGTATGAACGAGACACAAATGAATCAGTATTTTCTCTTCACTCCTCATGCCTATCTGTGTGTCTGTGCAAGGACTGTCATTGTTATTGTTAATGTAATTAATAAGCCTGGTCTCTAGGGAACCAAAAGCTATCAATAATTTCAAGCTTTCTGCAAATCCTCACAATTCCAATTTAATATATTTATTTACAACTTCAGTGCTTCTGCCAAAAAGATGAAATGAGGCTTAAAATGAAAGGCATTTAACTTTAAAGGCTATAGAAGTAAAAAATTAAATAACATATAGGAAGAAGAAGCAAATGTTGCAGATCCATTTTGTTGACTATTACCAGATGATTGACTGATTGGTTTACTCATGAACTTTGTGGAAGCAGAGCTAAAAAAGAAAACAACAGATTACATAATTACCTTGTGTGAGTTTTCAGGCCATTGCAGTAGTGTTTTTCCTCCTTATTCTAACACAAACCTCCATGCAAAATGTCTTTAACATACTCTTTCTTCCCCAGTGATTACTTTCTAAAATAAGTTAGTCGGTATACATGTTTTCTTCTTATTATGCTATAGTTTGTTTATTTGGGGAGTGTCATTTTCACTGAAAAAAAAAACAAACAACTTTCTACTAAAATTGTTAGTTCAGGTAGCCAGAGACATTAAAATCAAGGTTGATTTGCCTGACCAGATGGTGGCGCAGTGGATACAGCATTGACCTGGGATTCTAATACCCAGATCTGAAACCCCGAGGTCATGGCGTGAGCGCTGGCTCACCAGCTTGAGCTCAGGGTCGCCGGTTGGAGCATGGGATCATAGACATGACACCATGGTCACTGACTTGAAGCCCAAGGTCTCTGGCTTGGGGTCACTGGCTCAGCTGGAGCCCCACCACCACCATGGTCAAGGCACGTATGAGAAAGCACTCAATGAATGACTCAGTGTTGCAATGAAGAATTGATGCTTCTCATCTCTCTGCCTTCCTCTCTGTCTGTCTCTCTCGAGTGTGCATGCATGCACGCACTTAAAATTTTTAATAAATGGTTGATTTAAAAATAATTGTCTTTTTCATGAGATTTCAGCTACATAGGGCAGAAATTGTCTGTTCATCTTTGTATCCTTGGTATTCCCTAATCAAATAATTCTGCAAGCCTTTGTTCATAACTACAAAATCTAAAAAGCTCTGAAAACAGAAAATTTTATCAAAACCTGGGCACCAAAATTTAGAGGCAAAACCTGAACCGAACAAGACTATTTTAAGTCTTCATGTGTCCCATGTTTTGTGAATACTCATTCATTTTGCTACAGATGTGGTAATAGGTTTAATTAGGGAAGCAAGTGTTACGTAACATTTGATGTATGCACCTTACTTTTTTTTATTTGAAAGTATACATTCTAAAACAGATTGTGCCCCCAAAGGTTTTAGAAAAGGGATTGTGGGCCTGCAATAGCCAATCCCTGGACTAGTGCAGGTACCTGGTGAGCATGAGTTGGAGTGAAGGTGGCCTGAAACAATACACTAGCAATGGAGCCCTCTCTGCAGCCAGGCCTACCGACCTCGAGGCCTCAGGACTGAAATGATGATTCAGTCCTTAGAAACTTTGTATTGAGATGTTTGCCAAATTGTTTTCTTAGACAAGTTGTAACTGTTCTTTGGTCATAACAGATCCCGGAAGTCTGAAGTACTATTCTGTCCATTAAAATCATTCCTATTCATGTTCTAGGAGGTGTTTTTTGTGTGATTTTGTGTATTTTTTATGTTGTCTCTGTATCTTTACCTATCACTTTGTATCATCTTGTTTTTCTTCAGCATTTTTTTTAAGGTGTCACATCAGCTTTTTCAATACTGGTGATTTAATTGCAAAAGCACACATAAACAGTTTGGAAGGTGTGAGAAGAAGTTCACAAGTCGCATGGGGAGCGGCAGCAAAGCTCGCATTCAGCCTGGAATCCATTCATTGCACAAAACACATTGCTTCCCCAGGTGGTCAATAGTGTATCCTGAAACTGAGTGAAAAATGAGTTTGATCCAAGAAACATTTGTTTCATACTGAAGATACAGGGAGAAATATCAAGGTGAATTAGATATCGGCCACACCTTCACAAAGCTTAAGCTTTATGGGGACCGTAAGGTATTTTTCCCTGCCAAGAAAGAAGGAACAGGTGGGCCGAGAGCCACAAAGTGTAAAATAAAGGCTTTATTAAGTACCGTGGATCCTGCCCAATGATGTCCTCCGGTCCCGGGGTTTAGGGGCCAGAGAAGTCGCAAAGGATTAAACAACATGGAGGTATTTAAAGGGGTCCTCTAGGGTGGGCAAGCTAATATGACGTAGTGGAAGTCTCATTGGGTAACGGACACTCACTTTTCTCCCAAAGGGCTCCTGGGCTGTTTCTTTTGGCGTGCAAGAATATAGGGCGATTCCAAAGACCAGGGTCTGGATTCCCCATGTGACCATTCCCATTGCTAACCATCCTACATCCCAGCCTTTTTTGTTAAATAGAAAAGGGGCGCTGTTTATTTTTCTGACTACTTCCTGCTGATTAGGGGCATCGTGGGGAGGGGAGGTTGGTTGGTGTTGTCTTGGAGGGGTGTCAGGAGGAACATCTGTTTGGCCGTGAGTTAAGAAACTTCGTGGATTCACTTCTGTAAGAATTTTAAAAAGAAACACATATGAGTTATACGGTGATAATTAGAAGAGGATTTGGGATAGGGGCAGCATAGGTGAGAACGGGTGGCTGTCATTAGGAGTTAAGCAGGTTGTAGGAGGAGAGATTCTTGCTTGCAGATGGTTGAGGAGATTGAAGCTTCTTTCATCAGGCCAGTTCTACTGAACAGCATTGCTCACTGCTTCAGCTCACTCTGATGGCAGGTTACTGGTGGGAGGGACAGGAGCAACAGGAGGGTCTGCAGGGCCCAACCTTTTGATGAGCTGCAGACGAGTAGGGCCCAGTGGTTCCAAACTGCCAGCGATTCTGCATGGGAGCAAACTTAAGGTGAGAGACATGGTTAGAAATGAGGGTAGTATTGATTATGGGGGAGTCCTTGGTAGTGAGGAATGGCAGGCGTAAGTGGGAAGATGCTGCCAGCTGGATAGTGGTTTTGAGACTGTGAAGAATGTCTTGACCCAGAAGGGGTATAGGGCACGATGGCATAACTAAGAAGGAGTGCAAAAAAGGGGATTTCATTTAAACTGCTTGTCAGGGGTGACATGGGAAGGAGAAAAGAAGAGGTCCCATCCATTTCCATAACCGAGACCTGTGAGGGAATTAGAGGTCCAAAGTGTGGTAGTAAAACAGAGAAGGCAGCTCCCATGTCCACAAGAAATGAGATGGACTTACCTACTAGTTGCAGCATACCCAGGGTACTCCAAGTCCAGGCCATGTCCTAGGAGTTTGAGCTAGGAATGGGTCCCCGTGGCTGCCTCATCCTTCACGTAGAGGCATTGAGGATGAACCTGCTGCCCAAAGGGGCAATCGTTCCTCCAGTAACCGGGCTGCTTGCAGTCAAGGGCAGGGTTCAGTGGGCAACCACGGGCAGGGACCGTGTCGGGCACAGTGGTCCTGCTTGCCACATTTAAAGCAAGCTCCTGGTGGTGGTCCAGACTTGGGCTGAGCACTTCCTGTGCCTTGTTTGGAGCATTACCTTCTGCTGCATGCGGGCCTGGCAAACAGCCTTGGCCTGTTCCTACTAGCCACAACCATGGAAAACTTTAAATGCCATGTTCACAGGTCCTGGATAGGGGTTTGGGGGTTGAGAATAAAAGGAAGAGGGCTCCTAGGGAGCCCGGCCCTCAGATCCAGCTGGAAATGCTGGATCCAGCAGCAGGACAGGTTGGGGTTGGGGGTCCTGCAAACCCGTGTAAGAGCCAATGAAGGTGGTAAAACAGAGAAGGCAGCTCTGTTTGTGTAAGAGCTGAGAATGGCCTGATGGAGGAGGGGTTTAAGGACACAGTGTAGAAGGGAGGGGCTCCTGGCCAGCGGGGGAGGAGAGAGAGATTGGTATTTGCAAGTGAATGAGAAACAGGATTTAGTGAAGGGAGGGGGCTGTCTGGAGGGAAGAGACCAGAGCAAAAGAGGTCCACAGAGGGACCAGAGAGTGGGGTGAGAGAGGGGCGCCCTCAAGGGTCAGGCAGGAGAGAGAAAGTTGAGAGTCCACGGAGAAGGAAAAGATTAGAAGCGAAGGTTTCTCTGGCCAGAAAACAGCCTGCGCAGTGAAACAGGCGGCACAGAGAGATTAAGGACGGGTGCGCAAATAATTAGAGGCCCTGAATGTAAAGGGATCTCCAACGAATTCCCAGCTTTTTCAACGATAGTTAAATTGGTGAGGGTGTTAAAACCCAAAGTCCCTTCAGGAGGCTACCTGGTCCGATTATCCAGTGGGTTCTGAGGACTGGCCACAGCAGAGAAGAAGAACAGTTTCCTCTTCTTTAGGGAGATAGAGATTTCAGATAAGGCAACTCCCAGAGTTTTGGGACTCCTGTGCCCCCACGGCCAGCCTCAGTTCTCGGGGTGGTCAAGAGTTGAGGATTGGCATCCCAAAACCCAAGCTCTGGCCACAGACGGATAAGGAAAGTGGATATGCGCTCAGACGTCTCCAGGGCACACACGCACTTGGACAGAAAAGGCTTCCCTGACGTAGCTACGGTTTTCGGACAGGGAGCCTCTACTGAAAGAATCTGAGCGGGGTTTGGAGGCAGGGGACTTGCCACACCATGCGCCGAAGTTGGTGGATGGTTGGAGAACCTAGGTCCTGGTTCTTTCTCAGGGGTTGGGGAGAGGGGAGCGGTCCATTGCAGACTTCAAACTCCTTCTGGGTTTCGGCACCAAAAATGTAAGGTATTTTTCCCCGCTGAGAAAGAAGGAACAGGTGGCTGGGAGCCACAAAGTGTGGAATAAAGGCTTTATTAAGTACAACGCATCCCGCCCAACGATGTCCTCCAGTCCCGGGGTTCAGGGGCTGGAAGAGTTGCAAAGGGTTAAACAACATGGAGATATTTAAAGGGGTCCTCTAGGGTGGGCGAGCTAATAAGATGTAGTGGAAGTGTCATTGGGTGACGGACAGTCACTTTTCTCCCAAAGGGCTCCTGGGCCGTTTCTTTTGGCATGCAGGAGGTCAAGGGCATGGGGACTGCACAGCCCAGAAAGGTGACAGGACTAGATGAATGGAGAGCATGGACTCAGGTAGCAAAGGTGAGCTCAAGAAGCTCTGCGCAGTAGCAGAGACGGATGAACAGATAAATGATTGTGAAAAGTGGCAAATGTTATTATCACAGGTGCTATGGAACCATGGAGGAGAATGATATTTGATCCTTGGGAAAGGTGGCCAGGAGTTGGCCTTCAGGCTGGATGCTGAGGGTCACAGGAGCTTGCCCAAGACGGTAGGGCGGGTCTAAGAGTACCTTCTAGACAGAGTGAATGAGGTTTTCATTTGCACTCTCAACAGCAGAACAGTTATACCAAAGTGACTTTTTACATTGTACTGTCATTGCAGGTGGACCAGCCATGCCTTCTGGGAAAATACCAAGTGGGAAAAGTTTGCAAAATAAGAGTCATTTTAGGACCATTGCACCAAAAATTGTGCCCAAAGTCCTACCTTCCCGCCTGCTGCCAGGCCATGTGCCATCCCTGTCTGATCAGGTGCATTCAGGCCCCTCCATCAGCCCCACCACACGGGGCATGCCAGCCCAGAATTATGCTTTGATGCAGGTTGCTGGCCAGGAGGGGACATTTTCTCTTGTGGCGTTGCCACATGTTGCCTCAACCCAGCCAGCCCAGAAACCCAGACTGGCCCTGCCTAACAACCTTAAACTGCCTATCCCTCGGTACCAGTCCCCAAGAAGTAACAAAGGATCAATGAAGAGCCCCGTTCTGAGTGCCTCTGAAAGTGGCTACAGCAAACCTTCTGCCCAAATCCAAGTGTCCCCTGCCTTCCCTGACCTTTCTGAACCCCTGCCCCAGCCCAGTCCATCCAAGCCAGTGACATCACTGGACCAAGCCCCAGGTAGTGTCAGCATGGCTGCACTGACGAATGGAGGTGGCCCCAGAGACTCTCAGCCTCGAGTGACCAATGGCCGTGGGGATCCTAACCTCCCTGACACCCCAACATTATCCACACCAGAGGAGCCCAGTGCCAAGCAAGGCCTCGTGAAGACTTCAGGGACAGAAAATATTGCAAGCAAGGAGACAGCCAGGAAGCCCTCTGTGGCCTGCAGTGAAGAACAGAAAGAGCAAGTTGATCTTGCGAGAGGCCCGATCAGGTGGGCCTCAGCCTTTCTTGGCAGCACGCTCCAGCTGGTGCCCTCTGTCACCAAATGTCAACGGCCCATCATGCCATACTCAAAAGCAACAACAGAAGTGCATGAAAGTGAGTCAGATGCTAATACTGTAGACGTTCCTTTACCTGGGCTCAGAGGAGCCTGCAATAAGACACCCATCATTGCAGAAGGTTGGGATGCAGCTGCCAAAATGGCCACCACAGTCCCAGAGGTGCCAAAGCAGAGTGCCAGAGACAGTGCCTTTTGTCCAGCCACCAAACTGGATCTCCACCGCAAAACAAAACTGAATGGTGGGGTAGCCAAGAGAAAAGGAAGAAAACTGAAGGTACCAGATGAAATCTTGTCATTTCAAGGGAAAAGAAGGAATTGTAAAAGAATAAAAAATGATTCTCAACAATCCAGAGACCAAAAACCCAGGGCTTTGAAAAAATATCGTAGCATTATGCCTAAACCTGTCATTGTTGTGCCCACTGTGGCTCCCCTGGCTTCCCCTGCAGCTGTATTGCAGCCCCAAATGCCCAGCAGCCTAGGACAGGGCATTTTGCTAAGTAATTCACTTACTCCTAAATACCTCAGCTGTAAGCAGGACTCCAGCCCATCCCCTAAGCCTGGCTCCACATTCAGAAATGGATTCTCTGGCATTAAGGAGTCTTGGCACAGATGCCCTGTCTGCAGCCACCACTTCCAGTTTAAACAGCACCTCCGAGACCACAGGAACACACACACAGAGAGACGGCCCTATAGCTGTTGGGTCTGCCGCAAGGCGTACATGCGTTCCAGCAGCCTGAGCACACACATGAAGCTGCACCACTGTGAGAACCGGCTGAAGAAGCTTGTGTGCTGTGAATTTTGTGCAAAGGTGTTTGGCCACATCAGAGTTTACTTCTGCCACCTGAAAGAAGTTCACAGGGTTATCATCAGCACCGAGCCCTCCCCCAGCGAGCTGCTGCCCGGGAACATACCAAAGAGCAGAGACACGAATCTGCCGAGGTCAGTTCTGGTGGGAGGGAAGCCCGCAGGGCAGCCAGCTGCATGGGGGTACTGAGGCTTCATGCTCCGAGATACACATCTGTGACAGCGGCTCTCAGATCAACATTCCATGAGGCAGCTGCCTCTTCCCTTAGTGATACTAAGAATAACCTATTTCTCTTGGTTTCTGATGAGTCATGATGTATCATGATGCTAACCCCTGTCAGCCAGGCCACAGAGGCCTGCTGGAGGAGTGCTGGGAACAGTCAGGTGACAGATTATTTTTATATTTGACATATGAAATATGAAATATTGTATATAGTTCCTGCTATTCTTTACAAAAATTTTCCCCAAAATGGTGTTCTTAGAATTTATATCTAAACAGCATCATTTGCCCAGAACATCACATGGTCCATGGTGGCACCTCAGTATGACCAGACCTTAAACCCCTGTATTTGCCCGATTTTCCCCTTTGGGCCAGATTAACCTTTCCCCATGTCCTGTCCATTTGTAAGCATACTTCCCAGCATTGTAAACAGGCAGCTGAGGCATCCGTCTACCTGGCCATTGGGACTTGCTTAGAGCAATAAGTAAGCCAGGGAAATGACCTCCTCTTGTCCACTGTCCACTAGATGACAGAAGGAGTTTCACTAGCCTGAATCCTCAGTAGCGCCGTGGAAATTAACCATTTTCCCACGCAAGATTTTCTGGCCCTTGTCATTGTTTTCCTGTAGTCTGTTTTGATTTTTAGGTAAGATGTTTGACCCATACTTGTCATTCAAGGTTTGACCCATACATGACAACAGTGTGTGGTGGGGGACAGTTACTGTCAGCACAGGAGACCAGGAGTGCTCCTGCAGCTCCTCACCCGGTACTTCCTGACTCGCAAGGTGACACCTGTCACTAGTAACCAAAGACTAGTTTGCTCCCCTGGGGGAAACACCTGAATGGACCCTGGTCACTTGAGAAATGTGCAGCCCAAGCAGGAGTGACAGTGGGTTGTGTGGCCTCTGCCGAAGGCCTTTCCATGCTCTGTCCACCCACCCATTGTCCTTCTCACCAGATCTTTGATGGTTTAGAGCTTAAAAGAAGAGCCTGACCAGGCAGTGACGCAGTGGACAGAGCATTGGACTGGGATGCTGAATACCCAGGTTCAAAACCCCGATGTCGCCAGCTTGAGCACAGGCTCACCAGCTTGAGCGAGGGGTCACTGGCTGAGCATGGAATCATAAACATGACCCTGTGGTTGCTGGCTTGCGCCCAAAGGTCACTGGCTTGAGCCCAAGGTCGCTGGCTTGAGCATGGGATCATAATAAGCATGACCCCATGATTGCTGGCTTGAACCCAAAGGTCACTGGCTTGAAGCCCAAGGTCGCTGGCTTGAGCAAGGGGTCACTTGCTCTGCTGTAGCCTCCTGGTCAAGGCACATATGAGAAAGCAATCAATGAACAACTAAGGTGCCACAACAAAGAATTGATGCTTCTCATCTCTCTCCCTTCCTGTCTGTCCCTGGCTATCCTTCTCTCTGACTCTCTCTGTCTCTGCCAAAAATAAAAAGCTTAAAATAAGAAAATTTCTCATTCTGTTTTTCCATGCAGTTTTACATTGAATATTCCCCCCTTTTTCAGGGAAAACAAGTTAAGCCTGGAAGAAGACCTCCTTCTAAACCAGGCCGACAAAGGCAAATTACAAATTAAATGTGGCCGCTGTCAGATCACTGCCCAGTCTTATGCTGAAATAAAGTTTCATTTGCTTTACGCTCATGGAGAGGAAATTCAGGGCAGGCTACAAGAGGAGACATCCCCAGGAAGCCAGGCAGCCCTGGAAGAGAGGGCCCACCATGGTGACCCTTCCTGGAAACGGCTTCCTGAGAGCAGAAAACCACTGAGGTGCTGTCCCGCTGCTGAGGAACCAAAAGTGGTCCCCAAATGGAAAGGGCAGCTCTGCCCTTCTCATCGGAGCACAGGTGAGGGGGCCCATCCAGGACCCAGCAAGCTGGGAGAAGGCCCCCAGGGCCTCGTGTGTCCCAGCCCAAACTCTGTTCTCTTTCCACCCCATTTGGGCTTCAACTGTGTCCTCTGTGCTCAGACACTCGGAACAAAAGAGGATGTCCTCCTACACTGGGCACAGGGGCATAGCTGCGAGGACCCGCCCCGGCTCTGGAGGGTTCTCGGGGAGCTATCTAACCAGGGCATGGCCCAACTTGCCAGCCTAGGGGAAAACTGAAACCCTGGGGCTCACAGGAGGATGCTAAAGAGGATTTACATCACCTTTCTCTCCAAGTTCTTGTTTTGTGGTGGTGGTGTTAATTTGTAAAAATCAAACAAGTTAGGATCAGCATTAATCGGAAGCCATTTTTATACATAATTTTATTTTCTCATGAAATATATGCCCTTGATGCATATTTTTCTAACCATATGCAGTTTTATTTTGATATTCTGTGCACTGTTAACGTCTTTAATGTCTCAGGCTTTATTTCAAAATAAAAAGATCAAAACTTGGAGATTGAAATGCAAAGGATTTTAGGCTGTTCTTCAAATACAGTCTTCAGTAAAAACGTATGTTTGAGTGTGTGTGTGTCCTTTTTGTTCAGATATTTTCTGTTTAAGTAAGTTAACGTGAAAATATCCAGGCAACAAAATCTTTTTCGTTTTGATCATGTTGTTATTATATTCTCGTTTACTTGAATATAGTATAGAGCAGTGTAATTTATAAGGTTCTCACCTAACATACTGTATTCCCCATGTATAAGACGCACCTTTTTCGAAAAACTTGAGGTCTAAAAACTGGGTGCATCTTATACAGTGGTTGTAGTTTTTTACTTGCACTTCCCACATTTTTGCGCTTGTTTTTGCACTCGTTGAAAACAGTGATTCATCATCAGAAACAGATGAGGACAAGCTAACAGATGGGAGTTTTGACAGTGATGAGGAGTTGTATAAATTTTATGTAATACATTTTTTTTCAAATTTTGGGCCCTGGAATTAAGGTGCATCTTCTACATGGGATTGTCTTATACATGGGGAAATATGGTATGTTATTTAAAATCCACATTTTCAGGACTCATATCTTTTAAAATTCTATGTTCATAATTGCACAACACCTTGAGGATTAGATGTGGGTGAATTTTATAGCTGTAGTGTTTCATATCAATCAAAAAAATTTTTAGTACTTCGGCTAATAAAAATAATTTACTTTTTTGGTTAAAACGTCATTTTGTGGCCAGAAAATTTACAACCTGGTAAGTGAACAATATAGATAGCTCAGCCCAGATGCCTACGTGTTTCAGCTGTTCCCCTCCCTCCTGAGTGACCTCAGAAGCTTTTCACTATGTGATCAATTTTAGGCACAACTGCCCAGGTTCTCTTTAAAAGTTGAGAGTAAATGATTGCCTCTTAAAGTTCTGGGAAATTACCTCAACTCAGAAAAGTTGCCATTGGAAGTTTCTGGCCATCTTGGCCACAAAATTATTTTCTCAAAAGGGGGAATGTGAGCACCCATCCTCCTATAAGTTCAGCTTTCAGTTGAAAGCTCTGTGCCTGGGGCCAGCCCTCTTGCATGGCCCGGGCATCAGCATTTTTCTGTGCTAAAGAACAATACTGAAACAGAAAGAGCTAGGTTCAAATTGATAAGCTAGTTGGTCTTAACGTCATCTTTTGAATGCCTAATTTTAAAAACAAGTGTTCATAGAGATGCTTTGGCTCAAATACTACAAAAGGTGAAAATTCAGTCCTTGGCTTTTTTGCAAATAGTTTTATAAATTTGAGAATAAGAGGGTAGGAGTGGAAATCTCTCGAAAATTGCACATGGCTTATCGACCGATTGTACTCTACCTAGTTTCAGAGACATATTATTAGACCTCCACTGTTTAGTAATTTTAGAACTGGGTTATTCATGAAACAACTTTACCATTTAGTGCATTGCCCAGTTTGTTTTGGGAAGAATGGTTCTAAAGACACTAAAAAGTTAGATCTACCTCGAATACTGCTTGAACTGAAACTATCAATATAAAATAATTCCTAGACTGCTCCATCCTCAGACAATAAGCAGTATTTCTGAAACAGCAGTTGGCCAAGGGCAGAAGAGCGGCTTTGGAGTGTGCATGGGGGTGACGATGTAGAGGCAAGTGGGAAGTCTCAAGTCCCCAAGGTCATGGAGACACCCTCCTGTAGCCACATGCCTACAGCAAGGGCGATAAAGTAAGGGCACAGACACTCTTTGGAGAGGAGAAAGTCAGGAATGCTACAGAGAACAGAAGTCAAGAGGTATGATTGGCTTGTGGGTAAGTGCTCTGGCCGAGCCTGTCTCATTGGGGCACTGATGGATGGGGTGAGGGGAAGAGTGACTCTGGTCTTTAAGAAACCTCCTTGTAAGGGAGAAGGAAATTTGAAGTGCAGAGGGGCCTCACTGAGTGCCCATGTGCATGGATTCATTTAGAATGAAAATGTTTGATACAGTTCTTAGCTTCTAGAAACATAACCCTGTGTTACAGTGGGAACAGCCCCGATGCCAACTAGAATAAGGAGTTTCTGGCCCATGTTAGGTTCGCTACCTCAGTGAGAATGGTGGGAAGAGGGAATAATCGAGCTAAAGTAACTTTGGGAAGAGCTCACACTGATTAGCCTGGGAGTCTTCATTGATAGACCTTCCTTAGGTGCAGAGGTGACGCTGGTGGAGTCCCAACCTGCACACCGAACCCAGTGAGGTGTGGAAGAGTCATGACCCTCACTGTGCAACACCTTGAGAGAGTCACCTTCCTAAGGCTCCAGTCCCTTGTCTATGTCAAATGAGAGTGATGACCCCACCTCAAGGCATTGTTGTGAAGCGTGACCTGATACAAATTAAATGACTGGCCCAGGTGGGGGGGCCGGGTGGACCATGTAGTAGCAGGTGGCTAATGTTTATTGTGCGTTTGGTCAGACGTGAAAGAAGAAGCCTGTCATAGCTCGGAAAGACCATTTTAGACAGCTCAGATGGGCCTCCAGTCCATAATTCAAGGACGAAAATTACTAGAACCACAGATATTGACATCTTTATATAAAAAGTGTGTTCTACTTCTTAAGTAACCAGACATATTTGGGTTGCACGGAGGTTTGGTAAGTGTCTAATAGATTTAGAAAGCGAAGTTCACTAAATTACATTCTTTCCAGGCTCCACTGCAGCCCAGTGCTCCTTCCTCCCTGCGGCTGCCCCTCTGTGCCACCCTGTAGCCCTGACCTAGCTCATTACAGTGCCCACCCCAATCTCCTGAACTTGACTCTGGTTGTTTTTGCTTCCCACGGTAGATCATCAGTCTCCTGAGGACAAGGACTGTGTCTTTGTCCAGCGCATAGCACCTGCCATGGAATAGTGTTCAAGAAATATTTGTTGACAAATGGATAAATTAGCTAAATACAAACAAAATTGCCACTTCCATTTTTATAAATAAAAATTTATTGTTATTATAATTATTACGTTGGTTTAGGAGCGACCACACTTACAGCTAGAAAGGCAGAGGTGAATCAGTCTTAAATTCAGCACATTCATTCAGCTCTGTTTCTTGTGCTTCTTGGAAAATTGTCGCCAAGCCAGCAAAATGAGATTCCTTTATTTCTTTCCTCTGGCCCTAAATTATTTCTGAAAGTTACAGCATTTCAGATTTGTATTGTTTTATTAGCTGTCATTTTTATTCATGTTCCCCTTTGTTTCTCGCTCGCTCGCTGGCTCTCATCCTGGCTTAGCTTGGACATTCCCCAGTAAAGCTGTTCCTCATATGGAGCATTGTCTCTTCATCAGCACACCATAAATAATCTCACCTGGGTGTATTCACTCTGGCTCCACACACCCGCCTCCCAGCTGCACGGCTCCAGCGTTCTATGGCCCCAGTGACAAGACGGTTGGCAATAAGTTCAGCTTCATTTATTTATTAGAAGTCTCAGATCTGGGCTCACTCGGTTCGTTCAAGCTGCTGACATGCTTTGTTAGGTCTGTATTTTATAGGCCCCTCTCTTCACTGAGTTCCCGACAAACAGTGACCCAGTGAAGATGCGTCAGCTGGACAGATTTTCGGCTTCAGCTTCGTGCTGACTTTCCCAACAATGAGCCGCTTATCTAGGCGTGGGGTGCAATCCAATAGAGATTTTAACAAGATCCACCTCTTGGGGAATGGTTCCTTGTGGGGGTGAAATGTTATTGTGTATCATATTTGATGTGGTTATCCCTATAAAAAAACTGGAAGCACCAGTTTTCGCTAGCACATTTTAAATGTGTGTTTACTTTGCAGAACTTAGCTTAGACCTATATCACATTTTTCATACTCTGAGATGTGAAAATGTTTCAATGTGTTGCCTAACCTGGGGGTGGAGGGCACTAGTTATTGAAGGAAACCAAATGTGACAGCAAAAAATATTAAGATGACTTGTTTTGATTCTGATGTGACACTGGGTTTGTTTGTTTGTTTGTTTGCTGAAACTTGCTACCATCTTCAGAATTGTCCCCCAACCTAACAGTAAAGAATTCACCTATAATAGGGTGGCAGCGTTGCTTATTTTAATACATTCATAAAACAAAATTGGTAGCAATTGGCATTCTAATAGATCATTTTTGATAAATCAAACAGCTACTAAGTACCAGTCAAAAAAAGAAAAGATTTTACCTTCTGCTGTTAAATATGAACGTAATCTCCACCTAGGATTTGAGGAGACCACCAGCTGTTCTATATGCATTTGTAGAAGCAGAACAATGAACTTGATCTGATTACTGGCTGAGTTATAATGCAGATCTTAGTACAAAAATGTGGCTGTGGAAGGGGTCCAGGTGGCTCAATCATATGAGCTGCACAACCATCCCTGAGCTCTGACTGTATCTGGAAGTAATATTTAAGAGTATGTTCTTGGGAAACTCAAAACTGCCTTTTCCTAGTCTAATCCAATATAAAGCACCATTAATGTTTCATAGGACATTCATTGAAACAAGCCTTTTGATCATGTTTACACCAGGGAAAGTTAAACTATCCAAGAAGATGAAGTCTTTTCAATGGTGTTTACTGTTTCTTGGTGTCATGGGTAGGGTGGGGGAAGCAGGGGTGAGCGCTCTGTCGAAACAGCACAAGTCACTTGTTGGTGATGGAAGGTCCGATGGGCTCTCCAAGAGGAGGAGGAGTCCTGCTCCAGCATCCAGGCAGCAAAACATCATTAATATTTTGGTACAACCTCAATGGAGCTAACAAAATTTGAGAACATCTGACAAAACCTAAAATGCATGGGCACTTTGACTGCACTGCGGGCGTGTGCCCCGTAGAGACACCCACCTGCACAGGGTGCACAGAGAGACAAGAGAGATGGTTTCCTGCAGTGTTGTTGACATATGCAAAAGGTTGGAAACTTAGAGCCCTTTGAAAAAGTTACAGTGTGCTGGTTCCTCTCTGCAGCGTAGAAGCCTGAAGTCGCCCTCCCTGTCCTGCAGCTGTCTTCCTCTCATCTGCTTTTTAGAAAGAAGGAAGATGGAGGGCAAGGAGGGACAGATGTGCATGTGAGTGTTCACAGATGGACTCACAGACGGTTTCTGAAAGGTTGCTCTGGGAACGGGACTGAGAGATGGGAGGGAAGGGCACTGGCTTGTGCATTATTGGAATGTTTCTGCTGCATTTTATTTTATTTTTTCAATGGAAGAAAAGTGGCCTTTCCAGATTAAGTCTGTAGCTGTGCTATTGCGGTGCAGGAAGGCCTCAGCAAAGCTGTGTGGGAGGGGAAGTTCAGCCCCGTCCTTCAGCCACTCAGCTCTGGTGCGGGCACACGCTTCCTCTCCAGAGCACATGCTGCTGGAGAGCACTGCACACACAGTGACCCATGATGACAGGGACCTTATCAACACAGGACAGACATGCATGCAGACACAGACACAAAGACTCCAGTCAGGACAGAAGTTTGAGCTTCTGAAAGAAGTAAGATGGCATTTGTAACAATTCATATTGTATTTAGATATGGTCTGTTTGAATTTCTTTTAATTTTTTTAATTCTGGCTACCTCACACTTAATTTTGTGACCCCCTCATGGGCAAATACAGTCTGAAATATACTGCTGTAGACCTTAGACTTTCTGACCCTTCCCTGACCCCACCGAGTCTTTGCTGGACTTTCACCCAGTCCCTCTGGTCCCTGCTATCTTGGGCTTTATGAGTGGCTCTCATCTCTCCCCACACATGTGCATTTGATTGGTCTTTTGAAGGGTGGCCTCAAGCCCAAGGGAGGGCTAATGCTGAGAATTCAGACACCCTGTGGCCCATGGGAAGGCCTTGGCATGCCTCCCCAGTAATGAATGCCCTGGCTCTGACTGACTATGAAAGAAGGCAAAGCCCTCATTTGGGAGCTAAGAGACAGTGCAGCCTAGCTGAAGGCTCTCCCCAGTAAGCTACTGGGCTTCTAAACCCCTTTCAAGGTTTCAATTGACTGGAGTTGCCCACTATTGGGGTCTGGGTTGGGTTTGACCTGTCTCTCATTGCTCATCCTAATTCAAATAAAATGGCCTGGCAGAAATGGAGACCTCTGAAGAAGATGCCAGCTCTGGCCACACTGAAGCCAACAGTCCTCCTCTGCCCTCCTCCACTCCCCTTCTCTGCTGGCTGGGAGCCACTTCTGGCCAGTGTTTCAAGTGGGCGGGCATGGCCCCATCCTTCCCCTCGAAGCCTCAGTTTCCTGTGACTTCTCTGCCATTTGCCAAGCCTACTACTATAGGACTGGATCACAAAGATAGGGCATGGTCCAAGAGAGACCTCCTGGACTTCATGACCGCTGTCCTTCCATCATCTCTCCAGGGAGTAATTCAACCATTAGACCAAGTCTCTGATGGAAGCAAATAAATGCCAACTGCCCTTGCATGTCAGACACCCAGACCACAGAGAGGAGGAAAGTCTGCTTGTCACTTAACTGTCACTTGGCCTAACCTACTCAGAGATAATAGTTACTTCACATTCTCCTGTGTGTATTCCTCAGAGTCCCTCTTTTTCAATTTCAGTGCATTGGCTTGAAGAAAGGTCTGCTTCCCATTTTTATAGCAGCTTAAGTCTGTCCCGGTTGCCAAAAGAAAGTGTTTATGGAACTATTCAGGGAGATTCCAAGTCAACACACACTTCTAAGTACTCTCACTCAGAACACATGCCCGCATGCCTGCTAGGGCCATCAGCTCAAGGGCCAGCTTGCCACAGAGCAGCCCGGTTTGGGGAAGTTTTCAGGACCTTCTGTTGAGGGGCTCAGCAGGGTGGTGCTGCTGCTCAGTGGTGGGCTCCGCCGGCCACGGGGCTGGGAGTAGAGCACTGGGCTCTCTCTCGGAGAGCAAAAGGCACCAGGGAAGAAGGGAATGGGCCAGTGTGGGCCAGTGCGATGCTTCAGTGTTTCTGTTTTGCTTTGAATTTTATCAGGGCACCGAAACGTCATTGCCACACGCTCATCATCTCGTATGGGAAATGGTAGTTTCAGTAATAGTTGTTAAGACACTGAGGGCCTTTGTTGTTGTAGAGGACAAGCTGATGCCAGTTGCACAAAGGACTCATGCTCTTCTGGGCCCTGTGGGACTCACTGGGGAGTGTAGTCCAGGACAGCTAAGAAGGTTGGCACCTCACCAGACCAATGCCATAATGGGCACTGACTGGCCCTGGCGAGAAAGGTCTGGGCCCCAAAACTGAATGATAAGCTGAAGGCTTGAGATCACAGGTAGGAAGTCATGCTACAGAGGCCCAAACTTTGTTCCATCCTTGGACCAGAGAGTGTCTGGAGCTGCAGACCTGTCCGTGTCACAGGCAAGCTACAGAAATAACAAAAGGCCTTCTGGAATAACAAGGAACTTCAGTAGGTTCAAGAAGACCTTAGGCATGCTCCAGCTTTAACAGTCTTGTATCTCAGGGAAGAAGCCACTGAATTCCAGCTGGTGGCACAGTGGATAGAGGAGGTAGGAAGCACCAGCTCTCCTAATGTCAGAGCATTTGACCGCGCTGCAGGAAGTCACGCTGATGTGTTCTTCCCGTGCTGTGCTGTGGGGCTCATCTACACAGCCGCCTCAGTCTCCAGTCAGAGAGTAGACTTTGCCACACTGCAAGGTCTGAATCAGACCTTCCCACACTGGGCAGCACTGTAGGCAGAGGCGCAGCTCTTAGCTGTTACCTGCTGATTTCCTCCTGAGTGCCATCTGACAGTGGTGCCAATGCAGATGGCAGTCAGGGCTTATGTCATCACAACATTTTCTTCGAGAAAATGTCTTAAATGGACAATTCTTCTAGAAGGCCATTGAAATAGGACTCGGAAAAGATTAACAATCATTGAAGTATTTTGAATCTGAAGCATGCAGAAAATTACCCCCCAGCTCCATGTGGCTATCTAATATCCTCCTACATTTACAGTGGTCCCTCGTCTATCGCAGGGGTTAGGTTCCAAAACCCCCCATGATAGGCAAAAATCCGCAGTTGTGACCTTATATTTATTTAATTATTTATATATATTTTAAGGCTTTATAAACCCTCCCCACACTCTTATAAGCCTTTCCTACACTGTTATTAACCTCTTCCACACTCTTTAAATACTTTCTATGCTCTTAAACACTTTCTAAATAATTAAGATGATAAATATATAAAAATACCTGTATACCACAAAATTCCACAATATAGCGAAAAATCTGCAATACAGAATTAGACATACAGTGGTACCTTGACACACGAGTTTAATTCATTTCACGGCCCAGCTCGTGACTCAGTTTGCTCAGGTGTCAAATTGAATTTCCCCATTTAAATTAATGGGAATGCAATTAATCTGTTCCGGCCCCCAAAAACCACACAAATATTTTGTTTTATATGCTTTTAAATAAGAAAATTTACTTTATAAATAACAAATATATATATTAAGAGAATATAAATAAATAAACTGGTTTATGAAGAGTATTTACCTTCAAGGTCAGGCGAAGATGCTGGTGGAGAGGGAGGAGACTGGCAGAGGAGGTTTCTTTTCATGTGCTACTGCTTAACATAACTTACTCTCTACACACTTAGCACTACATTTAATTGCAAAATTTAACTGACACGTGTGATATGTAACATTATCGCTAAACTTAATTGCTATTTTTTTACTTTGCTTAATCATCATTTTCTTCACTGACTTTTGGCTTTTTGCCACACTTTCCTTGCTTTCACTTAGAGGCTGTTTCAAACTTTCCATGGAAGTTTGTTTCTTCCTCCCATTCAGAATGTTCAGCAGGCTATCTAGTGGAGGGTGGTGGAAGCTCATGATTCAAATGTCCACTCATGACTTAAAGCAAAAAATCCGGCGAGTAACTGCTCATCTCTCAAATTGCTCATGATTCAAAGTGCTCAGGTGTCATGATACCACTGTATACAATCTTAAAATCTGCGATACAATGAGACCGTGAAAAGTGAACCACATATGGCGAGGGACGACTGTATTATGTAACTGGTTTCACTATCAAGCCCTCTTGAACATGTACCATCCAGGGAACAGGGAATGTGGATGAAAGTAACTTATCTCTAACTCGCCTTCAGGCTGCCCCTCTGCCCACCGCTAGCCCAGCCCTTCTGCTCTGTCTCCCATGAGGGACAGCCCCCTACTCCACTCTGCTCCCTTCTCTTCGTTTGCACAGTTGTTCACCTGATGGTTCTCCCTTGGTCCTGAAGACACATCCATCCCCTTCAAGGGCCCAGCTGCTCTTCCACTTGAACCACAAATTCAAAGCCCACCTCCTCAAATAGTGACACTGTGTTTTATTGGGCCCCAACCAATAAATTGTTTACAATGATCTTTTATTTCTTGTTTACCTTTTCTGCCCACACTGTGAGCCACAGGATGCCATGCAAGACTCCCTTTATCCATCATCTCCCAGCAGCTACAGGCCTACCCATGTGTGGAACAGCAAGCTATGTTAGGCTTGTTCACGGGTTTACCAGCTGCAAGCACTTTGCTTGATAGTGCGTGAGCACATGGCAGAGACGTGTGTGCATAGCCTATAAAAGGCTATGGGTGCTTCGCCTGGGTGATGCTTCTCCCGGATCTCTCTCCCGCCATCATGAGGTGTGCTTTTCCTTGCTCCGTTGCCCTCACTGCAAATAGCAGATTTTCCTTTGTTTATCAGCTCTTTCCCTTCTGTTGTTTATTTGTGAGCCTCTAATAAGTGGGAATGGCCCAACCCTTTCCGGCTCTGTAGTTTCTCTACCGTCTGCCCGAATCCAAGGTGAACCTGCCTGGCCTCGGCCACCAGAATTTACTCCATGCTTGTCCTTCCCACCTCTGGGCAAGCTTGCCACATCTGGACCTCCATCCAGGGCTGTCCCCACCAGCATGTGTGGGTTCCCTCCCTCCCCAGCTAACACACCCTGATATGCAGCAGGGACACCCTGAGACACCAACAGGAACTGCTCCCTTCACAGAAGTTGTTTCTTGTTTTGTTACGAGCCCCACAAATACACACAGAGTGGAGTCCCATCTTCCAAGGTGTTGAGTTCTGTCCTCCATGAGGAAGGCAGAAACTATAAGTTGTCAAACTGGCCCGTGCAGTGCCAGGCTCTGGGTTTTGTGAATATAGTGCTATTGAGGGATGTTTACAAAGTACAGTGATGTCATGTCTAACTTACCGAACATATGCAAAATGCAAGTTTATAATACTTTTTATTGGGGGTTGGAGGGAGTGGTGGATGAAATTTATAAAGGAAACCATTCAACCTGCACTATCCCAGGATGGGAATGCAGGGCTCCCACCACCACTGGGAAACTGCAGAGCCGCCCCTCCCATCTGGCTCAGGCCCCAGGACAGGGTGGGGCAGAAGCACAGCCAAACTATTTAAACTGGGCCCCTGCTCCCTGGCCTGCCCTGGAGCAAGGTGGTTCAGTTCTTATAAGTGAAATACAAGTCAGGTGAGAGTCTACTGAGAGTCTGTGCTGGAGCTGCCAGCTCTGGGGACAGGGGGAGGAGCCCCCTGGGTCCTGGTTTCCTAAGAACTGTGTGCATCTCAGTCCCAAGGGCCTGGAGCTGCTCCTGTCAGGGGACCCAGGTTAACAACTAGTTAAACAAAGGCAGGACCTATGTGCAGCACAGGTGATGGAGACCAGTCAAAGACATTAAATGTGTGAACCAAGCTACTTATGCATTTCGGAGCTGTAAAAGCAGCGGCCTTGCTAAGCGACTGGAAATACCATGTCTCAAACCTCAGGCAAAGGCCCATTCTACTCTAAAATAAATGGGCATTCTCTTCTCCTAAGTCAAAAACGCCACCAGTTCCAGTGAGCCCAGGACGGGGCTCTGGCAAGGGCAACCCCTTGGGAGATGGCACAGCCCTCCCCGCCCCACCCCCCGCACCCCCCACAGGATTGCTGACTGTGGTTGATTAGCGCAGGGAAATTTGGAGTTAAACTTCACTGCTGGGACTCACCTGCGTTTGAAAGCAGTGCAGTTAGCAGTCCGTCTTTCAACACTGCATGCATTTTCTCCACTCATATCTTTCTGAGAACTAAGGGCTCATGTAAGGTGAGGGATTGAAAACATTAGCAGCTGAATCTCCTTGTGCATCTGTTTGCCAGGCACGGCTGAATGGAAAAACATAGGCACCAATTTTAAATGGTTTCCTCACCAATGCCTATTGGCAGTCGGTGAACTCAGATGCTCTCTGGGCTTGATGGTAGGTGGGGATCAGAAGAAGTCCTCGCCCTCCTGTTGTCTAAGCCCTTTTGAACCGGGCCTGCTAATTGAATTCAGTTCTTTGCCGTTTGTTCTAAATGTTCCATGTTTTCCACAGAGCAAGAATATATTAAAGTCATTTCATCTGTCATCCAAGAAGAATTTGAGCCTGCATTATCGTTACCAACTGACTCATGTTTACCTTTATACTAGGGTTTTTTTGTTGCATGTGTTTACAATGTGATTAAAACAAGAGAAATTATCTATTTGAATTGGCCCCTCTGGGGGAATGATTGAGAAGAAAAGGTAGCTGCAACTACGTCATTTCTGTGGAGCGTTTCTGCCTTCTCACACAGAAATACGTGGTAAATTTGGTTTGTAATGTCACTGGTGATTTAACAATCACGATACATTGTAATTAAATGTTTGCACGCTCTCTTACGTTTCCCCATTACAAATTACTGTGGAACTTGATTATTGCAGCCTGTTTACGAAGGAGCTGGCTTTGGTAATAGCCTTTCCTTGCACCCCATCTCTACCCCAGAAAACTGTGATCTGAATTCTGAAGTCAGAACCAATTAAACTCTCACGTTTTCCCCATCACAGTCCTGAGAGGACCCACATTTCTCAGGCACGGCTCAAGGGGGCTTGGTTGGCAGGTGTTGGGGGATTGGTGCCTGGGGGTCAGGGGGGGTGTATGCCTAGCCCAGGCTGTGAACAAGTATTTCCTGGGAACTGGAGAGATAGGAGCGAAAGAAGCAGTAAACCCACGGGGAGGCGGAGGGGGCAGACCACGGGGTGCCATGCTGGGTGAGGTGCCGCTCAGCATCAGGCAGCTGGACCTGCGCAGGACCCAGAAGTTGCTACTCGGATGATCACAAAGACATAGAGAGCTAAGGTAAGGTGATCAGATTTTAAAATTGGTAAAGAGGGACACCATTGACGGTGGGGTTCTTGATTAAAAATTTGGTCTATATGGAGCAAAAAAAAAAATTTCATAGAATGCAGAAATAGTACTGTAATATATATTTTTAAATTGGGACATTTTTAAAACACCACAGGATGTGGGACAAATTGTTAAAAATCAGGACTGGCCCACCAAAAACGGGACGTCTGGTCACCTTAATAAGGTGCTGTCTGTGGAACAGAGCATGAAACCTCTGTGATCATTGTCAGAAGGGGAGAAAGGCCTCCAGCAGAATTTGCCTTTGCGACTTTGGACTGCAAGGGTAGATGGGTAGATCAGCTGTCCAAATAAGGAGTTATCAAGCAGAGGCCGGGGAGCAAGCCTCCCGATTTTTAAAAAGTGACTTGTAATGATTTCTTCCCCAGGCAATTTATCAAAACAATGTCCATGTCCTGACTTTCTCCTCTGGAAAGGGGAAAGTTGTATAACTTTGTTCCCTCTGACATTTTTCCCTGACTTCAGTATTAAATAAACAGCAATGAGGACCTAAATCTTGAGCAAATGGGCTGTCAAGGAAAGTGTGTCCTCTTCCCAAAAGGACTGCCACCAGGCCATTTAGTTTGGAGGACTGTAATGCCAGTGGCCAAGGCCAGGCATTACACTAGATTCGGGCAGATGGTGGAGCCGAAAAGCATTGGGCCATTCTATTTAATAAAGTCTCACAATGGCGGACAGGCACACAGGCAGGGAAAATCACCTCTCGGGCAAACTGCTATGAACCAGAGGGGCTAGTAATTCCAGGTCCTGAGTGGGAACTGCGCAGAATTAAGAAAATAGGCTTAGAGAAAAAGGATGGGCTCCGGAGGGCTCTGTAATGCTAATGGCAAGAACAGAGCAAGCTCAACTCCCGCTTCCTGCTGTATTTATAGGACAAAGTAAGGCCATTAGCAAATCAAAGAGATCTCCGATCACATTTCCAAGGCAACCCAAGAATTCTACCAAGTGCAGAAAAAACCTACCATACATAACATCTGAGCTTCACAAGACAAAGGATAAAAGAAACTTACCTTTAGTATTTCTGGGAGACATGGGGAGTAGGATGATGTTGGGCAGATAAAATATGGTATGCTCACTTTGTTAAAGATGGCGCTGCCCACATGGAAGCCCGTCACCCAGGTGATATTATTTGCCCTTATGCTTGGGATGGGTGTGGGGAAAAGGCTGTAATGTAAGCAGGCCAGGTTGTTATAGCCTAAGGCTTGGCTTTAAGAGTAAGCTTTTCTCCACACCCTTGACTGATTGGATAATGTAGGGTGGTGCACTCTCTTGAGGAATCCCATTATGCCTCAGATGGGTGGCTTTGTATCAGAGACTTTCTTTACGTATAATTGGATTAAAGGTTTGGATTTTCTAGGCTATAAACTGGGGCAGTCTGGGAGCTTGCTCTCTCTCGCTCTTGGTTCCTGAGTTCCTGAGGTTAGTATTAGAGAGGAGAGCAGATTAAGGCCATGTGGAGGAGAAGTAGCCAAGATGGAGGAGTGCTGAGGAAGAAGCCAGTTTGTTAAGAGTTTGTGCTGGAGGAGATGGGGAACAGAGGTGAATAAGTCTGGTGAGCTAGAAACCTTTGATTTTAGGAAACTCGGATAAGTCAGTAGCTTTGTGAGCACTGAATGTGTGGGTTTTGGAGCCCAGTGTGTGTTTTTGCTTGCCTGCCGGGTGCAAGCTAGAATTAAAGGTGATGGCTCACCAGTTTTTGGCTCCGGTGTTTCATTGCCATCTGTTCGAATCCAATGCGAACCTGCGTGGGTCGGGCGACTGTGATGGCGGCCTCGACTACTGGCTTTACAGATGAGTATAAACAATCCAGCAGGACAGCTTAACAGACTTTAGCAACTTCACAGAACAAGTGAGATGGGGTGTTGGGCAGACTGTCAGCTTACTGCTATTGTAAAATACCCGTACCTCAATTCCACGGGTTTACGTAGAGACACCAAGTCCAGATGAGTTTTAAGGGTTTTATTAAAGGAAGAGATTTATTAAATATGCTGACAGCATATGGCTGACACGGGGCATTTGCAGACCCAAATTGTGTGCCGGGCACAGCCCCTGCAGCAGATTTGTTCTCTCACACACAGTTATATACCTTTGTTCTCACACACAAAGGTATATACTTTTGTTTCACACACACAGTGTATGGCCAGTAGCCAAGGCCACCATCACAGCCGCCTGGCCCATGCAGGTTCGCATTTGATTCGAACAGTCGGTAATGAAATAATGGAGCCAAGAACTGGTGACCAATCAGCTTTAATTCTAGCTTGTACCCGGCGGGCAAGCAAAAACACACACTGGGCTCCAAAACCCACTCGTTCAGTGCTCACAAAGCTACTGAATTATCCGAGTTTCCTAGAATCACAGGCTTCTAGCTCACCAGACTTATTCACCTCTGTTTCCCATCTCCTCCTGCACAAACTGCTCAAACTGGCTTCTCCCTCAGCACTCTGCCATCTTGGCTGCCTCTCCTGGCCTCCACGTGGCCTTAATCTGCTCTCCTCTCTAATACCTCAGGAACCAAGAGAGCAAGCTCCTTGTCTGCCCCACTTTATAGTGTAGAATCAAAACCTTTAATCCAATTATACAAACAAGGAAGTCTCTGATACAAAGTCACCCATCTGAGGCATAATGGGATTCCTCAGGAGTGCACCACCCTACATCATCCAATCAGTCAAGGGTGTGGAGAAGAGCTTACTCTTAAAACTAAGCCTTAGGCTATAACGACCGGTCCTGCCCACAGCCTGTCCCAGAACACACATTAATATCGACAAACTTCCATGTGGGCAGCGCCATCTTTAACAAAGTGAGCATAATATATTTTATCTGCCCAACACACAGTTATACACCTTTGTTCTCACACACACAGTTATATACCTTTGTTCTCACACACACAGTTATATACCTTTGTTCTCACACACACAGGTTGGTGGGAAAAGGAGGAGGGGGATGGGACACAATCATTAGCAAGCTTACCACATTGTCTATAGGACCTATAAAAAACATTTCTACACATCAAAACTTACAAGGTAACACAATAGCAAAAATGTTATTCTATATCAGTGGTTCTTAACCTGGGTTCTATCGAACCCTAGGGGTTTGATGAGTTGGTCTCAGGGGTTCGGAGAAACCTCTGCCGCAGAGGCCAGAATAAAGTAATACCGTAATTTGTTGTGATTTCATGCACTTTGTTGGTTTTGTTCTTTGAGCAAGGTGATGTTCATGCACAGCTCATTTTGTGCACCAGTAAAAAAACATATACCTATGTCTTGAATTTGAAAAAAACCCATATTTTATTTATCACTAAAGAAGTGTTCTGTGAATGCGCATATGAAACTGGTAGGTTCGGTACCTCAAAAAAGGTTAAGAACCACTGCTTTATATATTAAAAGATATTCCTAAATTTTCTAGTGTTCATTTGCCATTCCTTTGTTTAGAGATATATACATTAATTACATGCTTTCAGGAGGGGAGGGGTAGTTTCCATGGCGCTAGGGGATAAATGCCTGCAAATGGCTTATCAAATAAGAAAAGGTTTTTTTCAATCTCTCTTCTTGCACCTGGCTAGCTATTTACCTGCATCCTTACAGGTGGGGGGGGGGGGGGAGGGGAAGGAAGGGAATCTAAATCTCCTTCCCCTCTCCATTTATAATACAATGTTATCGGCCATCCTGGTTTGGTGTAAATCACACAAGCATAAAAATCATATTTACAAAATCTTTCTGCACACCTAGCCCAAGTTAATAAAATGCTCTTTAAACTTCCCAGTAAAAGGGAGCCTCCTACACAGTATGTTTCTTCAAGCCAGGAAACTTTCACATTTATTTCCCTAAAATATTAATATTAATTTCATAGCTTTTTGGTACCTTACTACACTGCCAGTTCCCCATACCTCTGTCCCCCAAAAGACTAAACTGCAAAGACCCAGTTAGCCCTCAGTTCCCAACTCACACAAACAACAAAATGGCCCCTCATGGTGCTGGGCAGGCAATCCACGCATCCGCAATACCCCTTTGCACAAACGCCCATAACCTTATACAGGCCACATACACGTGGTGGTGCCATGTGCTCACACACTAATCAGGCTTGCAGTGTGTTGGGCAGATAAAATATATTATGCTCACTTTGTTAAAGATGGCACTGCCTACATGGAAGCCCGTCCTGCATGGGATGGTGTGATTATGTTAATATGTGTTGGGGGAGGGCTTTCACATCAAAAGGTTTTAAAAGGAAAAGAGATCACATTGTTCCAAGAGAAGAGTGATTGCATTCTAGGAGGAGGGCAGAGAGCAGGGAGGAGAGAAGACAAAGGTCACGTGGAGACTGTCCGGTAGCACCCTCCGGGCAGGGGCTAGAAAGTCCCTCACATCTTTGGCATTTCTGCAATTACTAACCTTTAGCACACACACCCTGTCCAAAACCACAATAGAAATTCCTCAACCATTAACATCCCTGGTTGCACAAGACACCTGCAGGCCTAAACCGCAGTGGAAATCCCCCAGCTATCCTGAAAGGATATAAAAATCTCAAACCCCACCAGTTAGGCACAGCTTCTGGGGCTCCCATTCCAAGTCTGCGAACCCTCCCAGAGTCCTCCCAATAAAGCCTGACTTTTGCTCATCTGGCTGTTTCGGCTCTTCGTTCGTTCATCAGCGGCACCCGGCAATCTTTCATTTGGTGCCGAAACCCAGGAGAAGGGCTTTGTGACCCACCCCAACCCACACAGGCCAGAGTGAGAGTCCCCTTTCTCTCTCCTCCTGCCTTGTGCCGCCCGTTGCTTTGAATTCGGAGTTCCCTGCGAGAGTGACTTTCAACCGTGAGTAATTTGATTCTCTCCCTCTGTCTCACTGGACCCCTCTGTCTCCGCCGGGGTCTCTCGTCCTAGACTCAGCTGCACCGAGAGGCCCACCCCACGCCGACTCCTGGAGTCTTAATAGGGGATCCGATTGAAAGGGACGCCTTTCACTCGTTCCTGTCCGGAGATGGATATTTGGAAGGCATCCTTTCTCCTCCGACACGTAGGGGTCCAGAGGACTACTAAATTATGGGGAACTCCAAATCCAAAATAGACCCAAAAACTCCTCTAGGATGTGTTTTTATAAATTTTTCCAAATTGGGATACACTCAGACACTTCACAGAAAGAAACTCGTCTTCCTGTCACAGGTCGCCTGGCCTCAATACACCCTAGATAACCGGTCTCACTGGCCTCCTATGGGTACTTTTGATTTTAACGTCCTCTGGGACCTAGACAATTTTTTGCCGGCGCACTGGAAAAGACTCTGAGGCCCCATATATTCAGGTTTTCTGGGATCTCTGTTCCCGCCCCAATCTCTGCTCCTACTGTTCCACTCTCCAAATTCTTCTAGCCCAGACCTCACCTTCCCCCAAGGCTCCATCCCAAGACCCCCCTCCTTACTCTCAACCTGATGACCTTCCTGACCACCTATCTCCTCCTCCAGCTCTCCCCCGGGAAAACCCCCCAGACCTGGGCCAGGCTCCAGCTCCTTTCGCCCCTCCGGCTTCTTCCGCCCCTCTGGTTCCTTCTGCCCCACCTCCCGCCAACCCTCTCCCCTCTCCCATCGCAGCTCATACCAGGTCGCACAGCCCCCAATCGTCATCACTTATCCTCGCCCCTCTCCGTGAAGTAGCTGGGGCAGAGGGTCTAATTCAGGTACATGTCCACTTTTCCCTCCAAGACCTTTTACAGATTGAGAAACGGCTAGGATCTTTCTAAGCCGACCCCTCAACCTACATTAAGGAATTCCGGTACTTGACTCAGACATATGACCTGACCTGGCATGACATTAAAGTAATTTGTACCTCCACTCTTACCCCTGAGGAACATGAACGCATCCTCACTGCCGCCACACAGCAGGCAGACAGGGACCACCTAGTAGATGACCAGATCCCCCTTGGCACAGAGGCGGTCCCCGGGGAAGACCCCAATTGGAGTTATCAACCTGGCCAAGGGTCCAACATCCCTCATTGAAAACTTATGCTCTGATACCTAATCAGAGGTATGGATGCAGTTTCTAACAAGGTTGTAAATTATGATAAACTGAAGGAAATTACCCAACACCCTGAAGAAAACCCAGCCCTTTTCCTAAACCGCCTTCAAGAGGCCCTTGTTCGTTATACCCGCCTAGACCCGGGGTCCCGCAATGGGGCCACAGTCTTAGCCTCTCACTTTATCTCTCAGTCAGCCCCAGATATTAGGAAAAAACTAAAAAAGGCTGAAGAGGGCCCTGAGACCCCCATCCAAGACCTGGTAAAAATGGCTTTTAAAGTTTTTAACGCCCGAGAGGAAACGGCTGAAGCAGCCCGGGAGCCACGGTTACAGCAGAAGATTAGTCTCCAGACCCAAGCCTCGGTAGCGGCCCTCCGGCCGGTAGGGCCAACCTCCAAGGGAGGACAGCGCACACCACTGGGCACTTGCTTTAAATGTGGCAAAGAGGGCCACTGGGCCAAAGCCTGTCCGCAACCAAGGCCCCCCACCAAGCCTTGCCCACAATGCAAACTAATGGGCCACTGGAAGTCGGACTGCCCGACCCTGGCTCAGCCTTTGGCAGCTCAATGCTGGGGAGCTGAGAACCAGGCATTTCCGGCCTCAGAACTGCTGGGCTTGATAGACGACTGAGGGGGCCCTGGCTCTCCGACTCCGGTTACCCTCACCGAGCCCAGGGCTACGCTCCAGGTAGCGGGTAAGTCTGTTTCCTTTTTAATAGACACGGGGGCTACCTACTCTGTCCTTCCCTCTCATTCGGGCCTTACAGTTCCTTCCCAGGTCTCGGTCATGGGAATCAACGGATCACCCTCGACCCCAAGGCGGACAACCCTCCTTAACTGCCTATTTGAGGGTCACCCATTCTCTCACTCCTTTCTAGTCATACCCTCTTTGCTGGTTCCCCTCCTGGGGAGAGAGATTTTGTCCAAACTCCAGGCAAGCATTTCATTCTCCCCCAGGCAAGCCTTCCTATTAGCACTGGTGCCAGATCCTGACCTCAGGCCTGACTCGAACCCCAGAGTCCAGCTTCTACCTGGAGTCGACCCTAAGGTCTGGAATACGAATACTCCCTCTGTAGCCTCACTACAGAGACAAATAACTTTTCTCGCCCAAGTCTCGTTACAGAATCGGCGAGCCATGGACCTCCTTACGGCCAAGCACGGGGGCACCTGTTTCTTCTTGCGGGAAGAATGTTGCTACCACATCAACGAATCCGGCCTTGTAGTGACCAGGGTAGAAGCCCTCCTCAAACTCAGCTCTGATCTCCAGAAGCAAAAATTCTCAGCAGAAGCCTCTTCTTGGTGGGACTCCTCCATGTATTCTTTATTAGCTCTACTCATAGGACCCATTTTCATAATTGGACTAATCTTACTGATTACCCCTTGTCTTTTTCGGTTCCTGCAGACCCAATTTCAGGAGATCACCAGGATAGCGGTCAACCAAATGATGCTGCAACAGTACCAACCCCTGCCCACCATAGCGGATACAGACTGCTCTGGCTCTTTCCTACCCCTCCCCAGCTCCGCCCCCGTACAGCAGGAAGTAGCCAGATAAGACCACGTCGCCCCACTCCCTATACCAAAGAACCAGGAATGTCCGGTAGCACCCTCCGGGCAGGGGCCGGAAAGTCCCTCATATCTTTAGCATTTGTGCAATTACTAACCTTTAGCACACACACCCTGTCTGAAACCACAATAGAAATTCCTCAACCATTAACGTCCCTGGTTGCACAAGACACCTGCAGGCCTAAACTGCAGTGGAAATTCCCCAAACAACCTGTAGGGGTATAAAAATTTCAAACCCCACCAGTTAGGTGCAGCTTCTCGGGCTCCCATTCCGAGTGCGAACCCGCCCACAGTCCTTCCAATAAAGTCTGACTTTTGCTCATCTGGCTGTTTCGGCTCTTCGTTTGTTCATCGGCGGCACCCGGCAATCTTTCAGAGACCAGGAGAAGCAGCCAAGATGGTTGAGTGCTGAGTGATAAGCCAGTTTGTGCAGAGTTTGTGCTAGAGAAGGAGATGGGGAACAAAGGTGAATAAGTCTGGTGAGCTAGAAACCTTCGATGCTAGGAAACTTGGAAAAGTCAGTAGCTTTGTGAGCACTGAATAAGTGGGTTTTGGAGCCCAGAGTGTTTTTACTTGCCTGCCGGGTGCAAGCTAGAATTAAAGCTGATGGCTCACCAGTTTTTGGCTCCATTATTTCATTACCGTCCGAATCTAATGCAAACCTGCATGGACCAGGCGGCTGTGATGATGGCCTTGGCTACTGGCCTTACACAGTGTAACCCCATGAGCAAGTCTAACACAACTGCCCCACAAGGACACAAACCGCTCTTCCCTGGTGTAAGGTTGGTGCCCAAGGCCAGGCAGGTTCTCACTGAATTCGGGCAGATGGCAGAGGAACTGCAGAGCTGGAAAGAGTCAGAGCATACCTGTTTATTGGAGGCTCACAAAGACAAATGAGCAAATAAACAACAAAAGCAAAAAAGCTAATAAACAAAGGAAAATCTGCTTTTCACAGTGAAGGGCAAGGGAGCAGAGAAAATCGCACCTCATGGTGGTGGGAGAGTGATCTGGGAGATTTGTCCCCAGGGAAAGCACTGCAGCCTTACACAGACCACACACACATGGTGCTGCCACGTGTCCGCACACCAATCAGGCAAAGTGCTTGCAGCCAGTAAACCCACGAGCAAGCCTAACATAGCTGCCCCACATTCCACCCCTTTAGGGTTGCTCACCTTACCATCTATGCGACAGGTTTCTTCTGCAATAGTCCCTGTGCGAGGAGTGAGGTACATTACAAAAACCAAAACAGTACAGACCACAGCAACAGAATTACAAACACAGCTATGGGTGCAATGAGAATGCTGTTAGCGGCACCAAGAGAGGCAAATCTTTCCCTTCTGGCAGAATACAGGCCCGAGTTCTGCTAGCAGACAGCACAGTAGCAGGTACCAGAGGCCAGCCCGGGTGAGCATACCAAACCTTATTGGCTTGCAAAGCAGGGTCTGCTGGTTTGATGTGCAGCAAGATGGGAAAATTCATTATGGGCCACAAATAAATTACAAAGGTGCCCTTCATAACGCTGTCCCTTTGAGCACTCAAGAGATAATACACTTCTACCTCAGGCAGCCACGTGCGGGTTGCCCAGGGAGTTAACTGGAGGTCCACCTCCAGCCTCTTATGCCACAGTGCCAACAAGGCCACCGATTGTCAGTAGGGGGCCTGTACAGTCCAGGGCCATGTCTATTGTAGCCGTTGGCCTTGAAGGAAGCCTGCTGGGGCAGGCAAAATTATGTTGCTCGGCCCATTCAAAGCTCGGCTTGAGCCTGACCAGGCGGTGGCGCAGTGGATAGAGTGGCGAACTGGGATGTGGAAGACTCAGGTTCGAGACCCCGATCTCACCAGCTTGAGCGCGGGCCTATCTGGCTTGAGCAAAAACTCGCCAGCTTGGACCCAAGGTCGCTGGCTCCAGCAAGGGGTTGCTCGGTCTGCTGAAGGCCCGTGGTCAAGGCTCATGTGAGAAAGCAATCAATGAACAACTAAGGTATCGCAATGGCAACGAAAAACTAATGATTGATGCTTCTCACCTCTCTCCGTTCCTGTCCGTCTGTCCCTATCTATTCCTCTCTCTGACTCTCTCTCTGTCCCTGTGTAAAATAAATAAATAAATAAATGAAGGTGTTTCTAATTATCCTGTTTCAAGATTTAATATAATAAAATCTTGAAATAATAAAAAGTAATAAATAAATAAATAAATAAATAAATAAGCTCAGCTTGAGCAAAGTGTCCTTGGTGTGTATCTGCAACTGGATGGGAGCAGCTGCCCCATGCAAGTACGTTTGGGGCAGCTGTGTTAGGCTTGCTAGTGGAGTTACTGGCTGCAAGCCCTCTGCCTGATTAGTGTGTGATCACATGACACACCACATGTGTATGGCCCACATAAGGCTATGGGTGCTTGTGCTCAGGGGGATTACAGATGCACAGATTGCCTGCCAGTCACTGTGAGGGGCCATTTTTCCTGGTTGTATTTTTTTTTTTTTTTGCCTGAGAGGTGGTTTTCCCTGCCTGTGTATTTGTCTGCCATTGTGAGGCTTTATTAAACAGAATGACTCAATCCTTTCTGGCTCTGCAGTTTTTCTATCATCTGTTCAAATTCAAGGTGAATTTGCCTGGCTTTGGCCACTGGCAGTACACCTGGCATAGTGGGCAGGGTTTGGAGCAGATGGGTATGGAGCCACCGACACCCTTGAAGGGTGGGGGAGAGGAGTGGCTGTTCCTGATGGTTCTCATAGTGGAGATCGTGGGCTGGGTGTTTTTTACAATCCTGCAGGAAGAAACCAAGAGCTCTGTGCGAGAAGCTGAGAGAGGTCTAAAGCTCCAGGGTGAGCTGCATACTGAGCACCAATGACAGTGTGAACTGAAGTGAGCACTGGAGAAGGAGGCCGACTGGGTTTGAGAGCTGCAGTGTGAGGAGCAGGCTGAGAGCCAACAGCACCTGGAACTGGAGCAATCTCTGGACAAGGAGTTACAGGTTTGTGAGTTTCAGTTTTCCCTGGAAGCTGAACGTTGGCAGCGACAGCTATTGGAGAAACAACTGTGGGTTCAGAAGCTCGAGAGTCAGCTTCAGGCTGAGAGCCAGAAGCCACAGGAGCCAGAGTGGGCATGGAAGACAGAGCTGCATTCCTGCTGGTGGAGTGGCTCTGAGTCGGCGGGGAGCAGGTGTTTACGACTCCTCCTCTTCTGAGGGGAAGGCTTGTGCTGCAACTGCCACCTGCAGACTCAGAGCCTGGCTGGTCATCACTGAGAAGGTAAAATCTCAGCACCAAAGAGTCCCTCAGGGGCAGCCACAGCCTCCTCCCAGGTAATGGAGCACTCTGTGGTCCAGCCCTACACCTGGGAAGAGCTGATGATGTTGGGGGTGAAATTCAGGCAGAAACACACTGAGCCCCTGGCAGCCTGCTTGGTGTGTCTGTGGGACATAAGGGGTGGATGGCATCATGGTATCTGGAACAGAGATGGACCTTAAGACTGTGAGGGCTGCTGCCTGTGTTGTCCCTGCGACTAGCAAAAGGAATGGGCCTGTGAAAGTTACCTGAATAATACCTGATGTGGGTAGATTTGATTGCAGCTAGGGAAGATAGAAAGAAATTAAATAGCAAACCTAATAGAGCCTTATTGGAGCTTTAGCAGCAGCTTGAATCAGAACGGAGTTTCCAGCCGCTGAAAAGTGGGGGAAGTGGGTGGCCCCGGCATCTGCCAGGAAAATGGCTGGTGTTCAGGTTATAGGATTCCCAAGACTCATTGTCCCAGTTTGAATAGGGGGGAGAGCAAAGGACCCTTCTGACAGGTACAGATGGGGGCCAGAGGCAATCCACTGGTCCCCTTGTAATGTGCAGCAGGTGTTGGCATTAGAAGGTAATAGGTGTTCTTTTTTTTTACAGCAGCAGCAGCGAAGAGAACTGTTTAGGTGACACAGACCTTGAATGTATTTGACCCCGCCAGACCCTGTGAGCTTGTTGAGGGATTTGGATGGGGTTTATGGCAACAGACAGCACACTATGGAAAAGTGCTGAGGTCCGTTAATAAAGAGCTGTGTGGCTAGTTACCTAGAATACACCTTTACCTTGGGGATTTGCACAGACAGCTGAGCTATCATAAACTGACTCTTGGACTGCGGCCAGAGGAAGGCACCGGCTCCCTTGATGGGTGGACATGCCGCTTGTGGGCAGTACTATGACAGACCCTGATGGGGAGACCTGGGGCACCTGTGGAGGCCATCCTGCACTGGTTCTCATTCAGTTGCAGAGGTGCACCAAGGACACTTCACGGTTTCCATGGACACAGCCCTGGACTATACAGGTCCTCCTACCTACCATGGGTTAGGGAGTTAGAGGTGGGCCTTCAGGTGACTGCCTGGGCAAAGTGCTCAGGGAGACATTGTGAGGGCACCTTTGTAATTATTGTAATTATTTTGTACTTTTTGCTGTTGCTGTAGTCTCTGTTTTCTGTCATGTAGATTGTGAAGTGAGCATCTATAAAAGGGTGCAACGTGGGGCAGTTGTGTTAGACTTGCTTGCGGAGTTACCAGCTGCAAGCCCTTTGCCTGATTAGTGTGTGAGCATGTGGCAGCACCACGTGTGTATGGCCTTTATAAGGCTATGGGGGCTTGTGCTCAGGGGGATTGTGGATGGCGGATTAACTGCCCACCACTATGTGGGGCCATTTTGCTGTTTGTTTGCCTGAGAGGTGGTTTCCCCTGCCCGTGCGCTTGTCCGCTGTTGTGAGGCTTTATTAAATGGAATGGCCCTAATGCTTTCCAGCTCTGCAGTTTCTCTACTGTCTGCCTAAATCCAAGGTGAACCTGCCTGGCCTTGGCCACCAGCATTACAGAGGGCTTCCACTGGAGCTGCCCCACTACCACCACCGTCGAGGTCTCTCATTCCAAATCTGGAGTACTGTCCACAAGTGGCATGTCCACCCAGTAAGGGAGCCCATGCCCCCCTCCTGCCACAGTCTCTACTTTAAGAGCCCATTATACCACTCAATGATACCAGCAGCCTGTGGGTGGTAGGGGTCATGGTACTTCGACTCCACCTCTAGGACTTGAGCCCATTGCCTCACCATAGAACCCGTGAAATGGGTACCATTGTCACTTTCAAGGACCAGTGACCCCCCATACACAGCACTCAGGCAGTCCAGAGCCTGTATGTCAGCCCTTTGGTCTGGGTTATGGGCGGGCTAAGCAGCAAGCAGACCAACAGCCATATCTACACAGGTGACTGCATACTGGTACCTTCTGACTTTGGTAAGGGTCCAATGATGTCTTTGTCACCGTGTCAGTGAAACATGACCTCTCTGGATCTGTCTAGGTGATGCCAGTGGTCTCCGAGGGTGCTCCTTGGAACACACTGCACATTGCTCGCAGGCTGCAAGCACCATAGGACACAGGCAAGTTCCACGCCTTAACGGTAGCCCACATAGTTTTCTGTCCTGCATGGAGCATTCACTAGTTGAGCCACTGTGCCATGTCACCTGTAGGCACAATCTCCAACCACCGCACACTCTCCAAGGTGTCTGCCTCATAATTCCCATGATGGGTTAGAGGGGCATGCCCTGTGACATGATATACTGTCACCTGCTTCTGGTGTCCTATTTCCCGTAAGTCCTTCTACATGGCCTGACCCTATAGCAGATGGTGCATTACCATCCACTGGTTGACATGCTAAATAGCAATCCAAAGTGTCAGTCCATGATAGACAGCCCAGCTGGTGGTGCAAATCACCAGAGGTGAAGGCTCATTAGGGGCAGCTAGCCATATGTCTCTTCATTCTGTCCATTGGCTGATATGGCCTGTACCTGTGTCCATCCAAATAGTCTCAGTGGCCGGATAAAAGGTTATGGTCATCCACTTGGCAGGTTGGCCCCTGCTGGAACCATCAGTATACCAGGCATCCTCGGGATGGGCATCCGCCCCTCCTGGTAGGGACTGACTTCAGGTTCTGGCTCTTGGGCCCCTGCTGCACCTGACTCAAAGGTCACATACGTAACTGGACCCAAGACTTCCTGCAGTTCTGCTCTCAGTG
Organism: Rhynchonycteris naso; assembly: GCA_037038555.1. Taxonomy (NCBI): domain Eukaryota; kingdom Metazoa; phylum Chordata; class Mammalia; order Chiroptera; family Emballonuridae; genus Rhynchonycteris; species Rhynchonycteris naso. The sequence goes on along the minus strand of CM072996.1, from coordinate 185,767,683 downwards.
GGCTAAGAGCACAGAGTTGTTGCAAGTATGCACTCCACTTGGTCAGGGTGGAGGTTTGGACCGTACCACTACGAGGTTTGGTTGTCAATCTCCCACCCATCCTGCAATAAATAGGAAATGTGGTCTTGACCATAATTGGAATTATGGTCGTAATACTCTCAATGGCTAGGAGGGCTGTATACACAGCTGCCAGCTGCTTCTCCACTAAAGAGTAACATACTTCAGCACCTTTCCACAATTGGGACCAAAACCCAATAGGTTACCATAGGCGCTTTGTCCATTGCCACAAGCCCCATCCAAACCCCTCAGGGGTTACATGGACATCAAGATCACAGGGCCTGGAAGGATCAAACACATTTAAGGCCTGTGCTCTCTTAGTTGCTGCAAATGCACCTTGTGCCTGCTCAGTCCAATCCCAGCAAACCCCCTTCTGAATAAGGTGATATACGGGGTGCAGTAACTGAGCTAAATGGGATATGAGTGCTCTCTAACACCCCAACAGACCTAGGAATCCCTGTAACTGCTTTACTATAGTGGGCACGGGGTATGCTTGGATCTTATCTATAACTGTGTCAGGGAAAACCTTTATCTTACCCAACCAGACAACTCTCAAGAACTTAGATAACCCAGGTCCTTGTAATTTGCCCTCATTGACTGCCCAGCCACACGCTTTCATGTGGGATAGCAAGGTAGGGACTGCTTGCTCCAATTCTGGAAGAGAGTCACTCATTAGCATAATGTCATTGATATGATGATACATACAAACTGCCTCTGGTTGTTTCCATTTAGCCAGGTCAGCAGCTACCAGCCCATGACACAAGGTGGGACTATGCAAATAACCCTGTGGTAATACTGTAAAGTCCATTGCTGCCTTTCCCAAGTGAAGGCAAATTGGTCTTGACCAGTGGTAGTCACCCTGGTCCCTACCACCCACTAGTGGGCTTTCCAGCTTTCATGGTGGGCGGTAGCAGAGCAACCAAAGTATAAATAAAAAGATTTAACTATAGTAAGTTGTTTTATAAAGATTTATTCTGCCAAACTTAGAGAAAATCCGACATAAAGTACTTGGTAAGTAAATATCATTATATGCTTTAACTTGATGTAGCTCTGCTTTATAAATTTTATAAAGTAAAGTTACTTCCCTACCACCATTATTGTGGAACCGGTGAGTGATTAGAAAATTTTACTACTAACAGAGATACAAAAGTGGGCAGTAGGTATAAAAAGGTTGACTACCCCTGGTCTTGACTCTCTGCAGCATTAGCCAAATCTGCCACAAAGTGGTATGTCTTCAACTCATGGCTTAACTGATCCATCAGGTTAGATATTGAAAATACCGCAGCATGCAAACGGGGAACAACTTTATGAAGTTTCCTGTAATCCACTGTCATTTGCCAGGTTTCATCTGGTTTGCACACAGACCACACCAGGGAGTTGTAAAGACTATGTGCAGGCCAGAAGAACCCCACTTTTTCTCGTTTGAGGACTGTCCCAGTGATTTCTTCATAGCTGCCTGGCAGGTGGTACTGCTTCATGCTAGTCACACGCTGGGGAATGGGTAATTGTAAGGGGGGATGTGCTGTATGTCCCTGCAACACTGCCTTCACGATCCGGACTTGTAAACAGAACACCCCAGCTGTAGTTTCCAACCACAGTCCTTATAAGACATCTATCCCCCAAATATATTCAAGAATAGGAGATACATACACCTTTTATGGCTTAGGAGGCAGTCTTCTTATCCCCAATGGAATAGTTATTGGCTTCACTTGAACAGTTTGCTCCCCATAACCCTCAATGGCCACTGGGGTCCCAGCAAACTGTCTGGGTTACCATAGAGGAGGGAACATTCTGCACCTGTATCCACCAATGTCAACACCCATTGTACATTGGAAGGGGACCAGTGGATAGCCAGTTCCACGTGGGGCCTCTGGTCCCCGCTCATCCCGTTAGACAACTGGTCTTGGAGGTTCTGCCCACCCTCAGCAGTCTTCATCATATAATCTTGTAACTGAGCTGCCCACACTAACTGTTTTATTGGTAGCTGCTGGGGCCATTTGTCTCATCAGCTGGAACCTCTGCCCTGGTTTAAGCTGCTATCAAAGCTCCAAAAGAACCTTATTAGGCCTGCTATCTAATTTCTCCCTATCTGCCCCAACCAAAATCAAATCTACTCACATCTGAGTTTGGGTAACTTTCACAGGCCCATTCATCTTGCTAGTGTGAGGGGTAGCATGGGCAGCAGCCCTCACAGCTTTGTGATTTTGTACTACCTCCAGCTTCCCCAAATCTGCTACCATCTGTGTAACCACATTGTTCGGCTGTCTCACATAGGATATCCAAGGATATCCACTAGTGACCCAAAAAGGGCTGACTGGGTGCTGCAGAGGATAAGATCCCACATCCTAGCTGTAAACACTTCCTCGTCGGATCCACAGGACCTTGAGTTGAAAGCAGCATTCTTCATACTTAATTTCTGAAGGATCTGGGGCAGTTTGCTATAGCACTGCCACCAACTCACTGCCCCCAGCAAGTTCCCCAGCATCCTGCCAGACCTTACAAATGGCATTCATTACTCATTCTAATAGGGTGTGGTTTTCTGGATTGTCATGGCAATTCTGAAGATACTGCCTCAAGGAGGAAGAAGTATGTGGTAATTACAGCCAATCTCTTCATCTCTGTTCCAGAGAGCATGATATCATCCACCCCTATGTCCCACAACCTCAGTAGCCAGGCTGCCAGTGGCTTAGTGGGTTTCTGCCTGAATTGCACCCCCTACTCCATCAGCTCTGCCTGGGTGTAAGGCTGGACTACAGAGTGCTCCACTATCTGTGGAGCAGGCTATGGCTGCATCTGAGGGACACTTGGCTGTTGGATCTTTACCTTCTTGGTGACCACCAGCCGGGCTCTGAGTCTGCAGGTAGCAGTTGCAGCCTGAGCCTCCCCTTCAGAAGAGGAGGAGTTGGAAATGCCTGCTCCTGCTGACGCAGAGCCAGTCTACTGGCAGGAATGCAGCTCCATCTTCCACAGTTGCTTTGGCTCCTGCAGCTGCCACCTCTCAGTCTGAAACTGAGACTCGAGCTCCTGAACCCACTGCTGTTTCTCCAACAACTGTCACTGCCAAAGTTCAGCTTCCAGGGCAAACTGCAACTTACAAACCCATAACTCCTTCTCCACAGATGGCTCCAGTTCCAGGCGCCATTGGTGCTCAGTCTGCACCTCACAATGCAGCTCTCAAACCTGGTCTGTCTCCCTCTCCAGTGCTGGCTCCAGTTCACACTGTCACTCATTCTCAACCTGCAGCCTGACCTGCAATTCCTGAATCTACAGCTCTTACTCCAGTGACTATTCCAGCTCATGCCATTGTTGCTCAGTCTGCAGCTCAACTTGGAGCTCACAACCTCAAGTAGCCTTTTGCATAGAGCTCTTGGTTTCCTCTTGCAGGGCTCTAAAAAAAAAACACCCAGAACACAGTCCCTAATAGGACAGCCACAGGGAACCATACACTGGAGAACAGTGACCACTCCTCTACCCCACCCTTCAAGGGTGTTGGTGGCTCCATACCCATCAGCTCCGAGCCCTGCCCACTACGCCAGGTGTAATGCTGGTGGTTGAGGCCAGGCAGTGAAATAGAAAAGGAAGGCTATTAGCATGACTAATTTTTGGCAGGACTTACTTTCTCTAAAACAAAGAGACTTTTAGCAGAACTTACTTTTTCTAAAAAGACTCCCTATTCCTGGCTTTGAGGCTGGTCTCACAGACTGTGGCCTTGGACTAGCTTTGCAAGGTTGCAGGTGTTCTCAGAATGTTTCTCCCTGGATTAGCCCTATAGATAAACATTATAAGAAAGCTTGTTTTACTGCTCTGTTTTACTGCTATGCTTCCTCTCCTCTCCATTCCTCAGTCAGTATATAATTCTGCCTTTAAAAGCTAATTCCAGACTCCAGTGGAATTTGATTTGAAAGACTTAGGTCACTGTCTGGAATGCCGGCATTAAAGACTCCTTGATTTCTTAATATGGCTAATTGATTGTGTGCATGGCCAGACGCTTGTTTCTCGCTGTTCTGATACAACAGTGAGTTCCATTGGATTCAGGCAGACGGTGGAGGAAGTGCAGAGCCAGAAAGAGTCAGGCCATTCCATTTATTGGAGGCTCACAAGGACAGGTAAGCAAATAACCAACAAAAGGGAAAGAGCCAATAAACAAAGAAAAATCTGCTTTTCAGAGTGAGGGCAACGGAACAAGGAAAACCACGCTTCACGGTGGCAGGAGAGTGATCTGGGAGAATCTCCCCCCAGGGAAAGCACCTCAGCCTTACACAGACCACACACACAGTGCTGCCAAGCGCCCATGCACCAATCAGGCAAAGAGCTTACAGCCAGTGAACTTGCAAGAAAGCCTATCACAGCCATTTTCCTGCACCTGGCTAGTAAGAAATTCAAACCCCGGATGGGCTGTACAGAATGGTGGGTTTTTTGTTTGGTTGTTTTATACAAAGGAGATTGTGTTTTGCTATTTTCCTCTGTGACATAAAGTAGGAAGTCTTTGACATGTAATACAAAGGCCACCCTCTTTTATGAGTCTTAATTTATAAAACCACTGGACTGGAGGTTTGCAGTTTCAGATGTGAGATGAGCACCAGTGGGGAAGACAGCTGTCACCTGGCCTGAAGGAGCCTGGCAGCCCCTGGCCAGTTCCTGTTCCCCAGCTGCCACTCAGCATCTATAACACCTCCACGTTTCTCCTCCTGCTCCCCATGCCTGTATACGTTTATGCAGTAATGCATCAGGATGAGCCCAAATGCTTGTAGATGTTCTCTGAGGTTCAGCAAAGAGTGCTGCTTTTTAAAATGTGACTTGGACGATAATTGGTAATTTGTTCTCATTAATGCTGTCTCATCATCAGCCGCGAGGAGGATGGCAGCACGTCCTATGCATTTACAGCGGAACGTTCCATGTGATGCCCTGATTGTCCTCAAGGACACTGTCCTCCAGAGGTATGCCAGCCAGCGCCATCCCAGAGGCAGAAGGGAGGTTGCCACACACCTCCTGTGCTGAGTAGAGACAGCCTGCCCTGGCCACCTGGAGGACTGAATAGGCCGTGCTATCTTCCCCCATGTCTAAGTTGGGTGTAGGAATGCTCCAGAAATGCTCCAGAAATGTGGACTGAACAGGCTTTGCTATCTTCCCCCATGTCTAAGTTGGGTGTAGGAATGCTCCAGAAAAGTGTCCTCTTCGTCCCCTCTCCTCCCACCACATCTCCCCCAGGCTCAGACCTCCTGGTCTTTCTCACCAGACTGGTGTTGAAAGGCAGTTCTCATCTAAGTAAATAGTGTTGGGAGGAAGCCAAGGCCCTTGGAAGTGAGTTAATCCTTTCCCCATCAAAATCCCCGACAACAATCTGGGTTTGTTTAGTCATTTGGTACTGAAGTTTTTATGCTCTTTCATAAATGCTATGGGGACCATTCGCTTTGGCAGTGTCCAGAGTTGCCAGCACAACAGGCATGTGGTCACTCTTGCTCATAAGGGATGGCTGCATGGTTACCTTTGTGTTAGAAGACGGCCATATCTCTGCATTGTCTGCCTGTCATGGTACAAACATGGCTGTGATATGAAGCCTCCTCAGCAAGAATGCCATTCCCCTGACACCACACACCCATTGGTCTGCAAACCTTTTGGGGGTCCCAGTCTCTAGGCAGACCAGGCCTTGAGAGGGAATCCCAGGCCTGAAGGACCTGACTGTGTCAAAGAGGCCTCTCTCACTCTGCCCTTTCCCCCTGAAGCTGTCAAACCACACTATAAACCCCTGTCATTGCAGACGTGCTGCTCTAGACTGGCCTTCCCCTCTGTCCCAGGCAGCCATCCATCTACCCACCTACATGCAGAGAAACTCCACTTGGGGGTTTGAATCGTGGTTAGCACACCCAATTTCAACCTGAGGGTGTCCTGTCTGTCTCCCAACAGACAATTCTCAGACATCAGCTGGGTGTCCTACAATTCAAGTCAATTCTGACAGAATCCATTTGGAGATAGCACGAGATACCACGGTAAAGGGCTTAGTCCTCAAAGAATCTCTCCCACCTTCCCCCTACCTCACATGCACTTCAGAAGCCGAATGCAAGTCCAGGCTCCTACCTGTACTCTAACCCACCAGCTATAGATTGGAGGTGCCAATAACCTCCTCCAACTCAAAATGCCAACCACAAGCCCAATGCTCATCTCTACTTCTGACCAAGTGGCTATAAACCAGAGACTCCCCCAACCCCCTCCTTGGGTTTGATTAAATTGCTAGAATGGCTCATGCAACTCAGAGGAATATGTTACTTACTAGATCACAGATTTACTACAAAGGATATTAAAGACTATGGATTAATCCAGATGAAGAGATACATAGAGACAGTTTCCTCTGTCCTAGAGAAGTCTGAGTGTTGGCACAGGAGCACATGGACATGTTCTGGTTTCCCAATGTGGCATCTCTGGGGGAAAAAAAGGTCAATGAGCCACCCTTTGGCTTTTATGGAGGTTTCATTATAGAGTCATGACTGACTATGGCACTGGCCATTGGTGATTGGCCTCTCTCGCCTCCTTAGTGTTCAGGGGATGGGGCTGAAAGTTTCAACCCTCTAATCACATAGTTGGCTCCATTGGCAACCAGCCCCCATTCTTAGGTGCTTTCCAAAAGTCACCTCATCAACATAACAAGAGACACCTTTTCCCCCCCACTCTCAACACTTAGGAAATCCCAAGGGTTTGGGGAGTTGTCAGTCTAGTTATGGATGAAGACCAAGTATCTTATAAATCTCAATGTCTCAGGCTTGTGCTTTGCTGAGGAGAGGAGGAGGAAGAGAAAGGTGGTTTGCAACCCCCTCCCCTGCAAGCTCTGTTCTGTGATCTCAAGGGGCAATCCTACAGAGCAGGGAGAGCCTGACCGGACCACGCAGTGGGCTCCCTCAGTTCAGCTCTGCTCCTCCCCTCAGAGGTGCAGAATGGCAGAGAAGGGGCCATCACTGGAGACTGACCATGAACACGGATACGTGCTGAATTAAAAATGCAAATATCCCAAGGACTCAGCCTGAGACATTTCAGTAGAGAAGGCACTGCCGTGACTGCCCTGCTGCCTAGTTTTGCACTATCTCCTAGACATTTTGTTTGTACTCTGTTGAAACATGCGCCATAATGTGGACCCAGGAAAGACAGTTCATTTGATAGGAAACCCGAGAAGGAATGTATCTTCTAAGATGGCATCCCCAGGATTAACTGTGGGCCCAGATTTTATAAATAATAAGAGGTCATTTTCTGACAAGGGTTCCTCATAGCCTCTATATGCCTGGAAGAACCTCAGACTGAACTCTTCCCACACTGTGCCCAGTTTATTAAGTCCATCTGAGTCAACAGATGCAGGGAAGCACTGGTTTCCTCTTCCTACTGAAGGACTGAGGCCTGTCCTGTCCAATCAGAATTGCCTAAATGGAGATACTTCATTTACATAAAACAAACCTAATTGAGAACCTGGGTGGGAACTTCTTCTATGAAAGAGGACCTCGCCTGACCAGGTGGTGGTGCAGTGGATAGAGCATCAGACAAGGATGTGGAGGACCCAGGTTCAAAACCCCAAGTTTGCCAGTTTGAGAGTGGGCTCATCTGGTTTGAGCAAGGCTTACCAGCTTGAGCCTAAGGTCGCTGGCTTGATCAAGGGGTCACTCGCTCTGCTATAACCCCCAAGTCAAGGCACATATGAGAAAGCAATCAATGAACAACTAAGGTGCCGCAACAAAAAGTTGATGCTTCTTATCTCTTTCCCTTCCTACCTGTCTGTCCCTATCTGTCCCTATTTCTGTCTCTGTCACAAAAAGAAAGAAAGAAAGAAAGAAAGAAAGAAAGAAAGAAAGAAAGAAAGAAAGAAAGAAAGAAAAAGGTCCTCCCCTTTGTCTCAGTGAAACAGTTTTAAGTCCCTGCCTAAATGTGCTGTCTTCTAGGCTGCAACTCCTTTTGCTCAAATAAATGCTTATTATTCTTTATTATGACCTAAAATTAATGTCGGTTTACAATAGCAACCCCTATGTTATTGATGCTCCTTCAAACCCAGACTCTTCCTGCAAACCTACCCCATTACAAGGCAGGAATAAAGGGAAGGGGTTGAGGAGGACAAGACTGAAATAATGGAAGTCACTTTGAACCTCATCACAGAGAAGCAAGGCTCTACCGCATTGACTGAAGAGGATGAAGCTTAACCTGGCAGAGCTCCTTCCAAGCTTCTTGTGTCCCTCTTCCCTCCCATCTCCTCCTCCTCCTCGCTCTTTTCTCACCTCCCTCTCCATCACTGTCTCCTTTCCCATATCACTGTCTCTGTCTTCTCTCCCTCTGTCTTCTCTAGAGAATTTCACCAGAAGTTGGTGGTGGTGACACCTCTCACACCATTCCTGAAACCTTTGGACCAGGTTCTCCCTGGACTCCTCCACATCACCATCTAATCCACTGCAGAAGCCACCATCCCCTCACTGGCCCCTGGCTCTTAAAATATGTTTAACAGGCAAAATTTCCCAAGAACTCTAGAAAAGTAGTAAATCCCCAGATCTCCAAAGACTCCAGAAAGTTTTCTTCTGCTCCTTGGTAGAGCAATGTCACTGCCATAGTCCAACCATCATTCTTCTTCCCTTGCTAGACTGTCAGTGTCAAGAAGGCTGTGCTGCAGGCTCCTTCTCACTGCTCTGTCCTGGGATGAGGGTGTGTCCAGTATAATACGGCTCCTGCGCATCTATCTACTGAGGAATGCAGGGACCTGGTCTCAACTTGGGTCAAGTTCATCAGCCTTCCACACATGATGTGATGTCACACATTTTAGATGCAGCTCTTCACACAAAATGCTGTGTGAAGGTCCTGCTCTGAACTTGTGTGACCTTGACAGAATCAACTTCAGTAAAAGGAGTAACAACAAAAGGAGTTGAACTGTGACCATCCACTATGGGCATCACTGTACTGTCCTCCTGGGCAGCACCCCTGAAATGCATGTGGCAGAAAGGGACGTGGGTCTGCAGAACACCCTCAGAGCCACCAGCAGGACTTCATAAACCACAGCAAACCCTCCATCAACCTTTCAGACTAGAAGACCCCAAACAGGAGACGGACACTCAGAGGGGCATCCCTTTGAAAGTTTCCAAGAGTTAGTTAATAATAAATGTAGCTATGGTGAGTAATTGCGAAAGCGATGCTTTCTCCAGTGCAGATGTTACAGGATTGAACATTTCTGCTCTAGCCTGTTGGAGTTTGTTAACAAAAAATACCCCCAAAATATATTAATGGAAGCAAGTCTCTGGCAGTCACTTTCCACACTGGAGATGGGATGCAGGCCAGCCCAGAGAAGGGGGAAAGGGGAAAAATGAACTGAGTTGGCAGTAACAAATCATTACTAAATCCAGCTCATTTCAGTAAAAACAGGTATGATAGCAAAAGCAAGTTTTAAACCTAAATTCTTTCAAGATGACTCAGGGGTTGTCTTTCTGATGCCAATTCTCAATTTGTTTTCATAGATGGATGAATGGGGACCCCATAACAGGACTCTGATGTTGGAAGACGCTGTGAGCACATCTTATATGCTATAGGAGCAGACGTTAAAGGGGGTTCTTCACCCAAACCTGCCCAAATATCTGAATGCATTTTGGGGAAAGGGAGATAATGCCCCATTGGTCTATTTTATAATACGTCTGTGTAAGTAAGGGCCTGGGTAGGAAATGGAATTTAAAAATAAAACCATCTACTTCAGAGATGTGGGTTTTAAAAGCATAAGTTTCTCTTTCAGGGCCCTCCAAAGCTTGGGAGTAGGCATTACACACACTCATTAAAACCTCTCATGGTAAATTCAAAAAGTGAAATTAGAAGCCACATCCATGACCCAACCATGCAACAACTGGCCCACAGATGTGGGATCCTTATGGTTAAGTGATTACATGGCTTGAGCTGACAACTGGCTGCATGTGTCTCTGGCAAAGAGGAGGTATAGCAAACACATCACCAGACACACAAAGCATGTAGCCCCGGAAAAGAAGGAACACGCAGATCGGACTGTGATGTTTTCAATGCTGCACGTTTCCCCACTGAACTGCTATTTCAGAGAGCTAAAGAACGAAGAGTTAATCATCAAGTTCAGAGCCAGAAACCTGTCATATTAAATCCCAGTAAAGACCGACAGTGTTTCCAACGTCCCTGCTCACAGCCTGGCTGAGTTTTCATGCGCAACAGAGCTTCGTTGCAGCTTTGTGGGGTTCTGGGATTCCAAGCGAGGGACAGCTCTCTGGGGCGGGGCGTGTTGGGCTCCCTTTGGGAAAAATAGCCTGAGGAACGTGAGGAAAAAAAATCTGAAAAGCCAGGAGGGAGTGGGGGTTGGGAAATTGCTGTCCTGGTTTACACAACACCATCAAGTGCAGTGTCGGTCCCCTGCAAAGTCACCAAGCTCCCTGGTGGGGGAAATGTCCTAGGCCTCAAGGCTCAGAACTTGGTCCTAACCCCTCAGAGCTGCAAATCACCAGGAAGAGGGGGAGCTGCGAGTGAACTGAGGTAAGGTGTCCCCAGGAGTCAGTCAGAGAAGGCAGAGCTACTGGGAAGGCTGGGAAGTGACTGCTGGGAAGCCTGCCTAGCCTGCTCACTCCACCGTGCTCCCTTCACTGAGCAGGAGGGCTGGGCACTGCTTATCTCTTTCTTCAGGTGCCTCTTCCTCTCAGTGACAAACTGCTGGCAGCAGTTTCATTCTCTCCTTCGGGACAGCTGGCTCCAGGTTTCTTCTGGTTTCCAGGTTGTATCCCTCGGGCCACTCTGACACACCCCTGCAGCAGATGCAGCTGCCTTCTCTCAAAGGGGCTCTGGGTTTCAAGAAACCAACTAAACATCAAATGGGGGAGTGGGCACGACTTCCACTCACAGAGGCTTAGCTCATGCTAATAGCATGCACACAGAGGAAGTGTCCCTAGCAGGCCCTGGGCAGATGCCTCGCTTGGCCTGACAAGCACATCTACTTGTTAGACCATCTGCTGTGGCCCAGGTCTGAGCTGGGCAACCAGTAGGGAAGGGAGGGTGGGCCCTGTCCCCTGGGAGCACATGTCTGCTGGGGAGACAGACCGAGCACCAGAATGTTCTTCCCGATCTGGGCTCTGGAAGGCAAAGTGTTTCTCACCTGCCCTTTGCAGAACTAAGTGTTCAGCCTGTCACCTGCCAACCTAGACCTGACAAACTACCAATGACCCCAATTACCTGCCAGCTTCTCAGCGTGGTCCTTGGTCATCCGCCTCCCTAAGGCCCCACTGAGTAGAAAGGGAAGGCCCTGTATCACAGCTCAGAGGTCCCCAGAAGGCCATCCTCTCCTGCCCTTTGCAGCTTGGGTGTGGAACGCTGTAGCAAGTACCCTGTGAGCTCCCCAGAGATGCGGGAAATGACTGGAGCCACATGTCTAAAGGTCTTCCAATTTTGAATTGTGAAGAACAACAATCATCCTTCCAAAGAGCACTTTTCCTCAGGATAATTGGGGGGGGGGGTCATGGAGGGGAGACAAGGCAGGGCTTTCAGGGAACAAAGCTGTGCCACCACCGGCTAGGTGGCTGGTGGTTTAGTGCCTGATACAGCAGTGACCAGATGCCTCCTGCCTCCTGCCCCGTAAAGGATACAGACAGTGAACAGAAATACAGACACCAAGCGGTGTGTGAGAAAGGAAAACGGTGATGGAGAAAAGCACTCTGGGAAGGAGAAGAGTCTCGGGCCAGTGGGAGCGGTCATTATAGAAAGTGACCCAAGGATGCTCTGCTGAGAAAGTGGCAATCAGAACATGACCATGAGGGAGCAAGTGAGCCAGCTGCCTGAGAAGTGCATCAACAGAGGAGGGTCGTGAGTGACAGGACTCACAGGGGTGGGGACTGCCTCAGCAGGGGCACAGCAGCAATGCAGACAGAGGCAGGGGTCTTGGGCTGGACGCTGGCATGTTCTAAGTAAGCAACCTTGATGTGAGGTGTGACAAAAAAAATCAGGGGTAATGTCAAGTGTGTTGGGTTGAGCTCCTTGGTGTTTGAGGTGGTAGGGGGCCGGGCAGATATGTGGGCTATTGGAGTGAAGTTGGAGATGCCCATTAAATGCACAAGTGACTCCAAGGTCTGGAAAGTCTCTTGTTCAAGGCTGCATATGCTGCTCTACTCAGCTTGTACCGCTCCTGTGGGCCAAGGAAACAGGCCCTCTGCTCACCCTGTCTCCTGTGGAGGGCTTTCATGGGGCCATGGGCAGAAAGGATGTCCCATGACCAAGTGCTACAAGCCTGGGGCCAGGGAGGGCAAGAAGCAGCTCGCCAACCCAGACATGCTGCAAACCAGACAGCAGTGCCAGTGTGGCCCCAGGCTGGCTTGGACTCCAGGTCTAAGGACAGACCAGTCACTACCCAGCAACTGCAACTCTGAACAGAGCAAGTCCCTGTTATGCCTTGGAGCTGATAAGCAGCAGGTCACATCTGCGTCACCCCAATCCCTGGACACGCCCATGGAAGGACTCAGCCTCCTCTCTCTCCTGCTTCAAACCCTAGGAGAAAGATTCTAGAAGGCTTTCTGAACTGCCCACCTCCCCATCTCCTCTCTCACGACCCTTTGTCCATTGGGCAGCTGGGTGTTCATGGCTACATTCCTGGGCATGTTTTCTCAGAATGTAGTCTGATTTATAGACAACAGCCACCTGGAGATTTCTCTAGATTTTTAGAATCTCATGTCAGAAGAAACTTTTCAGTCATCTAAAACTACACTGAAAATTATCAACTGTGAGAGTGCACATACCTGGTGTGTGTTTTTTGTTTTGTGTCATTAAGCATGTGACTGGACAGGTTATAGGTCCTGACCCTTTGCCCTGGGGTGGCCGTGTGGTGACTCAGGGTTTGAAAACCCAGCTCCACAACATGCTGGCCCCCTGACCTCAGGTGTTGCTCAGCCTCTGGTGGCTTACTCCCTCATCTCTAAGATGGGAAAGGCAGACATCCTGGTTCCCAGGGTTCAGTGAGTTAATGCATCAATTTCTTAGAGTAGTGCTGACATGCATTGACACTAAATCCCAGGGAGGGACTATTATTATTCCCTGTGGGAGAGTGACACATGGGAAGAGCTCTCTCCCCAGACTAGCTTGAAGCAATTGTCAGAAAATAGAAAGTTTTATGTTATTAAAACCTGGACATTTGCATGCACAGAGTTTGGTCACATTCAACAGCAACATTCAGGGAACAAATGGAGACCTATTTTGAAATACCTGAAGGGGCTCTCCTCCACCTTAGTGTGAACACAGCTTCACAGGCATGCTTGGAGCGGTATGAATGAGGATGACCCCATCCAGTGAACTAAATCTAGGTTGGGGAATCTAAAGGGACAGAAGCCAGCTCATAAGGTGGCTGCGTAAACAGGAGGTTGTATACATTCTGACACCTTCTTTTCATTCCCCACACTTTCTTACATGTCCTCAGGCATCTGTCACTTCCAGGAACCATCAGGAGAGATATAGTCCTTGGCTTGGAAGCTGGGCTCCAGAGACTTGGGGAGCAGAGCACAGTCCTTATCAGGGCACACGCCAGGCACCGCTTCTCTGGAGACCATGTAGTGTCTGTGCTACTCACCTCACACTGGTAGCTGGAAGGGACCTAGAGGCTATGAGTGTACTTGGAGCCCATGATCTCACAGCTATGCCTTCAGGCTCAGGGACCGGCTTCCCACGCAGTCTGAATGTGCCTGGGTGTCTGTCACTGCCATCACCACTTGCCCATACACAGTGTTATAGTTTCTGCTTCCATTTGTCTGGCAGTCAGGAGGTGAGCACGTGCAGCAGCCCCGGGCCACCTGCATCTGCCTCCACTGAAACAAGAACCCTGGGGAATGTGTAGGCTTAAGGTTCCAGTTCACATTTTTATTGAATAAATGTCCAAACACAAACGTAACTATGAAAATAAAACATATTTATGTACCACCAAAGTCACCTAGCTTACACTTGCGGTAGGCTGTGCTGGAGTTTTTCACTATCAGACCCTTGAAAGTCCTAAGAATGATCAGATGGCCCTGTTTCAGAAATGAGTAAACTGAGGCTCAGGGGTAGCTGAAGATGACTTGACATAAAAGAAGGCCCGACCTGACTTCAGCCTGAGGGGACTTAGACACATCCTGATTCCTGCTGCCCTGCACACACCTACCCCTCCCAGAGCTCTCTGTACCCTCTGCTGTGCCAGGGCCCCAGTTCCAAGAACCTGGAGGTAGAAGTCTCCCTCCTGCTCTCCCTGGTCTCCTGGGAGCTCTGCACGCCCTCCGGCTTGGCAATCTCCTCCATGCTGCTCTCACACGTCTTTCTCTGACACTGCCCCCCTTTGCCCACATCCAGTAGGACCCACATGTACAGATGGTTCTCAATGGGCCACCCCAGAGAAAAAAAGGGAAATGAAACCCAGCCGCAGACTTCCGTGAGCAGCCCATGGCCTCAGCCTCTGCTGGGGCTGCCTAGCATCTTGGGAAGGACTTGCTGAAGTTGTCCGCTTACTCTGAGAGCTGGACCAGGAAGGATGTCCTTAGTGTTAGGTGTTTCCCTGGATGCACCAGAACTAGGGTTCTATCACCTGGTCTCAGCAGCTGAGTTCCAAGGAATTCCGGTCTTCCTTGAAAAGGGTTTCAAGGTTTCTGGTTTTCTGGTGTTCCAGAAAAGGGGGCTCTGTGATCAAGAAAGTTGGTGACACTATAGATTCCTATTGCCTTCAGGAATATGAGAGCCAAGGTCGCTCATTGTTGGTCAAATAACTTTGAAAATATGATATATATGTTTGCTCACTTATAGTGTGCATTGGGTGTGGGAGAGAGGCTGTAAGCAGGCAGGGTCATTATAGCCTAAGGCTTAGTTTCAAAACTAAGATTTTCCCCACACCCTAGACTGTTGCATGATAGGGGTGGTGCACTCTTATGAGGAATCCCATTTATGCCTCAGATAAGTGACTTTGTATCAGAGACTTCCTTATTTGTAGATTGGCTTAAAGGATGGATTTCTACACTATAAAATGGGCAGATTGGGGCTTCCTCTCCCTCTTGGTTCCTGAGATTAGCATTAGAGAGGAGAGCAGAGAAAGGTCATGTGGAGGCAAGTAGAATCAGCCAAGATGGTGGAGTTCTGAAGAAGAAGCCAATTTGTGCAGAGAGAAGGAGATGGGAAACAGAGGTTGTAAGGCCAGGAGCCACCATTGTGGCCATTCACATGCAGGTTCCCATTGGATTCGGGCTGACGGTGAAGAAATGGCAGAGTCGAAGGATGGTAGGCCATTCTGTTTATTGGTGTCTCACCAAGACAGGTAAACCACAAGAGAAGACAAGGGAGAAGCAGAAAACCAGCTTTTCCCATGGAGGGCAAGGGATCAGGGAGGCCCCTGCAATGGCGATAGCAGGAATTGAGAGCTCAAGCTACTGTTCTCTCCCACTTTATACCATAGAATCAAAACCTTTAATCCAATTATACAAACAAGGAAGTATCTGTATAATGGGATTCCTCAGGAGAGTGCACCACCCTACATTATCCAATCAGTCAAGGGTGTGGGGAAGAGCTTACTCTTAAAACCAAGCCTTAGGCCATAACGACCTGGCCTGCTTACGTTACAGCCTTTCCCCCACACCCATCCCAAGCATAAAGGCAAATAATATCTCCTGGGTGACGGACTTCCATGTGGGCAGCGCCATCTTTAACAAAGTGAGCATATTATATTTTCTGCCCAACAGAGGTGAATAAGGCTGGTGAGCTAGAAACCTTTGATTCTAGGAAACTCAGATAAGTCAGTGGCTTTGGAAGCCCTGAATGAAAAGGGAAGTGCTTTCCCACTGTGTGTATTTCTTGCCCTCCAGGTGTAAGCTAGGATAAAAGCTAATGGCCCACCAGTTCTTGGCTCCATTGTTTCATTACCATCTGTCCGATTCAAATGCAAACCTACATGTGCCAGGCAGCTGTGATGGTGGCCGTGGCTACTGGCTTTACACTCATGAAGGACTCTAAGTAGTCCCAGAGCACAGAGGTTTCTTTGGCCCAGAATTTTTTCATAGATCACAGAATTTTTTTGATACAGAACACAGTGGGAGACAGTAGAGAGCACTGGATTGTATCAAAGTCCTCCTGTTATAAAGTACTGTATTTCAGAGTCTGAAAGGCACTGCACCTCACTTCGAGTCCACGTAAAGACACCCAGTCCAGATGAATTTTGAAGAATTTTATTGAAGGAGGAAATTTGTTAAATATGCCGACCGCATATGTCTGACACAGGGCATAACAAGCCCAAATCGTGCACCCGAGTACATTTCAGAGGCTGGTTATATACTCTTTGACTACATACAGGTTGGGGGGCATGACAGCATGACATTATAATTAACAAGATTATAACATTTGTCTAGGAGATTTACAAAAAACATTAAAACTTTCAAGGTAATACAATCAAAGACTTTCACAAATCCTTTTAGTATCTATCTCTCCTCCTTTGCCTAGAGGTACACGTTAATCTCAGGATTCCAGGAAGGGAGGGAGAGCTAAGATTAGTGTAGGGTGGTATGTTAATTTTGTCTTTTATTGAAAGAGAAAGAGAGTTCTTTAGATAACCTTAATCCTTTCAGAGAACTTAAAACCAAATGACCCAAGATGTCCTTGTAAGTCAGGAGACTTCTATATTGCTTTTCCTCCATTTTCCAAAAAAAGGACAGGAAAGCCTGACCTTTTCTCCCAGAATATTAATATTAATTTGCAGCTTTTTGGAATCATACAACATTCCCCACTGGCTTTATGTCCTAAGTCAAATATTTGACTTAACTTACTGAAAAGCATGAGACTGTTATGTAGGGATAACAGTCTTGTTATAAGCCACACCCTTGACTTATAACATGTAACAAATATTTAACAGACAGCATTAAGTGTTGGGCAGATAAAATATATTATGCTCACTTTGTTAAAGATGGCGCTGCCCATGTGCAAGTTTTAAGAATAAGGTTTTCTCCACACCCTTGACTGATTGGATGATGTGGTGTGGTGCACTCTCATGAGAAATCCTCCCATTATGCCTCAGATAAGTGACTTTGTATCGGAGACTTCCTTGTTTGTAGATTGGATTAAAGGTTTTGAATCTACGCTATAAAGTGGGGCAGACCGGGAGCTTGCTCGCTCTTGGTTCCTGAGATTAGTATTAGAGAGGAGAGCAGATTAAGGCTACATGGAGGCCAGGAGAAGCAACCAAGATGGCGGAGTGCTGAGTGAGAAGCCAGTTTGTGCAGAGTTTGTGTAGAGAGAAGATGAGGAACAGAGATTGTTGGGTAGATAAAATATATTATGCTCACTTTGTTAAAGATGGTGCTGCCCATATGGAAGCCCATCACCCAGGTGATATTATTTGCCCTTATGCTTGGAATGGGTGTGGGGGAAAGGCTGTAATATAAGCAGGCCGGGTCGTTATGGCCTAAGGCTTGGTTTTAAGAGTAAGCTCTTCCCCACACCCTTGACTGATTGGATGATGTAGGGTGGTGATGTAGGGAGGAATCCCATTATACAGAGACTTCCTTGTTTGTATAATTGGATTAAAGGTTTTGATTCTGTGGTATAAAGTGGGAGAGACCAGTAGCTTGAGCTCTCTCTAGGTTCCTGGGTTCCTGAGATTAGTATTAGAGAGGAGAGCAGAGTAAGGCCACATGGAGGAGAGGAAGCAGCCAAAATGGCAGAGTGCTAAGGAAGAGTTTGTGCAGGAGGAGATGGAAAACAGAGGTGAATAAGTCTGGTGAGCTAGAAACCTTTGATTTTAGGAAACTCGGATAAGTCAGTAGCTTTGTGAGCACTGAATGTGTGGGTTTTGGAGCCCAGTGTGTGTTTTTGCTTGCCCGCCGGGTGCAAGCTAGAATTAAAGCTGATGGATCACCAGTTCTTGGCTCCTGTGTTTCATTACCGACTGTTCGAATCTAATGCGAACCTGCATGGGTCAGGTGGCTGTGATGGCGGCCACGACTACTGACTTTACAGAGGTGAGTAAGTCTGGTGAACTAGAAACCTTTGATTCTAAAAAACTTGGATAAGTCAGTAGCTTTGTGAGCACTGAATGAGTGGGTTTTGGAGCCCTGTGTGTGTTTTTGCTTGCCTGCCTGGTGCAAGTTAGAATTGAAGCAGATGGCTCACCAGTTTTTGGCTCTGTTGTTTCATTACCGACTGTCCAAATCTAATGTGAACCTGCAAAGGCCAGGTGGCTGTGATGGTGGCCTTGAGCACTGGCTTTATATTTGGTGTAGTCTGTGCAGGATTTGATACAGATCGGTATGGAGCCACCACCACCTTTGAGCGGTGGAATAGAGGACTGACTGCTGTTATGGTTCCTTATGGCTCTCCTTCTGGGGACCATAGGCTGGCTGACCTTTACAGCCATGCGTGAGGAAACCGAGAGCTCTATGGAAGAGGCTGCCTGGGCCCTGCAAACCAAGCAGTGGAAGGAGCTGGAGGAAGCACCGGAGGAGGAGGCCAAGCAAGTTTGCGAGATTTGCCTGGAAATGGAGCTGACGCTGGAGAAGAAATCACATGTTCATGAGTTGCAGCTTTCCCTGGATGTTGTGGAGAGCCAGCAGCAGAAGGAGGCCAGGGCTGAAGCTGAGGACCGGGCTGAGTCTGAAGTGGGGGCTGTAAAGCCCATGGAGCAGAAGACAGTGGCAGCCTGGGGCTCAAGCCCAGCAGTGGGAGCTGGCGTTTCCAGCTCCTATCCAGAAAATGAGGAGAATTGGGCTGGAGTTGTAATTCGCAGACTTCAGAAGGTAAACGGTGGCAGCTGCGGTGGGAGGATGAACAGATATCCCGGGAGCCAGGCATGCATTGCCGAGTGGCCACTGAAACGGCAGGGAGTGCCAGCTAAGCTGCTGATAGGTCTGCGATTTAGGAACATAGGGGTGAATGCCATCATGCTCCCCAGAGCAGAGATGGAAATTCTGACTGCCATTGCCATGTGCTCTTTCTTGGGACAGTGTGAGACCTGCCATGATGGCAGGAATGAGGGGGCAGGCTAATACCCCATGTGTATGGACTGATTTCCTGGACTATGACCGGAGTGAGCACTGGCTCATTTGTTAAATGGATTTACAGATTTTGGACAATGTGATATACCCTGATGGGAATGGGGGTGGCTTTGCTGGAGGCCCTCCTGCCCCAGGAAGCTTTTCCCATGGCTAGAAAGAAAACCGAGGACATTTTGCATTTTTGGCAAAGTGCTCAGAGACTGGTGAAATGTACCTTTGTAATTGTTGAAATTGTATGATTTGTCATATATTTGTAATTTGTGTAATGTACATAATTGCCTTGTACAGGGATGCCAGTGGTGTAGATTGTGGGTAGTAAAGTGAGCATAGGGGTGGATTGTTGGGCAGATAAAATATATTATGCTCACTTTTTTAAAGATGGTGCTGCCCATGTGCAAGTTTTAAGAGTAAGCCTTTCTCCACACCCTTGACTGATTGGATGATGTAGGGGGGTTCTTACATCATTTCTCATGAGGAATCCTCCCATTATGCCTCAGATAAGTGACTTTGTATCAGAGACTTCCTTGTTTGTAGATTGGATTAAATGTTTTGAATCTACGCTATAAAGTGGGGCAAACTGGGAGCTTGCTGGCTCTTGGTTCCTGAGATTAGCATTAGAGAGGAGAGCAGATTAAGGCCACGTGGAGGAGAGGAGAAGCAGCCAAGATGGCAGAGTGCTGAGTGAGAAGCCAGTTTGTGTAGAGAGAAGAAGATGGGGAACAGAGGTGAATAAGTCTGGTGAGCTAGAAACCTTTGATTCTAGGAAACTCGGATAAGTCAGTAGCTTTGTGAGCACTGAATGAATGGGTTTTGGAGCCCAGTGTGTGTTTTTGCTTGCCCACTGGGTGCAAGGTACAATGAAAGCTGATGGCTCACCAGTTTTTGGCTCCATTGTTTCATTACTGACTGTCCGAATCTAATGCGAACCTGCGTGAGCCAGGCTGTTGTGATAGTGGCCGTGGCCACTGGCTTTACAAATAGAAATATAGTTCACTAGAGAAACAAATGTTACTAATTGATTCCATATAAATTGTACAAACCTTTTGCAACTTATATAAAACTAATTGGCCTTTATAACAATTTACTTTTAGTTGGAACTCTTAATTTTAAAACTTTTAACCTTTAGTGACAATTAAGTTGGCTTTCTTTTTACCCTAGTTTTCCTTTTCCCCAAAGTCAGATTAAAAGAGAGTCCTTAGTAAGTTTCTTCATGCATTCGCCATACGTAAACCAACCAGCTTCCGGTTTGTGGTTGGAGTAAGGCATGCCAATTTTCTACCTTAGCAGCAGTGGGAGTTGTCAGGATCATGATGTGTGGACCCGTCCACATGAAAGTCAGTCCTTGGGTGATGTACTGGATCTCCTGATAATGCAGGAAGCACCTCTTCGACAGTCTTTTGAAGTTTGCTGAGTAACCCATAAATCTTGCAAGTACTTAGAAAAGGATGGTTACATTTCTTTTTACTATTTCATTCATGCATTTTACTTGCCTGGACCTTTTGGGTGCCTGTGGGCACAATGTAACTTCAAATTAGTTTCTAATTACTATTGGGTTCCTTTCCTACTAGCTTTGAGACTATGGATGTAAATGCAGGTCCAATACTAGAATGGGCAAGCTAAACCTGGAAAGAATTCTATATAGCAACTTCCTAACAATTGTTACTGTAGCCTATTTTAGAAGAAAAAGCTTTTATTTATCAATTATTTATTAAAGTCTATTTTAAACCTTTACCTGGGAAAGCCTTTTTCCTGTTTTTTGTTTGTTTGTCTGTTTTTTATGATTTTTCTATTTTGCTTAGCATTCACTTGGATACAAACTAAATACTCAGATATTAGGCCTTCTATAATAGATTCTAAGTTTGGCTTTTCTAATTATCTTTTTCTTGTTGGAAAAATCTTTTTCTAATTGGTTTCGAATAAACCTTTGGCAATAAGGGTTCTAAAAAACCCCACTGGTTTTGGGTGGCATCTATTCATTTGAACAATAAAAATCAAATAGCTAATGTTAACAAATACTATAACAAGTGTCCTCATACAATAAAATGACTAAAGCCTACTAGATTAAACAAAAATAAAGTTCTAATCAATATAACAGGGTTCAAAATGTTCTTAACATGTTAACGTAATTTTACAAAGTCTATGTTGACACTATCACTGCTTTATATCATTTGCAAATGTAATTCAATCTTACTTTATACTAAAAAATGTCCCAAAGAGCGGGAGTCACATATATTCAGGAAAAGTCCATGAGGCACTGGAACTGTGGTCATGTGTCTACACTCTGCAGCTAGAGTTAAAGTCCTAATGATTAATGTTTCTAGCGGGAATAAGGAATAGGTCCCAGCCTACAATAGGCAGGGGGCATTGAGACAAGAGGAATAAAGGAGACTATATATTAAACAAAGTGACAGAAATTAGACTGTAAATAGCCACAGTAGAGATCTTTGAGGGATAAATAAAACTTAAATATTCAGGCAAGGCATAGTAGATGGCCCTCGTGTTTACAAGAAATGAGATCAGTTTACCTGGCACTTGGAAGAAATACCTTAGGCTCATAAACAACGTCATTAGATGAGTTCAACGGCCCTGGGCACATTTTAGCCTTCAGTGGCAAGTCGCAGCAGACTGGGCAAAGTCAGGTCACAGTTAGCTGAAAAGGGTTGGAAGCGACTGAACCCTCCCTCCATGGAATAAGGGGGCAGCTTACCTTCTTGTGTCCCTTTTTCCACAGCAAAGGCATGTCCCTCAGTGGGGCCAAGAAGCCTGACAGACTTTTGCTCAATGACCTTTCTTTCCACTCTTGAAGCAGAGCCCTGATGGAATTCTATGAAGCATTTTAAGGGTATATGCCAAGAACTGGTATTTTCCTGATCTCTTTTGGGCTCTATTTGCCTTTTCTGTTACTATCTTGCTCATTATAGACCTTAAAAGCCATGTTCAGAAGATCTCACTGAGGGGTTTGAGAGCCTTTTCTATCTATATAAACTCTTGGAGAAAGACAAAAGCAGCGTTATTAACTAGATTAAATTAAGAAAAAAAGGTTTTTGGTGTGTAAGTCCAGTAGTTGCAGCCACCATCAAAGCCGCCTGGCTCATGCAGGTTCGCATTAGATTTGGACAGTCGGTAATGAAACAACGGAGCCAAGAACTGGTGAACCATCAGCTTTAATTCTACCTTGCACCCGGCGGGCAAGCAAAAACACACACAGGGCTCCAAAACCCACTCATTCAGTGCTCACAAAGCTACTGACTTATCCGAGTTTCCTAAAATCAAAGGCTTCTAGCTCACCAGACTTATTCACCTCTGTTTCCCATCTCCTTCTCTCTACACAAACTCTGCACAAACTGGCTTCTACCTCAGCACTCCACCATCTTGGCTGCTTCTCCTCTCCTGCACATGGCCTTAATCTGCTCTCCTCTCTAATACTAACCTCAGGAACCAAGAGCGCAAGCTACTGGTCTGTCCCACTTTATAATGTAGAAATCCAAACTCTTAATCCAATCTACAAACAAGAAAATCTCTGATACAAAGTCACCCATGTAAGGCATAATGGGATTCCTCAGGAGAGTGCACCACCCCACATCATCCAATCAGTCAAGGGTGTGGGGAAAAGCTTACTCTTAAAACAAAGCGTTAAAATTTAACCAAGGAGGTTAAGGACTTCTACTCGGAAAATTATAAAACATTGGTAAAAGAAATCAAGGAAGATACAAACAAGTGGAAGCATATACCATGCTCATGGCTAGGAAGAATAAACATCATTAAAATGTCTATATTACCCAAAGCAATTTACAAATTCAATGCAATACCAATTAAAATACCAATGATATACTTCAAAGATATAAAACACATATTCCAAAAATTTATATGGAATCAAAAAAGAACACGAATAGCCTCAGCAATCTTAAAAAGAAAAAATAAAGGAGGAGGTATCACTCTTCCAGATATCAAGGTTTACTATAAGGCCATCATACTCAAGACAGCCTGGTACTGGCACAAGAACAGGCACATAAATCAATGGAACAGAACAGAGGACCCAGAAATAAACCCACAGCTTTATGGACAACTGATATTTGACAAAGGAGGAAAGAGTATACAATGGAGTAAAGACAGCCTCTTTAACAAATGGTGTTGGGAAAATTGGACATCTACCTGCAAAAAAATGAAACTAGACCATCAACTTACACCATTCACAAAAACAAACTCAAAATGGTTAAAAGACTTAAATGTAAGTCGTGAAACCATAAGCATCTTAGAAGAAAACATAGGCAGCAAGCTCTCCGACATCTGTAGCAGCAATATATTTGCCGACTTATCTCCACCGGCAAATGAAATAAAAGGCAAGATAAACAAATGGGACTATATCAAATTAAAAAGTTTTTGCACAGCTAAAGACAATAAGAACAGAATAAAAAGACAAACCACACAATGGGAGAACATATTCGACAGCACGTCTGATAAGGGGTTAATAACTAAAATTTATAAAGAACTTATAAAACTCAACACCAGGAAGACAAACAATCCAATCAAAAAATGGGCAAAAGAAATGAATAGAAATTTCTCCAAAGAGGACATACAGATGGCCAATAGGCATATGAAAAAATGCTCAACATCACTAATTATTAGAGAAATGCAAATTAAAACCACAATGAGATATCACCTCACACCAGTCAGAATGGCACTCATCAGCAAAACAACACAGAATAAGTGCTGGCGGGGTTGTGGAGAAAAGGGAACCCTTCTGCACTGCTGGTGGGAATGCAGACTGGTGCAGCCACTATGGAAAACAGTTTGGAGATTCCTCAAAAAATTAAAAATCGAACTGCCTTTTGACCGAGCTATCCCACTTATAGGAATATACCCTAAGAACACCTTAGCACTGTTCGAAAAGAAGAAATGCGCCCCCATGTTCGTGGCAGCATTGTTCACAATAGCGAAGATCTGGAACCAGCCCAAGTGTCCGTCAGAAGACGAGTGGATTAAAAAGCTGTGGTACATATATACTATGGAATACTACTCAGCCATAAGAAATTATGACATCGGATCATTTATAACAAAATGGATGGTCCTTGATAACATTATACTAAGTGAAATAAGTAAATCAGAAAAAAAGAAAAACTGAGAACAGCATGATTTCATACATAAGTGGGACATAAAAGTGAGACTATGAGACATGGACAAGAGAGTGGTGGTTATGGGGTGGGGGGAGGGAGGGAAGGGTGGGATAGGGAGGAGGGGAGGGACACAGGGAAAACCAGATAGAAGGTGACAGAGGACAATTTGACTTTTGGTGACGGGTATGCAACACAATTGAATGATAAGATAACCTGGAGATGTTTTCATTAAAAAAAATAAAATTAAAAACACAAAAAAAACACAAAGCCTTAGGCTATAATGACCTTACAGCCTTTTCCCCACACCCATTCCAATCATAAGAGCAAATAATATCACCTGGGTGACGGGCTTCCATGTGGGCAGTGCCATCTTTAACGAAGTGAGTATATTATATTATATCTGCCCAACAGAAGGGAAAGGATGAGGCAGCTGGAGGGCCTGTCTCTGATAATATCATTCCCTATAATCCTGTTACTCATGATCCCATCACTTATTCTGGAATTTCAATTCATTTCAAAGAACTGATAGCCAGCAAGCTCTACACCTGTGGTTTGTTAGTTTCTAAATCATTTTTATCTGGTCTTGTTCTTTTTCTAAGATTTTTCTAAAGCAAGGTTTTAATCTTTAATGCTATTTCTACCCTGTATTTTCCAAGTGGATAAAACTTCTTTTGGTCAGTAGGAGGATTTCTGAAACTAGTTTGTATTCTACCCTATGTCTAGTCACTTCACCCTTAGTTGTCCCTGCCAATATACTCTAGCACCCTCCCCCACTGCTCCACCCATAGCACATCCTGGCCCTGCATTTCTCTCACCCAACCCACTTACTTGTCAGCCCTTCATCCCAGAGGCTGAGGAAACACTTCAAACTGTCCAGAGAGAAGGCAGGAATTAGCACAGCAAGAATGATAAGACAGACAATTAACTAGCATTGGAATAAATAGTGTTTGACTATAGAGGACACAAGACAAGAAGTGGGAACTAAGAGAAGAGAATAATTTCTTCAGGGGAGAAGTCAAGTAGAGTGCCCTGAAGCTAGAGGTCTTTGGATCCAAGAAAAGAGATTTCATGTTGTTGGGTAGATAAAATATATTATGCTCACTTTGTTAAAGATGGCGCTGTCCACATGCAAGTACGTTGATAGTAATGTGTTTTGGGGGACAGGCTGTGGTCAGGCCAGGTCGTAATAGCATATGCCTTAGTTTTAAGAGTAAGCTTTTCTCCACACCCTTGACTGATTGGATGATGTAGGGTGATGCACTCTCATGAGGAATCCCATTGTGCCTCAGATAGAGACACCCAGTCCAGATGAATTTTGAAGAGTTTTATTAAAGGAGGAAATTTGTTAAATATGCCAGCTACATATATCTGACACAGGGCATAAAAGGCCTAAATAGTGCACCCGAGTACATTTCAGAGGCTAGTTATATACTCTTTGACTACATACAGGTTGGGGGGCATGACAGCATGACCATTAACAAGATTGTAACATTTGTCTAGGGGATTTATAAAAAACGTTAAAACTTTCTGTCCGGTAGCACCCTCCGGGCAGGGGCCGGAAAGTCACTCACATCTTTGGCATTTCTGCAATTACTAACCTTTAGCACACACACCCTGTCCAAAACCACAATAGAAATTCCTCAACCATTAACATCCCTGGTTGCACAAGACACCTGCAGGCCTAAACCGCAGTGGAAATTCCCCAACCAACCTGTAGGGGTATAAAAATCTCAAACCCCACCAGTTAGGCGCAGCTTCTGGGGCTCCCATTCCGAGTCTGCGAAGCCACCCGGAGTCCTCCCAATAAAGCCTGACTTTTGTTCATCTGGCTGTTTCGGCTCTTAGTTCGTTCATCTGTGGCACCTGGCAATCTTTCATTTGGTGCCGAAACCCAGGAGAAGGGCTTTGTGACCTGCCCCGGCCCCCACAGGCCAGAGCGAGAGTCCCCCTTCTCTCTCCTCCTGCCTCGTGCCGCCCGTAGCTTTGAATTTGGAGTTCCCTGCGAGTGTGACTTTCAACCGTGAGTAATTTGATTCTCTCCCTCTGTCTCACTGGACCCCTCTGTCTCCGCCAGGGACTCTCATCCTAGACTCAGCTGCGCCGAGAAGTCCACCCCACGCCGACTCCTGGAGTCTTAATAGGGGGTCCGATTGAAAGGGACGCCTTTCACTCATTCCTCTATTCCTGTCCGGAGACGGATATTTGGAAGGGATGCCTCCCTCATATCCTTTCTCCTCCGACACGTAGGGGTCCAAAGGACTACTAAATTATGGGGAACTCCAAATCCAAAATAGACCCAAAAACTCCTCTAGGATGTGTTTTTATAAATTTTTCCAAATTGGGATACACTCAGACACTTCTCAGTAAGAAACTCATCTTTCTGTCACAGGTCGCCTGGCCTCAATACACCCTAGATAACCGGTCTCACTGGCCTCCTATGGGTACTTTTGACTTTAACGTACTCCGGGACCTAGACAATTGTAAAGCCAGTAGTCGCGGCCAGGATCACAGCCGCCTGACCCATGCAGGTTCGCATTGGATTTGAACAGTCGGTAATGAAACACAGGAGCCAAAAACTGGCGAGCAATCAGCTTTAATTCTAGCTTGCACCCGGCGGGCAAGCAAAAACACACACTGGGCTCCAAAACCCACACATTCAGTGCTCACAAAGCTACTGACTTATCCGAGTTTCCTAGAATCAAAGGTTTCTAGCTCACCAGACTTATTCACCTCTGTTCCCCATCTACTGCACAAACTCTGCACAAACTGGCTTCTTCCTCAGCACTCTGCCATCTTGGCTGCTTCTCCTGGCCTTCACATGGCCTTAATCTGCTCTTCTTTCTCATACTAACCTCCGGAACCAAGAGAGAGATCAAGCTACTGGTCTCTCCCACTTTATACTGTAGAATCAAAACCTTTAATCCAATTATACAAACAAGGAAGTCTCTGTATAATGGGATTCCTCAGGAGAGTGCACCACCCCACATCATCCAATCAGTCAAGAGTGTGGGGAAGAGCTTACTCTTAAACTAAGCCTTAGGCTATAATGACCCGGCCTGCCCGCAGCCTGTTCCAGAACACACATTAATATCAACGAACTTCCATGTGGGCAGCGCCATCTTTAACAAAGTGAGCATAATATATTTTATCTGCCCAACAATCCACCCTTATGCTCACTTTACTACCCACAATCTACACCACCGGCATTCTTATACAAAAAAATTAAGTACATTACACAAATTACAGCAATAGCATAAATCATACAATTTCAACAATTACAAAGATACATTTCACCAGTCTCTGAGCACTTTGTCAAAAGCGCAAAATGTCCTCGGCCTTTTCTCTAGCCATGGGAAAAGCTTCCCGGGGCAAGAGGGCCTCCAGCAAAGCCATCCCCACCCCCATCAGGGTATTTCACATTGTCCAAAATTTGTAAGTCCATTCAACAAAGGAGCTTGTGCCCATCCGGTCATAGTCCAGGAAATCAGTCCACACACATAGGGCTTTAGCCTCCCCCCTCATTCCTGCCATCATGGCAAGTCTCACACTGTCCTAAAGAAAAGCATATGGCAATGGCAGTCAGCATTTCCATCTCTACTCTGGGGAGCATGATGGCATCCACCCCTATGTCCTAAAATCGCAGACCTACCAGCAGTGTAGCTACTCCTTGCTGCTGGGCTCTCACCTTCTAGAGGCTGCGGATCACAATTCCAGACCAATTCTACTCATCCTCCAAAGAGGAACTGAAAACACCAGCTCCTGCTGCTGGGCTCGAGGTCCGGGCCACCACTGCCTTCTGCTCAGCAGGCCTTGCAGCTCCAGCCCTGGCCACAGCCCCAGCCCTGGCCTCAGGCCTGGCCTCATGCCGCTGCTGGCTCTCCACAACATCCAGAGCAATCTCTAACTCACGAACCTGTGATTCCTTCTCCGGCAGCTGCTCCATTTCCAGGTGAATCTCGAAAACCTGGTCAGCCTCCTCCGGTGCTTCCTTCAACTCCAGGGTCAGCATCTCTTTCTCCCACATTTCCTCCAGCTCCTTCCACTGCTCGCTTTGCAGGTACTGGGCAGCCTCTTTCATAGAGCTCTCAGTTTCCTCACACATGGCTGTAAAAGTCAGCCAGCCTACAGTCCCCCAAAAAACAGCTATGGGAAATCAAAACAGCAATCACTCCTCTACTCCACCACTCAAAGGTGGTGGTGGCTCCATGGCGATCTGTTTCAAATCCTGCCACAGACTATGCCAAATGTAAAGCCAGTAGTCGTGGCCAGGATCATTGCCGCCTGACCCGTGCAGGTTCGCATTGGATTCGAACAGTCGGTAATGAAACACAGGAGCCAAAAACTGGCGAGCAATCAGCTTTAATTCTAGCTTGCACCTGGCGGGCAAGCAAAAACACACACTGGGCTCCAAAACCCATACATTCAGTGCTCACAAAGCGACTGACTTATCCGAGTTTCCTAGAATCAAAGTTTTCTAGCTCACCAGACTGATTCACCTCTGTTCCCCATCTACTCCTGCACAAACTCTGCACAAACTGGCTTCTTCCTCGCACTCTGCCATCTTGGCTGCTTCTCCTGGCCTTCACGTGGCCTTAATCTGCTCTTCTTTCTCATACTAACCTCTGGAACCAAGAGAGAGATCAAGCTACTGGTCTCTCCCACTTTATACTGTAGAATCAAAACCTTTAATCCAATTATACAATCAAGGAAGTCTCTGTATAATGGGATTCCTCAGGAGAGTGCACCACCCTACATCATCCAATCAGTCAAGGGTGTGGAGAAGAGCTTACTCTTAAACTAAGCCTTAGGCTATAATGACCCGGCCTGCCCCCAGCCTGTTCCAGAACACACATTAATATCAACGAACTTCCATGTGGGCAGCGCCATCTTTAACAAAGTGAGCATTATATATTTTATCTGCCCAACAACAATTTTTTGCCGGCACACTGGAAAAGACTCTGAGGCCCCATATATTCAGGCTTTCTGGGATCTTCGTTATCTCCCCGATCTCTGCTCCTACTGTTTTACTCTCCAAATTCTTCTAGCCCAGACCTCCCCTTCCCCCAAGGCTCCATCCCAAGACTCCCCTCCTTACTCTCAACCTGATGACCTTCCCGACAACCTATCTCCTCCACCGGCTCTCCCCCGGGAGAACCCTCCAGACCTGGGCCAGACTCCGGCTCCTTCAGCCCCTCTGGCTCCTTCCACCCCTCTGGTTCCTTCTGCCCCACCTCCCGCCAACCCTCTCCCCTCTCCCATCGCAGCTCATACCAGGTCGCACAGCCCCCAATCGTCATCCGTTGTCCTCGCCCCTCTTCGCGAAGTAGCTGGGGCAGAGGGCCAAGTTCTGGTACATGTCCCCTTCTCTCGCCAAGACCTCTCACAAATTGAGAAACGGCTAGGATGTTTCTCGGCTGACCCCTCAACCTACATTAAGGAATTCCGGTACTTGACTCAGACATATGACCTGACCTGGCATGACATTAAAGTAATTTGTACCTCCACTCTTACCCCTGAGGAACATGAACGCATCCTCACTGCCGCCACACAGCAGGCAGACAGGGACCACCTAGTAGATGACCAGATCCCCCTTGGCACAGAGGCGGTCCCCGGGGAAGACCCCAATTGGAGTTATCAACCTGGCCAAGGGTCCAACATCCCTCATTGAAAACTTATGCTCTGATACCTAATCAGAGGTATGGATGCAGTTTCTAACAAGGTTGTAAATTATGATAAACTGAAGGAAATTACCCAACACCCTGAAGAAAACCCAGCCCTTTTCCTAAACCGCCTTCAAGAGGCCCTTGTTCGTTATACCCGCCTAGACCCGGGGTCTCGCAATGGGGCCACAGTCTTAGCCTCTCACTTTATCTCTCAGTCAGCCCCAGATATTAGGAAAAAACTAAAAAAGGCTGAAGAGGGCCCTGAGACCCCCATCCAAGACCTGGTAAAAATGGCTTTTAAAGTTTTTAACGCCCGAGAGGAAACGGCTGAAGCAGCCCGGGAGCCACGGTTACAGCAGAAGATTAGTCTCCAGACCCAAGCCTCGGTAGCGGCCCTCCGGCCGGTAGGGCCAACCTCCAAGGGAGGACAGCGCACACCACTGGGCACTTGCTTTAAATGTGGCAAAGAGGGCCACTGGGCCAAAGCCTGTCCGCAACCAAGGCCCCCCACCAAGCCTTGCCCACAATGCAAACTAATGGGCCACTGGAAGTCGGACTGCCCGACCCTGGCTCAGCCTTTGGCAGCTCAATGCTGGGGAGCTGAGAACCAGGCATTTCCGGCCTCAGAACTGCTGGGCTTGATAGACGACTGAGGGGGCCCTGGCTCTCCGACTCCGGTTACCCTCACCGAGCCCAGGGCTACGCTCCAGGTAGCGGGTAAGTCTGTTTCCTTTTTAATAGACACGGGGGCTACCTACTCTGTCCTTCCCTCTCATTCGGGCCTTACAGTTCCTTCCCAGGTCTCGGTCATGGGAATCGACGGATCACCCTCGACCCCACGGCGGACAACCCTCCTTAACTGCCTATTTGAGGGTCACCCATTCTCTCACTCCTTTCTAGTCATACCCTCTTTGCCGGTTCCCCTCCTGGGGAGAGAGATTTTGTCCAAACTCCAGGCAAGCATTTCATTCTCCCCCAGGCAAGCCTTCCTATTAGCACTGGTGCCAGATCCTGACCTCAGACCTGACTCGAACCCCAGAGTCCAGCTTCTACCTGGAGTCGACCCTAAGGTCTGGAATACGAATACTCCCTCTGTAGCCTCCCTACAGAGACAAATAACTTTTCTCGCCCAAGTCTCGTTACAGAATCGGCGAGCCATGGACCTCCTTACGGCCAAGCATGGGGGCACCCGTGTCTTCCTGCGGGAAGAATGTTGCTACTACATCAACGAATTCGGCCTTTTAGAGACCAGGGTAGAAGCCCTCCACAAACTCAGCTCTGATCTCCAGAAGCAAAAATTCTCAGCAGAAGCCTCTTCTTGGTGGGACTCCTCCATGTATTCTTTATTAGCTCTACTCATAGGACCCATTTTCATAATTGGACTAATCTTACTGATTACCCCTTGTCTTTTTCGGTTCCTGCAGACCCAATTTCAGGAGATCACCAGGATAGCGGTCAACCAAATGATGCTGCAACAGTACCAACCCCTGCCCACCATAGGGATAGGGACTGGTCTGGCTCTTTCCTACCCCTCCCCAGCTCCGCCCCCGTACAGCAGGAAGTAGCCAGATAAGACCACGTCGCCCCACTCCCTATACCAAAGAACCAGGAATGTCCGGTAGCACCCTCCGGGCAGGGGCCAGAAAGTCCCTCACATCTTTGGCATTTCTGCAATTACTAACCTTTAGCACACACACCCTGTCTGAAACCACAATAGAAATTCCTCAACCATTAACATCCCTGGTTGCGCAAGACACCTGCAGGCCTAAACCGCAGTGGAAATTCCCCAACCAACCTGTAGGGGTATAAAAATTTCAAACCCCACCAGTTAGGTGCAGCTTCTCGGGCTCCCATTCCGAGTCTGTGAACCCACCCAGAGTCCTTCCAATAAAGCCTGACTTTTGCTCATCTGGCTGTATCGGCTCTTCGGCTCTTCGTTTGTTCATCGGTGGCACCCGGCAATCTTTCACTTTCAAGGTAATACAATCAAAAACATTCACAAATCCTTTTAGTATCTATTTCTCCTCCATTGCCTAGAGGTACACGTTAATCTCAGGATTCCAGGAAGGGAGGGAGAGCTAAGATTAGTGTAGGGTGGTATGTTAATTTTTTATTTTTATTGAAAGAGAAAGAGTTCTTCAGATAACCTTAATCCTCAGGAAACTTAAAACTAAATGACCCTAGTTGTCCTTGTAAGTCAGGAGACTTCTATATTGTTTTTCCTCCATTTTCCAAAGAAAGGACAGAAAAACCTGACCTTTTCTCCCTGAATATTAATAATAATTTGCAGCTTTTTGGTACCTTACAACACTCCTAACTCCAGACACTAATATTTGTTGCAGGAGAGCAAAACCTCGGAGGACTGACATTCAGATAACCATAAGAGGAAAAAGAGAATTTATTAATACAAGCCAGTGAAGCATGCGGGACTATAGCTCCAAGGACTTGTGCTCCCCGAAATTAGATTTCTTACATTTTATATAACCTTTACAGAACACAAGTTCACATTCATGTGTTTTGTAATTCCTTTGTCATCAATCACATGATTTCAGGATGAGAGGGAGTTTTCAGGATGCCAGAGGATAATCATTTGTAAATCGCCCATTAAAGAGAAAGAAAGGGGAGAGGAAAGGGCTACTCAAATCTCCCTTCCCTCTCCTACATTTCTGGCTGTTTTACCTTCTTTCACCCAGATGTGGAGAAGCGAGGGGGTCCAAGTCTCCTTCCTCCTTCTATTCAAAACCTTTTAAGTATAAAAACCTCTTCATTTACAATATAAATGCCCTTCCTAAGCAGGAATATGATCAGTCATTGTTGGACAGATAAAATATATTATGCTCATTTTCTTGAACATGGTGCTGCCCACATGGAAGCCTGTCACCCAGGTGATTGCTTGGGATGGGTGTGATTATGTTAATTTGTGTTGGGTGAGGGCTTTCATGCCAAAAGATTTTAAAAGGAAAAGAGGGATTATGTTCTAGGAGGAGAGAGCAGAGAAAGGAGAGCAGAGAAGGGTCATGTGGAAGAGAGGAGAGGCAGCCAAGATGGCAGAGTGCTAAAGGAGAAGCCAGTTTGTGCAGAGTTTGTGCTAGAGAAGGAGATGGGGAACAGAGGTGAATAAGTCTGGTGAGCTAGAAGCCTTTGATTCTAAGAAACTCGGATAAGTCAGTAGCTTTATGAGCACTGAATGAGTGGGTTTTGGAGCCCAGCGTGTATTTTTACTTGCCCACCAAGTGCAAGCAAGGATTAAAGATAATGGCCCAATATCCTCTGACTCTGCTGTTTCTTTATCGTCTGTCCAAATCCAATGGGAACCTGCATGTGCATGGTCACAATTGCGGCTCCTGGCCATAAAACTGGCATAGTTTGCAGCGAGATTCGGAGATCGGTATAGGGCCACAACCTTTGAGCAGTGGAGTAGAGGACTGGCTGCTGCTATGATTCCCCATGGCTGTTCTTTTGGGGACCATAGGCTGGCTGACATTTACAGCCCTGTGTGAAGAAACTGAGAGCTCTGTAGAAGAAGGTGCCTGGGACCTGCAAACTGAGCAGTGGAAGGAGCTGAAGGAAACATGGGAGAAAGAGATGCCGACCCTGGAGCTGGAGGAAGCGCTGGAGGAGGAGGCCGACCAAGTTTGCGAGATTCACCTGGAAAGGAATTCGCTGGAGAAGGAATCACAGGTTCGTGAGTTGGAGATTTCACTGGATGTTGTGGAGAGCCAGCAGCGGCATGAGGCCGGGCCTGAGACCTGGGCCAGAGCTACGGCCAGGGCTGGAGCTGCAAGGCCCATGTAGCAGAAGCCAGTGGTGGCCTGGGGCTCAAACCCAGCAGCAGGAGCTGGAGTTCTCAGTTTCTGTTTGGAGGATGAGGAGAATTGGGCTGGAGTTGTGATTCGCAGACTCCAGAAGGTAAATGGCGGCAGCTGCGGAGGGAGGATGAACAGATATCCCAGGAGCCAGGCACGCATAGCCGAGTGGCCACTGGAATGGCAGAGAGTGCCTGCTAAGCTGCTGGTGGGTTCACTGACATTTTGGGACATAGAGGTGGATGCCATCATGCTCCCCAGAGCAGAGATGGAAATGCTGACTGCCATTGCCACGTGCTCCTCTTTGGGCAGTGTAAGACCTGCCAGGACAGCAGGGATGGGTGGGTGGGTGGGGCTGAGGCCCCAGGTGCATGGACTGATTCCTGGACTATGACCAGAGTGGGCACTGGCTCCTTTGTTGGATGGAATTGCAAATTTTGGACAATGTGAAATACCCTGATGGGGCTGGGGAGCAGCTTTGCTGGAGGCCCTCCCTTGCCCCGGGAAGCCTTTCAAAAGGCAAGAAAGAAGGCCGAGGACATTTTGCGCTTTTGGCAAAGTGCTCAGAGACTGGTGAAGTGTATCTTTGTAATTGTTGAAATCGTATGATTTGTCATGTTGTAATTTGTGTAATGTGCCTAATTTCCTTGTACAGTGATGCTGCTGGTGTAGATTGTGGGTAGTAAAATGAGCATAGGGGTGGATTGTTGGGCAGATAAAATATATTATGCTCACTTTGTTAAAGATGGCACTGCCCACATGAAAGTTTGTCACCCAGGTGATTGCTTGGGATGAGTGTGATTATGTTAATATGTGTTTGGGGAGGACTTTTGTGCCAAAACGTTTTAAAAGGAAGAGAGATCATGTTGTTCTGGGAGAACAGGGATTACATTCTAGGAGGAGAGCAGAGAAAGGAGGGCAGAGAAGGGCCACATGTAGGAGAGGAGAGGCAGCCAAGATGGCGGAGTGCTGAGGAAGAAGCCAGTTTGAGCAGAGTTTATCCAGGAGAAGGAGATGGGGAACAGAGGTGAATAAGTCTGGTGAGCTAGAAACCTTTAATTCTAGCAAACTCGGATAAGTCACTAGCTTTATGAGCACTGAATGAGTGGGTTTTGGAGCCCAGTGTGTATTTTTACTTGCCTGCCAGGTGCAAGCTAGTATTAAACATAATGACCCACCAGTTCCTGGCTCCGTTGTTTCATTACCGTCTATATGAATTTAATGCGAACCTGCACAGGCCAGGCAGCTGTGATGGTGGCCGTAACTACTGGCTTTTACAGCCATCTTGAGCTGTTGTAAATTAAGTATAAAAATCATATTTACAAACTCTCTCTGAATGCTTGGCCTAAATTAAAAAATATCCTTGAAGCCTCTTATCTCAAGCGGGGTTTTCTCCTCACCCTGAGGGCGAGCTCTCAGAATTTGGGACAGAGAGACTGGTTTTTCAGCGATGGTAACAATATCTGATAATTGCACGTTAGAAGCTTTCCTTCCCTCCTCTCTCCCATAGGAAACTAAACCACAGGGAAAAAATATTTTGGCCTCACATGGAAATAAACAGCTGGAGCTGATGAATTCCAGAAGCAAGTGTTCTTTTTGCATGTGAGCATCTATGAGAGAGAAAGAGAGAGAGAGAAAACACACAGAGGCTATGTAAATATAATTATTTCCAAGAAGAGTAACATTTTCCATTAGGTAGCAGGAGAGGTCAGTATGAGGCCAGCTGTCCAAATATGATGCTGATTCCCTTGAGTCAGCAAAGTATATTTAAAAAGGGGGGGGGATCTTTAGGACAGAAATTTCTTGTCACACATTCTAGCAAGTATTGGCACATATATGGGATATCACATTTAGAGATGTGGTTTTCAAACTTTTTTTTTCAAAGCTAAGTCTAATAAGAAGTTACATGAAATAAAAATGTTTTAATTTTATTTGTTCTTCCAACCATCTTTTAGAGGCAGGACTCTTCAAAAGAACCCTGTGGTGACTTCTCTGTGATCCCTATTTAATCTGCCTGATGGAACCAAGTTTTTCTCTGCATTCTTTAAAGGGCCGCTGGCCCATGGTGGGTCTTGCCCCACTTGCAACCGCCCAGGTTCCTTTTACAAAGGAAATTTTTTTTAGAGTCCCTTTCACCCTTGCTCCCTCCCACAGGCAGCCTCCTGTGGTGCCTTCAGGAAACCATAGGAATCTAGACTGGAAACCAGTGGTCCATGGTCTGGAAGCCCCAGTGTTGTCTTCAGACTCCAGACTTCTCCATCACCTGGGCACTTATTGGGTGCCAGTGACAATTTAAGAGGCAGATGGAAAGTGTTTACTCCTGAATGCTTCTTCCTCCTGCTCATTCTGAATCCTGGAGGAGGCTTTCTGAAAGGTCATTTGCGTATTCTCAGCTCCCACCCCAGCAGCAGTTCTTCGTGGGCCACCCAGGAGAGCCAGTACTGAGGTTGTGCCTTCTCTCTGGGCCTCAGCCTTGATGCCCTAGCCTTCCCAGCAGCAGGGATGTCAGGCGGGGGCCTCACAAAGGCAAACAAAAGTTAACAATGAGCCTAACACCACCACCTGTCTGGATGGACATTGGAAGCTCAGGTAAGCTTTTGTGCCTATGTGTCCCCATTGCTGGAATTGTAGTAAGGTACCAAAAAGCTACAAAACTAATATTAATATTTTAGGAAAAGAAATGTGAAAGTTTCCTGGCTTGCAGAAACGTACTGTGTAGGAGGCTTCCTTCTACTAGGAAATTTAGAAAGCATTTTATTAATTTGAGCTAGGCATGCCGAGAGATTTTGTAAATATGATTTTTTATACAAACCAGGATGACTGATAGCATTGTATTGTAAATGAAGAGGGGAAGGAGATTTAGATTCCCTCCCCCCCCCCCACACACACACACCTGTAAGGAAGCAGATAACTAGCTAGCCAGGTGCAGGAAGGGAGAGAATGAGAAAAAACCTTTTCTTATTTGATGAGCCATTTGCAGGCATTTATCCCCTAGCACCATGGAAACTACCCCTTCCCTCCTTAAAACATATAATTAATATATATATATATATATATATATATATATATATATATATATATATATATATATATATATATATATGTTGGGCAGATAAAATATAATATGCTCACTTTGTTAAAGATGGCGCAGCCCACATGGAAGCCCGTCACCCAGGTAATATTATTTGCCCTTGTGCTTGGGATGGGTGTGGGGGAAAGGCTGTAATGTAAGCAGGCCAGGTTGTTATGACCTAAAGCTTGGCTTTAAGAGTAAGCTCTTCCCCACACCCTTGACTGATTGGATAATGTGGGGTGGTGCACTCTCCTGAGAAATCCCATTATACAGAGATTTCCTTGTTTGTATAATTGGATTAAAGGTTTGGATTATCTATGCTATAAAATGGGAGAGACCAGTAGCTTGAGCTCTCTCGGTTCCTGCTATCCCCATTGCAGGGGCCTCCCTGATCCCTTGACCTCCATGGGAAAAGCTGGTTTTCTGCTTCTCCCTTGTCTTCTCTTGTGGCTTGCCTGTATTGGTGAGACACCAATAAACAGAATGGCCTACCATCCTTCGAGTCTGCCATTTCTTCACCGTCAGCCCGAATCCAATGGGAACCTGCATGTGAATGGACACGATGGCGGCTCCTGGCCTTACAACTGGCGTAGTTTGCAGCAGGATTCGGAGATCGGTATGGGGCCACCACCCCTGAGGGGTGGGGTAGAGGACTGGTTGCAGTTCTGGCTTCCCATGGCTATCCTTTTAAGAGCTGTGGGCTGCGTGTTTTTTACTAAAGAGGAAACCAAGAGTTCTGTGAAAGAAGCTGCTCGAGGTCGAAAGCTTCAGTATGAATTGCAACTCGAACGGCAGAAAAGGCTGGAATTGGAGCGAGCACTGGAGAAGGAATTACGGGTTCGCGAGTTGCAGTTTGCCCTGGAAGCTGAACGTTTCCACCGGCAGTTGTTGGAGAAACAACTGCGGATTCAAGAGCTCGAGTCTCAGCTTCCGGCCAAAAGCCAGCAGCCACAGGAGCCTAAACGGTCGCCAAAGGAGCAGCAGCACCCGTGTCGGTGGACTGGTTTTGAGTCAGAGGGAGCAGGCGCTTGCAACTCCTCTTCTGAGGATGAGAAGGCTCAGGCTGAAGCTGCCATACGCACACTGAGAGCCTGACCAGTGGTCACCAAGAAGGTAAAAACCCAGCAGCTTAGAGTCCCTCAGGGGCAGCCACAGCCTCCTGCCCAGGTAATGGAACACTCTGTGGTCCGGCCCTATACCCAGGCAGAGCTGATGGAGTTGGGGGCACAATTTAGGCAGAAACCTACTGAATCCCTGGTAGCCTGGTTACTACGATTATGGGACATAGGGGTGGATGGCATCATGCTCTCCGGAACAGAGATGGAGAAATTGGCCGCCATTACCACACACTCCTCCTTGAGGCAGCGTCTTCAGAACTGCCATGGCAACCCTGGAGACCATACCCTATTAGAATGGGTGATGGCTGCCATTCATATGGTCTGGCAGAATGCTGGAGAATTGCCAGGGGCAATGAGTCGGTGGCAGTGCTACAGCGAGTTAGTAAAGGTCCTTCGGGAACTAGGTATGAAGAATGCTGTTTTCAACCCTGGGTCCCGTGGGCCAGATGAGGAAGTGTTTACGGCAAAAATGAGGGAATTTATTCTTGCTAGCGCCCCGTCAGCCCTTTTTGGGTCACTTGTGGCTATCTTGGGCCCCTATGTGGGGCAGCCCATCAATGCAGTTACACAGATGGTAGCAGATTTGGGAGAGTTGGAAGCCACTAGAGATCATAAAGCAGTGAGGGCTGCTGCCCATATTGCCCCCCCAACTAACAAAGGAAACGGGCCTATAAAGGTTACCCGAACACAGATGTGGGTAGATTTGATTGCGGCTGGAGCAGATAAGGGGAAATTGGATGGCCAGTCTAATAAAATTCTTTTGGAGCTTTGGCGGCAGCTTAAACCAGAACAGAAGTTCCAGCCATTGAGACGAAGGGCCCCAGCAGCTACCAATAAAACATTTGGTGCGCGGGCAGCTCGGTTACAAGATTATATGATAGAGACGGCCGAGGGAGAGGAGAAATCCCAAGACCCATTGTACCAGTTTGAATAGGAAAAGGGCCGAGGGACCCGTCTAACGGGGATGGGCGGGGACCGGAGGCCACATGTGGAACTGGCTATCCACTGGTCCCCTTCCAATGTACAACGGGTGTTGGCCTTGGTGGATACAGGTGCAGAATGTTCCCTCCTCTATGGGAACCTAGAGCGGTTTGCTGGGACCCCAGTGGCCATTGATGGCTATGGGGGCCAAATTGTTCAAGTGAAGCCAATAACTATTCCACTGGGGATAGGAAGACTGCCTCCTAAGCCATATAAGGTGTATGTATCTCCTATTCATGAATATATTTTGGGGATAGATGTTTTGCAAGGACTATGGTTGGAAACTACAGCCGGGGAGTTCCGGCTACGGATCAGGGTTGTGAAGGCAGTGTTGCGGGGACATGCATCACATTCCCCTTTGCAATTGCCCATCCCTCGGCGTGTGACTAAGACCAAGCAGTACCGCCTGCCAGGTGGTTATGAAGAAGTCACAGCGACAATCCTCGAACTAGAAAAGGTGGGGATCATTCGGCCAGCACACAGTCCTTACAACTCCCCGGTATGGCCTGTGCGCAAACCAGACGGAACCTGGAGAATGACAGTAGATTACAGAGAACTTAACAAAGTTGTTCCCCCTTTGCACGCTGCTGTTCCCTCGATAGCTAACATGATGGATAGGTTAAGCCATGAGTTGGGGACATACCACTTTGTGGCAGACTTGGCCAATGCTTTCTTCTCCATTGATACAGCTGCAGAGAGTCAAGACCAATTTGCCTTCAGTTGGGAAGGGAGACAATGGACCTTTACAGTATTACCCCAGGGCTATTTGCATAGCCCCACCTTGTGCCATGGGCTGGTGGCTGCTGACCTGGCTAAATGGAAACAGCCAGAGGCAGTTCGCATGTATCATTATATTGATGATATTATGTTAACTAGTGATTCTCTTCCAGAATTGGAGCAAGCAGTCCCTACTCTGCTATCCCATTTGAAAGCATTAGGCTGGGCAGTCAATGAGGACAAATTACAAGGACCTGGGTTATCTGTTAAATTCTTGGGAGTTGTCTGGTCGGGTAAAACAAAAGTTATCCCTGACGCAGTTATAGATAAGATCCAAGCATACCCCGTGCCCACTACGGTAAAACAGTTACAGGAATTCTTAGGTTTGTTGGGGTATTGGCGAGCATTTATACCCCATTTGGCTCAGTTACTACGCCCCTTGTACAACCTTATTCGGAAGGGGGTTCGTTGGGATTGGACTGAGCAGGTGCAAGGTTCATTTGCAGCAGCTAAGAGAGCTGTCAAGGTGGCACAGGCCTTGAATGTGTTTGATTCTGCCAGGCCCTGTGAGCTAGATGTTCATGTAACCTCGGAGGGGTTTGGATGGGGCTTGTGGCAACGAACAGAGCGCTTACGGCAACCTATTGGGTTTTGGTCCCAATTGTGGAAAGGTGCTGAAGTTCGTTACTCATTAGTAGAGAAGCAGCTGGCAGCTGTGTATGCTGCCCTCCTGGCCACTGAGAGTATTACAACCACAACACCAGTTACAGTCAAGACAACATACCCTATTGCAGGATGGGTGAGAGATTGGGCGACAAAACCACGTAGTGGTATGGCCCAAATGTCCACCCTGGCCAAGTGGGGTGTCTACCTGCAACAACGCTGTGCTCTTAGCACCAGCCCGTTGAGGGCAGAACTGCAGGAAGTCTTGGGTCCAGTCACCTATGCAACCTTAGAGTCAGGTGCAGCTAGGGCTCAGGAGGCAGAACCTGAAGTCAGTCCCTACCAGGAGGGGCGGGTGCCCATCCCTGAGGATGCCTGGTATACTGATGGTTCCAGCAGGGGACAACCTGCCAAGTGGACGGCCATAGCCTTCCATCCGGCCACTGAGACTATTTGGATGGACACGGGTACAGGCCAAAGCAGCCAATGGGCAGAATTAAGAGCTGTTTGGCTAGTTGCCCACAATGAACCTTCACCTCTGGTGATCTGTACTGACAGCTGGGCTGTATATCGTGGACTAACCCTTTGGATTGCTACTTGGCACATTAACCAGTGGATGGTAATGCACCGCCCACTATGGGGTCAGGCCATGTGGCAGGACTTATGGGAAATAGGACACCAGAAGCAGGTGACAATATATCATGTCACGGGGCATGCCCCTCTAGCCCATCCTGGGAATGATGAGGCAGATACATTGGCAAAGGTGCGATGGTTGGAGACTGCACCTGCAGGTGATGTGGCGCAATGGCTCCACCGGCGCCTGCTCCATGCAGGACAGAAAACTATGTGGGCTACGGTTAAGGCGTGGAACTTGCCTGTGTCCTATGCAGAGGTACTTGCAGCTTGTGAGCAATGTGCAGTGTGTTCCAAGGAGCACCCTCGGAGACCACTGGTGTCACCTGGACAGATCCAGAGGGGTCATGTTCCACTGACACGATGGCAGATAGACATCATTGGACCCTTACCAAAGTCAGAAGGGTACCAGTATGCAGTCACTTGTGTAGATACTGCCACAGGTCTGCTCGCTGCTTATCCCGCCCGTAATCCTGACCAGAGGGCAGTCATACAGGCTTTGGACCGCCTGAGTGCTGCATATGGGCGACCACTAGTCCTTGAAAGTGACAACGGTACCCACTTCACTGGT
Organism: Rhynchonycteris naso; assembly: GCA_037038555.1. Taxonomy (NCBI): domain Eukaryota; kingdom Metazoa; phylum Chordata; class Mammalia; order Chiroptera; family Emballonuridae; genus Rhynchonycteris; species Rhynchonycteris naso. Next base: position 185,726,304 of record CM072996.1, on the reverse strand, counting down.
TCAATGGTGAGGCAATGGCTCAAGAGCTGGGGGTGGACTGGAAATACCATGTTCCCTACCACCCACAAGCTGCTGGTATCATTGAGCGGTATAATGGACTCTTAAAGCAGGGACTGCGACAGGAGGGGGGCACCAGCTCCCTTACTGGATGGACACGCTGCTTATGGACAGTACTCCGGATTTTGAATGAGAGACCTCGACGTGGGAGCCCAGCTCCAGTAGAGGCCCTCCTGCATCGGGCAGCTGCCCCCATTCAGTTGCAGATACGCACCAAGGACATTTTACTCAAGCCAGGCTTTGGACAGCAGGGCAACGTGCTCTTGCCTGCCCCAACAGCCCTTCTTAAAGGCCAACGGCTTCAATGGACTTGGCCCTGGACTGTCCAGGCCCCCCATCTGAGATGGGTGGCCTTGTTGGCACCATGGGGAAAGGGGCTAGAGGTGGACCTCCAGTTAACTCCTTGGGCAACCAGCACCTGGCCACCTAAGGTAGAAGTGTATTATCCTTTGAGTGCTCAGGGGGACAGCATAATGAAGGGCACCTTTGTAATTTCTTTATGGCCGATAATGAATTCTCCTATTTTACTACACATAGAACCAGCAGATGCTGGTGTATTGGCCAATAAGGTTTGGTATGCCCGCTCAGGGCGGCCTCTGGTACCAGCTACGGTGCTGTCTGCAGATAAAACTCTGGCCTGTATTTTGCCAGAGGGAAAAGATTTGCCTCTCTTGGTGCTGTTGACAGCTCTGTCATTTCGCCCATAGCTTTTGATTTGTTAATCCTATTGCTGTAGTTGGTACTGTTTCTGTTTATGCAATGTACCTTTGTAATTGTTGAAACTGTATGATTTGTGCTACTGCTGTAATTTGTGTAATGTACTTAATTTCCTTGTACAGGGATGCCGGTAGTGTAGATTGTGGGTAGTAAAGTGAGCATAGGGGTGGATTGTTGGGCAGATAAAATATAATATGCTCACTTTGTTAAAGATGGCGCTGCCCACATGGAAGTCCGTCACCCAGGTAATATTATTTGCCCTTGTGCTTGGGATGGGTGTGGGGGAAAGGCTGTAATGTAAGCAGGTCAGGTTGTTATGACCTAAGGCTTGGCTTTAAGAGTAAGCTCTTCCCCACACCCTTGACTGATTGGATAATGTGGGGTGGTGCACTCTCCTGAGAAATCCCATTATACAGAGATTTCCTTGTTTGTATAATTGGATTGAAGGTTTGGATTATCTATGCTATAAAATGGGAGAGACCAGTAGCTTGAGCTCTCTCGGTTCCTGCTATCCCCATTGCAGGGGCCTCCCTGATCCCTTGACCTCCATGGGAAAAGCTGGTTTTCTGCTTCTCCCTTGTCTTCTCTTGTGGCTTGCCTGTATTGGTGAGACACCAATAAACAGAATGGCCTACCATCCTTCGACTCTGCCATTTCTTCACCGTCAGCCCGAATCCAATGGGAACCTGCATGTGAATGGCCACGATGGCGGCTCCTGGCCTTACAACATATATGAATGACAAATGAACACTAGAAAATTTAGGAAATCTTTTAATATGTGGAATAACATTTTTGCTATTGTGTTACCTTATAAGTTTTGATGTGTAAAAATGTTTTTTATAGGTCCTATAGATAAATGTAAGCTTGCTAATGATTGTGTCCCATCCCCCTCCTCCTTTCCCCACCAACCTGTGTGTGTGAGAACAAAAGTATATAACTGTGTGTGAGAACAAAGGTGTATACCTGTGTGTGTGAGAACAAAGGTGTATAACTGTGTGTGTGAGAATAAAGGTGTATAACTGTGTATGTGAGAACAAAGGTATATAACTGTGTGTGTGAGAACAAAGGTGTATAATCATGTGTGTGAGAATAAAGGTATATAACCTACTGCAGGGGCTGTGCCCGACACACTACTTGGGTCTGCAAATGCCCCATGTTAGTCATATGCGGCCGGCATATTTAATAAATCTCCTCCTTTAATAAAACCCTTAAAACTCATCTGGACTTGGTGTCTCTACATAAACCCATGGAATTGAGGTACAGATAATTTACAACAGAACAAGTGGAGGATTATGGCAATGGGTAGGAGGAGGAGTTGATGGGGAAGTCCCTATCATTGCCTGGGCGGATGGTCAAGTGCGGCAAGGCCCACAATGGGCCAGCCGCCCTTTAAAGAATGCAGAAAAAAACTCAGTTCCATCAGGCAGATTAAATAGGGATCACAGAGAAGTCACCACAGGGTTCTTTTGAAGAGTCCTGCCTCTAAAAGATGGTTGGAAGAACAAATACAATTAAAACATTTTTATTTCATGTAACTTCTTGTTAGACTTAGAGTCAGAAAAATTGTTCCTTTTGGGCCGTTTTTATTTACTAGCTCAATGATCTTGGGCTAGTTCTTCGCAGATTTATGTCATCCTCCCTCCCATCCACGGCCGTGGTGGTCATCCTGCCCTGTCTAGCTCACTGGAATCTTGGAGGCTCTGCAGTGAGAATGGACCTGAGTTTGTAAGTGTCCAAGGCTCACATTAGAGGCCAATACAAGGAAAGCAATCACTTGTTGAGGCCTTCAGAGAATAAGAAGGCACGGGGCGGGGGTGGGGGTGGAGCTTTCTGATCCGCCAGGGTGATGCTGTGGAGAGAACAGAGCACACACAGGAAAGTGCCCCAAACGTGGGAATGAAGAATGGCCTGACATGGGATTCTGGCCAGTGCTTACCCACTGATGCACTCTCTGGATTCCATAGAGAGTTGCCGTACTACAGCCTTTCTCCCCAGCCCTTCTCTCTGCCTGAGATAAGAACAAGGTCCCCTCGAGAACTGAGGCCAAGCTGCTGATTGTAGTGCATCCTGAGCTGTGGACACTGCTAGACTTGGGGTGAAGGCTGGGCCTGGTGCATGCAGAGGCCATCCCCGATGACCTCAGTGGGATGGTGCTGGCACCAGGAGGCCTTTCTGTATTGCACTCAGATTCTCTGCAGTCTCTCTGGTTTCTTGGCAACCTGCTTGATTGCAGTCCAGACATTTGCTCTTTAAAACAAGAAAATAAAAAAAAAAAAAATGAAAAGAAAAGTTGTGAAAAACAGACTGTCTGTCAAATAATTTTGTAAATAGGATATATATGTTTGCTCGCTTATAGTTTGCATTGGGAGTGGGGGACAGGCTGTAAGCAGGCAGGGTTGTTATAGCATAAAGCTTAGTTTTAAGAGTAAGCTTTTCCCCACACCCTTGACTGATTGGATGATGTGGGGTGGTGCACTCTCATGAGGAATCCTCCCATTATGCCTCAGATAAGTGACTTTGTATCAGAGACTTCCTTATTTGTAGATTGGATTAAAGGTTTGCATTTCTACACCATAAAATGGGGCAGACCGGGAGCTTACTCTCTCTTGGTTCCTGAGATTAGCATTAGAGAGGAGATCAGAGTAAGGCCACATAGAGGAGTCCAGGAGAAGCAGCCAAGATGGTGGAGTGCTGAGGGAGAAGCCAGTTTGTGCAGAGTTTGTGCTGGAGAAAGAGATGGGGAACAGAGGTGAATAAGGCTGGTGAGCTAGAAATCTTTGATTCTAGGAAACTCAGATAAGTCAGTGGCTTTGGGGGCCCTGAATGGAAAGGGAAGTGTGTTCCCACTGTGTGTATTTCTTGCCTGCTGGGTGCAAGCTAGGATTAAAGCTAATGGCCCACCAGTTCTTCACTCTGTTGTTTCATTACTGTCTGTCTAAATCAAATGTGAACCTGAATGGGCCGGGTGACTGTGATGGTGGCCATGGCTACTGGATTTACACAGACCTAGGGAATTAGGTCATGCTAGAAATTCTAAGACATCAGCAAAGCTCTTGTATAGCATGACTTAAGTCAACTGCCTCTGGCTACTGCCAGACCTGGAAGGTGCAGGCAGAGTGACAATGGCTTGGGGTGGGCAAGAGGGAGGTTACGGTGATCCTAGGTCCACAGCTCAGGGGCTCTGCTGACCACTGACCACTTTTTCTCTGCTGCCCCAGGCAGGCAAGGGTCTGCTGCAATGCCATGGGTGACTAACTCTGTTCCTGTCTGGGAGTCTCGGAAGCAGATGTAGTAACGGGAGCGGGCTGAGCTTCCTTTTGAAATTCAGCATGGAGTTTCAACGTTCTCTGGCTGGTAGGTGTTGGGCAGATAAAATATACTATGCTCACTTTGTTAAAGATGGCGCTGCCCACATGAAGGCCCATTGCCCAGGTGATTTCTTGAGATGGGCGTGATCATGTTAAAATGTGTGTGGGGGACAGGTTGTAAGCAGGCAGAGTCGTTATAGCCCACAGCTTAGTTTTAAGACTAAGCCATCCCCACCCTTTTTGATGTGAGGTGGTGCACTCTTATGAGGAATCCCATTATGCCTCAGATAAGTGGCTTTGTATCAAAGACTTTCTTGTTTGTAGATTGGATTAAAGGTTTGGATTTCTACACTATAAAGTGGGCAGACTGTGAGCTTGCTCGCTCTTGTTTCCTGAGATTAGCATTAGAGAGGAGAGCAGAGTAAGGCCACATAGAGGAGTCCAGGAGAAGCAGACAAGATGGTGGAGTGCTGAAAGAGAAGCCAGTTTGTGCAGAGTTTGTGCTGAAGAAGGAGATGGGGAACAGAGGTGAATAAGTCTGGTGAGCTAGAAACCTTTGATGCTAGGAAACTCGGATAAGTCAGTAGCTTTGTGAGCACTGAATGAGTGGGTTTTGGAGCCCAGTGTATGTTTCTACTTGCCTGCCAGGTGCAAGCTATGATTAAAGATGATGGCGCACCAGTTCCTGGCTACGTTGTTTCATTACCGACTGTCCCAATCTAATGCAAACCTGCATGGGCCAGGAGGCTGTGATGGCGACTGGACTCACTATCCAGGTGGCTGTGATGGTGGCCGTGAATACTGGCTTTACAGTAGGACACTATGCTGCTGTCCGCCCCTTTCCCTGCGACCTTTGTCATCAACTTCCACTCCCTTGATTTGGATGTAGGGTGGTATTTGTGGGGGACCCAGTGGTCACCATGATTTTCCTGCAAAACCACCTCTAATGCCGAAAGCTATTCTTCTACTCTGCTCTAAGCCTTTAAGCTACTTAGGAGACTATTTTTACTCTAAATGCACTTTTCCATAGACAGTCACAGCCATGGCAACGCATTGAAACCTTGGAACAGAAGAATGCATTTTAATTGAGTTAGTAAGAATGCATTTTGTCTTTGCTGGGACAAGAGCAAAGATTAAAGACCCTGAACCTCGGGTAACAGAACCACATCAGGCACAGGAACCAGGGGCAGCCCGGAAAGTCTCACTGCTATGGGTCCTGAGTGAGAGTGAGCCACTGAGGGTCTGGGAGGGAAGGGGATTATGGTGGGATTGACTTTAAGAGAAACAAAAGAAAAAGGAGTCTTGAAGTGGTGGGATGAGCACTGGTCTTGAGATTAGCTCTGAGGCAAATTATTTAACCTATTTTCTCATCTGTAAAATTGGTGCAAAGAAATCTATCTATCAACTGATGTGATGAAGATAAAAGAAGAGGAGACTTCTAAATCCATAAAGCAGCAAAGAGTGTGAGACCCTATTCTTCAAAGGCTGCCCCTGACGGGCACTGTGAGGCCAGTGGCCACCACTGTGGACATGCAGGTTCTCATTGGATTCCTGCAGACGGTAAAGGAACTGTGGAGCCAGAGGATGGTGTGCCATTCTGTTTATTAGAGTCTTGTAATGGCAGATGAGCAAACAGGCAAGGAAGACTGCTCCCTTTCTCTCAGGGCTCCCAGGCCCCAACTAGGTCTCCGGTTCCACACCCCAGACTTATTCTCCAGACTTACTATCCAGACTCCTAAGCCCCCCACAAGCCTCAGCAAGTCTCTCCCTCTCTCTGTACTCTTCTGAAAAACATTCTGGGGAGAAAATACCCTTGTCCAGCAAAAGATAGTAACAATGGCCCCTCAAGCAGAAAGGCAATTTGCAATCTGCTGCCCTGAGGACCAGTGCCCACAGCCTTACATAGACTATACACACATAATACCACCCCAATACAAGCAAGCAAATCTTAAAAAAACCCACAAAAAACCATTTGTTCACCCAACAGGCATTGACCAGGAGATGGGCACTGTGCTAGTGACTGTACGGCCATTGTTTCTGCCCCTATTCACAGCAGCCTGAAAAGAAAGGCAGAATTAATTAGTCTCCCTGTCTTATAGAAGAGGACAGCAGGACTGGGAGCCAATGCAAAAAGGCCTCCTGGCACCAGCACTGTGTTCCTGAAGTTGGTGGGGGTGGCCCCTGCATGCACCAGGCCCAGCCTTCACCCCAAGTCTACCAAGGCTCACAGCTCAAGGTACATGTCAACCACAGCCTGGAAGACCCATCAGCAGCCTGGCCTCAGCTCTCGAGGGGATCTTGTTCTTATTTCAGGCAGGGAGAAGGTCTGGGGTGCAACAACTCTTGCAGGTGTTCCATGGAATCCAGAGAGTGCATCAGTGGGTAAAGTGCAGGCCAGAATCCCATGTCGGGCCTGTTCTTCACTCTTTGGGGCACTTTCCTGTTGTGTGCTCTGTTCTCTCCATGGCCCACCCTGGAGGGGCAAAGCTCCCCCCCACCGTCTTCTTATTCTCAGGAGGCCCCAATGAGGGACTGCCGTCCTTCAATTGGCCTCCAATGTAAGGATGTTTACAGTCTCATATATCCATCCTCACTGTGGAGCCTCCAGGATTCACATCCATGACCGCCAAAAGAAACAGCACAGGAGCATTTTGAAAAATCTGTCAGCCAATGAGATTTCGCCCCATCATTTCAACCCACCACCACCTTACCGACGCCATAAATTACCCCCCGGCAGGAGAAACTGTGCAACTTCCCTGGCCCCTGTCTTGTCGACTAGTGAACCTCACCCAGGAGCGCTCTAAATAAAGCTTTTGGTTGTCCACACTTGGTGGCTATGTCCTTATTTCTTCCTCGGTGGAAAATACCTTACATTTGGTGCCAAAACCTGGGAGGAGCTTGAGCTCACAAGGGCCACTCTTCTCCCCTTCCCTTCTGAGGAAGAACGGGACCTCCAACCTCCCACCCACTTCAGCACATGGTGTGGTAAGTCCCCTGCCTCCAGCTTCTCCTCAGTTCTTTCCACCTCCGAGACTCCCTGTCCGTAATCGCAGCTGCATTAGGGACCTCCAACCCTTTCCAAGTGCATGTGTGCCCGTGGAGACGTCCTGGACACTCCCACGCTACCTGACCATCCAGTAGCCAGAGATTGAGTTGCGGGATGCTAATTCTCATCTCTGATCATTCCAAGACTGAGGGCTGCCATAGGGGCACAGGAATCTAAACCTGGCTCAAAAAATACCCTTGGGGTGCCTTAATCCCCAAGGATCCAGAATCTCTCCCTCCCTAAAGAGGAAGAAACTGATCTTCTCCACCGTGGTCAGGCCACAATACCCACTGGATAATCGAGCCAGGTGGCCTCCTGATGGGACTTTTGACTTTAACACCCTCATCAATTTATAGAACTATTGCCAGAGAACTGGGAAATGGTCAGAGATCCCTACATTCAGGGCTTCTAGTATTTGTGCTCCCATCCTAATCTCTGTGTCACCTGCTCTATGGCACAGGTCCTTTTAACCAGAGAAACCTCAGCTAAACCCTCTGCTCTTGATCTTTCCTCCTTTGCCGACCCCCTCAAGGAACTCTCTCCCCCTCCTGCTAGATCCCCTCCACCCTATCAGAGTCCTCCTCTTTCTTCGCCGGGTCCTGTTTCTCATTTGCCTGCAGATACAAGTCCCTCTCTCTCCTCCCCTGTCAGTGTTCACACCAGATCCTGCTAGGAGCCACCAGAGGGAGACAACCTTCTCTGCCCTCTCTGCAAGGTGACTGGAGCAAAAGGAGTTGTTTGGGTTCATGTTCCTTTCTCTCTCTCTCTGACCTGTATGCAATCGAAAAGCATTTAAGCTCCTACTTCTCTAATCCTACCCCCTATACCAAGGGATTCCAATATCTCACTCAGGCTATGACCTCACTTGCATAATCTATGTTATCATGTCTTCTACCCTTACCCTCAACAAACAGGACCAGATTTGGACGGTGGCATAGACTCATGCTGATTAGGTTCACCTCACAAATGACCAAATGCCAATTGGGGTACAGGCGGTCCCCGACACGGACCCCAACTGGGATTACCAGATGGGACAAACAGGTAGGAGACGACGAGACCAAATGGTTGAATATCTCATGGCTGGCATGCAGAGTGCAGCCCAAAAGGTAGTTAACTATGACAAATTAAAGGAAATCACTCAAGGACCTGAGGAAAACCCGGCCCTCTTTCTGAACCGCCTCACTGATGCTATGTTCCTCCCTACTCGTGTAGACCAATGGTTCTTAACCTGGGTTCTATCGAACCCTAGAGGTTCGATGAGTCGGTCTCAGGGGTTCGGAGAAGCCTCTGCCGCGGAGGCCACAATAAAGTAATACCATAATTTGTTGTGAGTTCATGCACTTTGTTGGTTTTGTTCTTTGAGCAAGGTGATGTTCATGCACGGCTCATTTTGTGCACCAGTAAAAAAACATATACCTATATCTTGAATTTGAATTTGTCTTTAATGATAAATAAAATCATATTTTATTTATCACTAAAGAAGGGTTCGGTGAATGTGCATGTGAAACTGGTGGGTTTGGTACCTCAAAAAAGGTTAAGAACCACTGGTTTAGACCCTACCTCCAATGCCAGGGCCACTATATTAGCCACCCACTTTATTTCCCATTTGGCCCTGGACATTTGGAAAAAACTTAAAAAGGCAGAGGAGGGCCCCCAAACCCCTATCTGAAACCTGATGAACACGGCATTTAAAGTTTTTAATGGTTGGGAGGAAAAGGCAGAGGCTGCTTGCCAGACTTGCATGCAGCAGAAGGTAATGTTCCAAACCCAGGCTCTTGTGGCAGTCCTGAGGCCAGCAGAGCAATATGGGCAAGGTATAGGAGGTGCCTGACCCAAGCCTGGCTACAAAGAGGAACCCTACCAGGAGCTTGCAGCAAAGAGAATCACTGATCCCGGCAGTGCCCCTGCCCAAGGCTGCCCACTAAACCCTGCCCTGACTGCAAGCAGCCTGGTCACTGGCAGAGTGATTGCCCCCTTTGGGTAATAGGCTCATCCTTGGTGCCTCCATGTAGAGGACAAGCCACCCAAATGGGAGGCCAGGCCAGCCAGGCAGGCCCATCGTTTGAACTTCTCAATCTCATGGACGACTGACGGGCCCAGACTTGGAGACCCCCATCACCCTCACCGAACCCAGGGAAATACTGCAGGTAGCGGGTAAGTTCATCTAATTTCTTATAGACACAGGAGCTACCTTCTCTGTTTTGCCATCACACTCTGGACCTCTAGTTCCCTCATGGGTCTCGGTTATGGGAGTGTATAGGACCCCTTCTTTTCCTCTTCACATGCCACTCCTGACATGCAGTTTGGATGGAATCCCCTTTTTGCACTCCTTCTTAATTATCTCCTCATGCCCTGTACCCTTCCTGGGTCAGAACATTCTACAAAGTCTCAAAGCCACTATCCAGCTGACAGCATCTTCCCACTCACTTCTACCACTCCTCACTGAAGGCTCTCCCACTACCACAAATCACCCTAACCCAATCACACCCCCTATTCCACCAGACGTTGTCAACCCCCAAATTTGGGACACTTATACCCTTGTAGTAGCTACCCACCACCCACCCATTCACACCCACTTAAAAAATTCCTCCTAATTTCCATATAGACCCCAATTCCCTATTTCAGCAAGTCACCGCCAGGGCCTCAAGCCAATAATTACCCACCTCTTGAACCAAGGCTTACTCATCCCCACTCACTCTCCCTGAAACACCCCCATCCTTCCTGTTCAAAAACCTTCAGGGGCTTATCCCCTCATACAAGACTTACACCTAATTAACAAGGCCCCTCCATCCAGTAGTCCCTAATCCCTACACATTACTGTCACACATTCCCTCAAACACCACTCACTTCACCATCCTAGACCTCAAGGATCCCTTCTTTACCATTCCTCTACACCCTGACTCTTACTTTTTGTTTGCCTTTACTTGGACTGTCCCAGACACTAACATAGCCCAACAGCATACGTGGACTGTTCTACCCCAGGGGTTCAGGGACAACCCACACCTGTTTGGGCAGGTGCTAGCTCGGGATCTAGCTGCATACGATCTCGAGACAAGTACTCTCTTGTAATATGTAGATGACCTACTCCTCTGAAGCCTGCTCCGAGCCACCCGCAGGAGTCCACCTCAAGGAAACACACCGCCACCCTTCTTAACTTCCTCGCTGTGAAGGGGTATCGTGTCTCCCCTACTAAGACTCAACTTCACTCTCAGTCCGTAGTCTATCAGGGCATTGCCTTAACCCCCACCACCTATGGTCTCACCCTAGATCGAACCCAGACCCTCCTCAGTCTCCAGCCACCTACCACCACTAATCAGATTCTTTCTTTCCTCAGTCTGATAGGCTTCTTTAGACACTGGATTCTCAATTTTTGTCTCTTAGCCAAGCCCCTCTATGAGGCTGCAAAAGAGATCCCCACAGGAACTCTCATATCCCCCAACACCATCAAAAGGGCTTTCTCTACCCTTGAGATACCCTCATCTCCTCTCCCCCTCTCACTTTACCTGACCCCAGATGCCCTTTCCACCTTTTCACTGATGAAAAGCACAGTAATGTAATGGGAGTACTGACTCAAGCTGTGGGGGCCACACACCACCCCGTGGCATATCTTTCTAAACAATTAAACACCACAATCAAAGGTTGGCAGCCCTGTCTCCAGGCACAGGGAGCAGCAGCTGAACTAATTAAGGAGACTACTAAACTAACCCTTTCCCAACCCATCACTGTCTTCTCCTCCCACAGGCTCACCAACCTCCTTTCACATAAATCTCTTTCTCTATTGGATCCTTCCCACCTACAAGAAAACCCTTCAGTCACTCTTTTGCCCTCTCCCCGACTCACCCCAGCCACTCTACTGCCAGCTCCAATGACACTTCTAGAACCCACCCACTCTTGTACAGAGTTAACAGATTTCCTCAATAGACCCCGAGATGAATGATCAGATTCTCCTTTAAAAGATCCAGATCTAATATTCTTTGTAAATGGGAGCTCTGTACAGAGACCCAACGGATGGTGACAGGAGGCCTATGTCGTGGTCACCACCTCCTCCACCCCAGAAGCCCAACAGCTGCCAGAGGGCACCACCTCCCAGAAAGCAGAGCTAATTGCCCTCACGTGGGCACTCACTCTGGCCCAGGGAAAATGCATAACCATATATACTGACTCTCAATATGCTCTTCTTATCACCCACAGCCACTCTGCCCTCTGGAAGGAAAGGGGCTTCCTCACTACCAAGGGTTCCCCCATAATCAATGCTACCCTCATTTCTAAACTTTTGCAGGCATTTCAGCTTCCCGTTGAGGTGGCTGTGGTACATTGTAGGGGCCATCAAACCTCTCAAGACCTGGTGGCCTTGGAAAATGCTTGGGCCAATGCGACAGCTCGAAACCTTACCCTGGGAGCCTCCCCACTCTTCTCGTGTTTCTCTCCACCTCCTTGAAACCTTCCTACACTCCTGAGGAAGAACAGACCCTCCTCAGAAAGGGTGGGGACGTGTGCAACCAGGGATGGATATTTCTCAGAAATAGAATTGCTTTACCAAAAGGACAGGCTGAAAGTCTCCTTTCTGATATCCACTGTTCCTTACACATAGGACCAAAAGCTCTCTATCGATTCTTGCAACCACTCTTTTTCTTCCCAGTCTTCCAGCAGACTATCAAAAAGGTACACGCAGCATGCACTCTCTGTTCCAAAGCCTCTACACAAGGGGGACTCCACCCCCGCTCCCCTACTCATCCACTGAGGGGACACATGCCAGGCCAGGATTGTCAAATTGACTTAACTCATATGCCCCCTCACAAAAAAACTTTGCTATCTCTTAAGTTTTGTTACTACCTTTTCAGGATGGATAGAAGCCTTTCCCACCTCTCAAGAAATGGCAGACACCGTTGCCTCCATTCTCATTGAACATATCATCCTGTGGTTTGGACTGCCGACTACCATCCAGTCAGACAACGATCCGGCCTTCACTGCCCAAAGAATCCAACAGGTTGCCACCCCTCTCAACATTACCTGGAGACTCCACATACCCTATCACCCTTAATCATCGGGTAAGGTCAAAAGGGCCCATGGCATCCTGAAGAGTCAACTAACCAAACTTTCCATCAAGACCAGACTCTCTTGGCCAAACCTCCTCCCCCTGGCACTCACCAGAGCCAGAGTAACCCCACTAAACCCCACTGGACTCAGCCCCTTTGAGCTGGTTTATGGTAGACCATTCCTAATTAATCACAACTTACCCATTAACCCCCCTCCTTTTGCTACATACCTCCCCTTTCTGTCTTAACTCCGTCATCTTCTCAGGGAACATGCAGACGGGACTCTCTCTCCCATAGGAGGTCCTAGTGAAGCTCATCAAGTAGTCTCCCTCCAACCAGGGACAAAGTTCTTCTAAGGGAACTCCAACCCAACTCCCTACAGCTCAGGTGGACAGGACCCCATACGGACTGCTGGCAGTCAGAACCACTGGGCCCCACTCATCTTCAGCTCACCAAAAGATTCTTACAGGGCTCCATCTGTGAGGTTTCTCGAGTCACGGTCAACCAGATGCTCCTACACCCATATATGCGACTCCACCCTGAGCCACCACATTCCGACCTCGCTTCCCCACAATGCCCCTAACCAGCAGGAAGTAGCCAGACAAATAGCGGCACCTCTATCTAGCATAAAAGGTTGGAATGTGAGGTCAGTTGGCAATGGGGGAAGGTCACATGAGGAACCAGGTCAGGGACTTTGGCCGAAACTGCCCACACTCATGACCACCAAAAGAAATGGCACAGGGGCATTTTGAAAAATCTATCAGCCAATGAAACTTGGCCTCATCATATCAACCCACTACCACCTTACCAACGCTATAAATTATCTTCGGGCAGGAGAAACTGTGTGACTTCCCTGGCCTCTGTCTTGTGGACCAGTGAACCTCGCCCGGATGCACTCTAAATAAAGCTTTTGCTCGTCCACACTTGGTGGCTACATCCTTCTTTCTTCCTCAGTGGGAAATACCTTACAGCCTCTAATTGTAATAAGGTGTCAAGGAACTACAAAACTGTTGATATTGGTATTTCAAAAAGAAGAGCCAGGCCCTTTTACCCCTCCTTTCTGAGAAAGAAAACAAAATAAAATAACAAACCTGTATTCTGTAACATTTTATATGCTTTCTAATAATCATCCTTCTGAGATTTTTTATATGTACAACTAAGCGAGCAGAGTTTCCTAATAAACTAGCCCCAACACTTTAAGCAAAAGTAATTTCATTTAGCTTCTCTCCTTATCCTAGGCTACACATAACCATTTTATTTCCCACACTGGTGGGGACTAAGGTAAGTATAAGCCCTGGAAGATTTGGGAATGTCTTTGATATGTAAAACAACATTTATTGCTACTGTGTTGATATGTAAAACAATATCAGTACTGTGTTAGTATGTAAAACATTTATCACTCCTGTGTTATCTTGTAGTCTTTATATGTAGGAATGTTTTTCCTTTTAATAGATCCTATGGATAAATGTTGCAAGCTTATCAGTAAATAATTTTTGTATTGTGCACCCCTCCTTTTCCCCCCAACCTATATGTGATCATGTCTATATAACTAGCCTCAGAGCTATATTCGAGACCGCACAATTTGGGTAAGCTATACCCTGTGTAAGTCATATATGTAGCAGGCTTATTAATAAATCTCCTCCTAAAATTTATTCTGTATCCTGTCTTGTTGTCTCTATGTAACCCGCAGATTGAGATACTGTTAGAATCCATCCGAGTTCGAAAATATCAGAGTAATAGGCTTTAATGAAAGGAAATCTGCCATGCTGTCTCATAAGGGAGAGTTGCACCAGGTACAGGCTAGGACCAGGCTTTAAGGGTTTAGGGAGGGGCAGTAGAAAGGGTTGTGTGGCATTAGCTGATTCGCTGCTGGAAAAAGGATGTTCTTTTATGGAAGTTTAAGTCTGTTTAACTTCTAGAGGTTTTCAATCATCTAGGACTTCTTGGATTGTAGCATCAGACATTCCTTTGTGGTTGGTCATCTGCTGCAAGCCCTGAAACGAAACTCATGTAGGCAGGGTTAAAGAAATGAAACCTGGGAGGGGAAGATGGCGATGGAGTAGGCGGACGTACCAACTTCCAACTCCCAGAACCAAAGTGGATTATAACTCAATTTTAAGAACCATCATCTGGATAAACCAACTTTGAACTAAACTGAGTGGACTCTTCAACCAAGGAACACTGCAGAAGCCACATTGAGACTGGTAGGAATAGCAAAAATGCAAAGAGGGCTGCCCAGCTCCCCGGAGCAAACGGCAGCCCGGAGAGACCCGCGTGGCGGGAGGAGAGTTTGGAGAAGAGGGAGGGACCTGGGTCCCAGGAACCAAGCCCCAGCCTGCAGTCCCAGAGCCTAGAAGAGGCGTATGGACAGTATTGAGCTGTGAAACAAGTGAGGTTACTGTTTGTGAAAAAGACACAGTTTTCTCAGACCCAAGATCCTTTTTAAAGGGACAGCGCAGAAACCCTCTCTCACAACCACGCGCCCAAGGCTCTGGGGAACAGGGACAGAGGAGAGGAACAGAGCAGCAGGAACAGAGAGTGGACTGAAGGCACGAGGACACTCTGAGGGACAGCCATCCTGACCCCTGGGCTAAGTCATTTCCCTAATCGAAAACGAATATTTCCCCTGGAACTAGCAATACCAGCAAAGGGAGACAGGACACTAGCCAAACAAGTTCTCCCGCGGCAATTAGAGCAGAGCTGCTTAGAGGGAGGGAGCTCCCAAACCTACAGTGTGGAGACTTAAGACACTGCTATCTCTCTGAGCGTTGCTGAAGGGATGTTGGTGGCAGGACGCTAAAAAGCGGTCCTGTCGGCGTGGGCAGAGGCACAACCAATGAGAGCTCAGTCTAGCCCAGCAGGGCCGGAGGGGACGCGCAAAAGCGGTCCGGCAGCTGCGGGCTGCCTGTGACCCCACTTGTGGGGAAAAATACGGGCAGAGATCGGCACTGCAACTCTGCACAAGCCGGACCTGACCACGGGGACGGGCCTAGGACCAGGGACGGGCGAGGGGCTTGCGGCTGAGCTCACGCTGCCAACCCCGCCCGGACGGAGAAACCACAGTGAGTTGAAATCCTTTGTGCGCAAGAGTTGGATTTCGCGGCTGAGCTCACGCAACTAGCCCCGCCCGGCACGTGAGCGGCTATTGCAGCTGAGCTCACGCTACTAGGCCCGCCTGGCCAGAGAAATCCCGGCGGCTGGCCACCCTACGTGCGTGAGCTGGCACCGAACGTGGGGGCGTGGTAGAGTCCTGATCGATCGGAAGTTAGCAACTGAGCTAATGCCAGCAAACACGCCTAGCCCAATAAACTGCAGTTTGCGACCCTACGCAGGAGGGCCCCGGCCTCGAGGGTAGGGCTAAATTCTGGACGGGCAAAGGCTCACAGCTGAGAGCACGTCAAAAGCCCCGCCCAACCCACAAAACTGTGGCGAGCAGGCTCTGACTGCGGGGGCTAGGGATAAATCTTCCGGGAAAAGGCTGGTTCCGCAGCTGAGCAAAGGTGCTCACCTCTGCCCTTGGTACTAAGGCTTGTGGCTTGAGTGACAGCGCCTCCCGCAGAGGAGAGGTGGAAATCACAGCAACAGCCGCAGTAGGCTGTCATTGGCAACGCCCATACCCAACCACCCTAGGCAGCAGCAGAGGGGGTGGCAGGCCTGCAGACAGACCACACCTAGAGAACACAAAGGCAACACCTGATGGACTCCAGTGCCCACAACTTGCCTATACACAGATAAAATGGGCAGGCAGAGGAATGCAAACCAAATGAATCAAGAGAAATCCCCAGAGAAGAACCTGAATGAACCAGATATAACCAAACTACCAGAAGCAGACTTTAGAATAATGATAGTTAGGATGTTCAAAGAAATTAGAGCAACAATGGATAGTCACTATGAACACCTAAATAAAGAGATAACAAGTATAAAGAACGAAATTGAAATAATAAAAAAAAATCAGACAGAAAAGACAAATACAGTATCAGAACTGAAGACCACAATGGAAGGAATTAAAAGCAGGATAAATCACGCTGAGGATAGAATCAGCGAGTTAGAAGACATAATAAACAAAGTTACAGAAGCAGAGAAGAAAAAGGAAAAGAGACTCAAAAAATCTGAGGAAACTCTAAGGGAGCTCTGTGACAACATGAAGAGAAACAACATTCGCATCATAGGGGTGCCTGAAGAAGAGGAAAGAGGACAGAAAATGGAAACTTTGTTCAATCAAATCATAGCAGAAAACTTCCCTAAATTAAGGCGGGGAAACATTCCACACGTTCAAGAAGCACACAGAACTCCATTAAAGAGAAACCCAAAAAGATCTACACCAAGACACATCATAGTTAAAATACCAAAGCTAATGGATAAAGAAAAAATCTTAAAAGCTGCTAGAGAAAAAAAAAGGCTATCACCTACAAAGGAGCCCCCATAAGGATGACATCGGACTTCTCAACAGAAACACTTGAGGCCAGAAAGGAATGGCAAGATATAATCAAAGTAATGCAGAACAAGAACCTACAACCAAGACTACTCTATCCAGCAAGGCTAACATTTAAAAGTGAAGGAGAAATAAAGAGCTTTCCAGACAAAGAAAGCCTCAAGAAATTCATTAAAACCAAACCAATTCTGCAAGAGATACTACGGGGCCTGTTGAGAATACTTCAAAGGGAGGAAAGAATATACCAAAAGAAGAATGAATACAGCTTTAAAGAATAAAATGGCAATAAATAACTACATATCAATAATAACCTTAAATGTAAATGGATTAAATGATCCAATCAAAAGACATAGGGTAGCTGCATGGATAAAGAAACAGGACCCATACATATGCTGTCTACAAGAGACACACCTTAAAACAAAAGATGCACATATTGAAGGTAAAAGGATGGAAAAAAATATTTCATGCAAATGGAAATGAAATAAAAGCAGGGGTAGCAATACTTATATCAGACAAAATGGACTTTAAAACAAAGGCTGTAGTAAGAGATAAAGAAGGACACAACATAATGATAAAGGGAACAATTCAACAGGAAGATATAACTATTATAAATATCTACGCACCAAATATAGGAGCCCCGACATACATAAAGCAGACTTTGATGGATATAAAGGGCGAGATTTACAGCAATACTATCATAGTAGGGGATTACAATACCCCACTAACAACACTGGATAGATCCTCCAGAAAGAAAATCAATAAAGGAACAGCTGACTTAAAGGATACACTAGATCAACTTGATTTAATAGATATCTTCAGAACTTTTCATCCTAAAGCAGTAGAATATACATTCTTCTCAAGCACTCACGGTACGTTTTCAAGGATAGACCACATGTTAGGACACACAAATGGTCTCAATAAATTTAAGAAGATTGAAATCATATCAAGCATTTTCTCTGATCACAATGCCATGAAACTAGAAATTAACCACAAAACAAAAACTGAAAAATACTCAAACACTTGGAAACTAAATAGCATGTTATTAAATAATGAATGGAGTAACAATGAGATCAAAAAAGAAATAAAAAAGTTTCTAGAAACAAATGAAAATGAGCATACATCAACTCAAAAGTTATGGGACACAACAAAAGCAGTACTGAGAGGGAAGTTAATTGCACTACAGGCATATCATAGGAAGCTAGAAAAAGCTCAAATAAGCAACCTGATCCTGCAGCTAAAAGAACTAGAAAAACAACAACAAATAACACTCAGGACAAGTAGAAGGAAGGAAATAATAAAGATCAGAGCAGAAATAAATGACATAGAGACTAAGAAAACAATATAGAGGATCAATGAAACCAGAAGCTGGTTCTTTGAAAAGGTAAACAAGATTGATGAGACTTTAACTAGACTCACCAAGAAAAAAAGAGAGAGGACTCAAATAAATAAAATTAAAAAGGACAGTGGAGAAATAACAACTGATATAACAGAAATACAAAGCATTGTAAGAAAATACTATGAAGAACTCTATGCCAAAATATTAGACAATCTAGATGAAATGGACAAATTTCTTGAATCATATAAACTTCCAAAAATCAATCTGGAAGAATAAGAACAACTAAACAGACCAATTACAACAAATGAGATCAAAACAGTTATCAAAAAACTCCCAAAAAAGAAAAGTCCTGGGCCTGATGGCTTCACAAGTGAATTCTATCAAAAATTCAAAGAAGAACTAACTCCTATCCTCCTCAAGCTATTTCAAAAAATTCAAGAGGAAGGAAGACTTCCAAACTCCTTTTATGAGGCGAGCATAATTCTGATCCCAAAACCGGGCAAAGAGAGAAAATTATAGGCCTATATCCCTGATGAATTTAGATGCTAAAATTTTCAACAAAATATTAGCCAACCGGATCCAGCAATATATGAAAAAAATCATACACCACAATCAAGTGGGATTTATTCTGGAGAGGCAAGGCTGGTTCAATATTCACAAATCAATCAATGTGATTCATCACATAATCAAAAGGAAGGACAAAAATCACATGATAATTTCAATAGATGCAGAAAAGGCATTTGATAAAATCCAGCACCCATTCATGCTCAAAACTCTCAGTAAAGTGGGAATACAAGGAACATTCCTTAACATGATAAAGGCCATCTACGAAAAACCCACAGCAGACATCATACTAAATGGACAAAAATTAAAAGCAATCCCCTTAAGATCAGGAACCAGGCAGGGTTGCCCACTTTCACCACTCTTATTCAACATAGTTCTGGAAGTCCTAGCTATAGCAATCAGGCAAGAAGAAGAAATAAAAGGCATCCAAATTGGAAAAGAAGAAGTAAAACTGTCACTATTTGCAGATGATATGATATTGTATATAGAAAACCCTAAAGTCTCAGTCAAAAAACTACTGGACCTTATAAATGAATTCAGCAAGGTGGCAAGATATAAAATTAATACGCAGAAATCAGAGGCATTTCTGTATACAAACAATGAACTGTCAGCAAAAGAACTTAAGGAAACAATCCCCTTCACTATTGCAGCCAAAAAAATAAAATACCTAGGAGTAAATTTAACCAAGGAGGTTAAAGACTTGTACTCAGAAAATTATAAAACATTGATAAAGGAAATCAAGGAAGATACAAACAAGTGGAAGCATATACCGTGCTCATGGCTAGGAAGAATAAACATCATTAAAATGTCTATACTACCCAAAGCAATTTATAAATTCAATGCAATACCAATTAAAATACCAATGACATACTTCAAAGATATAGAAAACATATTCCAAAAATTTATATGGAACCAAAAAAGAACACGAATAGCCTCAGCAATCCTAAAAAGAAAAAATAAAGCAGGAGGTATCACTCTTCCGGATATCAAGGTCTACTACAAGGCCATTATACTCAAGACAGCTTGGTACTGGCATAAGAACAGACACATTGATCAATGGAACAGAACAGAGAACCCAGAAATAAACCCACAGCTTTATGGACAACTGATATTTGACAAAGGAGGAAAGAGTATACAATGGAGTAAAGACAGCCTCTTTAACAAATGGTGCCGGGAAAATTGGACATCTACCTGCAAAAAATCTGAAACTAGACCATCAACTTACACCCTTCACAAAAACAAATTCAAAATGGATAAAAGATTTAAACATAAGCCTTGAAACTATAAGCATCTTAGAAGAAAACATAGGCAGCAAGCTTTCCGACATCTGTAGCAGCAATATATTTGCTGATTTATCTCCATCGTCAAATGAAATAAAAGGCAAGATAAACAAATGGGATTATATCAAACTAAAAAGTTTTTGCACAGCTAAAGACAATAAGAACAGAATAAAAAGACAAACCACACAATGAGAGAACATATTCGACAGCACGTCCGATAAGGGGTTAATAACCAAAATTTATAAAGAACTTATAAAACTCAACACCAGGAAGACAAACAATCCAATCAAAAAATGGGCAAAAGAAATGAATAGAAATTTCTCCAAAGAAGACATACAGATGGCCAAAAGACATATGAAAAAATGCTCAACATCACTAATTATTAGAGAAATACAAATTAAAACCACAATGAGGTATCACATCACACCAGTCAGAATGGCACTCAGCAGCAAAACAACACAGGGTAAGTGCTGGCAAGGATGCGGAGAAAAGGGAACCCTCCTGCACTGCTGGTGGGAATGCAATCTGGTGCAGCCACTGTGGAGAACAGTATGGAGATTCCTCAAAAAATTAAAAATCGAACTGCCTTTAGACCCGGCTACCCCACTTTTAGGAATATACCCTAAGAACACCATAACACTGTTTGAAAAGAAGAAATGCGCCCCCATGTTCGTGGCAGCATTGTTCACAATAGCGAAGATCTGGAAACAGCCCAAGTGTCCGTCAGAAGACGAGTGGATTAAAAAGCTATGGTACATATATACTATGGAATACTACTCGCCCATAAGAAATGATGACATCGGACCATTTACAACAAAATGGTGGTACCTTGATAACATTATACGAAGTGAAATAAGTTAATCAGAAAAAAAAAAACTAAGAACAGCATGAATTCATACATAGGTGGGACATAAAAGTGAGACTAGGAGACATGGACAAGAGAGTGGTGGTTACGGGAGTGGGGGAGGGAACGGAGGGTGGGAGATGGAGAAGGGGAGGGGCACAGGGAAAGCCAGATAGAAGGTGACAGAGGACAATTTGACTTTGGGTGATGGGTATGCAACACAATTGAATGATACGATAATCTGGAGATGTTTTCATTGTACATATGTACCCTGATTTATTGGTGTCACCACATTAAAGTTAATAATAAAAAAAAAAAGTGGAGTCTAAATGGATAAAAGACTTAAATGTAAGCCGTGAAACCATAAGCATCTTAGAAAAAAACATAGGCAGCAAGTTCCCCAACATCTGTAGCAGCAATATATTTGCGAATTTATCTCCACAGGCAAATGAAATAAAAGGCAAGATAAACAAATGGGACTATATCAAACTAAAAAGTTTTTGTACAGCTAAAGACAATAAGAACTGAATAAAAAGACAAACCACACAATGGAAGAACATATTCAACAAAACATCTGATAAGGGGTTAATAACCAAAATTTATAAAGAACTTAACAAACTCAACACCAGGAAGACAAACAATCCAATCAAAAAATGGGCAAAAGAAATGAATAGATAAGAGGACATACAGATGGCCAATAGGCATATGAAAGAGTGCTCAACATCACTAATCATTATAGAAAAAATGCAAATTAAAACCACAATGAGATATCACCTCACACCAGTCAGAATGGTGCTCATCAGCAAAACAACACAGAACAAGTGCTGGCGAGGATGTGGAGAAAAAGGAACCCTCCTGCACTGCTGGTGGGAATGCAAACTGGTGCAGCCACTGTGGAAAAAAGTATGGAGATTACTCAAAAAATTAAAAGTTGAACTGCCTTTTGACCGAGCTATCCCACTTATAGGAATATACCCTAAGAACACCATAGCACTGTTTGAAAAGAAGAAATGCGCCCCCATGTTCGAGGCAGCATTGTTCACAAGCAAAGATATGAAAACAGCCCAAGTGTCCATCAGAGGACGAGTGGATTAAAAAGCTTTGGTACATATATACTATGGAATACTGCTTATCCATAAGAAATGATGACATCGGAACATTTACAACAAAATGGATGGACCTTGATAACATTATATGGAGTGAAATAAGTAAAACAGAAAAAAACTGAGAACAGCATGATTTCATACATAAGTGGGACATAAAAGTAAGACTATGAGACATGGACAAGAATGTGGTGGTTACGGGGTCGGGGAAGGGAGGAGAGAGTGAGAGAGAGGGGAGGGGAGGGGCACAAAGAAAACCAGATAGAAGGTGACAGAGGACAATTTGACTTTGGGTGATGGGTATGCAACATAATTGAATGATAAGATAACTTGGAGATGTTTTCTTTGAACATATGTACCCTGATTTATTAATGTCACCCCATTAAAATTAATTAAAAAAAAAGAAATGAAACCCAGGATTTCTGACTATTTGATATATAAAAAAGAAAGAGAGAAGTTTCTAGAGAGGCTTCAAGGGAAAAGGGACAGAGGTCATTATCTTCTGTAACTTCTTCCTGCTGAGTAGGGGCAGTGAGGGGTTATGGCCTCCCTAAGGATTACTCTCAGTGAGGGGTAGAGAGATGCAATGATGGCTTCTTGTTGGGTAAGGGTGTATTTATAGGGTTCCAGATTTTTCTGTTTCGCGAGGGCAGGTTTTAGGGTTGGTGTGTAGGGTTAGGTAGATTTTCCAATTTTCTGATTGGCAAAGGTCTGCATGCAGTTCTGTAATAAACTAGTGAACAAACGTAAGAGGCAGGATCCAAAAGTTAGAAAAATAAATAGGAGAGTGAGTGGACCAATGAAAGGCAATAGTCAAGACACCCAGTTTGTGCGAAACCACTGATTCCATGACTCAGTTTGTTTTATATGAATTTGATGGGCTTCAGAGAAAGAGAGTGGGAATAAGACAGGGCAATGGCCAGTGCCCCTGCCCCTAGACCTATTTTTATAGAAAATTTTAAAGCAACCAAAGAGGAATTACCTGTATAACTCGTTTGTTTCTTAGATTGATGGGTAGTGTACTAGGAACTGGAAGAGGCTCATGGGGTGGAATTAGGTTGATATTTGGGGTGAGATAAGTTAGGGTACAGGTTTCTGTCCAATTAGTAGGGTGATACATATAGGTGTTGGTCCCACACAAGTAGAATGCCCCTGATTTAGTGATACGGGATGAGAGGTGGATAGAGAATTGATGGACAAAGGGTTGGTTCAGTCCGTCCAACTCTGAACTTCAGATGGTCAAGGTGGAGGAAAGTGTAGCTCCGACTAGGGGGGTGAGACATGGTTAGAGGCCTGCTTTGAACATTGCAATCATGTGGTAGGGGTAGTAAGCCACGAATATAGCTGTGTGGTGGGATAGGAGAATTTATGTTGTGAAGCTGTAAGAGTAGGGGTTCCTGTGAATCAAATGGAATTAGAAAATAATCCGTTTGTTTTTGGAGAAACTTGATAGTTGACTTGATGATTGTGATGGGTTTTGGGAAATTGGATAGTTTTTGTGGTGTTATAGAGGTTAGAAGGGAGGTGACCCATTGGGACAGTACCTTGAGCAGTAAAGCATAAAGGGGCAGGTGAAAGCAGGGGAGTATTCAGGATGACTGGTTCCTGAGCAGGGGGAATTTGGGGTTTTAATTTTTCAAGCTGGGAATAATAGGTTTGATATAGCTTATTTGCTTGGTTGGTGGCTGAATTGTATAACTCCCCATAAGAGTGTCAGCTCTCTCAAAGAAGGAATCCCCCTTTTGGATTTGGTATATGAGAACTGTCCGTAGAAGGTGGGTGTTGTTGTTTGGGATAGGGAGGTCAGAGTAGGCTGAGGAGGACACAGACATACACATCCAGCAATTAACTGCATAGGAAGAATTAACTTTAATTAAAAGTCCTTGAGTGAGATTGCCTCTAGGAGAGAGAAAATGGGGGTGGCATCTGTGGTGCCCAATAAGAGAGAAAGTATAACTGGTGTTAGGAGATCAAGAATTGCAGGCATGATGGTTAGGCTTAGGACTGATTAAGAGGAAGAGAAGAAGATATTGAAAAGCCACTGTTTCTTTGGAGAACATTTCAGTAAAGACCCTTGTCAGTCCCATATTTAATTGAGGAGTTTGTCAATTTCACTGGAGTGAGGCCTAAACCAGGAAAGGTCCTCGGAGGCCTGAAGAAGGAAGTAGAAGAATTTAGTAAAGTGGTAATTGATAGTTGCCTGTTGTGAATGCCTGCTGGACTGGGCTGTATGGCAGGATATGGCCTCTTGGAGGAGCATTATGAGATGAACAGGTCTGGTTCTTCTTGGATAGGGGAACACATGGAGATTTTGAGAGACAGAGGACCTGTGGAGGTGGAGATGTAGGTTTTAGGGGTATTGGTGGTATAAGGCTTAATGTGGGAGAGGTGAGTCCAGTGTGAGTCTCCTTCCACTTTGATGGCGGTAGGGGTGGAGAGTATAACAGTATGGGGCCCTGTCCAGGTAGGCTGGAGAGAGGTTTTTCTCTGTGTCCTCCTGTAGACCTGGTCCCCAGGGAGGATTGATAGGTGTGAGTCCTTGGTTGGAAAGGGCTGTGGAAGAAGCTTGTCAAACTGGGAATAGTAGGTTTAGTATAGCTTGTTTGCTTAGTTTATAGCTGAGGTGGGGTAATTTCCTATGAGAGTGCTGGCTCTCTCAAAGAAGGTGGCCCCTTTTTGAATCTTGTACATAAGAGTGGTATGAATGAAATGAATATTATTAAGAGGAATAGGGAGAGCTGAGTAAGTTGAATATGACATGGACAGACATATCCAGCAGTTGGCTGTATAGGAGGAATGAGTCTTGATTATGAGATTTTAATTAAGATTAAGAGAGTTTTTTTAGATGAGAGAATTCTAAGAGGTAGGGTATGGGGACAGAGTATGCCTTTAAAGGTAATGAGATAAGAAAGAATAGAACAAGCTGGTATCTCCATCCTGTCTGTTATGGCTCAGGATGTTCTTCTTCTTCTGGGATTTTAGTAGACTGACCTTGGTGGGCCCTAAGGGGGAGCAGGCATATCTAGGTGATGATTCAGGTTGACTGGAAGGGTCATTTCTAGACATGTGTGGAGATGGAGCTTCTGTTTTCTTTAACCTGGAGACATGAAACTAGGGGGCCTTTCCCTGGAGTTTTGCTGCCATGGGGGTGGTAAGGAGAACCTTGGGATTCACTATGCTGGGTGGTAGAGCTAAATTTATAACAGAATTGGGCAAATCTGGCTGGCTGAGAAGCAGTAACAGGGCTGACTCTGAGGACAGAAGGTGAAAGGAGAGAGAGACTCTGAATTTGGGAAGTAGGTTCTGGCCTAAAATAGGTATAGGGCATTGAGGCAGGAGGAGAAAAGAGTGTGCAAAGGAAACACCATGTATTAGACAAGGCAGTGGATCCATGTCCAAAAGGGAGAAAATAAGACCATCAACATCCACAACAGAGATCTTTAAGGGATGAGCAGGACCTGAATATTTGGGCAAGACAGAGTAAGTGGTCCCTGTGTCTAACAGGAATGAGATCAGCTTACCTGCTACTCAGATGGCTACCCTAGGCTCTTTGATGGTGATAGGTCATGGGTGGCTGGGGTAGGGGTAGAAGAGACTGAACCCTCCCTTAGAGGAGTGAGGGGGCAGTCTACCTTCCAGTGTCCCTTTTTCCCACAGTGAGGACAAGGCTTTGGTGGAGCTGAGGAGCCGGACAGGCTTTTTGCCCAATGACTTTTTCCACACTTGAAGCAGGACTCTGGTAGAGTCTTATGAGGCCCCTTAGGGGCGTTGGAGACTTTAAGAGCAGCCATCAAGAGCTGGTATTTTGCCTGATCTCTTTTGGGCTGTTTGCCTTTTCCTGTTTCTCTTTGTTATTATAGACTTTAAAAGCCATGCCTAGGAGATCTCATTGAGGGGTTTGGCTAAGAGAGAAAAATTGAAAATTCTATTAGACCAAGGAAAGAAAAGACTTGATTCGTGGTGGTAGGTGGTTGGAGACTGTGGAGAGTATGAGTTTGATCTAGGGTGAGACCTTGGGTGGTGAGGGTTAAGGCGATGCCCAGATAGACTATGGACTGAAAGTGAAGTTGAGCTTTGACAGAGAAGACACAATATCCCTTCATGATGAGGAAGTTAAGAAGGGTAGTGGTGTGTCTCCTTGAGGCAGGCAGGGAGGGGCTGCAGAGGAGTAGGTCATTTACATATTGTAAGAGAGTACTAGTTTTGAGATTGCATGCTGCTAAATCCTGAGCTAGTTAGCCTGCCCAAACAGATGTGGGCTATTTCTGAACCCCTGGGGTAAGACAGTCCACATAAGTTGCTGGGCTGCATTAGTGTCTGGGTCAGTCCAAGTAAAGGCAGGCAAAAAGTAAGAGTCAGGGTGTAGAGAAATGGTAAAGAAAGCATTCTTGAGGTCTAGGACCATGAAGTGAGTGGTGTTTGAGGGAATGTGTGACAGTAGCTTGTAGAGATTAGGGACTACTGGACGGAGGAGAATTACTGCCTCATTGATTAGGCATAAGTCTTATATTAGGCGATAAACCCCTGAAGGTTTTTGAATATGAATGATGGGGGTATTGCAGGGAGAGTCCATGGAGATGAGTAAACCTTGATTTAAGAGGTGGGTAATTATTGGTTTGAGGCCTTAGAAACAGATACAGTTACACATTAAACAAAGACTTTACATACAAATTATAAATTAAAAAATTTAAGTAAGCACACTTTACTTGTTTCAATTAAAATTATATTAGAGATATTTTCTGACAAACAAAGAGACAAAACAGATTACTTACACTCACAGCTTAATAGACAACTCTGCCTTTTTAAGCTTTTTGAGATGGCAGGGATTTGTCAGCATAGAGTGAAGGAAGAGAGGAAGCAGACAGATGGACAGCGTGAACAGCTGGATGGAAAGAGGGAGTGTCAGAATCTGCAGGAGAAGAAGGAGGAGGTTGAAGTGCTGGTGGTGGCACCACATGGTCAGAAGAGTTAAAAAATTTAGAGCCTGTAAGGAGAAGGGAGGGGATGAGTGGGGAAAAGGCCTAGTTGCAGCCTGTGAGGAGAAAGGAGGGAATGAGGGGGAGAAAGGCACCCCTGCCACAGCCTGTAAGAAGGAAGGAGGGGTCGAAGAAGAGAAAGGCATTTGCAAGTGAATGAGAAACATGATTCGCGAAGGGAGGGGGCTTTCCAGAGGGAAGAGACTCCAGTGGAAGAGATTTGCACAGGGACCAGAGAGGGGTCCCAAGAGAGGGGCACCCCCAGGGGTCAGGCAGGAGTCCATGGAGAAGGAAAGATTAGGAGCGAGGTTTCTCTGGCCAAAAATGGCCTGCGTGTAGAACAGGCAGCACAGAGATTAAGGACGGGAGCGAAGGTAGAAGAAAGCCTGCACGTAAAGAATTTCTGAGGTCTTCCCAGTCCAGTGGCAGAAATTATCTAGGTCCCAAAGGATGTTAATCAGGCCAGTGGGAGCCATTATCTAGTCTGTACTGAGGCCATGCCTTGTTACAGAAGAAGATTAATTTTTTCAGTTTGAGATTTGAGAGACCGAGTTTGGTGAGGTTTTTTAAGAGGCATCCCAAGGGAGTAGCCTCTGAAGTTGGGACTGGGAGGAGCCCATTATGGGATGAGAATAGAGAAAGAGAAGAGCATCCTCTGAATCTTTCAACTATTCTTTATACTGTACGTGGAAAACAAGAAGGCTGGTCGTCACCAGGAATCTTGCTTTCAAAGAAGAGTGGAGCAACCTGGCTAGGCGCCTAGACTTTCAAGAAAGTTCATGTTAACAGGCTGCCTGGAGTAGAGACCTCCCAATTAGCAACCCTGAGAGGAGAGAGAGTGAGGGTGAGGGACGAATAGGGGCCTACTGGAGATGGGAAAGAGCAGAAATTCCTTACCTCTGATCTGGCAGGGGTTCAAGACAGGGTCGGGTAGTCGGCCAATCAACCTATGTCCACACAGCCAACAAAATCAGGGAGTAAGCCTGGGACAAGCTGCTGCTGCCCACTGCTTTCCTGGTAGTAAGTTTGGCTGGTGGAGGGGATCGTCCAGGCATCCAGTACCCTGTCCCGAGTTTTGGCACCAAATCTTAGAATCCATCGGAGTCCAAAAAGATAAGTGTACAGGCTTTAATGAAAGGAAACCTGCCGGGCTGTCTCATAAGGGAGAGTCGTGCCAAGTACAGGCTAGGACCATGCTTTTTAAGGGTCAGGGGAGGGGGAGTAGGAAAGGTTGTGGGGCATTAGCTGATTGGCTGCTGGACAAAGGATGGTCTTTTATGGAAGTTTGAGTCTGTTTAACTCCTAGCAGTTTTCAATCATCCAGGACTTCTCAGATTGTGATATCGGATATTGCTTTGTGGTTGGTCATCTGCCGCAAGCCCTGAAACAAAACCCATGCAGGCAGGGTTAAAAAAATGAAACCTAAGAGATTCTTTAGAACGTAATCACCAGGGCCAAGAGACTGCCTCATCTATCTGAGTGTCCATGTCCTTGGATGTCACCTGCAGAACTGTGCCCCAGGTGGACAAGCTGTGCTAGGAAGGGTGAGTGTCAGTGTGTCCCCACAGCCCATGGCTGGGTCATATGGAACCAGCAGGATGTAAGCCTGTCAGTGGTTAGGTTCTAGATTTCAGGCCACAAGATGCTCGGCACCCAAACCACAGGCCAAGACTGTCACTGTCATGAGGGCAGTGAGAATCAGGCTCACTTTTCACAGAATCAAAACCAGCAGCCTGTAATGCTCATGCCCATGTTCCAGATATGGTGGTTGGCCTGGGGGACAGGAGCTGCTGTCCCCAAGGGCCCGCTCCCTGGAGAGAATGGCCAGGCTCTCTGGGCTGCCCTGCGTCCTTCTGGTATGGCTCACCTTGTGTGGAGGAGTTCCCTGAGCAAATAGGATGCAGCCCCATCTCCTATATACCCCTTCACAGGGGACATTCTTTGCTAGCAAACACATCTGCTTTAAGGTTCTCATAAGTCTCATGACATACATACCTGTCACCTCCCAAATATGCATCCTGAAGATAGCTCATGGATTTCATCCTGGTCTGGTTGAGAGAGACTGGATAGGGGGAAAGTTATGCCTGCCCCATTACTACCTTCCATGGCTCTTGGGCCAGCTGTCCCTCTGCCCACAGTGTCTCTGCTGGCTGAGTGTGCCCCCTGCATACCCTGCTGGTGGCCCCAGCTTTCTGTGCCACCCAACCCTCAAGGGTGCTTCCAGGCTGACAGCTTTGCCTCTGAAAAGCTCCCTGGTATGTACAGGGTCATTTGGTAAACATCCATTTCTCTGAGTAGTGGCGTTGCTTCACAGGGATCTGCCCCCAACTCCCACCCTGATGCCTCTAGCTTTGACTCTGTTTATTCATGCCCAGAGGGGCACAACCCCCAAACCTGGTCCTTTCAGGGTAGGAGAGAGGAAAATAAAATTCATAGAGGTCCCATCTGAGGCAAGATTGGAGGGATGTTTGCAAAAGCTCAGACACATGCTTCCACACCATTGTGCAGTGACCCTCACAGCTGTGTCCCAAGTCTGCTGCCTGCTGCAAGGGTGAGGGTGGCCAAGTGACCTGACAGGGCTCAGCCCCAGGCCATCTAGCTCCAAAAGCCAGGCCCCCTTGGGTGGGGAGCACAAATTAACTCCAGGCAACTTTCCTGTTTCCACAACTCAGATTTTCTTTGTCCAACAGGCTCTTTCTCCCTAGGCTGTCCTGGCCAGTGAGTCTCAGGCTTCACTCGGGAAAGAAAGGGACAAAGACCAGACCTGAAGACACAAGTCTTCTCTTTGTTTAAAATAAGACTTTGTAAAACAACAACATGTCCCATCAGGTGTGGGTTAGCCACACCCACTGAGAACCCAGTATGAGGGCTGATGGACCCTGAATGCTGCTGTCAGGAAGTCCAGCACCAATGTAGATGCTGTAAGACACATGCTTCCATCTCCACTATTATAGCCCACTTTCCACTCCGAGGCTGGACTTGGAGGGGACGCTAGGTTGACACAGTATGGCCTCCAGGACAGGACCACTGGATGTGGTCATGTAGACCTGGATATGGAGAGAAGAAGATGGGAAACACAACGTCTAGCCACCTGGCTTACCATGTAAAGACTTTAATAGAGCAGCTCTGTGGCACAAAACATG
This sequence comes from Rhynchonycteris naso, assembly GCA_037038555.1. Lineage (NCBI taxonomy): Eukaryota > Metazoa > Chordata > Mammalia > Chiroptera > Emballonuridae > Rhynchonycteris > Rhynchonycteris naso. The sequence goes on along the minus strand of CM072996.1, from coordinate 185,696,462 downwards.
GTGTTGGGCAGATCAAATATATTATGCTCCCTTTGTTAAAGATGGTGCTGCCATCAGTGTGGAGGCCCATTGCCCAGGTGATAATATTAGTTGCCCTTCCTGCTTGGGAATGGGTGGGATTATGTTAATATGTGTTGGGGGAGGGCTTTCACACCAAAAGGTTTTAAAGGGAAGAGAGATCACATTGTTCCAGGAGAAGAGGGATTATGTTCTAGGCCAGGGATCCCCAAACTAAAACCTAGGGCAACATGTGGCCCCCTGAGGCCATTTATCTGGCCCCCCACCACACTTCTGGAAGGGGCACCTCTTTCATTGGTGGTCAGTGAGAGGAGCACAGGATGCATCCACACCCATAGTTCCCATTGAAATACTGGTCAGTTTGTTGATTTAAATTTACTTGTTCTTTATTTTAAATATTGTATTTGTTCCCGTTTTGTTTTTTTTATTTTAAAATAAGATATGAGCAGTGTGCATAGGGATTTGTTCATAGTTTTTTTTATAGTCCGGCCCTCCAACGGTCTGAGGGACAGTGAACTGGCCCCCTGTGTAAAAAGTTTGGGGGCCCCTACTCTAGAGAGAGAGCAAGGAGGAGAGCAGATTAAGGCCACATGAAGGCCGGGAGAAGCAACCAAGATGACGGGGTGCTGAAAGAGAAGGCAGTTAGTGCAGAGTTTGTGCAGAGAAAGGGAGATGGGGAACAGAGGTGAATAAGACTGGTGAGCTAGAAACCTTTGACTCTAGGAAACTCGGATAGGTCAGTAGCTTTGTGAGCACTGAATGAGTGGGTTTTGGAACCCCTCACCTACAGCTTGAGGCAGTGGTTTCCAGAGAAGGCTGTTGTTTGTTTTTAAAGCTGCTTTGTAAAAAAAAAACCATTCCATTTTCAAAGGTTTTGTGGGTCAAAAAACAATTGGTGTGAGCTAGCTGGGTTCCAAGAGGCTGCCTCTTTGGGTGGTTCAGTCTATGATGGGAGCTGGGCTAGCTTGGCCAGGCGTCCTGCTTGGTTGGGCACAGGGCTGGCATCCATCAATCCGAGGCTGAAAACCAAGGAGCTCCAGATCCCCACTGGCCCTCATTGCCTCCCCCTCCCCATCTTCCCCCCTGACTTCAAGTAACAGAACAAAATCCTAAGGGCCTGTCTTCTGCCTTTATGTTTTGTTTTATCCTAAAAACTTGGCATTCCAATGTGGCCTTTAGACACAAATGTCTTCAACCACCTTGATTTTGGTATCCTCCATAAAAAGGTACTATAAGTTCCAGGTAGCTTTGAGCATTGAGCACAGTATCCTGAGGCCGACAGAGGCAGGAGGTCTCCGTTTTCCATGGATGGTAACGACCCTGCTGGCCTCTGGACATCCCATGTTCTCTGTCACGTGGCTGGTGAGACCCTGCCCCTGGTGGGCCATGGCATCTTCTCCTGGCAGCAGAGCCAGCTTCACACACAGCTCTGTCAAGCCAGACACCAGCGCTTATAGCTCCTTTCTTTGACCAAATGGTAAGAGGAGTTCATACACAATCTGGATTGCATTACAAATCCTGAACCCAGCGTTCCAGTCTCAGACATCTGGGCCTGGGAGAGGAATGCAGGAAGAGGAGTCAAATGGCTGGGGTAAAGGTGCTGGTCACACACTGACCATGTTAGTCTCAATCATAAAATCATACACTCAGGGATGGCAATGGAGTAGGCAGACGTACCAACTTCCAACTCCCAGGACCAAAGTGGATTATAACTCAATTTTAAGAACCATCGTCTGGATAAACCAACTTTGAACTAAACTAAGTGGACTCTTCAACCAAGGAACACTGCAGAAGCCACATTGAGACTGGTAGGAATAGCGAAAACGCGAAGAGGGCTGCCCAGCTCCCTGGAGCAAATGGCAGCCCGAAGAGACCCGCGTGGAGGGAGGAAAGTTTGGCAGAGAGGGAGGGACCTGGGTCCCAGGAACCAAGCCCCAGCCTGCAGTCCCAGAGCCTAGAAGAGGCGTTTGGACAATATTGAGCTGTTAAACAAGTGAGGTTACTGTTTGTGAAAAAGACACAGTTTTCTCAGACCCAAGATTCTTTTTAAAGGGACAGCGCAGAAAACCTCTCTCACAACCACGCACCTGGGGCACCGGGGAACAGGGACAAAAGAGAGGAACAGAGCAGTGGGAACAGATTGTGGACTGAAGGCACGAGGACACTCTGAGGGACAGCCACCCTGACCCAAGGGCTAAGTCATTTCCCTAATTGAAAACGAATATTTCCCATGGAACTAGCAATACCAGCAAAGGGAGACAGGACACTAGCCAAACAAGCTCTCCCACGGCAATTAGAGCAGAGCTGCTTAGAGGGAGGGAGCTCCTAGACCTACAGTGTGGAGACTTAGGGCACTTCCATCTCTCTGCGGGTTGCTGAAGGGATGGTGGCAGCAGGACGCTGAAACGGTCCTGTCGGCGTGGACGGAGGCACAACTGATGTGAGCTCAGTCTAGCCCAGCAGGGGAGGAGGGGATGCGTGAAAGCAGTCCGGCAGCTGTGGGCCCGCCTGTAACCCCACCTGCGGGAAAAAAAAGGGCAGAGATCTGCTCTGCGACCCTGCGCAAGCCGGCCCTGACTGCAGGGACGGGGCTAGGACCAGGGACGGGCAGGGGACTCGCGGCTGAGCTCACGCTGCCAACCCCGACCAGCCATAGAAACGGCGGTTTGCCATCCTGTGTGCGCGAGCTGGGCTCCTAATGCGGGGGCGGAGTAGACCCCCAGACAAGTGGAAGTTCGCAGCTGAGCTCACACTACTAGCCCCGCCTGGCCGAAGAAACCGCAGATTGCCATCCTACGTGTGCGAGATGACTCTGAACGTGAAGGTGGGGTAGAGTCCGGAACAATGGGAAGCTCGCAGCTGACCTCACGCCAGCAAACACGCCTGGCCCAATAAACTGCAGTTTGCGGCCCTGGCCTCGAGGGTGAGGCTAAATTCTGGACGGGCAAAGGCTCACAGCTGAGAGCACGTCAAAAGCCCCGCCCAACCCGTGAAACTGTGGCAAGCAGGCTCTGACTGCGGAAGCTGGGCGTAAGCCTTCCGGAAACAGGCTGGGTCCGCAGCTGAGCAAAGGTGCTCAACTCTGCCCTTAATGCTGAGGCTTGTGACTTGAGTAACAGCCTCTCCCGCAAAGGAGAGGTGAAAATCACAGCAACAGCCGCAGTAGGCTGACGCTGGCAACGCCCATACCCAACCACCCTAGGCAGCAGCAGAGGGGGTGGCAGGCCTGCAGACAGACCACACCTAGAGAACACAAAGGCAAAACATACGGGACTCCAGTGGCCAAAACTTGTGTATACACGGATAAAATGGGCAGGCAGAGGAATGCAAACCAAATAAATCAAGAGAAATCCCCAGAAAAGGACCTGAATGAACCAGATATAACCAAACTACCAGAAGCAGAATTTAGAATAATGATAGTTAGGATGTTCAAAGAAATTAGAGCAACAATGAATAGTCACTATGAAGACCTAACTAAAGAAATAACAAGTATAAAAAACGAAATTGAAATAATAAAAAGGAATCAGACAGAAATGACAAATACAGTATCAGAACTGAAGACCACAATGGAAGGAATTAAAAGCAGGATGAATCATGCTGAGGATCCAATCAGCGAGATAGAGGACAATAAACAAAGAAACAGAAGCAGAGAAGAAAAAGGAAAAGAGACTCAAAAAAATGTGAGGAAACTATAAGGGAGCTCTGTGACAACATGAAGAGAAACAACATTCGCATCATAGGGGTGCCTGAAGAAGAGGAAAGAGGACAGGAAATGGAAACTTTGTTCAATCAAATCATAGCAGAAAACTTCCCTAAATTAAGGCTGGGAAACATTCCACACGTTCAAGAAGCACACAGAACTCCATTAAATGGAAACCCAAAAAAATCTACACCAAGACACATCATAGTTAAAATACCAAAGCTAATGGATAAAGAAAAAAATCTTAAAAGCTGCTAAAGAAAAAAAGGCTATCACCTACAAAGGAACCCCCATAAGGATGACATCGGACTTCTCAACAGAAACACTTGAGGCCAGAAGGGAATGGCAAGATATAATCAAAGTAATGCAGAACAAGAACCTACAACCAAGACTACTCTATCCAGCAAGGCTAACGTTTAAAATTGAAGGAGAAATAAAGAGCTTCCCAAAGAAAGCCTCAATGAATTCATTAAAACCGAACCAATTCTGCAAGAGATACTAAGAGGCCTGTTGTGAACAGTTCAAAGGGAGGAATGAATATACCAAAAGAAGAATACAGCTTTAAAGAATAAAATGGCAATAAACAACTACATATCAATAATAACCTTAAATGTAAATGGTTAAATGATCCAATCAAAAAACATAGGGTAACTGCGTGGATAAAGAAACAGGACCCATACATATGCTGTCTACAAGAGACACACCTTAAAACAAAAGATGCACATACTGAAGGTAAAAGGATGGAAAAAAATATTTCATGCAAATGGAAATGAAAAAAAAGCCAGGGTAGCAGTACTTATATCTGACAAAATGAACTTTAAAACAAAGGCTGTAGTAAGAGATAAAGAAGGACACTACATAATGATAAAGGAAACAATTCAACAGGAATATATAACTATTATAAATATCTACGCACCAAATATAGGAGCCCCGACATACATAAAGCAGACTTTGATGGATATAAAGGGCGAGATTAAAAGCAATACTATCATAGTAGGGGATTTCAATACCCCACTAGCAACACTGGATAGATCCACAAGAAAGAAAATTAATAAAGAAACAGCAGACTTAAAGGAGACACTAGATCAACTTGATTTAATAGATATCTTCAGAACTTTTCACCCTAAAGCAGTAGAATATACATTCTTCTCAAGCGCTCATGGTACGTTTTCAAGGATAGACCACATGTTAGGACACACAAATGGTCTCAATAAATTTAAGAAGATTGAAATCATATCAAGCATTTTCTCTGATCACAATGCCATGAAACTAGAAAATAGCCACAAAAGAAAAACTGAAAAATACTCAAACACTTGGAAACTAAATAGCATGATATTAAATAATAAATGGATTAACAATGAGATCAAAGAAGAAATAAAAAAGTTTCTAGAAACAAATGATAATGAGCATATATGAACTCAAAATTTACGGGACACAGCAAAAGCAGTACTGAAAGGAGAGTTCATTGTACTACAGGCATACCATGAAAAGCTAGAAAAAGCTCAAATAAGCAATCTGACCCTGCAGCTAAAAGAACTAGAAAAACAACAACAAATAAAACCCAGGACAAATAGAAGGAAGGAAATAATAAAGATCAGAGCAGAAATAAATGACATAGAGACTAAGGAAACAATACAGAGGATCAATGAAACCAGAAGCTGGTTCTTTGAAAAGGTAAACAAGATTGATGAATCTTTAACTAGACTCACCAAGAAAAAAAGAGAGAGGACTCAAATAAATAAAATTAAAAAGGACAGTGGAGAAATAACAACTGACACAGCAGAAATACCAAGCATTGTAAGAAAATACTATGAAGAACTCTGTGCCAAAAAATTAGGCAATCTCGGTGAAATGGACCAATTTCTTGAATCATATAACCTGCAAATAATCAATCTGGACGAAGCAGAACACCTAAACAGACCAATTACAACAAATGAGATCGAAACAGTTATCAAAAAACTCCCAAAAAAGAAATGTCCTGGGCCTAATGGCTTCACAAGTGAATTCTATCAAAAATTCAAAGAAGAACTAACTCCTATCCTCCTCAAGCTATTTCAAAAAATTCAAGAGGAAGGAAGACTTCCAAACTCCTTTTATGAGGCGAGCATAATTCTGATCCTAAAACCGGGCAAAGACAACACAAAGAAAGAAAATTATAGGCCTATATCCCTGATGAATTTAGATGCTAAAATTTTCAACAAAATATTAGCCAACCGGATCCAGCAATATATGAAAAAAATCATACACCATGATCAAGTGGGATTTATTCTGGAGAGGCAAGGCTGGTTCAATATTCGCAAATCAATCAATGTGATTCATCACATAAACAAAAGGAAGGACAAAAATCACATGATAATTTCAATAGATGCAGAAAAGGCATTTGATAAAATCCAGCACCCATTCATGCTCAAAACTCTTAGTAAAGTAGGAATACAGGGAACATTCCTTAACATGATAAAGGCCATCTACGAAAAACCCATAGCAAACATCATACTAAATGAACAAAAAGTAAAAGCAATCCCCTTAAGATCAGGAACCAGGCAGGGTTGCTCACTTTCACCACTCTTATTCAACATAGTTCTGGAAGTCCTAGCTATAGCAATCAGGCAAGAAGAAGAAATAAAGGGCATCCAAATTGGAAAAAGAAGAAGTAAAACTGTCACTATTTGCAGATGATATGATATTGTATATAGAAAACCATAAAGTCTCAGTCAAAAAACTACTGGACCTTATAAATGAATTCAGCAAGGTGGCAGGATATAAAATTAATACTCAGAAATCAGAAGCATTTCTATATACAAACAATGTACTGTCAGCAAAAGAAATTAAGGAAACAATCCCCTTCACTATTGCAGCCAAAAAATAAAATACCTAGGAGTAAATTTAACCAAGGAGGTTAAGGACTTGTACTCGGAAAATTATAATACATTGATAAAAGAAATCAAGGAAGATACAATCAAGTGGAAGCATATACCGTGCTCATGGCTAGGAAGAATAAACATCATTAAAATGTCTGTATTACCCAAAGCAATTTATAAATTCAATGCAATACCAATTAAAATACCAATGACATACTTCAAAGATATAGAACACATATTCCAAAAATTATATGGAACCAAAATTGAACACGAATAGCCTCAGCAATCTTAAAAAGAAAAAATAAAGCAGGAGTTATCACTCTTCCGGATATCAAGATTTACTACAAGACCATTATACTCAAGACAGCCTGGTACTGGCATAAAAACAGGCACATTAATCAATGGAACAGAACAGAGAACCCAGAAATAAACCCACACCTTTATGGACAACTAATATTTGACAAAGGAGGAAAGAACATACAATGGAGTAAAGACTGCCTCTTTAACAAATGGTGCTGGGAAAATTGGACATCTACTTGCAAAAAAAATGAAACTAGACCATCAACTTACACCATACACAAAAACAAATTTAAAATGGATAAAAGACTTAAACATAAGCCGTGAAACCACAAGCATCTTAGAAGAAAACATAGGCAGCAAGCTTTCTGACATCTGTAGCAGCAATATATTTGCTGATTTATCTCCATCGTCAAATGAAATAAAAGGCAAGATAAACAAATGGGATTATATCAAACTAAAAAGTTTTTGCACAGCTAAAGACAATAAGAACAGAATAAAAAGACAAACCACACAAAGGGAGAACATATTTGACAGCACGTCTGATAAGGGGTTAATAACTAAAATTTATAAAGAACTTATAAAACTCAACACCAGGAAGACAAACAATCCAATCAAAAAATGGGCAAAAGAAATGAATAGAAATTTCTCCAAAGAAGACATACAGATGGCCAAAAGACATATGAAAAAATGCTCAACATCACTCATCATTAGAGAAATGCAAATTAAAACCACAATGAAATATCACCTTACACCAGTCAGAATGGCACTCATCAGCAAAACAACACAGAATAAGTGCTGGCGAGGATGAGGAGAAAAGGGAACCCTCCTGCACTGCTGGTGGGAATGCAATCTGGTGCAGCCACTGTGAAAAACAGTTTGGAGATTCCTCAAAAAATTAAAAGTTGAACTTCCTTTTGACTCGGCTATTCCACTTATAGAAATATATCCTAAGAACACCATAACACTGTTTGAAAAGAAGAAATGCACCCCCATGTTCGTGGCAGCATTGTTCACAATAGCGAAGATCTGGAAACAGCCCAAGTGTCCGTCAGAAGACGAGTGGATTAAAAAGCTATGGTACATATATACTATGGAATACTACTCAGCCATAAGAAATGATGACATCGAATCGTTTACAACAAAGTGGATGTACCTTGATAACATTATACCGAGTGAAATATGTAAATCAGAAAAAAAAAACAGAATAGCATGATTTCATACATAGGTGGGACATAAAAGTGAGACTATGAGACATGGACAAGAGGGTGTGGGTTATGGGGTGGGGGTAGCTAGGGGAGGGTGGGATAGGGAGAAGGAGAGGGGCACAGGGAAAACCAGATAGAAGGTGACAGAGGACAATTTGACTTTGGGTGATGGGTATGCAACACAGGTGAATGATAAGATAATGTGGAGATGTTTTCATTGTACATATGTACCCTGATTTATTGGTGTCACCCCATTAAAGTTAATTAAAAAAATCATACACTCAGGGGAAGCCTGAATCCTTTAAAGGCTGAATCTTGTGACTTGGATTCTGCCATCCCACTGGGCCTCCCATGCAGGTAAGGGATTTTTGGCACCTTGTCATCCATGTGTGTGACCTGGAGGCATCAGCTCTCTAGACTCTTCCATTCCAGTCCAAGCTGCAATCTCAACCTGGCTTGGAATTCAAATCAAGTTCCATTTTGAGCATGAAGATCATAAAAAATAAACCCATTTAGATAGAGCCCCTACATCTGCTGAGTCAGGAAGCTGGTGCTAGACATGTGCAACATGTTCAAACATCTTGGCCCTTGACTGGGAGTCAGCACACCTGGGTTCCAGCTCTGCTGCATGTCTGGAGTCACTTGCCAGGGATGCCAAAACAAAGTACCACAAACTGAGTAGCTCAAACAGCAGACTCTTATTATCTCGCAATTCTGGACTCTAGAAGTCCAAGATCGAAGTGCCGGAAGATTGGTTCGTTATGAAGGGGCATGAGAGAGCGTATGTCTCAGCCTCTCCCCTAGCTTTGGGTGGTATGCTAGTAATCTTTGTCCAATCCTTGTCTATAATCCTTGGTTTGTAAAATCATCACTCCAATGTCCACACGCTATTCTCCATGTATGTACATACATCAATGCCCAACTTTCCGCACTAATCAGGGCACCAGCCATGTTGGATTAGGGCTCACCCTAATGATTTCATCTTCATTTAACTGATTACATATATAATTACCTTATTTCCAAATAAGGTCATGTTCTGTGGAACTAGAGGTTATGGCTTCAACATATAAATTTTGGGGACTGAAGGGTACACACTTCAACCCGTAACACCACAATACCACCTTAGCTCTTGGGCCTTGGGTGAGTGGGTGAATACTTTTAAACCTATTCTCTCCATCTGTGACATGGCTGATCTTTAAGATTCTTTCTAGTTCTTAAGCTCAGTGATTCTAAATGTCTATAGAGTACAATGGTCTGTTTATTTACTTTCTTAACAGATTTTGAACAACTCTTTTCACTGAATTTCATATTTTAAAACTCTTTTTCTGGGCTTTAAGAAACTTGGCATTTTCTGCCTTTGATCATACTTATTTGTATAGGTAATTATTAAATGCATTTAATGACCATTATGTCAAAGCCCCAAGTAATCAATGAGCACTGGCCAGTATAGCTGCACCGGGACATTCTGGAGTGTGCTGTCTGAATTGCATCTCAGGTTCCTTCTGCATCTGCCTAAGCTCCCCATTAAAACTTCATATTTTTCTTTCAAAAATTATTTGTTTTCTTATTTTAAAATAAACATGTAATCATTGCTGAACATTTTTTTTTTTTACAGGGACAGAGAGAGAGTCAGAGAGAGGGACAGACAGGAATGGAGAGAGGTGAGAAGCATCAATCATCAGTTTTTCGTTGCCGTTACGACACCTTAGTTGTTCATTGACTGCCCTCTCACATGTGCCCTGACTGCAGGACTTCAGCAGACTGAGCAATCCCTCGCTAGAGCCAGTGACCTTGGATCCAAGTTGACGAGCCTTTGCTCAAGCCAGATGGGCTCGCGCTCAAGCTGGCGAGCTCAGGGTCTTGAACCTGTGTCCTCTGCATCCCAGTCTGATGCTCTATCCACTGCGCAACTGCCTGGTCAGGCCATTGCTGAACATTTTAAGAAATAAAAAAACATAACCTAAAATATCACTTCCTAGTAATGCATTTTGGTATTAAAGTGGATTTCTGAGTGCATTTTCTTTTTTGATAGCTTATCCAAGATGTTTTTCTGTGCCATTATATACTTTTGAAAACGTGTTTTTCATTTTTTGCAAAATGAATAAGTTAGTTCCACTTTTTAATATTATAAAACCCTGTCCTTAACATAATGATGACAAGTACAATGATATTTAATATTTGTGCATACTCTAATTGCTCCTTAGTGTGGAATTACTGGATCAAGTATATATATATATATATATATATATGGTCAAGCTGCCTTTCAGAAAAGTGGTGACAACGAATAGTCTGATATTTTTGTTTCTTATAGTGGCTTGCTCTTTTTTAAAAAATTGATTTATAAGAGCTCTTGTTCTATTTAAGAGATTAGAACTCTAATAGCAAATGTTGAAAATTATACTTCATACTTCTTAAAGGTTTAGATCTTATTAAATGTCTGATTTTCATAATATCAAGTTCCATGACTTATGCACAGTAACACTCAGTCAATATCCAGAGAATGTAAAGAAATGACTTCTGCCATTAAGAAGCATATACTCTACTCAAAGGAATATAAACAAATACAAAAAGGAAAATAAAATAAATGCTATAATGGAGGCACCAGAAAAATGTTGTGGAATCAAAGAGAAAACTGTTATCAAGTTCAACCAGAAGATCTGGAGATATTTCATGGAGATTTGGTTTCCTTTAGGTCTTGGGTGTTATTTTTTAACCATAGAAGGAGATATTCTAGGATGAAGGATCAGCATAAAAACTGCAAGTGACATCTGACCTGTGGTGGGTCAGTGGATAAAGCATTGACATGGCACGCTGAGGTTGCCAGTTTGAAACTCTGGGCTTTCCTGGTCAAGGCACATATGGGAGTTGATACTTCTTGCTCCTACCCCCCTTTCTAATCTAAAATGAATATATCCCAGCTCATAGCAGAGGCCTCAACACTCTGAGGGTACACACAGGGACATTGTGCAGAACAGGAGACAGGTGATGGTCTTCTCCTCTGTCTCAGGGTGGGAGATCACCACTTAATGTTACCAAATGTGGAGAGCATGCAGACATAGGGCCAAAGCCACCACCTAAATCAGTTACTTTCATAGGATGTCGGTTTGTGCATGCACACAGACACACACCTGCCTTACTGTACAGGCGGGAGGAAGCTCCCTAACTCATCTGTGTGACACTGTGGGCTGTGCCAGGGAGATGAACATGACGAACATGCTGTGATTTCCAAGAAATAAATAGTATATGCAATGCCAAAGTAAATCAGGTAATTTGCAATATGGATTTTTCCCTCTGAGTTATTAGAATCATTCAGACTCCGTCCCCAGTTAACAGCACTCACCTCAGCACGGCCCAGGTTGTGGATGGGGCCTTGCGTTTGCCTTGGCAGGTGGGGCTGAAGAGAGAGGAGCATGGAGGGAAGGTTCTGGATGTGTGTGGTCAGAAAGATGCTCACTGGCTTACTGGGGTCTTGAGGATGCAGCCAGCTGAAAGCAAGGACAGAAAAGATGCCTCCAGTGGCCACTGTGCCAACCTCCAGTCTGCATCTGACACTGGTGCTGCAGCCACAGGGACTGACAGCCCCTCTAGTGCCTGTAAGGCTCAGAGGACCTGGCCAGGCCTTCAGAGATGTTCACCCATGTTATCCAGGCTGGGCATTCAAAGGGGTGCTGGATGAGGTAGGCGAGAAGGCCAATACAGGCTGCAAATTCTTAAACAAGAAAACAGATACATGCCCTGGCCAGTTTGCTTAGTGGTAGAGTGTCAGCCCAGCGTGTGTAAGTGCTGAGTTAGATTCCCAGTCAGGGCACACAGGAGAAGTACCCATCTGCTTCTCCACCTCTCTCTCTCTCTCTCTCTCTCTTTTTCTGCTCCTAAGGCCATGGCTTAAATGAGCAAGTTGGCCCTGGGTACTGAGGATGGCTCCATGGCCATGCCTCAGGCACTAAAATAGCTTGGTTGCTGAGTGTATCCCAGTCAGGGCACATGTGGTAGTCTGTCTCTTCGCCTTCCTGCCTCTCACTTGATTAAAAAAAAAAAAGAAAGAAAATGGATGCATAATAGTCCTGCTTGGCTCTGAAAAAGCCCTTCTATAGCTGTGAGATATAAGGAGCCCAGGAACTATGGGGGTGAGCAAGGCCTGGGTACTGCCTCTTTCTGGGTGGCTTGCCTGTCCGACCCCACATATCCTAGCTCTCTAAATGGATGACTTTGGGATCTGTGCACACTATGCTGATTCATATAGCAGTTGCCACCGTCTAGCATTACTGCATTTTGTAATAATATTGTGATTTCATTGGCCAGGGTGCCATGGGCTTCCCTCGCTTTTCCTGTGATGACGCCAGGGTCCATACATAGCACCACACACTGCGCTTTGAAACAACCGATGGTGACTTGGAGTGTTAAGCTGTGAAGCCTCCTGCTTAATAAATGACTCAGGACACTCACACTTTGCAGCCTGGGCCTGCATTGGTCTTGCTATAACCCTGTCCTCAGAATCTGAAGACTTGAGGGCACCCTAAAACCAAGGATATTTTAGTGTCTTTGGATTTCAGTGTCTTTAGTGCCAGAAGCGTCCCTACCCTTGTGTGGCATACTCCACTGTCACAGCTGCTTGGTCAACATCCTGAGCCTTCTGGCCTCTTCTGCAGCAGGGCAAGCCCAGCATCTCCACCTCACTCAGATACCCACCATTCCACCCTAGACTCAGGACTCCTTCCTGTCCTGTAATTACTGGCTGCCTCTGGGTACCCTTGCCAGGAATTGAGCCCTGAGACATGAGGGATATCCCCAACCCACTGATTCCCCTTTCCCAGTTTAGTGCTGCCAAGAGCTCCCCCACACCCATTCCCCGAGTGCTGGCCAGATTCTGATTTCCTTCAGTACATAGGTCTCCTTCTCTGGACTCCGCACTTGGGCTAAGCTGAGACCTAACCCTAATATCTTCCCCAAGGACAAAAGGAGTGCCAAGGTCTGGAGATCAGTGTCCCACTCAACCAGTCAGGCAGAGGGTGAACTTGACCTTCCTCTGCCCATTTATTCTATTCAGGTCCTTAGTGGATTGGAGAATGCCCACTCACACTGGGGAGGGCTATCCACTTTACTCAGTTCACCAATTCAAAAGGTGATCTTGTCTAGAGACACTGTCCCAAACACACTCAGAAACATTTCACCAGCTAGCTGGGCATTCCGTATCCCAGTCAAGTCAATGCAAAATCACATGTGGTGAGGTAAATCTTGAATAGGAGAAACAAGTGTCATTTTGCAAGCTACTGGCTTCAGGTAAGATCCATGCAGGTTCCCTGGGCAAAGATATGCTGTCCCTCCTCTAGTTCACGGGAGCACAGAACATTCAGGCAAATCAGGGCTCAAGATTTTTGGATTTCTTGACCCCCACCTTCCCATTTCAGACATCAGGGCCCCTACTTTTTCCTACCAGTGCTCTGGATTTGACCTGGGACACTTGTCAGGGTGGTATATTCACTGTGATTTGTGGTTCTGCAAACATTATTAGATCATAGGTCTAATTATCAGCACAGTCTACCCTGTGGACTGCAGGTGAGAATTGTTTCATTAAGTGCTGCCCTAGAGACCCTTTGGCTTTCACAGTGTGCCTTGAGTTGATAACTGGCACTCCCAAGCCTATCAGGTGAAAATGCCTGGCCAAGCCTGGTCCTCACAATCCCCATTGTCTCCACACTGATCAGATACCACATCGGCCACACCCCCCAGGACTTTAGCTCTACCTGCACCCCCTCCAATGCAGCACAGGTAGCCATCTGAGTAATTGCACTACTATTGCATAGCAGATGTTATCACCGGCCATTTACCACATGGCCACCACCATAGGCAACCGGCCCTCTTTCCTGAGAGACCCTCTGAGGAATTTCTGAGTGGTGTCTCAGAGCTTTCTGCTGGGGGGACAGAGGCAGAAGGCTTTCCCTATCAGTTCCTGCCCTGACTGGTTAAGGATAAATCCATGGGCATTGTGTCTCCCACACTTCCATGTCACACGTGAGTGCCAAGCAATTTCTTGTGAGCAAGGAGATGCCTAGCACCAGGAGTCAAGAGGTGGTCACAGCAGGAGCCTGGGGCAAGGCACTGTCTGGCTGCACCCATCAAGGCTGCTCAGTCTGCATGGAACTGCTCAGGCAATGAGAGCTGGAGCACAGATGGCGGAGAGCCTATGAAGTGACACATGACAGATGTCCCTACACCTGCCTGTGCAGGTGGAAGAACAGACAACATGATGTGGCTGACTGAGAAATTCTTTAGCATTTCTTTCCTATAACATCTGCTTTTGTTTTTTGCCTGACTGCTGGTGGTGCAGTGGGTAGAGTGTTGACCTGGGACACTGAGGACCCAGATTCGAAACCCTGAGGTCAGCAGCTTGAGCGCGAAGTCACTTGCTTGAGTGTGAGATCATCAACATGAACCCAGGTCCCAAGGTTGCTGACTTGCGTTTAAAGCTGCTAGCTTGAGCTCTGTTGGAGCCCCCCAATCAAGGCACATATAAGAAGCAATCCATGAACAACTAAAGTGTCGCAATGATGAGTTGATGCTTCTCATCTCTTTCCCTTTCTCTCTCTCTCTCTCTGCCTTTCTAATTCGGTTCAGCTCAGTTGACACTGAGATTCACTCCTAAACACACCTATATAGCCAGAGATGGGAGGGGAATGGGAACTAACTGGTTATGTGAAAAATGCCCTGCACTTCATGATCCATGCATTCAACAAGCACGGCTCCGGGCACTGGGATAACAGCAGTGAACAAAATAGAAACAAAACAAAACCCACCTCTCAGAGACTTACAAGATGAGGAAGCGAGAACTGTGGACAATGTAACTAAATTAAACAGGATGCTAGGAGGTGAGCAATGCCCCAGAGAAATATTAAAGCAGGAAGAGGGCAGGAGTGCAGGTGGGAGGGGCTGAAACAGGATGCTGTGGGAGGGCCTCTTGAGAAGGTGACACCTGAGCAGACTTGGCAGAGAGGTGACAAAGGACACCTAGAGACAGTACTTAGACAGGAGGAAAGCCTCCCTGTGGGAGTGGGCCTGCCTGGTGGAGAAGTGGCAGGATGACTGAGATGGGGGGGGAAGGAGCCAGGGGGTGGCGTTCCCATGTGGAGTGTGGAGGCCCGGGGGCCTCCTGCTTTACTTGGAGGGATGGATGGAGGGGGGACACTGGGGTGGTTTGAGCAGAGGAGAAAGTGATGTCCTGATTATATCTGAATGTGTACACACTCACATGTGATGTGAACCCAGGTACTGTTGTAAAGTACCCAAACCTCAATTCAACTGGTTTATGTAGAGACACCAAATTCAGATGAATTTTGAAGAGTTTATTAAAGGAGGAGATTTATTAAACATGCTGGCCACATATAGCTTACATGGGACAATCTGGAAGGCCCAAATCAATACATCTCAGGGGCTTGATATATACCCTGGATCACACACGGGCTGGGGAGAGCATGACATCATGGCACAAGCTTACAACCTTTGTTTTCACCTATACAGGTTTGGGGAAAAGGAGGAGGGTGATGGAGCACAATTCATTAGCAAGTCTACAACATTTGTCTATAGGATTCATAAAAAAACGTTTTTATACATTAAAACTTACAAGGTAACACAATAGTAAAAATGTCATTCTACGTATTAAAAGATATTCCTAAATTTTCTAGTGTTCATTTGCCATTCCTTCGTTTAGAGATATATACATTAATTACACACTTTCAGGAGGGGTGGGGTAGTTTCCATGGCGCTAGGGGATAAAATACCTGTAAATAGCTCATCAATATAAGAAAAGGTTTATTTTCATCTTTCTCTTCCTGCACCTGGATAGCTATTTACCTGCTTCCTTACAGGTGAGGGGAAGGACAGAAATTTAAATCTCATTCCCCTCTCCATTTACAATACAATGGTATCAGCCATCCTGAGTTGGTGCTAATCTCTCATTTACAAAATCTCTCTGCATGCCTAGCTCAAATTAATAAAATGTTCTTTAAGCTTCCTTAAAATATTAATATTAATTTTGTACCTTTTTGGTACCTTACTACAGTATCAGCATGGTTCCATCTGCCATTCATAGGACTGCCATCCGCAGATGTAGCGGCTGAGAATAGCTGCCAGGGAATATAACATCAAAATTACTCTCTGAGCACCTAAACAACGATGAGAACGTTGATCACAGATGCGACAGGGCTGAGATTGGAAAATTGAAGGTACAGATATAAACTTCCAAACTGCATGGCTGATCCACCTCAGGGTCCCAGGTGCCCAGTGGCATACCCAGGGGAGACCTGGATCCATTCAGCAGGCCACACATGGGCTGCTGGCCTCTGTGGCCCCCAACCCCGGGCAGGACATGCTCTGCTCTCCCTGGTCCTGCACAGTGTGTCTGGCCCTGGGTTTTCATTCATAAACCAGCCATCAACAAGCATGGTAATAAAACTTTATTGTTCCTGGTGGCAGTAGTCTGTTTTCTTAACCTTTGGCTTCCTTTTTTTTCTCTGATACTTTATACATCTGGTTCTGGTAAAATAAAAAGATCCACTCCGTTTACAACTATACTTCCTGCTCAGGCCGGGGCTTCCCTTCCCAACCATCCAGCTGAGGTAGAAGTGCTGGTTCCCCTGCCAGAGAGAGCCTGCTCCAGGTAGGACAGTGCCCATAGGGTCCTAGGCCCCTCCCGGGGTCCAGCCAGGTTGCCAGCAGAAGGTCACTGGTAGGACTGGGTGCTCAGGGGGAATTCCAGTGACAACTATGCTTCCTGAGATGTGGGTTCTTGTCTTGTGTGGGTTTCATTAGCTGTCTCTGTCCTCTGCTGTGCTTGCTGCTGTTTAAGCAGGGTGCAAGTCTTCGATATGTAGCAAGCCTGTCACAGGCAAGAGCCCCCCAACATCCGTGTATGAAAAAAGAGGAAGGAAGATGCCAGAAGGGTGAGGGGCCCTGTCAAGGCCTACAATGAAAGCCGCTAAGGGGGGCCAAGAAAGGGAAAGAGAAGTAGGACATAGGCTCTTGCCCCCAACGAGGGCTTCACACAAGCACTTGACCTGTAAGGGAGCACATTTTTTCTTCTTGACCCTATGGAGAGCCCCCCTACCCCACCCCAGGCCAGGTCTTAGGCTGCCCTTCAAGTCTCATTGTGCGACAGGAAACCTCACAGTCAGACAGACACCAAGACGTGACCTAAGCAAGCATATTCTGGGATATGCAACCATGGAGTACAACCCCATGGCCAGAGACGACCTTGACCACAGCAAGCCTCACTGTGAGCAGGGCTTCCGGCATGCCCTCTCTTATTGGCCCCCAACTGTTCCAAATGGCAAAGTCCATCCTAACTTGCCTGCTTTACAGTGGAAGGAGCGAGCACCTCAGAAAGCTTCACTCAGGTTTCTACAGATATACACAAATCCAGACCCATGTGACACTGTGGGTATAGATAACACACACAGGTATCCAAACACCCCATACCCACATTCTACACATATTCCACTCCACACAGGCACACACACAACCACACATACACTACATACCTAAACACAGGCCCCACACGACCCAGTACACCAAGCCCTCTACACACTTCACCACAAACACACAAAACTGAACATCCACAAATGTGATAGAAAAGAAAAGAATCAAAATGTTCAGATTGACTCATGTAAAAGAAATAGAGATTTCTTAAAAATATGAAATTGGTCACATTAAACAAAATACCATTCTCTGTGTTTAAAGTCTAGCTTCTAGAGTCAGACCAGCGGGGTGAAGTGTCAACGCTACTGCGAACTTTCAAGGGAACAGTGGGCAAGTTAGTTAACTTCAATGTCCCTTGCAGCTTCTCTGTGATATGGGGACAACAGCACCTGCTATGGGATGCTGGTTGTAAGAATTTAATAAGTAAAGATATGTGCAGTTCTTAGAACAGTGCCTGACACTCGGGAGAACTCACACACTCCACTGTCATCATTATTGTTCCTGGTATTACAGAACTGGGCCCTCACTACCAGTGGCGGGGAGACCACTCGGAGGGTGATGATGAGATCTATCCAAATCTTTAAAAGCTGTCATCCTGCACCACCCAGTAATGCCTTTACCCTGGGGACACATACAGAGGCAGTCACAGGTTTGTGTTTAAAGGCATGTTCACTGCAGCATTATTAATAGCCGAAGAAAGAAAAGATGGAAACAGCCTAAAGTTTCCAGGCCAGGAGGCTGGTCATGGGGCTGGCCGCCTGCCGCCCAAGCCGGAGACCCTAAGATATTTCTTGCTCCTCCCACACATCATCAGCACATCCAAACCGCAGCCCAGTTTTCTTCTTTGCTCCTTCCCCGTTCAGGAATCTGACAACTTCCTGTGGCATTCACCCTTGAACTCTGCTGGAGCAGGACTTCCTCGAGGAAGCCTCCCCACACACTGCTCCCACCAAGTGACCACACACTGTCTATATAACATGATGTTAACTTTATTACTCATAAATATATGGGTACCAACCCAGACAATGGGCATTACATTGTTATTGGTGGTTATTACTGGTTATTTTTTTCTTTATATTTGCATATATATTTTCCTAGTAGTTTACAAATAAGCACCTATTTCCTTTGTAATAACGAAGAAGATAAGGATAGATACAGCAAAAAATCAGAACTTTTGAAATAAACCATAATTTCAGTCCAGAGTCTGGATGGTTGAGGCATCTTGTGGAATACCTACATTTGAACTTGGCCAACACACGTGTTCATTACAGCAGCTGTCCCTGGGACGGTTCTGCACACCTGCTGATGGTCCCTGCTAGGCTGAGTGCAGCCAAGATGACAGG
Organism: Rhynchonycteris naso; assembly: GCA_037038555.1. Taxonomy (NCBI): domain Eukaryota; kingdom Metazoa; phylum Chordata; class Mammalia; order Chiroptera; family Emballonuridae; genus Rhynchonycteris; species Rhynchonycteris naso. Next base: position 185,677,567 of record CM072996.1, on the reverse strand, counting down.
TCATGGTTTCAGAAAGACAACATATTTTCTTTTTCTTTTTCCTAAAAGAACAATTCAGGGTAAACTAGTCCTTTTTTATTTTTGTTTTTTATAAGTTACGATATGCACACATTTTGGGTTAACGCAGAGGCCATCACCAGAGGACTTACCTCTCTGTCCTACAACAGCATCTGCCACTGTTGAAAGGTATCAATGGGCCAGCCCCCACAGTGGGGCTATCAGAGTGCCCCCAGAGCAGACCTCCAGGGCCTGGGAAACTGCACAAGCCCAGGGACCAGCATACAGATGGGGTCCCTCAGACGGATCTAGGGAAGTGGGGACCCAATGGTAGAACTTGGAACAGTGATTTTAAATCTTGATCTGAACTCTGTGTTTCCAGATTTCTCCTCTAACCCAGTTTCTCAGCACCTCCATTTTTCCGTCAGACAAACCAGAGTGTCTGCCTCTCTCAGAGACACTTTTAAGGAGTAGTGAAATTCACAGCGTGCCCACTGGGCAGTTGGTATTCTGACCCTCGGTCCACAGGTCTCCCTTAGGCAGGTTACCAAATGAGGTACGGTAGGAGGAGTAGGGCTATTCAACCCTGAGGGGAAGAAAAAAAAGCTGGATGGTGGAACATAAAAACTGCCACCTGCACGAGGTACAGATATGTCCCATGTGGCTTACCAGCACAGAACTGGAGCCAGTGGTGGTTGTTCTAAAAAGTCAGATTTCTGCTTCACTGAAAAAAGAACTGATTCAGAACAAATAGTGACCCAAAAGTCTGCCTCGTAAGGCAGAGCTGAGTCACTGTCACTTACTGTTTTCAGGGATGATGACTGATCACAGAGTAGTTTTGGTAGAGGGGGATTCCTATGTTGAGTTGAAACTTGACAGATAGCCTCTAATAGTTCTCCCACTTCCAACAACCTATGCTTCTGCCACCTGGCCTTTTTGCTTTTGGAACTGCTTGAAAATAAGATATAATTCCTCCTTAACACTGTTTTATCCAGGCTCAGCCAGAGCTGTAGTAGCCAGGAGGCCTCTCTCCTACCTCCCCCACAATGGTGGTAGTTTTTCTCATTTATGACTGTCTATCTCCTCATTACAGAAAAAAACTCACAATATTGATCCTGCCTTCCCAGAAGGAAAATTAGAACTCAAATTCCCAGCTTCCCTTGCAGGAAGGATGAAGTATTGACCCTCTGAAGGCTCTTATTCAAGCCTTGAATTTGGAAGTGTAAACTGAAGGGGGAAGGGAGGAAGAGAAGAAGGGTGTTCTTCATGGTGCCTCCAGACTTTCTTAAAAGTGTTTTGGGTGATAGCAGAGACCTCCTGCCTTCAGTGGTGGCAGCTGCTTACCAGACATTCCAAAGTCAAGCCCCAGGATTGGAAGTGTCATTAGTTCTACCAGAAGTGCCATGTGCAATCAAGCAGGTTTCTGGCCTTTAGTGCTTCTGAGTAGAGGGGCTACTGCAGCCTACTCAGGGAGTCTGTGGCTGGGTTTTGGGAGTGCTCCTGGATGCTCAGCCTAACTCTCCTCCCTGCCCACCCGCCTGTAACTCAGTGCTTTAACATCATCCATACCACCTAAGAGAATGGCTTGATGCTCACTCAACCCATTTTCTCTTTGTCCTTGGGAACATAGAGCTAGACTGCCTTTCCCAGCTTACTTTCCATCTGGGTGTGACCACCTGACTGAGTCTGTTTAATGGTGTGTGAGCCGACAGTGACAGACCTCTGTTCCTGGTCCCTAAAACCTCCACGGCAGTCTCATCTCCCAGCAGGATACAGTAGAAGACAAGGAGAACTACAGAAGGTGGTGGAGCCACTAATAGAAAGGAGTTTGGATCCTTGAATCCCTGACTGTACTGTGCTGTGAATGGGGGCTAACCCTCTTTGATTTGGGGGTTGGGTTGTTGTAAGGTTAGCCTATGCTAATATAAACTGAAATCCATTTTCTGCTGAACTAGCCAAAGTAGATTTTATTTGGAATGAGTAAGAGCTCTCTGAGTGCTTTACTTCCCTAATTGATCTGCCCTCAAGGGGTCTGATTTTTCACTTAGGTAGTCATATCTGCAGGTAGGCCAGTGATGGGCAATCTTTTGAGCTTGGTGTGTAAAAATTCTCCAAAAAACCGAGCATAACTTGGGTAGTGTGTCACTTGGGAAAAAAACGGCCTACCTAACCGGAAGTCCCAGAACTAGACGCTCTGTGCCGGAGTTCTGCTGTTTTGGCCTACAGGCCTCCGGCACAGAGTGTCTACACTACACCAAATGTTTTATCCTCGGCTACTGCACCTGGCTGTGCAGGAGCCGAGGCTGAAACGTCCTTCTCGGCATGCGGCCCCATGCTTCTCTGGTATGCGACCGCATATGGCTGCGTGTCATCGAAAATGGCTATGCGTGTCAGTGCTGACATGCATGTCATAGGTTCGCCATCACAGAGGTAGGTTCTGGTTCCCTCAGAATAGGAGGCATTGAGCTTTACCTTCCCCGTTAAGTGGGCTTCAACTCCTAGTGAACCTATGAATAAGTGAGGTCTATAATGTCCTCCTGTAGACTCATGCCTGCGCTTTTTTCACGCAGTCAATCCATCTCGTATTTGGTCTTCCTCCTTTCCTACTGCAATGAGTTGGACCTCTCCTCTAATGCAGGATGGAAGGGATCTAGCCAGCGCCCATCCCAGCAATTCCCAGCCTTCCTCAGGACCAGGCCATAGAAGTCTCTTTTAAGAGAAAGTCAGCTTCTCCCCTCCTCTGGCCATGGCAGGACCTGTGGCTTCACACTGGACTCTCTACTAGAAGCTGATTCCAGGTCTGCTCTTCCTGGTGCTCCCAAACTCTGAATCCTGCCCCTCCCTTGGAGCCGAGAGAGTCTTCCCTGATTCTTGCATCTATTTGAAAATCAGGCTCTGGGTTCACGTAGTAGATACCGTGTGTGTGTGTGTGTGTGTGTGTGTGTGTGTGTGTGTGTGTGTGAGAGAGAGAGAGAGAGAGAGAGTGAGAGAGAGAGATAGGAACAAACAGGCAGGAAGGGAGAGAGATGGAAGCATCAATTCTTCATTGTGGCTCCTTAGTTGTTCATTGATTGCTTTCTCATATGTGCCTTGACGAGGAATGGGGGGCTACAGCAGATGGAGTGACCCCTTGCTCAAGCCAGCGACCTTGGGTTCAAGCTGGTGAACTGTCAAACCAGATGAACCTGTGCTCAAGCTGGTGACCTTGGGGTCTCGAACCTGGGCCCTCTGTGTCCCAGTCTGACGCTCTCTCCACTGCGCCACCGCCTGGTCAGGCAGTAGATACTCTTTGACATCTCTGGCCTGCTCATCTCCTAAGGCCACAGGGGTTGGACTGTGGCAGCCATGTTTGTATCATATGACTGACTCTCCTCACAGTTGATTGAACCAGGACTGGGCACGTGATCCAAGCTGGGCCAAACCAATATTTTATGCCTGAAATTTTGGCAGTCTCAGGCTGGGCTGCTTTGAATCCATTTATTGAATAGAGCAGCTATAAACTGATTAATGGTGGGTGGGGCCATCTTCTTTGTCAATGGTTTTCAACCTTTTTACACTTGGGACCGGTGATCTAGCCAGCCAGAAACAGAAACAAACACGCAATGAATAAAGTTTCATCTTACTGTGTATAACAGTGCAACATGGTACAAGCTGTTGCTTGATTTCCAAACCCCGAATGTGCAATGCATTGAACACTACATAAGTATGTCCACGTGCTTTTTGTCTATTGCCCATGATTTGTACATGCTCTGCACAGTGCAAAAAGTTATTCTAGTGAGCCTACAAGTTCCAAAGATATCTATGACAACCTCAATCGTATTTTTACTGATGATACATGCAGATAAGTGGCACTTGCCCTGAGCATAAGCAAACTAAGATAATTGGGTCTATAATCTTCATGTAACTTCAGGGCAATTAACTCTTTTGCAGACCCGCAGGAAATTTCTGGCAGACCCGCAGGAAATTTCTATGGCACATAGGCTAAGAAACGGGCTTAGAAGAAGCCAGCTGGGTAACAAAGTTAAGTAGCAGAGACAGAGAAGAAAAGGTGAGCTGTGGCAAAAGGAACTCTCAGCCCAGCTGCATCCCAGGCTGTGGGTGCAGTACACTGTTCTTTAGTTTGCTGAAGCTGGTTCAAGTCACTTTCTAAAATCTAAAATGTGGGGGTCTTAACCTGTACAGGAAGTAGAATATGTCACCCCACAGATTGCCACCTTAGGGAAACGAGGTACCTCCGGACTTGCTATGAACTGAGAAGCTGTATAGTACTGAGAAGTAGGAAAACTATGGTGGTTGGACAATGTAAGGCCAGTATTTGCGGCCACCAACAGGGCTGCCTGGCCCATGCAGGTTCACATTGGATTCGGACAGTTGGTAATGTGTTCGGCAGATAAAATATATTATGCTCACTTTGTTAAAGATGGCGCTGCTCACATGGAAATTCGTTGATATTAATGTGTGTTTGGGAACAGGCTGTGGGCAGGCCCGGTCATTATAGCCTAAGGCTTAGTTTTAAGAGTAAGCTCTTCTCCACACCCTTGACTGATTGGATGATGTAGGGTGGTGATGTAGGGAGGAATCCCATTATGCCTCAGATGGGTGACTTTGTATCAGAGACTTCCTTGTTTGTATAATTGGATTAAAGGTTTTGAGTCTATGCTATAAAGTGGGAGAGACCAGTAGCTTGATCTCTCTCTTGGTTCCTGGGTTCCTGAGGTTAGTATTAGAGAGGAGAGCAGAGTAAGGCCACATGGAGGAGAGGAAGCAGCCAAGATGGCAGAGTGCTGAGGAAGAGTTTGTGCAGGAGGAGATGGGAAACAGAGGTGAATAAGTCTGGTGAGCTGGAAAGCTTTGATGCTAGGAAACTCGGATAAGTCAGTAGCTTTGTGAGCACTGAATGTGTGGGTTTTGGAGCCCAGTGTGTTTTTGCTTGCCCGCCGGGTGCAAGCTAGAATTAAAGCTGATGGCTCACCAGTTCTTGGCTCCATTGTTTCACTACCGACTGTTCGAATCTAATGTGAACCTGTGTGGGCCAGGCGGCTGTGATGGTGGCCTTGGCTACTGGCTTTACATAATGAAACAATGGAGCCAAAAACTGGTGAGCCATCATCTTTAATTCTAGCTTGCACCTGCAGGCAAGTAAAAACACACACTGGGCTCCAAAACCCACTCATTCAGTGCTCACAAAGCTACTGACTTATTCGAGTTTCCTAGCATCAAAGGTTTCTAGCTCATCAGACTTATTCACCTCTGTTCCCCATCTCCTTCTCTCTGCACAAACTCTGCATAAACTGGCTTCTGTCTCAGCACTCTGCCATCTTGGTTGCTTCTCCTGGCCTCCTCCACGTGGCCTTAATCTGCTCTCCTCTCTAACGCTAACCTCAGGATCCGAGAGAGAGCAAGCTCCTGGTCTGCCCCACTTTATAGTGTAGAAATCAAAACCTTTATTTAATCCACTATACAAACAAGGAAGTCTCTGATACAAAGTCACTTATCTGAGGCATAATGGGAGGATTCCTCATGAGAGGTGCACCACACCACATCATCCGATCAGTCAAGGGTGTGGGGAAAAGCTTACTTTTAAAACTTGCACACGGGCAGCGCCATCTTTAACAAAGTGAGCATAATATATTTTATCTGCCCAACAGACGACCTCTTAGGATTTTTTGTAAGTAAGTGGAAAGGACAAGACCTTTTCTTCTCCAGTTCAACAGCCTCCTGTCCCATCAGGTGGGCTGACTTACACAGCCTTCAAGGGCAGCCTGGGTTGGGACTAGTACTCTGGTCTCATGCTCCCGGCTGCAAGGCCAAGTAGTACTCCAAACATTAAGTCCACCTTTGGAAGGAGCGTCCCAGCGTGCTCTGGCCAGGCAGGAGCTGAAAGGATAAGCACGCACGTGTTGCTAAGCTGGCCACAAATGATGCGGCTGATTCGCCTTGCCCCGCGGTCCCAGCCACAGAGACGCTGCGTTCTCTGAGCACTTGTGCGCTCTTCGACCGCGACAGAACAGCTGCGGAGGCCAGGCCTGGGCTCGGCGCCCCTCCCCGCTCAACTGGGCCTTTCAGAGTTAATTAGCCCTCATGCATATGGATGCCACAATGATTGAATACGGTTGAGAGGTCGTAACCTGACCTCGGGAGGCATGCGGGAAGAAAAGACCGCTATCTCACTCGGGCCCTTGCGCTGCGCGTTGGTTGGCCGCCGCCGCCAGAAACCTCGGGAGGAGCAGCCCAGCACCTTAGTAGCCGAGCTAAATACCTGCATGTCGGTGCAGGCTCCGGGCCGACCACTGCAACGCTCTCTGCACGCGGAATGGATTCTGCAGCTTTCCTTTTCCGAGATGGTTTTCATTTCCTGTCTTTTAGAGCTGGAAGCATTTATGGAATATCGCATGTTTTTCGTTTACATAGGAAGTCAGCTGCAGTGGTGAGGAGATAGATACCTGTTGACTTTTCATGTTTGTTTTTTAGCCACCCCCCTAGAGAGAGAGAGAGAGAGAGAGAGAGAGAGAGAAATTGCAGCATTTTGTTTTGAAATAATGTTCTTTTTTGATCCAAAGTCACTGTGGTTTGATCCAAAGTGGACTGTGATTACAGACAGAAAGCAGCAGTTTATTTCTGAAACAGGGCGACTTTACATGAAGAAAGTTCAGCCCGAAAAGATGCTTTCGCTTTTCCTGGAGCTAAGGTGTGAGCATGGAGGGGCCGGAGTCCAGCCCGGACACAGTGCAGCCACGTACCCTTCCATAACTTCCTAGGACCACTCTGCTCAAGCCTGCACAGTGTCCTCCTTCCCGCCACCCACCAGGACCACAGTATAAGTCTCTTCTCTACCCACCTCCCAACCCATCGCCAAGCCAGAGAATCTCAAGGATTTTTGACAGAGATAGAGAAGAAGATGGAAGAATTTGCGATTGTTCTTTAAGCCGCGCCCTCTAGCCACCCCTGATTTAAGAACTCCTGACTAGAAAAGCACCAATGAAGACGGAATTCTTGTTACCCTATCTCTGTTCTTCCCCAAGGTGGTTCTAGCTACTTCCCACCCTCCACCCGCATTCCTAGAGATACTGACCACCCTGGGCAATAGCGCCACCTCTTGGCCAGCATCCCTCTCCAAACATTTCTTCATCTCCCTTTTCCAAGAGCCTGAGCAGCCCCAGAAGTCCCATGGAGACTGCTGTTAAGGGCCAGGGTGTTCAGAATTAATTCAGGGCCACAGAGATGCCCCCAGAGAGGTTTGAAATGCCCCCCCCCCACTTCTTGTACCTGAATGAGCTGAAAGCACAGAGGACTAGAGGCTCTCCTTTCCTGCCATCTACAATTCCACAATAACAAACCAATTTTTTTTTTCTTAAGGCTAAGCCCCAGTTGAATGAAAAATGTCCTGTAAGAGATAAAATTTAGGCACCTGTTTAGGGTGAACCACATACCTTTTCCCCAGGGGTATGTGGGTTCAGGTGGGTAGGGGCCATCTCTGTGCTGGGACTACGCAGTATTGCGGTGGTAGCTCTGGGAGGCACGGTAGGGCAGTCCTGTGCTCATTTCAGGGGTGGGCAGGGAGCCCTCAAAGGACATAAAGTCCCTATTGGGCCCCCAGGACCCAGGTGTTCCTGGCAGCTGAGACCCTTTTGATTGACTCTCCAGCAGCTTCCTCATGACCATCTTTCACTCCTTTACCCCAGCCCATAAGAACAACAGTCATCTGTGTGAACATGAGCCCCACGACTTTATGGGCTGCCTACTGGCAGCTGCAGGACAAGTGGGAGACAAAGGCTGCAACCCTTTCAGGCTCCCAACACTAAACTGTGTAACATGACCTGTTCTCCTAAACCAAATATTTGCAAGGAAACCCAGAAGCCACCTGGCTACCAAATTTCTGGATTGGGTGGGTTGTTTGTGTCGTAAAAATCCCACCTGGGGATTTTCACAGCTTCTGAGGGGTCAGCAGGCCGACCTCCTTTCCACTGCACAGGGAAGCCTGGCCTGCACTGTTAGACAGGCCTGGGTTGGGATGTGCAGAGGCAACCTCCCTGGGGCCTGGGAGCCGAATGAGAGAAACCCTGTGCCTCTGCATGGCCGGCCTCTCTGGTCTCTGAGGCTGTGTTCCTCCCAGGACACTGCGTGTACCCCATGCTGCTCATGGCCTAATAGAGGAACTGTCTGGCTCAGCATGGTGCTTCAATGAAGCTCTTCAGAGCCCAATGAGCAACTGATTTGGTAGATCTGAGAGCATCTTCTCATCCCATGCACGCACTCTCTCTCCCTCTCCCACTGAGCCCTCTTCTTTTCTCCTCTTTCTCTGAGAGTTTGGAGTTTATTGGTCTGGGGTGAGCCACAAACTTAATTACTGTAAACTGCAACCCCTGCCTGGATGTTGGGTTTTAGGGTGATCTAGGTCCCCAGTGAATCACAAGGGCTCTCGAATGGCATCCCCCCTCTCTGCTCAGGATTCTGCCTGTACTTGGTTCTCTGGAAAATGGGAGGAATACCTGAGGGAAGGGGAAGTTTCGTGAGAGAAAATCAGGTGCCTGACCTGAAGACTTCAGAGGAGTTCTGTGGTCTTGACCCAGCCTCACCCAGAGGGCAGCCTCTCCTTGAGAAATCGTCCCGAACGGCTGAGCGGTCCAGGCAGGCCTGCACCTGGGCTTTGCCATCCACACTCAATTTTCAATATGTATGTATTCCTGTTTCTGTTGCAGTTACAAAAAAAAAAAAAAAACCTTCTGGTAACATGCCAGAATGCGATATATAATAATGTTGTTTAGCAGTAACTGTGGTCATTCCGTGTTGTTGACAGTAAAATAAATTAACGTATTAAACATAATTTGCTCAGAAACAGCTAAGGAAAAGCAGATGGTGAGCACATTTCAGCAGGACCTATTGGTCCTAGTTTGCATGGATGTTTAGACAGTGTACTGCCTATAGCAGATGATCGCCTAGGTCCCCAAGTGATGGGCACAGGTAACTCAGTGTGGCCTGGGGGAGGGCTGGGCCCACCCGGGAGTGGGCACCTGGTCCAGGGCACTTCCCTGGAGGACGGGCTGCACAGCAGCCACTAGCCAGGACCTGTGCAGGCAGGCTGGAGCCCCTCTGCTGCCTTCCCACAGGCAGAGCCCTGCTTTCCCCACCAGCCCGGGCCATTAGCATGCACAGCCTGTCCCTGCCCAGCCACTGTCCTTTGTGCTCCAGGAACAAGCCAGCTTTCTTCCTAGGAGGGTGGTGCTCCGCTTCTGTCCTCGAGCTTTTCAGTGGCTTAGTGGGCCAGTGGGCCTCAGTGGGCCTCAGTGGGCACTCAGTGGGGCACTCAGTGGGCGCTCAGTGGGCGCTCAGTGGGGCACTCAGTGGGGTGCTCAGTGGGCCTCAGTGGGGTGCTCAGTGGGCCTCAGTGGGCTTCAGTGGGCGCTCAGTGGGGCACTCAGTGGGGTGCTCAGTGGGCCTCAGTGGGGCGCTCAGTGGGCCTCAGTGGGCTTCAGTGGGTGCTCAGTGAGTGCTCAGTGGGCGCTCAGGGGGCGCTCAGTGGGTCTCAGTGGGCTTCAGTGGGCCTCAGTGGGAGCTCAGTGGGCACTCAGGGGGTGCTCAGTGGGCCTCAGTGGGCCTCAATGGGTGCTCAGTGGGCACTCAGGGGGTGCTCAGTGGACCTCAAGTGGGCACTCAGTGGGCCTCAGTGGGCACTCAGGGGACACTCAGTGGGTGCTCATGGCCCTCAAAGAGAAGAAGGAGTTATTTTTGTAGGAGACCCTGGCTCCCCAGTGCCTGGGAAAAGTTGGGTAAGGGAGGTCTCTTTTCTCCTCAGGTAGGAGGGGAGGGGGCTGCAGGTCATGGGCATCCCAGGTCCCAGTGCTGGGACTTATTTCCTCCTCCAGCTCCGGTTTATAGCTGGGGATGCCAGGCCTGTCATTGGAAAGGGGACCCTTACCAGCATTCGGACAGGCACACAAAGGTCCTGAAAGTCCCTGGCAGTTGATGCAGGAAATATCAGAGATGGTTCTGAAGTTTCTGACAACAGAGAATTTGTCTAGGAGTCCCAGCTGTCTATGAAATAACTGGAAGACCAATGCTTGCATGCCCGCTGAGTCATGGCAATGTGCGCTGAACACTAACTGAGCCTGTCTCCACAATTTCGAAGTGGGTTTGTTATGAAGACTGGGTATAATGACCATCCACAGTACTTAGCCCTATGCCGGGCCAGTGCCATGTGCCCACTCCGTGACAGACGTTGTTAAACTTGACTGCAACACTCAGGCCAACTTCATGGGAAAGGCAGTATTTCCCCTGTGTCCAGAGGGTAGCTAAGGCCCTGGCAATCTGGCTCAGCGGTAGAGAGTCGGCCTGGCATATGGAAGTCACAGGTTCGATTCCCGGCCAGGCACACAAGAGAAGCACCCATCTGCTTCTCCACCCTTCCCGCTCTCCTTTCTCTCTGTCTCTCTCTTCCTCTCCCACAGCTAAGGCTCCATTGGAGCAAAGTTGGCCCGGGCACTGAGGATGGCTCCATGGCCTCTTCCTCAGACACTAGAATGGCTCCGGGGGCAACAGAGTAACATCCCAGAGGAGCAGAGCATCGCCCCCTAGTGGGCATGCCGGGTGGATCCCAGTCGGACGCATGCAGGAATCTGACTGCCTCTAAGCTTCTAACTTTGGAAAAAATACAAAAAAAAAAAAAAAAATACAGAGGGTAGCTAACACCTCATCCAAGTGTCTGAAGGCCCCTCAAACAAAGCATGGCCAAGACTTACCTGACCGTAGATTTGCTTCTGAGCAGTCCCCAACTCCATCTTCTACCCTCAGCTCTGTTCCTCTGCTCAAAAATGTGCTCTCCAAGCCAGGGTCCCTGGGGAGCAAAGGCAAGAGGGAGTAAGAAGGCTCATGGGGGACACTGATGGAAGGTAAAGGGGTGCAGAAGCAGGAAGGGTCAGGGAGAGCCATCAGACCAAGAAAGGGAAAGAGAAAGGAAGATGGGTTATAGCAAGAGCCAGGGACCACAGTGCAGCTTTGGGGAGCTGTGCCAGCCCACGGGGAGCCCCAGGTCCCTGTCTGGTCAGTCGTGGGGTAAGATGTGACCCAGGTTCAATGCTGGCAGGTCTGGATGGCACTGCAGCTGAAACCAGTTGGTCAGCTAACTGCTCTCCTCCCAGAAGATTCTATCCTGAAGAGAAATGGGGCAGTGTACCCCCATGTTCCCACACTTACACGTGGATCCCCTTGCACTTGGAGCAGTACGCCCTGACTCCACAAGCCCCTACCTGCGTTGTGGGACACATCTTCCCTGGCCGCTGCTCCCACACCCAGCTGCTGCACTCCAGTGCCTAGGTCCTCGTGAGCAGAGCACGCTTCTCCCATAGCACAACTTTCAGGACTGCCTAAGCGCTGACTTCATCGTCCTATGGTGGGTTCTCCTTGTAATTCAGGTCTCAGGTCATACGTCAGCAGGCTCCCCGACTGTCCGCTCCAAAGCAGCCTGACCTGTGTGTCACTCTCTGCAGAGCCTTGAGTTCAGTTATGCACAGCTCTCTTCACTGGCAGCATGTTGACTTTTCTGTGTTGACATGTATGCGTTTGCAGTGTCGCTGGCTGGGACCAGGGGTCTTCTCTGATGTGTCTACCACCATGCTTCTAGACCTGTCGGGAGGCACACAGCACACCTCAGTCAGTGCAAGTTCACATGTGAGGCCTGGCAGGGCTGGGAACACTAGACTTTGGTGACTGGTGTTCTGGGCAAGCTTTTAGACACTTTTTGGAACAAAAAGAATGATTTTTTCAGAAGAAGAAAAGAATGCTGAGTGTGTGTGGGCCTCATAGAAAAATGTAACAGGGAAAGTGATCTGAAGCCAAGGGCAGCACATGGGGAAAGTATCTGCTCCTTATCTGAACCCCTGAGAAGGGTTGCCCTGCTCATGAGGATAGCCCAGAACCTCTTCCCGGGCACTCCTTCTCTCTGAGTAGTTCGAAAAATTTCTTTAGCATCAAAGGCTCGCCTTTATTGTCTAGTACAGGCTTAACTGTTGGTAATTTAGTTGTTACCAGCTCACTTGGTTCTAGAATATTCCACTGACTTGCTCTGTGGCCTCAGGCATTTTTCTAGCACAATTCTTAGCTTATTTTCTGAGGGCATGGAATTTTCTAAGGACATGGAATAGTGTATCTTTACAGAATTCTACTTGCTAACATTTATAAACAAATGTTTCCAATTGATGCTTACATTTCAAAAACAGGCTAACCCCAAAATTTCCAGTTACCCTAGACCCCCTTCACTAGCAGAACGTAGCTCTCCCGGGCACTGTATGTACCATGCTAGCAAATCACCTGGCAACTATGACAAAAATCTCCATCGAGGCTCTAGCAGCTGCAGCACAGCTGTTCCATGTAGCAGCTGAGCACTGTTGGGTATCAGTAAACACCATCTCCAAGACATGACACATGAGCGCAGAGCTAGAAAGACCTTGCCAGCTGTGTGCAGGGAGATGGAGATGCTGGACTGTGAGCGTCCTACCCTTCCCCACAGACGCCTGGTGGCAGAGGACGCTGTGACTTAGGTGTTGGGTGTGGGCAGGCCCCAGGCCCAGGTCTCTGTGACAAATGGCCAGTTTGCTTCCTAGAAATGGGTGCCTGGAGTTTGCGCTCAACCCAAACACCCCAATCTGTGGTTCTCTGAGTCCATCCACCCTTTGGCCTTGGTCTTGCAGATGTCACCAAAGATTTAACTTGGCAGGCGCTAATTTCTAAAGCCATTCACTCAACCTGTTCAGCTCCAGGCAGTGTATACTGGCCACAGCCCGTCTAAAAGAAGCAGCTTCTGACCAGATATCCTTCCTCTAGGACACCCAGCCAGTGTCTCTTACTCTTATTTTTGCTAGGACAACCCTTTAGGGATGACAGACTGTCACACTGAACTTTTGAGGTTCTTGAAGAGAGGATGATGGAGCAGTTCACTTGACCACCAGCAGGAGGTGATGAAGCCAGTGCCATGTGCCAGAACACCATTGGACTTGAGCCCAGAGGGGAGATGGACTAGCCGAACCCTGCTTCTTCATAGGTGGATACTGGAGCCAAAGGTATGATATAACTATTGGAGCACATGGCCAAGCGGAAGCAGCCAGAACTGGACCCCAGGAAAATTTGATGTTCTATGCCAACATCTACTTCTAATTAGTCCATCTTTGGTTATACCTCATCTTTAAGGTCATAGTGGGTTTATTAGTACACATTCAATTAAAGGAAAATTCTTCAATAAATATTTGACATTAAATAAAAATGTCAACAACACAAAGCAGCACATCAACCCTGAGGCCCTGAGTTAAAAGTTTGCTGACTCTGTAATATGGGAAGAACATGAAGCTATAGATCAGATAAACCCTAGGGACAGTTGCCCCTGGAACATTTAAGTCTAGGGCCTTTCATTGGCTGCAAAGGGTTAAGATTCCAGGAAACCTTGCTTGGATCTATTTCAATGTTTGTCGTGTTGTTGTGTGAGTCAGATTGTTGTGTGTGTATGGGGGGGCATGTCCAGGGTGGACAATCCCCAAGGACTACCTGCACTGGGGGTGATCTGAGTCAGGGACAGCCTTCTCAGGACAGCCTTCTCACCTGGAAAAGGTTTTCTCAAGCCTGTGCTGGTTCAGACCAGGGTAACAGTGCACTTTGCCTGACTCATTACACTGTGACTTGTCTCCTTCAACCTCCAGTACCACTCAGAGAACAACATCCAGGTGTACGCAAATGTCCCAACCCCACCCTGACCCACTCTGTGTTGAAGCCGTCTTTCAAAGTCAATGTTTCACTTGCACTGAGCCTTCTTTCATAAGACATTCTGGGTCAACAATCCTGAAGAGGTCGGGACTGACCCTTCACATCCTGGATCCTGGCCACTGTCCCTCTGCCTCTGTGAGCCAGCTTTAAGGAATGGGAGCAGAGCAAGTCCCTGGCCTGTCAGAGCCTCCAGAGCAGCTGGTAACAAGTGAGCAGGAGAGGACGCCTTCTGTCTGCTCACTGGTAACACCCAGAGTGAGATAGGGCTGGGCCCCTGGCACCATGGTGGTTGGTGCTAAGACTCATGGGAGACAGGTCTGGGGATTAGATCCAAAGTTGTTAAACATATACCATGTACCAAGCTGTGTGCTGCTGCTTCTGCCCCAGGCACATGCAGGGGAGAGGCTGTTTCAGGTCCCTCAGAAATGCCCGGCAGTGGGGGTGTGGTGTGTTTTATGAAGAGCACCATGAGCAGGGAGAGCAACACAAACCCAGCAAGAGCGGCAGGTGCTGGTGGACGAGCCTCTCACAGTGGTGCCTCAACTAGACCATTTAGGTAAGTGCAGGGCAGAGGTGCTGACTGGGTGCCTGTCACCCTGAGGTGTGGCCATATTCCCGTGTGTGTGTGCCTGGCTGCTTGCTGGCCATGGAGGGGCCTGGGAAGGCAGAAACAGTGGCCAGAGCCCTGCTCCCTAGCTCTCACCGAGTGTGCTAAGGCTGGGGGTCGAGTCCACACTTCAGATCTGTCCTTCCTTTCTGTGCCTCTCTTGATGACTGTGCAAGTGCACACACCAAGCCACCCTTGCCACAGGTGAGGCATGCTGGGGGTGCCTGATTTCCAGGCATATTGGATTAAATGAGGCCTGGGGCTGAGGCTGGGCCTTAGGTGCTAGGTTCAGTGCTGGATAAGAACTGACTCGGGCCAGGACCTTTCTCCCCTGACTCTTGTTTACGTTCTTGGAAGAGAAGCGGGTGCTGGCCACTAGGGCCCCAGCCTCGCACCAGGTCAGGGGGCTACAGGCCCTTCCTCAGCTGGGTCTTCAGACAGCCCTCATCATGGGTCTTGAAACCAGCACACACATCATCCCAAGCCTTGTGGGATTAATAAACACCATTTAAAAATAATTAGAAGTGATTGATAATTAATTTCAGAAATAGCTCTTGCTGAACAACTTGTTAAATGGCATCTCCCCGGGTGTCAGTGCTACTCATTGTCAGTCTTTTAGTCTCATGAAAAGCAATGCTGAGATGACCAGTTTTCAGCCAAAAACCTTTGTCATTTCTGACTGCCCTCCCTCCCAATTCCAAGGTCATCTGATGTCCCAGCAGAGCCCACACCAGTCCTCTGCTGGCTGGGATTGCAGGGTGGGCTGGTCCAGTGGGGCACTGGGTGGGAGACATTGGTTTTTTTCTCTCAGGTGATTGAAGTCCGAGAATCTCATTTCTATGCTCACTCACGTCCTCCATGATCGTTGCTCTCGATTGTCCCACAGGCTGGGGCCTAGGCTCACAGTGGATCATGAGTTCTCTGAGGTGGACTCATATCACTGAGTGACCACTAAGTGGGGGAAAGGGAGCAAGACATGGGCCACATGTGTCGGGGGCAGGCGCGGAAGGGCCAGGAAGGGGTGGCTTGGTGAAGTGCATTTTCTTCCTCCTCTCCTAAGTCCTGCTAGCAGCTGACTCTGCTCGTACCAGATGTGTGTGGCCTTTGGGAAAAAAATTGTCCATGACTAGCTGGACATTGGAGACCCAAGAACCAGTGACATAAACCCCTTCCCTCAGGTGACTCAGAGTCTAGTTGAGAACAAAGATGTGTGCATGTGGGGGAAATGAAAACAAAACCACAGTCAGTGAAATATGACGCTAAACAAGAGGTTTGGACAATGATTCCTGTACAAGTCCAAGAGGAAGAAAGACCCTTTCTTTTGTGATTCTAGAAATTCTTTGATGAAAGGAGATTTGAGCTGCACCCTAAAAACATGGTAGAATTGGGAAGGTGGTGTGTGGATGGGGGAGGACAGCAGGCACAGACACCTATAGGCAGGACTGCACAGGGCACATCACATAGTGGGCTCACCCGCTGGGTGGGATGTGGAGGTGTGTGGGCAAGTCAGGTTGGAGAGGTGGGTCAGAGCCAGACTCTACTAGGCTTTGTACTAGACTAGTCTGATAGAAAATTTGCTTTGAAGGAAGTGAGAGTGTGAGTTCAGGACTCTTACAATGGGAGGTATTACAAGGGGGCTTCTATCAGCCCCAAATGGTACCTCAGGAAACTGGGGCTCAGGATGGGTTACCATCCTCTCAATCTGTAACTCTGAGCTACCAAAGGGTACATTGTACCCCAGACTACTATGAAGTATTAGACTGCAAGCAACAGAAAAGCCCCAAATAGTAACAATGACTTAAGAACAATCATTTTCTCTCACATTCTAAAAATTCAGGGTTAGACAGTTCACGGATTTGGTGGTAGTCCTGGTGTCAGGGGTCAAATTACTTCTAGCTTGTTGATCTGCAGTACATACCTTTTATTATTATTATTCCCAACAACTTCTCATGGTCCAAGATGGCTGCTGCAGTTCCAG
The DNA here is from genome assembly GCA_037038555.1 of Rhynchonycteris naso. Lineage (NCBI taxonomy): Eukaryota > Metazoa > Chordata > Mammalia > Chiroptera > Emballonuridae > Rhynchonycteris > Rhynchonycteris naso. The sequence goes on along the minus strand of CM072996.1, from coordinate 185,661,239 downwards.
CCTTGACATGTCATTCTAGCCAGCAGAAAGAAAGGAAGAAAGGAAGGAAAGAAGGGAGGGAGGGAGGAAGGGTGGGAGGGAGGGAGGGAGGGAGGGAGGAAGGAAAGAAGGAAGGAAGGAAGGAAGAAAGGAAGGAAGGAAGGAAGGAAGGAAGGAAGAAGGTGTATGAAAGAGTAAAGATGGCCATAAATTCCTTGACAATTCTCCCACTGAGAGGAAGTGAGGATGGTATCCCCTCCCCTTGAGTGGACTACTTTATTCAATACAAGATGAAAGCAGTGATATTGTGTTAATTTCCAACCCAAGTCTTAAATTTCTAGAAACGTTCTCCCTAGAAGCCTTGTACTGTCAAATGAAAACCCTGGCCATCCTGACTGCCATGCTAGAGAAGCTGTGTGTAGTGACTCTGGCTGACAGTCTCTGTCCAGCCATCTCCACCAAAGTGCCAGCTATGTGAGCAAAGCCATCTAGACACCTGTGGACCAGCTCACCCACCAGCTGAGTATCACAAACTGACCCAGTATAGGAAAAGACAGACCTAGTGGGCTTTATGTGAGTTTTATATCCACAAAATTGTGAAAAAAGATAAAAATGATTGTTATTTTAAACCATGAAGTTTGGGGGTAACTTTTTATGTTATAGCAGATAATCAGAACAAAATTCAGTACCTGGAAGTAGGTTGCTAACCTAACAAAAACCCTATCCATGGCCTTGGCTTCAGGAGAAAACTGGGAGGACCTTGAGCAGGTTGTTAATAAAAGCTAAAAGGATCTCAAAGAGACTGTAGATAAAGAGGTTGGAGGACCATGAGGAAAATGTTACTGTAGTCTGGACAGAAAGTTTGGCAGCATTGTCACCTGTAGTAACACAGAAAACAGAAAGAGTACCAAGTGATCTCTTGGGTCTGGCTGAGGAGATGCTAGGCAGAAGACAGAATGTTATCACTGGTCTCTTCCAACTGCCTATGATGAACTATGAGAAAAGAGAAATGGAACCCTGGCCAGTTGGCTCAGTGGTAGAGCATCAGACGAGAGTGTGGAAGTCCTGGGTTTGATTCCCAGTCAAGGCACATAGGAGAAGCGCCCATCTGCTTCTCCTCCCCTCCCCCTCTCACTTCTACTCTTTCTCTCTCCCTCTACTCCCTTTCTGCAGTCATGGTTTGATTAGAGCGAGTTGGCCCTGGGCGCTGAGGATGGCTCCATGGCCTCTGCCTCAGGCACTAAAAAATGGCTCTGGTTGCAGTGGAGCAAGGGCGCCAGACGGGCAGAGCATTTTCCCCAGTGGGCATGCTGGGTGGATCCCAGTTGAGGTGCATGTGGGAGTCTGTCTCTGCCTCCCTTCCTTTCACTAAAAAAAAAGGAAAAAAAAGAGAGCTGGACAGAGGAAGGAGCTATTAAGGTGCAGAGCAGAACTCAGAGAAAATAAAAGGGGCCAGTGCCTTCTGGGTATGATAATGAGACTTCTCTCATTTGTATTATCTCCCAGATCAAGTGTCTCATGATGAGAAATGGCTTCAGGACAAAGATGAAATCCAGGGAACTTTGTACAGCAGAGCCTCAGGATAACCATCCCCAGATTGTAGCTGTAAGACTTCTTTCAAGACCTAAGAAAGATTAAGGATATACCAAGTAGGGCTACTAAAATTCTTAAAGGCTCCAGGTTCATCCACGTGGTCGCAAAGGGTAAAATTTCCTTTTTTTCGTGATTGTGTAATATTTCATTGTGTGGGGATCAAAGAAAGGAAAGACATTAGTGTAAGTACAGTGTGTCCGTAAAGGCATGGAGCACTTTTGACCAGTCACAGGAAAGCAACAAAAGATGATAGAAATGTGAAATCTGCACCAAATAAAAGCAAAACCCAGTTTTTGCAGGATGATGTGGTAGCATATGCACATGCGCAGATGATGACGTAACACCGTGTATACAGCGGAACAGCCCAGGGCCATGCCAGTTGAGATGTGGACGGTACAGAGGAAAGGTCAGTGTGTTCTGTGGCTTGCTAAAGTCGAATCTGTGACCAAAGTGCAACGTGAATATTGGTGCGTTTATAACGAAGTGCCACCACATAGGAATAACATTACTTGGTGGGATAAGCAGTTGAAGGAAACCAGCAGTTTGGTGGAGAAACCCCGTTCTGGTAGGCCATCAGTCAGTGACGAGTCTGTAGAGGCTATACAGGATAGCTACCTAAGGAGCCCTAAAAAGTCTGTGCATGCGTGTGCTCGACAATTACACCTAAGCAAGACTACAGTTCATAATGTGTTAAAGAAACATCTCTGTTTTACGGGGTACAAATTGCGGCTGTTCCACGCTATCAAACCGGCAGATAGACCCACACGATGTGCGTTTGCTACAGATATGCTTCATGAGATCAACAGTGATGCAAGATTTTTGCAGAAGATTGTGTTTAGCGATGAGGCGACCTTCCATATCTGGGCTGCTGAACATCCTCATGCCTACGTTGAGTACAAATCTAATACCCCTAAAGTGAACGTATGGTGTGGCCTGATGCATGATAAGGTGATAGGCCCATTTTTTTTCGAGGAGCAGTCTGTGACAGCAAACACCTATCTGGACATGTTGGAATTGTATGCAGTGCCACAATTTCCAGAAGGTGTCATCTTTCAACAGGATGACTCTCCTCCACACTATGCCACCATTGTTCGTGAGTTTCTGGATAGAACATTCCCTCGGCAGTGGATAGGCAGGGGTTCTGTCAAGCCATGGCCACCACGATCCCCGGATCTGACACCCTTAGACTTTTACTTTTGGGGTTTTGTGAAGCAACATGTGTACATTGAACGTATCAATGACATTCATCACTTAAAACAGAGAATCACTGACGTTATTCACTCTGTTACACCAGACATCCTTAGCCATGTGTGGCAAGAACTTCACTATCGTTTGGATGTGTATAGGGCAACAAATGGAGCCCACATCAAACTGCACTGAATAGGTATGAAACTGGGAGAGTTTTCCTTTTATTTTGTGCAGATTTCACATTTCTATCGTCTTTTGTTGCTTTCCTGTGACCTGTCAAAAGTGCGCCATGACTTTATGGACACATGGTATATACATATAATACAGAGAGATAGAGGGCAGGATAGAGATCATGTAGGGAAGGAGGAAGGTGGTGGGGGGAGGAGGCAAAAGGGGTATCGAGGAGAACACAGGGGAGGGATGGAGATATATTCAGGGGAGCACTTGTAACTATATAAACATGACAAATTAAAATCAATAAAAAAATCTTAAAGCATGCCTTATAGGCTTTCTCAGTTACACAGCAGGGCTTTTAAGACTTTTAAGAGCATTTCTCACAACAGCTTCTGACATAGAGCTCCTGGGATCTGCTCGCTGAGAGATGGACTTGGCTCTGCTCAGGGGCTCGAGACAGAGGCGTGTGCACAGCCTGGTTTCCATACTGCTATGGACCAATTGTTGATAAAGACTTCATCTCCTCTCCCCTTTAGAATGGAGGATGGTAAATGGATCTATCCTATCTGATTATCACCACTGTTTATTGAATATGTGCAGGCTGAGACATTCTTTCTTTGGTTGACAGGTTTTCAGACCAAGAGGAACCAGACAGGAGGAGCTGCTCCCGAAGAAACAGCTGGATGGAACCTCCTTTTTTAGAAAATGAGGTGACAGACCCTGAGTCTGAGCTGGAAGTTAATGGGAAGAGACTTTTGGAGGTCCTGGAATTTTGTATGTGAAATGAATCTAAGAAATTAGTGCCAGAGCATGGTTGGTGGTGGATTAAATATATAGCAACAAACTCTGACACTTACCCACCATGCTGTGGGTTTGGTTCACATACTGGCTGTATTTGAAGGTTTCTCCTTTGAGGTAACTCTATGGTTTAAATGCAAATAAAAACACTGAAGTGAACTTCTTGGGGTCTGCAAATAATCTGTCAGCACTTTAATTCTAGAAAACCCAAGCTGAACTCTGAGGGATAATAGATTGACAACATTGTATGAGGGGAAAGGGAAAGAGGGAGAGAGAGAGAGAGAGGACAACCAACTCAAGAGTGACCAGACTCCAGGCCTGCATGCATGGTCTCATCTTTCTTTTGGGGGTGTGAAGAGTGTACCTCACTGGGGAAGGTGAGACCATCTCAGGGACTCTGCTGTGGACATTGGGCAAGGTCACAGATTAAAGGACAGAGGCAGCAGTTTAAGAACTGCAGGGAGCTGAGGGGCATGGGATGAGATGCTTCTCCAGTGACAGGCCAAGAGAAACAGCTTAGGAAAAGTGGTCTCCAGTTCTTCATGGGCATTTACCTGAGCTCTTTCAATGGAGGCCACAAGTCCATGGGGCGGGGAAGCAATGCACCCTTGTGGGAACACCTTCTCTCATTCTGCACAACCCTTTTATGTTTTTCTTATAACTCTTTGACCACATCCAGTTTTACCCACTCAGGTTTCTTCTGAAGGTAGATTTATCCCTGTCTCCCAAAAAACAGCATAGAAATGATTAAATCCAGACTGAGGTCGAGGCCCTTGTGGATTCCCCTGTGGAGTGGGAGGAACCATATCTACGCAGAAGCGAGTCCCACATGCTTTCTTTACACCCCCCCTCCCAGAAATTCCCTCCTCTGTTCTATAGCTTCTAGAAACTTTGGCTTGTTTCAGCTCTTCCTTTAAATAACTGGACCAAATGGACTTTATTGCACACAGTCATAATGGGCTTGAGCTAAACAATAAAACATTTGACTAATAATCTGCGGGATTAGTTATTACAGAGAAAGTAAATGTACTGATTGGAGACAGTGAGGCTAAAGTTTCTTTGGGGCCAGACACTGGAGCTGTCACATCTGGCTGCAACATGACAGCTGAGAGGTAAGGCCATAAAGCCCAGCTCAGGGGCAAGGAGAAGGCCCCAGCTGCTCTGGGTAGTGGAGGGTCAGGAGCGAACAAGATTTGCCACAGGAGCCTGGTTGGTCCATATTTCCCCTCATCATTTTTTCCTAAATGAGCAAGTGCCCTGCTATGGAAATGTCAAGCATTTTCCAGATGACGTTCCAGGTAAAATAAGTTAACTAACATTTCTGAGAAAGCACTTAAAACCAAACTTCAGGAGCGCATGTCATCATTTTAGAGCCTTCTGATGATACTGAGGGTGCAGGTGGCAGCCAGCATTGGCACCGGCCAGGCGGCAGCCCTGGGCCTATCAGCCCCTAAAACAACCATCAAGGTGATGGAGGAAGCTAGGAAAGCCAGCTACATACTGGAAAACATGTATTCTCACCCCACATTAGCTGTGAACTTCTATTGTAAGAGGAACCAGACTGCTGCTCAGGGCCCCTGGTGAGAGGACTCCATGCATCCCCCTGGCTGGGCCAGAGAGCCCACCTTTAAATGTGAGGTCTGGCCAACCTTTGGGGAGGTGCCCAAGGACCCCATGCTGGACTACCCTTTCCAGACCACCAGGTGCTAGAAGCAAAGCCGTGCTGGTTACCTGGGGTTGGAGCAGAGCTAGTGCTTCCTCGGGTCCCTGGTGTCTCTGCATGCTGTCCCTGCGCTGCCTTGGAGGGCTAGCCTGTCTCTCTCACCACACTGTCACCGCCACTACAGACAGATCCAGCTGGCCAGCATGGAGAGCTGAACTGTGGATCTCGGATTTTGCTGCAGGAAGTGACGGGGCCTCTGCCCTAATTGCAGGTCTGGGAGCACAAGGCGGCACAACACTTTCCTTTGCCAAAGGCTGCAGTCCAGGCCTCCTGGATTCAGTTCAAAAAAGCCTAAAACCCCCCCATTTTGCCTAAGTGCTGCCTTCACAAAGGGAAATGGAGACTTTTGTCTCTGTCTGCTGCCTTTTATCACTCCCCCTGCTTCTTAGGTGACCTAATGAGTAAATCACTCATGCCCTGCTAACTGGTGCCCGGCCCAGAGACAGGAAAGTGAAGGGCGCCAGTGACTGCAAGACACACAGCTTGCATTGCACCCTCCTCCCAGGGACCCTAAACTGGGCGCACCCCGTGCTTCTAGTTAGGCTCAAGCTGTGGCCAAGTGCCTTCTGGGGAGCCTGGTCTGGGTTGAGGTGGGGTGCTTTGGATGAGGTGGCTTTCCCACTCAGGCCCTGGGTGGACCCTTTGAGTTTGGCCTGGGGCCATCCCTGCCACTGCCATGGTCCTGGTGGGTGTGGCTGAGCCACAGGGCCTCGCCTGACTCAGCTTCACTGTATTTTCAAAGGCATATTTGACTGATAAAAGTAGAAAATTTACAAACCCAGTCTCAATCTCTGGAGTTCAGCTTTCAGTAAACGGAGCATTTATTTTTAACTTAAAATGTTTGATCCCATGTGAGCTGTCGTCTCGCCCAGGTGGTCCATGTAAAAAGCTTAGAAGGCGTTGTGGATCTCCCGTAATATTCTGAGCATGCACTGCAAATCTGGCCAGGCGGTTCCCTCTCTGTCTCCCTTCTCACCCAAATGCTCTGTCACCCTGGGGGAAATGCGACTTGGAGAATGCTCTGTGTTTGTATGGGAAGCTTCTGCAAATGTAGATACTGAGACATGGTTCCTGGCATGTTCCTTTTGCTGCACATGCTCTGACTGTGTGCTGTGCTGCGCCGGGGTGGTGAGGGTCCGGCCAAGCTGCCTCTTTCTTCACACTGACCAAAATATTTTGGGAGGAGCCCTTCTCTCTGTGTCCCTTCTTCCATCTGGAGGGCAAGTTCAGAGCATGCACATCACACCCTCCACTTGAAAGCACCTTTCATCTCTGCCCCTTCCCCAACTGACCTGAGGACCCAGCTCCAGCCTGGGCTCTGGTCCCAACCCAGGGCTGGGGTAGAGAGAGATGACTTGCTCACAGGACAGAGCCTCACCTGAGGCAGTCGCTAGCTTCCAAACCTCACCTCTAGACCCCACCTCCTGTCTCTTGTTTAGTGCCTGAGTACCATCAGCACACAGCCAATCTCTTAGGGTCTCTCTAATGGCATATGATATATTTTGTAAAACTGTTTCTGCTATGGATGGGTACTTGCATCATCCATAGCAGAACTTTTGCAGCAGTCCATTAACAAAGTCCTTGGAGAGTTTTTTTTTTAAAAAAACTTTTTATTTTATTCATTTTAGAGAGGACACACACACACACACACACACACACACACAGAGAGAAAGAGAGAGAGAGAGAGAGAGAAAGGGGGGAGGAGCTGGAAGCATCAACTCCCATATGTGCCTTGACCAGACCAGTGCAGGGTTTTGAACTGGCAACCTCAGTGTTCCCAGGTCGACGCTTTATCCACTGCGCCACCACAGGTCAGGCCTTGGAGAGTTTTTAATGAGCCCGGTTCCCATGTTACCCCTGGACTGTCAGCTAAGGCCATTACCAGTAGCCAGGGGGATTGAGTCCAAGTTAAAGGCACCCTGAGTGTGCCTCACTGTTTATGGACTTGCACCACACTCATACACGGATCGGCCCGAGCAACCATACTGTGGCAACCATACTGTGTTGAAAACCAGTAGTTGTGTAAGGCCCTGACAAGATCATTTAAAAGTTGCCCTTTGGGGTCTATCTATTTTAATTGTGAAACGTTAATTCATGAGCAAGTTTATTCAATAAGAAACAGGCCCTGGGAATTGCACAGAGTGAAATAAGAAGTCCACCAGACCAATCAACCCGCTTAGGGTGCCTAAAGCTGCAGCACCTTGCTGTTTGATTTCACTCAGGTTATTGATCTTCTTCTTGGTCATTGCTCAAAGACAAAATAAAATGTCCCATAAGAACTTTGGAACTTCTGGGAAAGTCCCCTTGCTCAGGACTGCTGGCTCTGAGAAGAGTGGCGACCAGCACTGGGTGCCACCCTCACTGCCCAGCCTTTCCTGGGGTGGGTTGGGTGCGCGGGGCTCCCCAGGGTGCCAGGAGGGAGCCAGAGGCCTCCCCTGGGCGGTCAGCAAAATTCACTATAGCAGACTGGGTTTGTGTTGGCAGGAGGCATCAAAATCCTTGCTGATTACATGAAAGGGCGGCTACATCATAATGGGAACAAGCTCTCTTCCTCATCTCTAATTACAAGAGACAAAAAGATCACTACACAATACACAGTGTTTAAAATGTCTCAATATGAGTCTTCATAACCCAAAGCCACCACCTTACACTTTGAAGGCCAAGTAGTTCAAGGCAGTGTCCAACTGTACATCCATGTCAGGGGATTTTAAAGGGGTCACAGTGAGGATTCTGCTCCAACAAATGTCCTTTGGTCTTGGGTGGGGACTCATGCTATAAAAACAAGGGACACACTTGACTAGATTGGGGTAGAAGCTGTGTCTATCGTCTCCTTCTCTGGCCAAGTGCCAGTGTGTCCTTGGCTCTCATTCCATCCCTGTTATCAGTGACCACCGAGGACTCCTGGCCAGCCTTCAAGGCTCAAACCCCAGTGCTTGCCTGACACTGGCAGGGACTAATGCAGAACCCTTCTTTCTCTCAGCTCTCTGGGATTGCTCTGGCCAGGGAAGGGATGAAAAGCCCTTATAATATGGCAACAGAGTGAGGACAATGGTTGCCAGATATTGGGATCTGCATGACCCCCAGGGTACTAAGACTGCCCATCTCTTCAAATCCCTGTCTCTTGTGTTTCTTTGATAACTCCCACAGCTCATTGCCCCCAGCTGGACCTTGCAGAGAAAGCAGGGGGTGGAAGAAAGAACTCAATGTGAGCTGCGCTTACTTAAGGCTTGGGGACCAATCAAGGTCCTTCGGCCTCTTAGGCAGGTAGAAAGTCTGGAAGTGAGTTACAAATATGTGCTGAGTCATGTACTCTTTTTTATTTATGTACACCCACTTTGTTCTAGAAAGCATTTGAGGTGACTCATAAGATATATCAAATATAGCTGGATGGAATAAGTTATTTTTTGATTAAGTGTACTCTGGTTCTCTCCAGATCTGAGAACCTAAAAGTTTACACATACAAGATACCTTCTCTATAAAAATATACACATATATGGTCTTAAAATATACGCTTACAGATGCAGATGCAGTCATATTCCTGAGTTTTAAAAAAACATCCACCACCTGGCACCTCCCATCTGCTGCCTGCATCTGTGGATTCAGGTGGAAACTCTTAGACCATCATGATAAGCAATGGCTTCTCAGTGACCTCCTGAGACAGCCCCCTCTCCCCTTAGAGAGAGTCAGGCTTGTGAGCATTTGAAATAGCAATTATTTGCAGGACATTGCTTAGAAACTTTTACAGATGAAGGATGGATATAAGTGCTTTGCTAAGTGACAGTTTACAAGGGATGACTTAGACATTGTCCCAACAATAGTCCCTCAGTTTGGAACATACATTTGTGTGTGCTAACATTATAAATAATGTTCACAATAGTTTATTGGTTGGTGTCTACCTCTTTCATTTTTGGGGACACTAGTGAACCCCATACTAGCCAAGATGCACCTATGATGTTAGTGCATCTCCGTAGACAACTGCTTATTAGTTAAATGGATAGCAGCCTGAAAGTACCTTCATGATCACTCATTCCAATTTCATAATGGAAGAGGAAACTGAGGCCCAGAAAGAGGGCTTAATGGTTTTTGCTGGACTGGAACTATGTCCTACTTCTTCTTAAAATAACTTTAACACTATTGGTGCTGGTTCTGGCCTAGGAGAATTGGACATGAATGGCAAGAACAACCTCTTGAAGCCTAGTGGTTTCTCAGCACTTCATAAGGCTGACGATGTCTCCTCTTCTGGCCTGATGTCTGTTTCCCAACTGCTCTCTTGCCAACGTGTTGGTGTGGCCTTGTTTGGAGAAGCTGCACAGGCCTGTAGACTTGGCCAGGCCCTTCTGGTGCACAGTCTGCATCTGGCTGTGACCCACCTATTCTCCTGCCTTTTTCCCGGATGCCCCAGTAAAGAGAGAGCATTTCTCCCCTCCACCCCGAGTGGGCAGGAGGCAGGAGTGGCCAGAAGCTATACAGCTGGGTCATTCAGTGCAGGCCCCACCCAAGTGGAAACTGCTCTCTATCACCTCCCCACCTTCTTCATGCAAAACATTCTTCTATTTTTTGTTTTTTTTTTCAAAGTAACTCTATATGGGCCCATCCATGCCAAGACAAGGAGTTGACATTTTAGCAGGGTCGCATGGGAGGCAGAGAGACAAATGGAACAGCACAAGCTATTGTTTTTGCCCGTGCTGACCCTGACTGTGCGGCCTCCAGCTGGAATGTGAAGCCTGCACCGCAGAGCGCACATTGGAACAGCTGGAATTTATCAGCGGGCCCCATGTTAACCCATTGGTTCCAGGAGCTGGGATTTCCTGACCCAAAGCACTAATTTTTTGCACTTTTTTTTTAAACTTTCCTTTCTGACTTTTAAGGAAGCAGGAGCACCACGTGTGGGCACAGACCACTTTGGGCCACAACAGATGCCTTCTCCATCTGCTTCCTGCTGCGAGCTTAGGAGCGTGTAGGGGAAAGAAAACACATTTTGAGTGACCTGTTTCTGTATTGTTCCTTGTGGGCATGCTGACGCCCGGGCTCCTGCCCCACACTGCACCTTCTCCTCTAGCCTGTAGAAAACAAAACCCTGAATAACATGGCAGTCATCACCACTCCCTGAACTGACTAAATACACATTGGGATCTTGGACTGGATAAGGGGAATTCCCACTCTCCCACGAAGGGTGCTACCAGGTCTTGAGAGAGGTAAGGTCCTTCCTCCCACTGGACAGAGCAGGCCAACTTCTTACGCTTTTTCAGGATTGGCTCAATTTAATGTTTAGCTTGTCCCTTCCTAAGACAGCCACACAGAGCTTGCCCTCAGGAGCCTACTGGCAGCGAGACTAACAGGAAAGTAAGCTGCAGGTGATGGAAGGCATATTTTTACCTAGATCACTAGTCTGCTTCCACCTCTGCTAATGAGCTGTAGCACCTCCAGTTCTGGGGCCACTGTGAGCATAAGTGAGAGACCTACCTGAGAAATTTCGGCCTTGTCTGAGCTCCAGGACCCAGTCATTTGTTATTCCCACTGCCCACTCAACATCTGCATCTGATGCTCATGCAGAAGTTGCTCTACGAAGACCACCACCAGGCATTCTCATGTCCAAGGTCAAGTGGCTGGTGGGTAAATAGTGTTGGTGTTTTCCAATGAGTTGCAAGTGTCCCAAACTCAGGGCCAAGCTGCATATATCTGGCACACATTGTGCCTTCCTGTACCTCTCCAGCCCCTTTTCTGGGTACCCTATCTCTCCCTCCTGGACCCCTGCTCAGCCAGGAGATCAGAGACCTCTGTTTTCTGGAAGTACGTCAGCTAGGTGGGACTCCCAGTGACCCTGCACACACCCCTCCACAGCCCAGGGGAGTCGGGTGAGGGGAGTGGATTTGAGGAGCCAGCAGAGGCCACGGTACTGGCCTAGTAGAGTGGAGCCTTTTCGGGTCTGGGGGCTTCAGCGCCCACACAGATAAAGGATGGCAGCTGTCAGGAGACCAGGTGTGAGGTGCATGCAGCGGGTTGCCGTCTACTGGGTGAGGAGGTCTGCACCTCCAGCTGAAAAAGGTGGAAGGAAGGCTGCAGAGAAGGAGGGTGGTCCACTGCCCCTGGGCACACAACAGAGGCCTCCAGGGTGCTCTGATGTTGTGAAGGAAGAGGCCCAGGAGACAGCTCCTCCTTGCCTTTCATTCTGGAAATGCTACCATTGATGGGAGCCATGTGGTCTCCTATCCTGTGACGTGCAAATTCTCACAGGAAGGGTACACTCAGAGTTTAGAGACCACTTCCTCTAGGTCAGGAGACCCTGGGATGCTGACAAGCAGGAAGAGAGGGGGCAGAGGAGAAGGCTGCCGGCTTCCTGGTTTACCTCCTTTACCATTAGGCCCTGGGCAGCCCAGAAGGCAAATGCTAAAGCAGTCTTTCAGGACAGGAAATGAGAAAAGGACACAGGGATAGCTGCTACCTTTCCCTTAGACCTGACTTTCATTTGCTCATGAGCACCTGAAAGACAGCCCCTATTATTGCAAAAGCCAGGATGATTTATAAAGAGGTGGAGGAGCAGGTGAGCAAGTAGCTCAGGCAGGCATGGAAGGCAGGTACAGGCAGCTCCACATGTCAGCTGCCTTTGACCTGCGGGACCAGGACCCATGTCTACTGGAGGCTGGACACAAAGGAGGGCCACCCAGGAAGGCAGAGGGCCATCTGCTGGACATCACCCAGATGCCAAAGAAAGAAACAGGACCCATGCGCCCCCATGACTGGTCTCAGTGTGCTGCATGGTGAGTCTGTGGTGCCCCTCCTGGGGCGTTCTGGTGGGTGACAGAAAGGAAAGTGGAGGATATTGGGTTTCTGACCAGGCCTGCTGCCCGAGGCTCATCTGCTCAGCTCTGAGTCCTCATGACCATCTTTGTGAGTGGTGAATAAATGATTATTATCTGCATTCTATGACTTCCACAAAAAAGGGCCAAACTGCGCTCACTTCAGGGTCACCTGAGGGGGTGGAGGAGGGCTGGGCACAGCAGCCAGCCCTGTTCCAGCTGACTCCAGGGCAGACTGAGCACTGAGAGTACAGATGGCCAGAGCCTGACCAGTGGGCTGGGCTTGGGGAGGAACTGGGACTTGGTGGGGGCAAGGTGCTTTCCTGTGCGTTCTATAACTGGCAGAGCCATCACAGTTCTGCCCACACACCCCATCTCCACTAAGCATGGTGCTGGCCACAGCCTCTTCTGGAAGGAGGGAACAAAATTCCTTGTCTGAACTTCCAGCAGGGCCCCGGTCAGCAAGCAAGGCAGCCTGCAGGGTGGAGGCAGGGCATCCTCTGAGTTGAGTTGAAATGATAAGGGGCTGCGTTACCGTTTGATGAATAAATGGCCAGGCCCCTTCCTAAATGGGATTCTGTCACTGCATTTCTTGCCCTGCTGTCCGTAGGAACAGCCTATCCAGACGCAAGGGCAGCAAGAGCTACAGGCTGCCCGCCGGCAGATAGTGCAGGCACTGTGTCGCAGTCATATTTAATTTTCCTCAGCTGTCCTGTCTCATGGAGCCTCCGCCTTTGGAAGGCTCATGGTCCCCTTTTTGTGTGCCTAAGTGCTTCAACTCTTGCTGGCTGCAACCAGCTGTCAATTAGCCGGTGAAGTCAGAGGTTGGACTGCCAGCCCAACTGGCGACAGTCCTGGGGGGCTTCACCCTCCTTTTCTCCATATCCAATTTCAACCTCAGGACTCCCAGTGGGCAACCTAATACAAAGGAACGACCCAGGTGGGGGTTCCCCGAGGCCAAAACCACCTCTGCCGACCCTGGCTCCCTCTTGGACCGGTGCTGGCCCTAAGCAGAAGGGGAGAAGCAGAGATGTGAGGCCTCCTGATCCCCACAACCCCTCTAGGCCAGCAGCTTCCTTCCTCTGGTTTTGTAATTTCTGCTAATTGCAGGCATTTTTCATTGTGTGTGACTTCATCATGGACACAAGTCTCCACCAGTTCAGCGAGTAGGGTCCACGCCAAATAGTGTTCTGATTAACTTTATCCTCCAGTGCTCTCTGGGCCAGTGGGGCACACACAGGCCTTTCTTTCCTGGCGGCGTCCCAGTCCCCGACGCGCCTGCGGCCCCCTCTGCTGGCGGCAGGCCGTCAGGGCACCCAGCGCTTGGCCCCTGGAGCTGGAGCTGGCTGGGAAGCTCCACAAGTTCCCAGGCGTTTTTCTTGACACTCTAAGTAACTGGTCACAGGAAATACAGACAGACTTTGTCTGGATGGTGACACACATGCTTCGCTGAGCTGAACTGCCAACATTCAGGCTGCCGGAGTGTTTTGTGTACAAAGGTATGACGTAGTCTTAGTGAGGAGGAGCCTCCAGCCCTGCAGGACACATGACAGAGGTTCCCACCCGGCTCTCAAGGGCTCCCTCCCTTCATGTAGGTGGGGTTCTGTTTGCTCCTTCACTCAGAGTCATTCCCAAGACCCAGGGCTGCACAGCTGTCAGTACTTCTGAATATATAAAGGTGTGAACAACTCTGCGTGCGGATGACTCAGTGGCGGTTCTTCTTCATTTGGGAGAAAAAGGTCGGGCTTGCTGAAATAGGGAAGAAGTAAAAAGGCCCTGGTTAGTCACCAATTTCTCTCAAAAGTGATCCAACCAGTTGGTACCTTCCACCAGTTACCCCTGTCTGACCTCTGCTGACAGCCCATAAGGATCTGCACACTGGACATTCTAAGAACTCCTATCTGAACACACATCGTGTTGAAGTCTCACCTGTAGATGGGGTACAGGCATGGAAGCATCAAGTCAGGCTGTGCACAATAAAAATAGACCAATGACCCACGTGGGGCTTTCCTTTCTTTTTCTTCTTTTCGGTTATGTCAGCCAAATTTCCTGAGGAGTAGGAGGGCCCAAGCTCCGAGCCCTCGCCTGTCACCTCAGGAAATCCTGAGTCCCATGTGGTGATATAGCAAACACCTCCACACCTCCCCCTCAGAGCCAGGAAGGGGCTTAATCAAAGGTCCCTTTGCTTGTTGCCTTTGGGAGGCTGGGGAAAAGAACAATGACTTCTGTGGCCATTGGCCAGTCTTAAGCGGAAGTCATTCGCCACAACGTCCAAGCAGAGTGAGGCCCTGAGCTGCTGGCCGGCCCAGGCCAGTGCTGGGCATGCAGGGGCCCACCTAGCCCTCACCAAGGCTGGTGTGGTTTGTGTGCCTAACACTTTTCTCTCCCGAGCCAGCTCTGACAGGCCTGTTGTCAGAGCTACTGGTGGCAACAGGGAAGGCCCTCTGCAGGTCACGGGGCCCTATTGTTTTGGGTGGGTCTCCTCAATCCAGCCTGACTTTACAGCCCTTCCAGTCCCCCACCACCACACACACAGATGGGCACCAGCCCTGGGTGCCCCTCTGAGCCTGGCTTCTAGTATCAGGTCCAAACTCCTCTAATGGCTCCTGAGGCCTGCCTCCTCTCATCTACACCCCACCCAGCTTCCTCTGACGCTCTGTCCTCAGGCTGTTTTATTCAGCCACACCTCACGCAGTGTTCCCTTCTTCCTGTCTTCCCTTTAGCCTGCCACACCCAGGCCACATCCCATCTCCTTGTCTAATGAGACCCTCGTCTTGAATGCCCCCTTTCTGATGTCTGATGGCACTTGAGAATCAGGCAGAACCTGCTGATGTTTTTGTCTCTAGAACTCTGGGGAGCTGCCACTGTGACAGAGAACAGGTAACTGGTCGTCGGGAACTCCTGGGCACTGGTCCTGGCTCTGGTCTTCTCATTAGCCCTTTGACAAATTATACCACCTAAGTAGATCTTAACTGGGGGTTGATGATTTGCTGCCATATGCTACTTGGCAACATCTAGAAACTTTTTTGGTTGTTACAACTGGTGGTCTGATACTGGCCTCTGATGGATAGAGGCCACAATGCTGCTAAACCTCCTACAATGACAGGACAGACAGGCCCCAGCAAAGAATTATCTGGCCCCAAATGTCAATAGTGACAAACACTACCCTCCCTACCTCTGTTTCCTCACCTCTGAAAGAGGAAATTTGTGAAAAAGGCAACTGAGCTGATTTGTTTTGAAGTAGGTGAAAACCATAAACACTGTTTATGATCTGCTCTTCATGACCTCCTACGGCATTTCCTTCTGTGCAGTAGGGACGGTCAGGACAGCAGCCTCCATCGAACGCAGGCTCATAGTGAGTTACCTTGATGGATCCCCTGGAAACCCAACTGCAGAGGTACCAGTGTAGTCCCCACTTCCCAGAAGAGAAAACGGAGGCTGACAGTCACCATGGAGGCAGCCAAGGGCACATACCCAGTGGGGGAGCTGGGCCTTCTGGGCTCACACGCTCATCACTGGTCTCATCACCTGGAAACAACTTTCCTGTGAAGGCATTTGAAATGGCTGACATCCTGTACGAACCATAGTTTTCCCTCTGGAACCCATCCCCAGGCCACCTCCTGCAGGAGCACAGTCAGCTGCACAGGTGAGACTCAATGAACACCTGCAGATTAATTCAGTGTGAACTACTCTGGTGAGTCGGCAGAGGCTGGGAAACTGACAGCTGCTGTGTGGCCTGGAAGCAAACTCAGCAGAACCTTGAAAGTTCTAGAAGCCGGGAAGAGTCTCAAAAGCCCCAGAGGAGCCCGAGGTCTTGTGCATAAGAGTGATGCTCCACCCCCACCCAGCTTGACCACCATTCTCAGAAGTCATTTATCCTGTATGCTTTCTCAGCACACCATGTTCTTGTGCAGGTAGCTGGGGGTAGAATTAGCAACCAGGGTCCAGGGCAGCCTTCCTGCTGGTGCCAGCAGCACCGTAGACTGGGCAGCAGGACTCAGACCCAAGATGGCAGACCTTGAACTTGCAGGACTGTGATGTCCAAAGCATGACTCTGTCCCCAGTCACGATGCTACATTCTCTGTTGAGAAGGATGTTAATCTCTAGGGAGAGGCTGCCAAGTTTCCCATGAGGACACCTGTCTGTGAGGCTGGAAGGCCTAGCCTCCATGGCACACATCTACCAGATCCCAATGAAGCATTGTCTTCGTGCAGTTAAAAGAAAGATGACATAATTGTGGCTTGCCTATCATGACCAGGCCAGCTTTGGGGAACAATGTTACTCATTGCCATTCATTCTTTCCTCTTTATGTTTTCCACTTGGGAAGTGAGAGGTTAAATTTGTGTCTGAAAATCTCTTCCCAAGGTTCTCAACCCTGAAGATAATTCTGAGATTAGGAATAGTTATTTCCAAACCCTCAAGATTAAAGCCTTTAAGACTCATAACGTTGAGGGAATCCTCTGATACGCAGGAGGCGACATAATCCTTCTGGTAGGAAAGCCATCATGCCAATAAAAAAATATATTGCCCATCCCCCTGTAAATAAAGCAGGTACCATCAATTTCTCTGCTGCTTGTGAGCAGTGACCAATTTATCAGGTATACACTGAATAATGACTTTCCACGGGGACAGCAGCTTTTATGATAAAGTGTTATTTCTCTGGCTGCATTATTATAAACACCATCCAATTTATAGGGCTAGGAGGCAGATGCATTTCCCTGTGGTGTGTCACCATTATCCAGAATGAGCCATAAAATGTAGACTGTTATGCATTTTCTGGCTGTAAGCTTCCAACAATTAATATCCCGATGAAGTGATCTTAATGGTAAGCCCAATTTAGAAATTGGTTGTTCAATATGATGATTAAATTCCAGAGCTGGAACTTGCTCTGACCCAATGTGCGTGGTCAAATGTGACAAATCTTGTATAACTTTTTAGACAGAAGAAACTGTTTGAGACATTGGGGATTTTTGGTGAATTTCAAATGAGGTACCTTCACCTTAAGAAAAGGCCACAGTCTTGCCTGGCTTTCTGCAAGACGATGAGTCATGGGTATTTTCCTGCATTCACATACCATGGTTGTCCCCTAGGCTTGAGTCATTCTTACAGAGAGGCAGCGCTCGCCTAGATGACAGTCTCAACACTGCCCTCCCTGGAAACGGTCAGATGGGCACCCCCTTGTCCTTTCCTATCTCAGGGAAGCCATGCAAAGCTGCAAGCCCATGGGACCCTAAATGAGAACTGGGAGACATGAGACTGTGGAAAAATAAAGCTTGGAGTAATATTTAAAAGCAGGATTCTCTAGGTATAAAGCATATGCCACCAGAAACTGAGTGACAAGAAGGACAAGTGATGGTGATGTCATCACTGACTATTACTTTAAATAGATGGGCAAGGCATGCATTCAAAATTTTCATTCATAATATGTCAGCAAAATAGTATTGTTCTATCATTTAGTTTGCAAAATCTATTTCTGTTTTTAGTTTGCATTTAAATGTCATTTGTTTCCCTGGTCATTTCAGAAGTGCTCTCCTGTATGTAACTGTAGGCTCCCAGGATGGTGATGAATGTTCTGAAGAGCATTGTATGTATTGAATACGGCCCATTGAATTTAGTATCAAAGAGCCAAGGCAGAGCCACTGAACACTGATGGTGAGCGTCAGGGGAAGCCGACACACACAGCTTATACAGTGGGTATCATTCTGAAACTTGGGAAAGACAAGTAGGCAATGAGTATCAAATCTGATACCATTGGACCCAGCTGTTTTGCTCCCAGAAATTTATCCTAAGAAAAAGTTAGCGGAGAGTTGATGAGCTCACAAATGTTCAGCATAAGGTTAAGTACGTGTTAGGACAGCAATGCAATGTAAATACATACACAGTCATAAAAATTATGCTTTGGAACATGTGGTGGATGTATTGCTCAATGCATAGAGCCAGTTGAAAAGCAAAATACATCATGTGATCTCAGGCTTATATTAAAAAAGGATATATGGTATATGCTGGGGAATAAGACTCACTAAAACATTAACAATGGTTATCTCTGTAGGGTATGATAGTGAGTGATCTTCAATTTTTCTTTCTTGTGCTTCTCTGAATATTCTGTAATGAATTTACATTACATTAGCAGGATTTTTATAAAGACTGTAAGAATGTATATGATCTATTATACTATATCCTATTAGATTGTATTATACTATAAGGTTCTATTAGTCATGAGGGGATTGGTTGGGGACTTCTTAGCACTTCTATTCATGATCAGATGGCCTCGAGGAGAAGAAAGTAAGGGACAGGGACAGCCAGGGACGGCTTTTCTAAAGAGCACTTGTGATTCTCTCACCTTGGAAAGAAAATATAAGATGAGTACTAGATCTGTTTTGGTTTGGGTATTATAAATTAGAGAGAAAATGGTCAGCTTAGACAGCTGTAACACAGCTTTGACTCCTGGTCATGAGTTAAATCATCTGTCCATGCAAGATAGAGCAGTGAGGCCAACACCGATCATGCCCCACTTCTTGGAATGGGTCTTGTGCCTGAAGCAGAGGAAGAGGGGAGCCTGGCCTGGGGAGCTGGAGCTGGTGAGCTGCATCCATACTGTTGGTGGCTCCATGAGACCCAGTCCTGAGCATTCAGGTTTCCCCAGACAAGGCAGGGAATATGTGGATTGATCACCCTGTCTAAGACCACCCATGCACATCACCTTGCCAGCCACAGTCCATTCACCTGTGGGCATGTGTATGGGCGTGTCCCAGTCCATTTAGGTGTATGTGTATGTGTTTGTGTACATGTTTGTGTGTGTGCAGCCCCTAGACACAGTCCATTTACCCGTGTCTATGTGGGTGCACATACTTGTGTATTCTAGGTACAATCCATCCACGTGTGTGTACATACATGTATGTGTGTGTGTCCCAGCAATCCATCTATATGTATGTGTGCCAGCCATATCTGTCCATATGTGAGTATATATGTCTGCAAGTAGTGAGTGAGTGAGTGTGTGTGAGCCAGCTATACTCCAAACAAAACTCCTGGTTTGTTTGGCACAAGGACTGGTATACCTAGGATGAGGCAGCTGTTGGTACCATGGCTTTGTTCTCTGTATCCTAGTAGAAAGTAATTTCCTCTTTTCATGGTATTGAGGGCTCAGTTCCTTAGAACTATGGGGCTTGTTTAGAGAAATATATAAATTTATTATGCCCTCCACCCTAAATTTCCTTCAGTATTTCTCAACAGAGGTGCGACTGGCATTAGAGTAAGAAAGCTTTTTGTTGCATGGGATTGACTGAACAATGAAGCACTTTCAGTTTCCCTGACCATCCAGGAACTTGTGTCATGAACGAAGGACAAAGACCAAATAGAACAAATGATGTGTCCGTCACCATGATTATTCAGAATATTCTAAAGGCTTAAAGAACTCTGTGGCAGAAACCAAATATGCATTTCTTATGCTCTGGGTGGCCAGTCCCCTCTGGAGGTGCTCCCTGAGTAGACACTCCTGTGGGAATTCTAGAAGCCATTTAAAAGTCACCTGGGCTTCAGCAGCAGCTGTCCCCTTTATCTGCCCTGAGCACCACCCTTTCCTGCTGACAGAGAAAGCCTGTCTCTGTGGTAAAAAGTTCTGTGACTAGGGGTGCACCAGGAAGCCCCATGTCTGGGTGGGTGAGGACTTGTGAACAGGGGAGAGAAGGGGGACGGGGAGAAGGCCACATTTATGCCATAGGTCCATGTCTCCATGTGGTTGTCTGACCAAAGTGGAACTCTTCCATCACAGGTACATCTGCAGTCGGAAGAGTAGGGTAATGTGCATTCCTCATGGAGCTTCTACTCTGTGCAAACATTTACTTACATCATTATTGCTAATCCTTAAGTCCCAGAGGGAGGTGTAACTGTCCTCCTTTTATAGCGGAGCTGCTGGAGGCCCAGAAAGGTCTGAAACCTTGCTCAAGGTCCCAGTCATGTGGCAGAGGCAGGATTCAAACCTGCATCTGTCAGGTACAAATGTCTGTTGTGCGCCCTCCTGGTTCACAATAGGGACACAGAAGCCAGACTCTCTAGCTGAGACTGGTGCAACCCAAACAATAGCCAGGAAACTTAGCCCACAGATTGAACTAGAGAGACAGCCAAGGAGTGCCCCGGAGTTTCTGGTCATGGTTGCCACAGGCTGTGGTGCAAGCAGAAACCTTGACTGGTCTGCCACATTGGAGGGGGGTTTCCTCAGCCAAGGTCCCCTCTGATGTCTCTGAGACCCTATGTGCAGACTCATGTGTGTCCTCATAAAGGCGAACTGTCCAGCCGAGAGAGTGCCCTGGCAAGGGCCCCTCTTCTCCCTCAGACATAGCTATCAAGATCCTGGTGCACCCTGGGTCCCAACCCCACTAGGCAGCTTGCAGTGAGAACCTGGCAGAGAGTTCGCCAGCAGACTCAACAAGCCAGGATGCTCGATGTCCCAGCAGCTTTCCCTTCCCTTCCCCAGCCCCCATGGAGAAGCTGGGTCACTCGTGCTTCCCCATGCTCATTGCTCACACGGCCTTTAACAGCACTTAGCTCACTTTCTTTGAACAAAGAGACTGGTCGGGGTAGGCAGGGGCCCACATTGTGCTGCCATTTGGGGCAACTTTGCTCTTTCATTCAGATCCACAGGTGTGTCCACATTTGTCCCAGTGCCATCCTCTCCATGGCCACCTCGGTCCTTATCCCACACCTCCCTCCCCCCCTGAACTCCTCTCACACTTCCTTGTTGCACCATTCTCTTTTTTAAAGCAACTTATCTGGGGGGGGGGGGATAACTGATTGGCAGTCCATGTTAAACTACTTCCATGCCCCGAGCTCCTTGTTGAGCTCTGCGATTGACATCACCTACATGTGCAGCGTGCCCATGCCACCCTGAGCCAGGCCCAAGAGACAAGACGGTTCCCAAATGGGGTTTCATTTCCATGGGCAGACATCAGCGCATGCCAGCTGCTCCCATGCTCTGCAGCAGGCTATCATGTCACAGAGTTCCAGGCCTGCTAAGTCACCATGGGATGGCTGGGCATTTTGGTGGCTTCCAGAGAGTTGCTATTATAAATAACTCCACTGCCTCCCTGCCACTGCTTCATACAATCACCAAGGCTTAGCTGTTTAAATGCTTCCTGCGGTACTCCCACACCCTCACTGGAAGGAGGGTTGTGGATTAATATTTTGTGTCCCCTCACTGCCCATAGGGGTGCTGAGCAAGCCCAAAGCTAGCATTTCCCGGCCCCGGCTCTCTGCCAGAAACCGCGCGAGCCCGACCCATGTGTTACCTCACCTCTTCCTTGTGGGATGTTGTGTGGAGGAGACCCACAAGGAAAGTGACTGGGTGACTTCCCCAGCACACAGCAGGAAGAGGTGGGGTGCAGACCTGACCCTGGATGCGGGGCCCACACACAGCCACCTGCGCCTCCGCGTGGCAGGGGAACCCTGAGCCTTCACGGCTCACACACGGCTCTGTAAGAACATTCCTCAAAGGGAGTCCTACCCGGGATCATGTGCAGAGAAGCTGCCCGCACTGCCCGCTCCAGGTAGAAGACCACACGTGGTGTCTGTTTTAGTCCCAGCAGGTTCACAGTGGACAATGGATTGCATTGCAGCTCCTGAGGCCTCAGACTAGTTCTCAGAACAAAAGATGCTCCTCTGATTCCTACAAGTAAGCGGAGAAAGGAGGCAGGAAGGACATGGCATTCTGCTCCTGGGGCCCTTAGCACCTCAAACATTGTAGAGGAGAGAGCCGTAGATGTGCCCCCTATCTCAGATGCCCTGAGGCCGCACCGGGGCCTGTGGTAGAGGAGAGCTGGCAGGGTCTCCCCCGAGAAGAAGGGGAAGCCTGGTCCCTTCTTTGGAACCTTGTCCAGGTTGTTGACTACGGCAGGTCTGGTAGGGCTCGGGCAGTGGTGGCCCTTGAATTAGTCCTCTGCTGTCACCTGCTCAGTACCATGAAGTGGAGAGGCATGCTCCCCTCACCCTCCTTGTTTCTCTGGTCAGCCCCATCCTAATCATATATTTGCACACTCTGAGAAAAGAGGCCTCCCCATGGTGGCTCCTGCGTCGTAATCACAAACCACAAGGCATCAGAACTGGAAAAGTCTTTCCAATAGCACCTGACATGGTCACCTGCCTTACAGTAGTGAAGATCTGCATCCCCATTTCACAGGTGCAATCCCTGAGGTCCAGAGAGACAAGTTAAGTTGCTCCATAATGGACTCAAGATGGCACCTCTCAGAAGTCTCCAATGGGGTGTCCCAAACATGGGACATTGGATATGTTCTGGAATAGCAACCCACCATTATCAAACATCTTGTAAAACAGCAAGCACTTTCTTTCTGATTAGAAAAGTGGTACATTCTCCTTTCAGAACCTGCCAAAGAAGGAGAACCAAAGTTGCTGTCACCTCACCACTGGCGATACCCAGCATTGGCACATGAGCAAGTACATTTATTCTCCTCATGCACACACGGTCTTTACAGAATTGTGTTCCTTCACATGAGATGTACATTTACTCTGCTCATGCACACACGGTCTTCACAGAATTGTGTTCCTTCACACGAGATGTTTACAGCCTATTTTTCTCACTTGATGTTATAAACATCTCCCTGGTCATTAAGAGGCCTTTGTAAATATGCTTTTCATAACTACATCATACATTGTGTTTGATATTCAGCCAAACTTTTCATAAGCATTTCCTTATACAATAATTGTTGCTCAATTCCAGTTTTCTGCTATTATGAACAGTGCTAAGATCCACAATATTAAAGTCAGCTTTTTTTCTCCATTTTTGTGACTTTATGTGCTGTAGGTTCCCCAGATGTGAAATGACTGACTCCAACGATGTGGCGGACTGCCTGCTCCACCCCACCCTTTCCAGAGTGTTGATAAAACATCTTAAAATACTTAATAAAACATTTGATCAAAGCCGATTGATGCCTTCAGTCATCATTTTCTCTGTGGCTCCCAGTTCCATCACTTACTTGACTGATAACGATCCCATTTGTGAAAGGCATCTTGTGTTCCAAATTCTGTGCTGAGGTCACCTGTGGTCTTCCCAGCAACCCTGGTGAGGTTTGATTATTGCCTTTGTTTTTCCAAAAAGAAACCTGAGACACAGAGTCAAGTGAGTTGCCCAAAGCACACAGCTAGCAAGTGATAAAGCTTCAAAGAAAGAGCCTGTCTGCTGTACCTGGGCTCCCACTATGAGTCCTGAATGCCAGGGTGAGCCTGGGGCCAGGCACTGGCCACACTGCCCTGTGTGGAGCTCACTCCTGGTTCTGAGTGAGGATGCCAGGACAAGCTTCCCACCTGGTTGCATCACAGAGAAGTTGTGGAGTGAACCTCCCAGGGTCAAACCAGTAGCAAGCAGCCTGCCTCTCTGCCCAGTACACTCAGCTCCACAAAGCACTGCACTGTCCGTGATGTGCCACACTCTGCAAGATTTAAGATCAGAAAAACATCATTCTTTCTCTCAAAAGTTTATAAACTAGTTGAGAGGTGACAGCGAAATGCAGAGGTCCCACGGCTCACAGGACCTTGATGTCCTTGTTGCCTTCCTTGGCCCTGGCATTCTTCACTCAGTTGACTGTGAAGACTATGACCAAGAAGTCACCTGCCTGGGTGAAGGGCCAGCTCACCCCAGCTCATCCAGTGTCCCGTAGTTGGGGTATATGATCTGTCACCTGCTGTACTCCCCTGTAGTCAGCAAACCAGTTTGGGCCACGATCACCTCCTATTAGATAACTACAGCAGCCTTTTATTCATTTTAGAGAGGACACACACACACACACACAGAGAGAGAGAGAGAGAGAGAGAGAGAGAGAGAGAGAGAGAGAGAGAGAGAGAGAAAGAGAGAAAGGGGGGAAGAGCTGGAAGCATCAACTCCCATATGTGCCTTGACCAGACCAGTGCAGGGTTTTGAACTGCGACCTCAGTGTTCCCAGGTCGACGCTTTATCCACTGCGCCACCACAGATCAGGCTGGATGGGTCTTTTATCTACAGGAATGTCAATCCTTTCATTTTCTCATTTCAAACACATCCACATCTCCTTGTTGCATTCAGGAGGAAAACCCCAATTCCTGAGCACAACACCCAAGATTGTTCATTATTTTACTACTGTCCCCACCAGTGTCACTGTTTGTCTCAGTCCCAGGGCCCTACTCTCCCACACTCAGCCCTTCACAATGATCTGCCATTCATAGAGGTGCCCCCTCAAAGCCTCTGGGCTGATTTTTCTGCTTCCTCCCCACTACCCCCCATACCAGGTTAACCTGACCATCCTTTGGCTGAGGTGACAGGTCACTTCCCAGGAAGCTGTGTGCCCATACCCCAGCCTGAGTCCAGTGCCCCCCTTATGGGGTGATGCCTGCTGTAGTACCCGTCACATGACATTTTAGCTGCCTATTTACTTATATCTCTGTCCCCCTGGACTGGAATCTCCTTGAGGAAGTATTAATCATCTGAAGCTTGGAAGTGAGCCACACACACCCGTCAGGATGTCACCCCTGAGCCTTCAGTGTCAGGCTGTCCAGGGAAAGCTGTCTTGTGTGACTGATGGCTCGCTATTGATCAGGGTCCAGGTACTAAAGTTATGTGAGCACTTGTAGGAAGTAGAGAAACTTTTGTCCAGTAGAGGAGCACATGATGACTGACTGGTAGGAAAGAGTTGCAGCAAATAGTAATGCTTTTATTAACATTGGCACCTGACCCAGTTTTGAATGTAATTTTGAAATCTGACTGCCTCACTTCTTTCCCCACTGTCTCCTCTCTATACACATGTGTCTGTATGTGTGCATATTTTTCTCCAAGCCCCTCTAAACTTACATGACCGTCCTGTTGTTCCTGCCGTCACCGCCTACTGGATTTAGTCTTTGGTATGCGCTCTGAGGAGGGAAGTCAGCTGCAGCCCCTCCATACACTGGCTCCCATCCATGGCCACTTTCCTGCCGCAGTCAGGCCTGGCTACTCGCCCAGCCTGGCAGGGTCCTGGGGCCTGTCTTCTGAAGGGCCGCCTCTGCTCTGGGGTTCCCCACGGACCAGCCACAACTTCCTCAGAGCTACCTCTTCGTCGCAGGCTCTTTCTTCCTTCTTCACCCCCCTCCCAGGCATCGGACTCCCACAGTCATCCGAAGGCTCTCCCCACCTCCTCCCGCCCCTTGTGTTCTTTTCCTCTTCCTCCAAACATGTCTTGCACTCTTGGGGCATGTTTCCCAGAGGACCCCAAATAGAACACCATCTATCCAGAGGAGGATTTTGTTTTCAGCTGTTTGAAAACTGTGCTTTGGCAGAAAGTCAGAGACAGCCCCCTGTCCCAATCTGAACGTGCCTGCCTGGCACAGCTTTATACCAATGGCAGACGCTCAGTAAATATTCACAGAAGGAATGAACAGAAAGACCGTTTTGCTGTGCACCAGGGGGACACTATGGCCTTGCTGGAATGGAGCCCCATCTGAACATAAACTGGGCGTGCCGCTTCCAAACCACGAGAAATGCCTCTGGATCTCCTCCAACTCTGAGCTTGGGTGTGTCTCATGCGAAAATGTCCGTGTCTTGCACATGATCTAATTTCTCCTCACAGAGAAAGGGGCAGGCATGTGACAGATGGGACGTTAGGAAACAGACCTCAGTAGAAGAGACAGCATGACCTGGACAAAAGCTTGGGGCACATAGGCAAGGCCTCCTGACACCAGGCCCTCCTGCGGTTCTGCCCTAACTCTGTGCTGGGCTGCTGGGCCAGTGGTCCCCAGGCAGATGGAGGGGGCGTGGAACACGACAGGCTGAGTGGGAAGGGAGCCTGCTACTTCCGGGCCCTGGGAAACAGGGACATCAGAATATTAACTCAAAAATTTTTCTCATAGTCCCGACAGGTACAAAACCTATAAAACCTGCATTTAAAGTTACGTTTCCAATTGCCATTTTCTCTCCACTTCTTCAGCAAGCTGAATAGATAATTACGAATCATTCTTGAGTGTGGCTAATTAAATATTTGATAAATAGTAGTTAACACTTTTCATCTACAGAGAGCATTCGACATTGACTAATTGATTCTAAGAAAGGTGGCACCTTTGTTCTATACCTGGCACAACTGCTGAAGGGGAGACATTTAAAAGAAGTGGAAAAAAGCGTATGTGCACGGGGGGCAGGGATCCTTCTCCAGAAGCCCGACCTCGGAGAGGGTTCACTGAATTGTGTGATTAGCTGCTGCTGTGTGGCTTCAGCCTCTGCCTCTGCGGTTTGCTTCTGGGAACACTGCTGGAGTTCCTGGGGGCGGGCGGGGGGCAGATGGACAAGAGGCTGCAGGTTGTGAACTGCACACCCAGAGTCACTGCATTCAAATTCTTCATGTTGAAAAAAATTTGAGGAGTGGAGCCAGGGTCCTTTGGGGCCAGCTAGTGTCTTGAGGTGGGGGAAGGTACTACTGCATGCACCCCAGTGCCTAGGAGCTGGCGCTTGCTTTAGACATTATGACTCAGGGCAGTGATTGTAAGGGAGGGGCTCTCTGACCATACTCCCTGGGTTCAGATGGTGAGCAACTGCACCACCTGATAGCCTTTTGGCCCTTCCGCCCTCCCTCTGTGGACCAGGAGCCAAATGCCCACATTTTTCTTCTCTGGATTTCCTTCTTTCTCTTCCTGGCCAGTGGCAGCTCAGAGTCCTAGCTTCTTCAGGGGGAGGAATGTGGATGACAGGTTTCAATGTTTCAAAATGATCACTCCATCAATGAGAATTAATGTAAATGTGTCACAGCTCCATTTGGATGTAAACAGCACGTATACCTCCCTAACTCTATCTATCACTGGCAGGACTGGGAGTAGGGGCTCTCAGGCTGCAGGTAGGTGGCCAAGGACTTGTTCAGAGCTATGCTGGCATAGCAGGCACTTTCTTCCTTAGGCTGTGCACTTGTTGGCTGGAGACTGGGGAAAGGCAGAGTTGATGGAGCTCACGGGATTGGGACAGCCACTGAGCAGGGCTTGGTGCAACCCGTGAGGAACGGAAGCAGAGCCCAAATTGATTAGGAATTTGGAGAGCTTTTATTAGCTGGCCAGTGTCTGTTCACTGGTTCCCTGATCGGGAACCAACGAACAGTGAACAGCTGGGGTGGGGGGGGGAGAGGTATTTAAAGGCAAAAACTACAAGGCTACAGTTGTTTCAGCATGTTTGTACAATATCTTTGCAAAAGTACACACTGTTCTAAAGATAATAAACCAGCTTCCCGTAATATCTACAAGGTTGATGCACAAAGAACGCAGCCTGCCTCTGTTAGCAAGATTAGATCTGAGCCTAATTGCTAAGGCTTATAAGAATTTTCTACTGTAGCTATAGCTATAAACTAGTTCCTCTTAAGCGTTGAGCTAAATTGGGTCAGGGGTACTTAGCATGGGCTAGCATGCCAGCACATTCCCCACTGGTTTTATATCCTGAGTCAAATCCTTGACTATTTTAATGAGGTGCATGAGGCTGTTGAGTAGGGCTAGGATTACACCGGGGAACAAATTTTTTTTTTGTTGCATCCACAAAAACACTTGTTCTTACCTAATTCGAGTGTGCTGATCTCAAATATGACATTAGTTTTTCTCTGTAAGCTACAGTTTCTTTGCAATTCAAGATTTTAGGTTTTCATCTTATTGTAAAATTTTCAACATTTAGTTTAACATAATGAAGTAGAATGTCTTCTTGGGCATCATCTTTGTGAAAATATAATAATTTATATAATGCAGTAAATACACTAATACACTAAAAGATATGACTGCATCAGAATTTCTCTACAATTTCAAAATAGAACATATTAAAACACTTATTTTAATCATAAAACTTGCGCAAAACTTATTTAAATTCTATTCAAGCAAAAATTTGCATTTGTAGCTCTTGCGTTTGTGTACTTGTTGAGGACAATCTCATTTGATGCTCCAGAAGTAGTCTGCCATTGTTTAGAGCTGTCAAGAAATAGCCGCCATTCTGTTGGACTGTAAGTGGTAATACCTAGCTGGCTGAGAAGACTATTGATATCATGACAGTAAACAAAGTGTTTGTCTTTGGAAAAAAAGTCCACAAAAATTTGTTCACACTTCCTGAAATAGGGTACTTTAGCTGACCAGTGAAGTACATTCTTTTCTTGAAGCCTGGAGGCTAAGAACTCAGCTGCTTTCTTTGATAGCCCCAAATCTCTTACTAAATCATTCAATTCAGGTTGGCTAAACTGCTGAGGGGTTAATGACTGCTTGGCATCAGAAGACCTGTCAGATTCTACAACCATTTTCTCATGCATCTTATCAAAATACACTTGATCACCATGTTCACTTTCTTCGTCCTTAGAAGAAATAAAACCATTGAAAACTGGAACCGGGAGTGTCTCAGAGTGTGGGATAGGTCATATTGCTGAAGGAATATTAGGATATGCGATCATATGCCCTTTTTTCTTGCCGATGCCCTTTGTATGGATCAGACAGAAATCACATTCACTGCTGTGGTCCTTAAGTTCACACCAAACCATTGGAATACCAAAAGGCATTCCTTTGCGTTTTCCTTTTGTCCAGTCATGAAGCATTTTCTCACAATTATGACACACAATATGAGGAGCCCAATTCTTGTCTTGATCGCCAAGGGGAACTTGAAAATAGGCAATATATGAATGTGTCAGAAATGATGAAATATTGCGCCTTTGACGTTGAAATGAGTAACAGCCACATGTAGAACAGAAGGTGTCAGGACTACTACATTTACACCTACTCAAAGAAGTCATGATTCAATCTTAAAACACAATAAGAGGGTGTTTTTATCAAATAATAATTTTTTAACATTTAAAAACAACTACAATTATGTAAAAGTGATGTTTGTAAAACATTAATTGCCTTGTGGTTATGTTCAATCCAAGAGTCGTTTTCCTTTAACTCCAATTTAAAAACCAATGTATGCCATTAACTGTAACAAAAAGAAATTAAAATTGCATAGAAACCAAACAATGGATTTCAGATTTGGAATCAGCAATGCAGAAATATATAGAAAAAGTTCTAAAACCTCATGCAACAGAAAAAATAAAATTGTTCCCCAGTGTTATTGACCTGCAGATTCTGTAAAAAGGTTAATCTGCATATTCCTATAACATGCAACAGAAAGGGTAATGCCTTTTGTTCATATTTAACAGGTAGATATGATGTTTTCATTAACATTAATACAGTCTATTGAAGAAACAAATGTTACTGATTAATGTCTTACAACCTGTACAAACCACCTGCAACTTACATAAACCCTTAATTTTTGTAAACTTTCTTAACTATTCAGAAATAACTGGCTTTCATAGCAAATTACTTTCTTTCTTTTCTGTTCAAAAGTATTTCTATACCTATACCTTTTATTATCAAAACTATACAATTTCTTTCAGTCAGAACTTTTAATTTTAAAAGTCTTAACCTTTAGTTACAACCAAGTTGGCAATAAGTAATTTTTCTTTAAAGTATACTTCCTTTTGGAGGTGTCCTCCCTCTAAGTAGCTAGTATTTATAGGTTAAGTATAAGCGCATATATATTTTTCACTTACCTGTAGCTTCCTTTCTAACAAAGGGACTTATATCTCCCTTCTGTATGACTCATAGCAGTACATGCATCAAACCTTAAGACGACTTGTTCTGGCTTTCCTTTAACCTCAGTTTCCCTCCCTCCCCAAAGTCTAATTAAAAGGAGGTCCTCAGTGAGTTTCTTCAGGCATTAGCCATGCGTAGACCAGCCAGCTTATGGTTTGTGGCTGGAGCAGGGCATGCTGTCCTTCTCAGGGTCAACTTACAAGGGTTGGTGGGGTCAGTCTCCGCTGTCCACGAGGGTGTCTCCGCCTTAACCAGCTGTGGTGGACCCAGGCAGGTATGCCTTCTACCTTGGCAGCAGTGGGAGTGATCAGGATCATGGTGTGTGGACCTGTCCACGTGGAAGTCAGTCCTTGGGTGGTATACTTCTTTACCCAGACTAAATCCACGGTCTGGAAGGGATGTACCAGATCTCCTGGCAGTGCTAGAATCACCTCTCGGACAGTCTTTTGGATAGCCTACAGAGTAATCTGTAGACCCTGTGAGTATTTAAGGAAGGAATGGTTACTAAACTCAGCTTTTATTTCTACTCTGAATTTTGGTAGGAAGGGAGGGGGTCTCCCAAACATTATTTCAGAAGGAATGAATCCTTC
The DNA here is from genome assembly GCA_037038555.1 of Rhynchonycteris naso. Classification (NCBI taxonomy): domain Eukaryota; kingdom Metazoa; phylum Chordata; class Mammalia; order Chiroptera; family Emballonuridae; genus Rhynchonycteris; species Rhynchonycteris naso. The sequence continues at coordinate 185,630,817 of CM072996.1, read as the reverse complement.
CCTGTAGTGGGTGCACCTTGCCCTAAGGAGGGCTAAGGGAAGTAAGATGGGCCACTTTTCACCAGTTTCAAAAACAAATTTGGTTAAAGTTTCCTTTAAGATCCGGTTCATGCGTTCTACCTGTCCTGAACTTTGGGTCCTGAAGGCACAATGTAATTTCCAATTAATATTGAGTGCCTTTCCTACTAGCTGTGAGACCTTGGATACAAATGCAGGCCCATCATTAGACCCACTATTAATAGGCAAGCTAAATCTGGGAATAATTTCATATAGCAGTTTCTTAACAGCTGTTACTGCAGTCTCACTTCTAGTAGGAAAAGCTTCCGCCTATCCTAGCAAGGTGTCAATTACTTTAGTAAAATCTATTTCTAAATGTTCACCTGGGAAAGTTTCTATCTCCCTGTTTCTCTTTCTTTATAATTTCTTTACTTTGCTTAGTATTTATTTGGGCACAGACTAAACACTCGGACATTATGCCTTCTGCAATAGATTCTAAGTCTGACTTTTCTAATTATTTCTTCTTATTCTTAGTTGTCCCTTTCCTCCTGGAAAAATCTTTTTCTAATTGGTTGCAAGAAAACCTTTGGCAACAAGGGTTCTAGTAAAGTTACTAAAATTTCTTAAAAACTCCATTGGTTTTAGGGCTGCCTTATTGGTAGCATCATCAGTTGCTTGGTTTTTTTGAGTTTCTAGGAGTCCCCCTGTTTTGGTGCTCTGGATAGTGGATGATGGCCACTATTTCAGGGGAGCAGGCTCCTGCATTTGGGGGGTGAGGGTTTGAGCCTCACCTTTATTAGTTCTTAAGCCGTCTCCTGATGGTCCCTCTTTGACTGTGCCTGTCTTAGATCGTTCCTGCCTTCAGGAATCTTACCTGTCTTTGGCTAACCAGCTATCTTAAGGGCCAAACAGAGTTAGTTATATGAGTGAGGGAGGAGCAATGTCCCTTCGGAAAGGCTTAGTTTTAGCAGCTGATGTTTCCACCTTTTTAAAAACTTATAATACATTTCTAATTTCTAGAGCTGAATGCTATGTAAAGGCTAAATTGACTGCATTAGTATCTTCTGGTGCCTCTAGGTCTAGAGGTGTATAGACTCTATAAGTTTTCTATAGTCTAAGAAAGCTGTGGGGGTCTTCCGAGGATCCTGAATAACTTCTGACACCTTAGACAAACTTACGATTCTTTGTCTTTCTCGAGGTGATCTCGGTTGTCCTAAGTGGGGCAGCGTATGTACAGTACAGATTTCTAACAGTCCTGTTAAGTCTTGAGGCTTCCCCGAGAAAGGGGATTCTGACCTTTCTAATTCTATAGGTCACTTGAAAAAAAGGATTTAAACTATTTCCTATTACATCTATGCCTCAAATTCTAAAGATCTAGTTAAAAGCACCAACTGAAATGAACAATATTTCATAAAATAAAGCTTTATACTCTACTTAATTATAAATCTATTTTACATTCTAAGACAACACACCTTATTTATGCTGTAACTTTACACACCCTAACAGATAATGTCTAAAAACTCAAGAGAAACAGATCTCTGTTCACATCCTTTAGTCCTTTTAATCTGGGCACAAAACTTAAATGTTTCCTATTACTACAATTAGGCATCTATTTTCTCCTTTCCACCTATTATTTTCAGAATTCTACTGTTAAGTCAATCAATAGCAATATTTGTCACTCTGGGTTTGGTGACCTAACATTGAACAATACTGAATCATTACATTAATAATCATTGCATATCCCCTGATATTTAAACTAAGATTTCAACATCGCAGGGCTATGAAATAGCAAATAAAAAGGAGAATTAACAAAAGAGTCTTGAAATAACATATACATTTCTAATATAGAAAATATTTTTTCTACAACAACAGATCCTTGGTACAAAAAGGAAGTCTTCATATTTGGCAGACTATACAATTCTATATGCCTTATCATTAGTACAAAGTTAGTACAATTTACAATAAGAGGATTATAAACTACTACCCCTAATGAACCACTGATTTACTGAGAAAAATAAGGAATGGTAAAAATGCAGTGACTATTTTGTGGCTACCCAGCTGGCAAAGTATTGCTAACCTTCTTTTTGACCCACAGTGCTTTACAACATTAAGTCAATATAAGGGGTGGGGTAGCAAACTCAAAAAACACAAATTTTACAAACTTATTTTCCCAACAGTGGGCTATTTTAGTTTACATAAGGTCCTCAATTTCCCTGGGGACATATTACTATGCCCTTAATCCTCTGAGAACCCTTTCTTAAAATTCTTGACTATTATGGCTAAAGCAGTGGGTTTGGAAGGGGCAGTATTCTCTAAGTCTTCTCTTCATGTCAGGCTCTAGGTATGAGGTGGGTGTTCCCGGGGGCCAAAGCAGGGGGCGCTGTGGCAAGGCAGTGGTAGCCCCTAGCTTACTGCGCTGTTAAAATCTTTTGTCTTAATCACTTGGCGCAGCCCTTGAGCTAAGAAGGTTTCTTTGTTAGTCAATATAAGGGAATTGGTCAGGGTGCCTGGGATTCCTGGTGCCCGAGGGGGAGGGGCAGGTGCCCAGAGCTGTGCGAGGAACCTGTTGCTTTTATTTTTCATTTTTTTATTTTCTCCGCAGCTTCTCCTGCAGCCAGCTGCAGCCGGGCTGCCTTTACTTTCCCTACCCCTGCTGCCTCTGCTGCCGCACCCGGCCGCATCCTGGCTACACCACTCGCTCATGGGTAGGTGCCTGGTGGTTGTGTGCTAGACTGCCTGTGCTTTTTCCGGGTCTAGCAATTCTTGATTTGGCCAGTCTGCTCTAAAAGTTGGCCATTTTAATTCACAGAGAGTTTTAAACGTATCTTTAGACAATTTTTACATTATAATTATTGGAAAATCTAATTTTGAAATTCTTAAGCATACACTTTAGTGGGGTCTGGTTCTTCCAGTTATAGAGATCACTGGTGGAAAAGGGGACATAAACTATGGATGGTAGACTGCTTACTGTGGGGGCTGCCCAGAGTAAAGGGAGGATGGGGGCATCAGGGACAGTGGAGTCGGGGTTCTTGGGGTCACCAGCCTTAGGGGAATAGAAAAACTTCAGGGCAAGAGGGGTGCGGTGTTGGGAATCCACACCGTAGGATTTGCCCTGTCGGGTATGGAGGGGACTGAGTGCCGTGTCAGCCTTGGAACTGGAAACTTTGGACTCTGGGGCTGAGGCATATGGTTGAGGACCGCAGAGGACTGGGCTTTCTGAGGGTGGTGGAGTACTGGCGGAGGGAGATTAGATTTTGGGTCCACCAGAAGGATGGTTTGCCTCTTTTTTGCAGTTTGGAGGGAAGGAGGCAGTCTTTGAGCCACTTTGCCTGCTCAGTGAGAACATCAGTCCAAATCTGTATATACAGAATTTGGTCGGGGTGTCCAGGACGCCTGAAGATGACTGATTGAACCTGATAAGTGAGAGAGATATTAGTAGATCCCTTGGAAGGCCAGTTTCCTGGGGGGAGTGCTGGCCACTCTAACTTGCACAAAGTGCGTAGTCTCCCAGAGCTAACGGTTGCTCTGTAGTCAGCAGCTCATTTCTTGAAGTCCTGGAAATTATTAAAAAAACATTTAAGTGGCGTACACTTAGCACAAGAAGCAGACTGACCCATACTGACGGACTTGATGAGGTCTAGACTGAGAGATGACTAGACAAACATCCCAGAGAATGTATAAACAGACAAAAACCAAACCTGAGATCACTGGCCACCACCATGTGCCAGGATCGGGTTGTGGAGGATATGCTGCGTCCAGTCCTGCTACAGACACCCTGGGAGTGTCTCAACCTGTCTAGACCAAGTTTCTTACTGGTAAGATCCTGAGCAGCTCAAGGTCAATTGAGTGCGGCCTCGTGCCTTGGGCTGAGGAAGCCTCATGCCTGGGGCTGAGGAACGTCTCTCAGGGATCTCCCCCTAGGCAGGGCGCACGAAGGCCCAAATGGGCTCCAGCCTGATCACCAAAAAAGTCTGGTGAATCCTGAACGAGCCCCCAAAATGTTGCGGTGCAACCTGTGAGGAAGGGAAGCAGAACCCAAATTGATTAGGAATTTGGAGAGCTTTTATTAGCCGGCCAGCGTCTGTCTGCTGGTTCCCTGACCGGGAACTGATAAATGGCATACAGCTCAGGGGGAGAGAGGTATTTAAAGGCAAAAACTACAAGGCTACAGTTGTTTCAGCATGTTTGTACAATATCTTTGCAAAAGTACACACTGTTCTAAAGATAATAAACCAGCTTCCTGTAATATCTACAAGGCTTATGCACAAAGAATGCAACTCGCCTATGTTAGCAATATTAGATCTGAGTCTAAGTGCTGAGGCTTGTAAGAATTTTCTACTGTAGCTGTAGCTATAAACTAGCTCCTCTTAAGTGTTGAGCTAAATTGGGTCAGGGGTCCTTAGCATGGGCTGGCACGCCAGTACAGTGAAGACCCCACCTGCAGCAACTGGTCATCCTGCTGCTGCTCCCACTAGAGTCTCAAGGGCAGTGTGAGGGCTACATCTGACTATCTTACTCTCTCCGAGTGAACAGAGATGGAGAACTCTCCATTTGTTCTCCCAAAAAGTGGGACAAATTCTGATTCACTCTCCGGGGTTGACGTGTCCTTTCTCATAGAGAGCAAAGTGCTTGGATTCATGTGCCTGCCCTGCTTCCCAGCGGGCAGTCAAGCAGAGGCTGCTGACCATGAGCACCCCAAGGAGTTGTGTCCACATGGACACCCAGGTGGGATTGGAGCCATGAGGGTTCCATAATGAAGTTGGAGCTGGAGTTAGGAGAAAGGACAGCCATCTGTCTCCCATCATGGAACCAGCAGCAATCCATTCATCCATGGGATGAGGCAATTGGAGCCTCTGGTGCCCCCTGCAGCTTCTCTGAGGTTCTGCAGCCTTGTACTAGGGTTCCACTGGGAACATAAGAAGCTGGTCGAATGGCCCGAGGACAGCCGGCCCATTTCCCTCTGCCTTCCACACACTGGGTGTCATCCTGACGATGAAGGGAGAACTATTAGCAATGGCGCTTTAGATTCCTAAGACAAAGTTGAGTCCTGCCCATGAGACCAGAGCTGAATATTTCTGGAGACAGAAGCAGAATGCCATGTTCTCTGCTGAGTCCCTGTGCAGACGGTTGTCCCACAGTTCTTGCTGGTGGAGTCCTGAGCCCCGGGAAGCCTATCTGCCTGAGGCTACTACTGCCCAGGTCAGGGGATCCCCACCTTCCTTCCAAGCCCAGGTCTGGTGGACCTCCCACATCTCTGAACAACCGCTCTGTGGCAGCTCAGTGCTCTGCACGCATTCTGATTCCTACCACCTGGTCCAGATGTTGTTGCCATCTGGTGTGTCTGTACTCCAGTGCAGGTCCTGGTGTTATCTACCCCATCTGATAGATGTAAATGAAGCTCAGAGAACATGTGTGAGTCTGCCAGCTAGAAGTGGCAGGGCAGAGCGAGGGGTCTGAGTGATGAGCATGTGCTTTTCTTCCCTCCATGCTGCACGCCAGCAGCCCCTGCCACGTCAGAGACAGTGGGTGATAGGAGACAGGTGGGCAAATTGGGGTCCTTTTAAATATACTGCTCACAAAAATTAGGGGATATTTCAAAATGAATATAAAGTGATAAAATATCCCCTAATTTTTGTGAGTAGTGTACTTGAAAAGATTAAACATTGGGTCAGAGATCATGAGAACCAGTATCGCTTTCTTTTGGCCATGGGGGGCGGGGGCAGCAGGATCAAGGGGAATCAGAGGCAAAGTCAAATTCAACCTCCATCATGTATTAGCAGTGGGAGAATGGGTCAGGAACTTGACCTCGGAGGGCATCACCTATACAATGAGGATAAGCGCAGCGCAGGGCTGCTTCTTGGATGGGATGGGATGGCACGGAAAAAGCCAGCCCAGGACTGGGAATGGGATTACTGTCCTTCCTTCCCTAATCCCTCCTAAAGGAAGAGATGATTGTGGGCTTCTGTGGGTCGCAATTATTCAATAATCATCGTACCCAGATGGAACTCAGATAACCGAATCTGGGTGGGGCCCTATATCCAACATTGGGCAGAGCCATTTTGACAATAAATTTCTGCAAAAATGACCCTATTGGGTAGAAAACCCTAGCTGGCATTCCCCATGGACTATGCCGTCTGCTGGAGGTTCCAGAAATACCTTTACATGAAGGCTGCACTAGAAAGGGACTACACAAAGCCAACACTTTTATTATTTGAATTTAAAGGTACGAGATAGAAGTGCAATCCCACAGCATAAACTGAGCAGGTAACACGAGACCAGAGGGTCCTAAAAACAAATTCACTGGGTCACAGTGAGGATGGGCTAGGATCCATTGACCTAATGCATCCTGGAGACCACGAATCAGTCCCAGATGTTGTTGCCTGCTTGTCCTCTCACATCTTGGACCAATCAGCCTGTGCATTTCTAATATTCTCTGGCCATTTTGCACCTTCACTTTAGCCTTGAGGCTGTACTTGCTAATTGCCTTACCCTGCCTGTGCCACAGCTGGGAGACTCACACCTTTCCTCTCCACCTCCCCCTTTTAAATACTCTACTTTGGGGCTATCCCCACCTGCAGTGAGAAATCATACCACTACTGTCTAGCCAGATGACACTTCCTCCAGGAAGTTAGCCTGATTGGTCCTTTCCCTGCTCCCTCCCACCAGTAGTCCCTCCTTTGCATGCTGAACATTTGCTAGAGCAGCTGTAACACAGACTGGGAGCTTAGATAACAGAAACTTATTGCCTCCCAGTTCTGGAGTCTAGAAGTCTTTTATCAAGTTATCAGTAGGGTTGGTTTCTTCTAAGGTCTCTTTCCTTGGCTTGCAATTATCCGTCTTCTCTCCACCTTGTCCCCCCTCTATGAATGCCTGTCTCTGTGTCCAAATTCTCTCTTCACATAAGGAGTCTAGTCATATTGGATTTGGGGCAGCCTAATAAACTCAATTGACTTGAATACCTATAGACTATCTCTAAATCAGGTCATGTGCTAAGGTTCCAGGGGTTAAAATTTTAGCATGTCTTTCTCTTTAAGGAGGAAGGAGTGCACAATTCAAGTCATAACAGACTCCCATGGGACTCTGACTTGCACTTTTGGTGAATGCCCATTGTTGTCTTCTCCTTGTAACGCATGCTCCTTGTGGGGTCAGGAACTACACATGACTTGTGTGCATTCTCTGGTGAGGCTGACACTCTGTGCACTCATAAATGCTGGAGTGAATGAGTAGTAAGCACAAGTGCTTACGGATTCATGCCATGATGACAGTTCTGCGTGTATGCCACCAGAAAAAAAAAAATCTTTCCCACCAGGACCTGAACTGTTGTTGCTGACACACAATGTTCCTCCATACCAGGTCCTTGTGGTTCCTGATGTAGAAGAGACCAGCCGCGCCCGTGAAGCACTGGTGTTTTGAGGGGAAGGAACCACTGAGGTGGAGAGGGAGAGACAAGGGAAGGGAGGGCTAGAGGGCCTACTTTACCATCGCCTCCTCCAAGGATGGGCTTTGACTAACAATGACTTAACTTCCCAAATGTGTTGTTCAGTTACTTGCGTTCTTCCTCTATGGAAATCACCATCCAAAAAGCACCAGTTGAGCTTCTTCCTCCTTGTCCCATTTTATTTATTTTTGCTTGCACACAGGCCTACGGCTTCTTGTTTAGCTGTTGTTCCATGTTTCTTTCCTTTATAGAGCTAATGCTTCCTGTTACAACCATTTCAGGATGGATGTTAAAATGGTGCTCAAATGATCAAGTTGAACATCATAATCCAACAAATTTAATAACAGGCAATTTACATCAGTCTCCAGATCATACACGTCATTTCCAGTATCCATGAAGAGACTCCCTGAACACCGCGGCAAGAGATGTCAAGGACACAGCCACTGCTCTCATGAGGATGTCAGGCTGAATGAAGGCTTGTGGATGCCTCCTGCCCGTTCTTCAGCTTGCAGTCATGTCTGCTCCAGAAGCTTTCTTGTCAATGTCAGCAGCATGACAGAAAAGCTAAACCGAGGACCAGTTCACTGTTAGAAATGAGGGCTGCTTGTCTGTCTGTTCACCTTTCTTCCCTAGTCACTCTCAAGGGTCAGTGTTATGATGCCCTGTGCATTCAGGTGTCAGGGTCCTTGCAGACAAGCTCAACACTTGCATCAAATCCATGGTCCTGATTGATTATAGGTGCACACCATCTCTGGTGTCTCCCCCTTACAAACCCATCTTTCTGACATCTAACTCTTGGAGGACATCCATTGTAGGTCATCTCTAAGCTGCCCTAACCTCTTTTCTCTGGTGCATGCAATGCAATGCATTTATCTTTTAAAAGAGAAGTAGAAAGCAAAATAGGAAGTTTCCTTTGGGTCAAATGCCACACCAAGAGAGTCAATTTTCCATTACTTACATTTGAATCATCACCTTGACCTTTGACTTATCACTGTACACTTGTCCCTTACTCACTACCCTGCTGTCCAGGAAGGCTTTCAACAGAGACCTGCTTTGAGAGTTCTGACTTTTCACTCTGGGTCTGACATCAAGAAAGGCCCATGAAAATATATCCTCAACCCTCTCCCCCAGCCCAGGTGTGATGCTGCCCACCCTGTGAGGAATGTGAACTGGCCCCTGGGTGGGGGCGAGGTCGGCGACTTAGCCTCCACACTTCATCCTGTGTGACCTCAGAACCTTGTACACACTCTGACAAACACCCAAGGACCAGTGTCTGAGTGCTATTGTTAACAGGAGAATTAAGATGCTGAAGAACAAATGCAGTTTTTCTCTTCAAAGATATGTGAACAAAAGATTTCTACATTAGTAGATGTAAAGAGAGATCTAGAGTGTAAATCAAATCATTAAAGTACTTGGATGGGGAAGTAGTGATAGAGACACTTTCCTTGACTAAGCTTTAGTCAGACTCCTCTGAGCCTGGCTCCACGAGCCCGCTTTTAGCACATGTCCTGTCAAGCATGTTAGGCTGGCTCCCCACCCTTGAAAACTGATCATCCTTGTTGTCTGATGAGGGTCTACACCTTCCACCACTGCCCAGGTGATATTTGAGCCCCAGGATTTTCCTTCAGCCAGAGTCTCCCCTGTTACCCCAGGCCTAATGTTTCCTCTTACTATATCCACTGACCGCCACTTCCTCTGCTCCTTGGCTATATGTCCCCACTTGTCCTTGTCTACTCTGAGCTGAGCCCAGTCTCCTTCCTTTAGAACAAATCCTCACACAGTGTCCCTATCCCTAGAGCAGTGGCCCTGGGTAGAGCCAGCCTTCCTGTCTTAACAAGTGTCCCGGATCATTATCTCCACCAGTGGCCGGATCCACAATCTTCAAGTCCTGGTCTATGTACCTGCACAATGTTTCACACAGATCAGCATTACTATTTTTTACAATGGCTTTCCTGAGGTATTATATACATGCCATTAAATATGCCCATGTAAGTGCACAGCTCAATGTTTTAGTACTTTTATAGAATTGTGCAACTGTCACCACAATTCAGTTTTAGAACAATTTTCATCTCTCCAGAAAGTTCCCTTTGGTTATTTGCAGTCAACCTTCACTCCCATCTCCATCGGCAGCCACCACTGACCTACCTTCTGCCTGGATGACTTCGCCTGTTCTGGAAATTCTGTGTGCAGCGGTCCCTCTTATCCATGGCACACAGGCTAAGACCACCCATAGATGCCTGAAACTGCAGAGAAAATGGAAACCAGGGTATACTGTTTTTTTTTCTACACATACTTTCTTGGTAAAGTTTGATTTATAAATGAAGCATGGTAAGAGATGAACAACAACAATAATAAAATAGAACAATTCTAGCAATATACTATAATACTTAGGTGAATGGCGTCTCCTTCTCCCTGGTAACCAATGATCACCAGACGGGCTCCGCCTGACTAAGGCAAGAGCATCAACACTGTGAAGGTGCTGGACAAAGGGACGGTTCGTATCCTGGGCAAAACAGAGAAGGAAGCACAAGATACCATCACCCTACTCAGGACTGTGCGCAACTTAAAACTTATGAATTGTAGCCTGACCAGGCAGTGGCACAGTGGATAGAGTGTTAGACTGGCACACAGAGGACTCAGGTTAGAAACTGTGAGGTTGTCAGTTTGAGCACAGACTCACCAGCTTGAGCATGGGGTCACTGGTTTGGGCATGGAATCATAGACATGATCCCATGGTCACTGGCTTGAGCCCAAGGTCGCTGGCTTAAACCCAAGATTGCTGACTTGAGCAAGGGGTCACTTGCTTTGCTGTAGCCCCTGGGTCAAGGCACATATGAGAAAGCAATCAATGAACAATTGAGGTGTTGCAATGAAGAATCAATGCTTCTCGTCTCTTTCCCTTCCTATCTTTTTTTCTCTCTCTCTGTCAAAAACAAAAACAAAACAAAAATACTTATGAATTGTTTACTTCAGGAATTTTCTATGGACTATTTTGGGACAATAGTTGACCACTGATGGCTGGAACTGCAGAAAGTGAGACCGTGGTGGATGTGGGGTAGGAGCGCCATACATAGAATCTAACAATATGCGGCCCTTTATGTCTGGCTCCTTCTACTCACAGAAGCCCATCTATGTTGAGTAGGTGTCAGCAGATAGTTCCTTTAACTGCAAGATAGTATTTGCTGCAAGGATGTGCTGCATTTTTTTTTAATCCATTTGTCAGGGGATGGATAAGTTGGTTGTTTGCAGGTTTGGGCTATTCTGAGTAATGGCACTATAATCATTCATGGACAAGCCTCTGTGTAGACACAAGTGTTACTTTTCTAATCAGAAATAAAGAGAAACAGCAAAAGTAAAGGACCAAAATGGGTTTTCTGAAATGCATCTTTTTACCAAAATGGGAGCTCTATGAATGGGGATAAGTTTTCAGATAAGAAGTGAGGTCTTGAGCAGGCTTCCCCTGGCCCTGACCTGAGCACAGCCCAAACAGGGACAAACTGGGACAAAGCCCCATGCCTCTGGAACCTGCTTATGTTCCCAGGGGTCCTCTCAAGCCTCAGAACACAGACGATGTCTGTCTATCACACTGCAGCCCTGATACCAGTCACAAGTCAAACATCATTTCCCCTTTCTAAATGCCCTTTAGGTAAAAAGGATCAAGTCAAAGAAATACAATCACCTGACTACTGTGTTTAGTAAAAGCTCACCAGGGTGGTTTGCTTTTGGAGTGGCTCTGGTACGACGTACTTGGCTGAGTTAAGATTTAGCAATTTTAGTGTTTAGGCTGGGTCTTTTCCTAGTATGCCAAAGTCAAAAGTTGCAGCCATGAAGGGAAAGGGGACCAGAAAAACCACCTGATAGAGGATCTAGTTCCATAAGCAGGAAGGATATGTGGGGGACAACACAGGAAAAGAGGCACAAGATGCAATGCAAGATGGGGGAGCCCTCCAGGTTGACAACGTGGTGCTAGTGAACGTTGCCAATGACACTTACCTATCATCTAAGGTAGGCTCACCACTGGAAGCTCTTACAGCAACTGAGTCACTTTCCATGACTATAGGAGCCCAGTGACCTCTTTGAACAGACACAGGCAGCTCTACTTCTTTCTGACATGCCACTGGCCGCCCACTGGCTCTGTGAATCCTGTTTCTCATTGTTGGGGCAGATGCACTGAGATCCTCTCTCTCTTTTCCCTTTTATTTATTTTTTTGGAAGGTGCCACTTGTTTGGTTTAATATATAATGTATGACTCCATTCCTTAACTTGAACTCTCATCTTCCCTAAGTCAGCTACAATAACAATAATATTAGTACCAGCAGGTACCTAGGACTTGACACTATTTAAGGAGCCTCTAGCTGGTCCTCACCAAGAATCAATCCTATGACATGGGCAAGAGAGATGGTATTGACTTTTTTTATTTTTTAAAAGGGAAATGTAGCTGAAAAACTTCAATGACAACCCAATTTCACATAGTCATAAGGTGGTGGGTGCCAGGAAGAAGGTGACAGTCCCATAGTGGGTGCACACAAGTTAAGTAATGATATCAAAAGCAAATGTTATCCAATATGTTAAACTTAAACCAAAGGGGGGTGGGCAGTGACAACTTATAGTAGGGTCTATAGAATTTGTTCAAACTATGGACTTGGGATTTTAACAATATATGAGCTTGTGAAGAGTTTCCTGGCTCATCTTTAAGTTTTCTAAATGCCTTATATATTCAATATTTAAAAAGCCACTGAGATCCTGAATTTGAGATGTAGATACAGTTGTAAGGCAAAGAACGTGTGGTAAAGTATGATTTGCAAAAATATGTCTTAACATAGTACTATATTTAGAACCAACTTTATGGGTTGAATATCTATCTACTTAGTTTTATGGCCTTATATAAAATCTTGCCCTAAGCTAAATTAAGAGTAAATAATATTTAATGGTGAAATACGGGTACTAGGTTTACATCTGCAAATATATGTGTGTGTGTGTGTGTGTGTGTGTGTGTGTATGTATATATTCTTTCCCCCAGAAAGGAACATGCTTGGAATTCAATGTGAACCAGTCCATTAATTGCTGTGTTTATGCCAAAGCTTTTATTTTAGAGTCCTAGATCACAAAATGACATGTTTGATATTTACAATAGGTATTAGAAATCGATATTTTTTTTTATTTCTACTGCTTTAGAGTAAAATTGTTGATAATGTTCCAAACCGACATCGAAAAATGCAGAGCAAACTTTTTATGTATATAAACTGTACATAAAAACAAGGCACTATACATTTTGGGGTGACATTAAGGTACACAGGTAGGTTTGCACAGAGCTCAGGCCAGGAAGGGCACATTTTTTCTGTTCATTTTAGCACCAGAAGCAGCACGCAGAATGAGTTAAGACCTCAGGCTGAAGATGACGTTTCCGAGCATGGTGACTACGCACGTCTGTGGCAGAGTTCATGTCATAGAAGCAACTCCATCTACCTTTTTCATATCATTTTGACACCCTCCCCCAAAAATCTTAAAAGTGAACAAATACATATTGCTTTCTTAAATACATATAAGATTTATATGGTGTTTATATAAATATATATATTTTAGAATCCACAAACTATCAAAATAACACTTTATAAAGAGAACTGCTTAAAAAATAGGCAATGCCTCACTGGAGGAGGAGGGCAGTGCCAGGGCCACTGCTGGGGGAGTGGGTGGTGTGCACCTACAGGGACTTCCAACATTGCCCACTGGCTTGAGGGCACAGAGCTCCTGAGAACTTCTCTGACACATTTACAAAATTCACAACTCCAGGACAGGTGATAGAGCTAATAACTTCAGGATTTGAAAACTCTATTAAAAAAAAAAATACCAGTCCAAAACAAAAAATCCATTTTCCTGGCCCAATGGTGTTCAAAGGGACAAGAGGCGCGGCCTCCTCCCTTTGCTCAGAACAGGCCTTTGGCTTTCTTCAGGTTCACCTGCTTCCAGGTGGGCAGCACGCCGAACTCCTCTCTTGTCATGTCTAGTGCAAACTAGAGGAACAGGGAGAAACGGCCGGCAGAGGGATCAGAGGACTCGTGCACCAGCCCCGCATGTGGCTTCATTGCTACCCCACCTGAAAAAACACTTACCTCAAAGTCTTCATCAGTGAGATAAATCTCAAGCTTAAGAGGGTCTACTCCCTCGGGCAGTGGCCTGGCCAGCAGATCGGCCAGTGGATAAATGGTTTTGCAGAGCTTGGCTAGCACATCTTCCACGAGGGTGATCTGGTTCGAAACTTCTGTATCCTGGAGAAGAGGAGTGGGCAGAGAGAACTCTGTGTCCCTGTCTAAGCACACAAATCCACAGCCCCATCTTTCCTGTTCCCTAGCATGAGGCCTTCCCTTAGGGGAAACAGAACTCCAACCTGGAAAAGAATTGCTCAAAGCGCCCTAGGTCTCCCCATGAATGCTAGGCATCTTGTCACCCTGCCCAAAGTGTCAGTCAAATCCCATCTCAGGGCTGCCTCCTCAGAACAAAAGATTAGGGGATATTCTATGAGTGAACTATGGCGTAAGATGATTAAATTGAAGTCTAAACACCAAAAGCATCCAAATAATGATGTTTGTTTAACAATATTTAATGATAATTTAACCTTAAATAAAATTACCCGCAATTGAAAAAGGTTAAAAAATGCTCATAGAAGACACTGGGGTTGAATCAAAATGTTCTTTTCAAACCACTGTGTGCATTTAATCTGAACAGGCTATTCAGGTAAATTGGCTTTTCCGTTAAAGTGGACCCCAGACTGGCTGCCCTGCTGGTGGGCTGGTGGGCTGGTGGGTGGGTGGGTGGGTGAACGAACAGCCAGAAGTTCAGTAAGATTCGGTTTGGCCTGGGATCAGGGGATGTGGGTCTCAGAGCCAGCCTGGGACCTGGGGTGAGCTGCTTACTATTTCTGCACCTCAGCTCCCTCACTGGGAGTAATAACACCATGAATTATAATGGACTGCGGCAAACACTAAAGGAGAAATCACTGTGAAGTGCTTGGGGCAGTGCCGGGCACAGAGCAAGCCCCCAGTGAACGTTCATTATTATCACAACTTGTGAACGACGTGGGAAGCCAACCATTCTCTGGTCCAAAGCCCGCAGGCCTGCACAAGACATTGCACCAGCCCCCAGTGATCTAGAGAGAATACAGAGGAATGGCCATGGTGTATATAGCCTTGAACATGGACTGCAGCCGCAGTGCTCCCACTCCATAGAGCTCTGAAGTTTCAAGGACCCCTATTTATCATGAGGGAGCCCATTAGCTGTGTTTGAACTGCAGGCTGTCGGACCCCTCCCTGTGCAGAGGACTTCTGTTCAGCCACAGAGAGCGCAGGAATGCTTGCTCTGGGAAACAGGCTCCCGTCCATGTTAAGCAGCAGCGAACTTTTTTGTTTAAACTCATTTGGGCCTCATATAAAATGCACTCACACCATCTCTGCACCCCTCTCCCTTAAAAGCAGCTCTCCTACCACAGTAAGAAAACCAAAATGAACAGACCTACAGGCCAATTTACCGACCAAACCAAAAAAACAACTGTAGTTGCTGCGGTTGTTAGCATGTTAAAAACTCATAAATTAAGAAATTCTGTAGTTACAGAAATCTTCCTTTTTCCCCCCTGTGCTCTTGGAAATGATAATATTCTGGTTCACAATATATTTTGGCCACACATGGCAATGCCAGGTGGCCTCATAAAAGATTATGAACGAGATGGTGAGCAGCGCCTTACTGGGAATTTCTCACAATACATCAATTCCCTTCATTGTCGGCCCACGTTCACTCGTCAAGGAGTTAGTTTGTGTCTCCTTTCACACAAGGTTAATGTCTAAAATAGGGGTCCCCAAACTTTGGCCGCAGCTGCATGCAGCCCCCTGAGGCCATTTATCTGTCCCCACCGCACTTCCGGAAGGGGCACCTCTTTCATTGGTGGTCAGTGAGAGGAGCACAGGATGCATCCACACCCATAGTTCCCATTGAAATACTGGTCAGTTTGTTGATTTAAATTTACTTGTTCTTTATTTTAAATATTGTATTTGTTCCCATTTTGTTCTTTTACTTTAAAATAAGATATGTGCAGTGTGCATAGGGATTTGTTCATAGTTATTTTAATAGTCCGGCCCTCCAATGGTTTGAGGGACAGTGAACTGGCCCCCTATGTAAAAAGTTTGGGGGCCCCTGGTCTAAAACAGGAGGACTTCATTATGCCTCAGACGGACCTTGAGAAGCAATAGATTCTCAGCTAACAGGGTAAAGAGACACAGCAGCTTTGACTTCTGGGTATTTTCCAAGTAATTACATTCCCCTTTGCTTTTCAGGGCTTTTTTATTCTGAGTACTATGTGTAGAAAATTTACCAAAAATACATCAGTTGATTTCTCCTTAGGCTCTTTCTGAGCGAATTCTACCTAGATCCGTCAACATGTTGTGAATAAAAAGATGAGTTCTCACTTTGGAAATGCAACTGGATGCTTCTCCGTAAAGCCAAGTCCACACACAACCCAGAGGCAGGCATTTACCTTCACGAGGGTCAGTGAGGGGGTGTGCTCACCATTTCTGTGATCTCAGCAATGTCCTCTCTGTGCTCCCAACTGGGGAACATATTGGTGAATGTTAGGGGCTCCAGACCCGCATGAATCAGGTACGATTTGGGTGGCGGCTTCTTGATGTTCTTTCCTGGGGTAACACAGAACACCAGGGTCAGCAGACCCAGCGTGGCCCGGAGACTATTTTCCTCGGACTCCCCTTGGAACTTTTTCTTCTCTCTTTGGACCTCTGGACTTTATACTTAAGATGCAAGTTTATAACAACACAGGGATGAGGTTTACAGAACATGTGCATTTCACGCATATGACTGCACAACATTGCATGTAATCCTCCTGACTATACTTTCCGAACATAACAGAACATGTCCAGGTCCTTGGATGGAGAAAGCCTCTGTGCGTCTGGGTGAGGCACTTCCTGCCTCCTACACTTAATTGTAGAAATATCCCTAATGCAGCCTTAAGTGCATTGAGAGTTAAACATATCCCTAATGCAGCCTTAAGTGCACTGAGAGTTAAACAGCCAATGATAGCATTTTATAAGCCACTTCAGCTTAAAAATTCGGCGGGAAGTTTCATATGTTATTTATTACTAAAGAGCTTTTCAAGAACAGAATCCATTGTACACTTAATGACACTAAGCAACAAAACCTTTAATATTCAGATAAGAAATTAATTAATGGCATCTTCAGTTTATATAAAAGTCCACAAGTTTTAGGTGGACAGTATAGTTAAAAACTATGAACTGACTGTAAAGCCTTTTTCTTAGAAATCATGCTAAAAGTCAGAATGAATGGTAACAAGGGTGCTACTGGGTTTCCAGCCTGAGGGGTGCTCTCTACCCCCTGACAGTGTGAGGCTGCATGTGGACAGTGTGCAGAGGAGGCCTGCGTTCTTATCACGTGATTAACCCTGAGTGCAGAGGGTTTTCACCAGTCCAGGGCACTCCACAATATAGGTGGCCCTGAACAACATGTGGGTTAGGTGCACCAACACCCCATGTAGTCAAAAATCCATGTATAACTTTTGACTCCTCCAAAACTTAGTTATCCCTTGGTATCTACACAGTTCCAGGACTGTCCATAGATACCAAATTCCATGGATGCGCAAGTCCCTCTACAAAAATAGCCTAAAACTGTACACACGGTTGGCCTTCCAACTGCAGATTCCTGATTACAGGTAGAAAATGCTTTCATAGTTGCCTGACCTGTGGTGGTGCAGTGGTTAAAGCATCGACCTGAAACACTGAGGTCACCGGTTCGAAACCCTGGGCTTGCCTGGTCAAGACACATAAAAGAAGCAACTGCTATGATCCACAGTTGGTGGAATCCCTGGATATGAAACCCATGGATATGGAGAGCCGACTGTATATTTACTGAAAAAAATCTATGTACAACTGAACCTGTGCAGCTCAAACCATGTTGTTCAAGGTTCCACTGTATAGCCTTTCACCTTCAGGGTAACAAATTAAAATATTTCCTAATATAAAAAAGAGAAATGAAATCTCATTCTTGCCGGCAGCTGAGAATCCACTAATCTGAAAATGAATAAGCCTTGAAAAGTTAAAGGGAAAAATGACTACTGCTGTCCAGGCTCTCTCCTGACTGGTGGCATTAGCAGAATGGAAAGGCTGGCCTGGGGCTCGGACCAAGTCATCAGAAAAGAAGCTGCACCCTCCCCGCTAGTGGTGGGTGCTGGCCACTGTCCCCAAGGCTCTGCACACCCGCCGCCCCGCTGCTTCCAGTGGATGCCTCACCTCGGCAGTATTGCAGCACTGTCTCCATGGCGCTCTTCCGGTCTGAGGCCCAGCGAATGCGGGCAGAGCCAGTGATCTTGTTCTCAATGGGCCACCAGCCTTGCCAGAGGTAGACCTCATGGTGATTGTCAACAAGGAAAAGTGCTGTGGGGGAGGGGGACAGATCAGACCTTCAGTAACTTCTCACACACACTTCCAGGCCACTCTTCCCAAATCTAATAGAGACCTTCCCTCCTGGTTCCTGTGTCAGGGGGAGCATCCCGTGGCAGTTCAATTAAGGGGGTGGGGAGAGTTTTCATGACACCCCCGCCCTTGGAAGATTAAATCCGGAAGGGCCTCTGGGCAGAGACAGGCGGCATCTACCCCATGGGCCTTTCCCCTCTGTCTCATCTCTCTACCAGATACTTCTCCCTGGGCCCTGTGGGCATTCCTAGGGCAGGAGGAGTGACAGGGATCCTGCACATGCCACCCGAGGGGTGTGAGAAGCACTCTAAAGAACAAGAAACTAGACAGGATGTCCTGCTTGCCCCACACCTCAAGCCTATGTAACTGCTTGGCAGGAGATGTAAATTCATGGCTCCTTTAGAGGAACAGGCTCTAAAAATCGCATCCCTCACTCTTCTTCATAATCAAACCGTCAGCCTACTCTCACTCCTAGTGGCAAAGGGGCTCTCACCTGCTGGCTCAGCTCATTCTGAGTCCCAGCACACATTTCAGGGTTCCGTAAATGCCACACACTTGAAAAGCCAAGGGGAGGTGACTAATGCATCCTGAGCCACAGGATGAAGAGGGTGGACAACAGCCTTTCTTTTTAAGACACATGCTAAGATATCCCACAGTGTGCCATATGTATGCATCAAGTTTCTAAGGTGGTGACCTGGGCTGCTGGTGGCAGGGGAGGCTGTGGCTCTGGCTCTGGTTATGGGAGAAAGGAGAAGCCATGAGTGTAGGAGGGGCTGACCTTTGGCTGGACAGCAGGGAGAGTGGGAGTGTCTATCTTCACAGCCAGAACGAGAGCAGGAGGCTCTGTCTGGAACTGGTGGTCGACTGGAAACAGACCTGCCCTTGGGATAATAAGACATGGGCGATAGCCATGGTTCTGTGGCCTTGGGATGGAGGACACTGCTCTTTTGCCAAAATCAGTGCATCCTCCCAACCTCCTGCTCCTTAGCCACTGGAATTCCCAGGCTCCCTTGCAGTGGGGGTGGCCATGTGTCAGAGCTCTGGAAGAAGGGATGGAAGCCACAGTCGGCTGGGGGCTTCAGGGAAAGCTTTTATTTCCTTTGATAAAATGGAGAGATGTGGCCATCACTGCCCTTTTCCTGACCCCCTTTCCACCTTTAGCTGGAGCAAGGTCAGACAACTGGGAACCGGGAGGCAAGAAAAATGAGGAAAGGTCAGGATGGCCATAGACACTCTAGGCCGGACGCTGTTGTGTCAACCTATTCCTAGCAGATGTCTTTGAGCAAGGTAAGTAACCAAGCACCTGTATTTCTTTTGGGGTAGGTACAAAGATTAAATGAGATGATATAAGCAGATGTTTTGGTTGTGTCATTGACAAATAAAAACTGCCAAGTGCAAAAGGGAGATCAGGAGGCTCTGTGGACGGTGTGCACTCTGCGTCTCAGCAAGATCCCTGCTCGCAGGGGCCCACCTGGCTGTGGGGCGCTGTACAGGTCTTCCTGCAGGAAGGGCATGGAATTGACCACGGAGGGCTCTCGGGCGGGGTACAGGAACTCTGTGGCTGAGAAGTCCCCAGAGGAACTGCTGAGGATGAACAGGCGGGGTGTGAAGTTAAAATTCCCAGGATCTTGGAAAGAAAAGAGAACAAGGCTAATGATAAAATATGCACCAAAGTAAATTCCAAAGGGATTGGAAAATTCATATAGAGAACATAAACTAATTAAATAATTAATATAAAAAATACAGGTTTTATCAAAACTCAGAGGTGGTGAAGGCTTTTTAAATCATAACTGCAAAAAAAAGTAATCAAAGGAGAAGAGTTTTATGCATTGACAACAGAAAAATAAAAGTTGCATTGCAGAAAATACCCCAAATGGACAAAGAAAATGAAGAGTTAAGTGACAAAATGGGAACTAAGGAAGCTTGTTAATATCCTTAGTACAGTGGTTGGCAAACTCATTAGTCAACAGAGCCAAATATCAACAGTGCAATGATTGAAATTTCTTTTGAGAGTCAAATTTTTTTAAACTTAAACTATATAGGTAGGTACATTCCTTATTGAGGTAGCGCCCACATGTGGTATTTTGCCAAAGAGCCCCATGTAGCTTGCGAGCCGCAGTTTGCCAACCACTGCCTTAGTATATCAAGGAATATTATGAAAACATAAATATCTCAATAAAAATGTGCAAAAAACCTCCTCACAAATAAAACATTCATCACCGTAGAAATACAAATTGCTAAAAAATTCATATAGAAAGTGTTTAACGAGCCCTGGCCGGTTGGCTCAGTGGTAGAGTGTTGGTCTGGTGTGTGGAAGTTGTGGGTTCGATCCCCAGCCAGGGCACACAGGAGAAGCACCCATCTGCTTCTCCACTCTTCCCCCTCTCCTTTCTCTTTATCTCTCTCTTCCCCTCCTGCAGCCAAGGCTCCATTGGAGCAAAGTTAACCCAGGCACTGAGGATGGCTCCATGGCCTCTGCCTCAGGTGCTAGAATGGCTTCGGTTGCAATGAAGCAGTGCCCCAGATAGGCAGAGCATCGCCCCCTAGGGGGCATGACAGGTGGATCCCTGTTGGGTGCATGCAGGAGTCTGTCTCTCTGCCTCCCCGCTTCTCACTTCAGAAAAATACAAAAAAAAAAGTGTTTAATGATACTCCTAACCTAAGATATTAGGTGAAAACAATGCTCAGATAGTGTTTCCTCCATCACTGTTGCAAAGGTAGAAAGGTAGTGTGCTGCATTTGTGCTGGGGACACACTTGTGGCTACTGCTGGTGGGAATGCATCTTGGTGCAAATGCTCTGCTGATATGCTTGGTGAGATGGACAAGGCCTAGAAGACTTCTATTAGTTGAACACAGAAGTTCCCTATCTAGAAATTTACCTCAATGAGAAATAAATTTTAAAAATTATTCACAATTGTATTAGAAAAAGTGGAACCGCCTCTCCAACTGTAAGTGCCAGGCTCAGTAGAAAATGTCATATATTATAGAATATTCAATGGAATACCCTGCAGCGATTAATGTCTAAATATTAACAACATGGGAAATTGTTCATAATAAATCAAAGGGAAAATTCAGGTTACAAAATAATATGTATAATGCTATCCAAATTTTATCTTTAGAAAATAGATATGTATATATAACAGAGAAATGTGAACTCTGGTTATCTTTGAGAGGTATGATTGTAAGTGACTTATTTTCTCTGTCTTTTCAAATATTCTTTGTCATCAATGTTCATTATGTAAAAAACGATATAAAAATGTGTAGTGGATAGGGCATCATCCCGGTCCACTGAGGTCACAGGTTCGATATCCAGTCAGGGCACATGTGAGAAACAACCAATGAGTACACCACTAAATGGAACAACTAAGTGGAACAATAGCTGATGCCTCTCTCTCTCTCCCTTCCTCTTCTTTCTCTTCCCTTCTCTCTCTCAAGTCAATGGAAATTTAAAATTATAGAAGCTGAGAGGTAGTATAATAGAGGCATTATGTATATACCCCACTGTTGCAGTCTGAGCTTGGGTACACTGACTTCTGTGTACTTCAGTTTCCTTATCAGGGAAAAAGGCAGGGTTTTAGTTGGACTGTAAGAATTACACGACTCAATTTATCAGGTGCTTAGAAACAGACAGTGCCTGAATTATCCTAACTGCTTGATAATTGTTAGCTTTTTTTAATGCTAACCTATGTTTAAGTTGATCTTTCTGTATTTTGTACTTTCTACATTTAAATACAAAACTTAACACACTCCAAGTTAAGCCCCACTCCTTCCCTGCACCAGAAGCTGGTCAAACTGGAAGTGTCGTGTTCTGTGGGCTCATACTGTGTCGCTACTCACCTGGCTTCCTTGAGTTTTCTCCTCCTCTTTCTCTTTAAGTCACCCCTACCCCAGCCCCGTGCAAATGCCATGTCTCTGTGGCGCCGGGTCTGATTTCTCCTGC
The DNA here is from genome assembly GCA_037038555.1 of Rhynchonycteris naso. Taxonomy (NCBI): domain Eukaryota; kingdom Metazoa; phylum Chordata; class Mammalia; order Chiroptera; family Emballonuridae; genus Rhynchonycteris; species Rhynchonycteris naso. Next base: position 185,608,957 of record CM072996.1, on the reverse strand, counting down.
TGGAAGTCATGTCTTTTTCTTTGTAACTCTCAACCTCCTTTACCTGGGTCTCTCATGACAGACACACAACATTTTTATTTGGCATTATAACTAGTCATATATATTATTTAGCCTTACTGGCTTATAAGCCCATGAGAGCCTAGCCTACATTTAAGTCATGGTGTGTTATACATAGTAAATGCTCTGTCAACATGTATTGACTAAATGAGCGACCAGAGGCCACAGAATGTGGTGTTACCTTGAAGCATGCAGTCGTAGGCTTTCCTGTCTCTCCTTCCTAATGCATCCCAGAATCCCAGGGGCTCAGAGCCTTCATCACACTCATGGATTGTCACCTTGCTGCTACTGTGCAGCCCTGCTTCCAGGGGGCATCTGCGTGGAGACCAAATGTTTTTATTAAGCTTTCGAAGTGTTGGCGGCACACGGTTACTCAAGACTACATCTAAGGTTAGTTCTACTTTGTAACAAAAACAATTCTCACTGATGCATAAACGCTGCTCTGTGGTGTTGGGGTTAGCTTGGCCCTTAGAGAGGAACGTACAATTAGTATAATATGTAATGAACACAATACCCATTTTTATATATAATACACAGTTACTATTCCTGGCCCTCTGCTGCCAGAACAGAAACTTCATGGGGACAGACACCTGAGTATACTTATTGTCAAGTTCTTGGTCCCTAAATCTGTGTGTGGCACCAAGAAGGTGCCTAAGAATTTCTGTTGAATGAATGAGGGAATGGGTCCTTTTTTACCCATCCCCTCAGGGGTCCAAGTAAAAAATCCAGTGGGCCATGAATGCCTTTAGACACCTCACGGAACATCATTTATCATCTGTCCCCATCCCTGGCCCTCAGCCTGGTGTTGTGACATGAAACATCTTGCTTCTCAGTCGTCAGTGTGCTGACAGACCACTTGTCCACCTTCTCTCCATGTAGCAGCAGGATTTGGGGCAGTGGTGGGGAAAGCACACCTGCAGCACCCAGTTTTGATGCCCAGAGAATGGATTTTACCAAATTGCATTTTGGTGGTATGCTGTGGCCCTGGGACACTTGCCATTCCTACTGTAAGACGTTAGTTACCAAGGTCCTCCCGGTTCTCACTGAGGCATTTCCTGAATGACCAGGGACACCGGGACTTCTTTGGCTGCTCCCAATGCCCGTGTTGCATGGGCTGCCCGGCAGTGCAGAGCCCCAGTGACAGCTTGCCTCTGGACAGGTGACCAGCGGGTACTGCCCGCTCCCAAAGTCCTACTTCACAAGAGAGCACAGTGCATTTTCTCTGCGTAAGTGGTTGGTGTCAGTCCCTGCCTGGGAGAGGAACAAAACCCGACACCTGGTGGGCTGTGTTTGAGAACTGCCCCAGGGTCCAATGACACACTGTCAGGTGGATGTCCCCGGGAATGCAGAAACAGGTCCCTTCTCTGCAGAGGGGACATGCTGTACCAAACTCTTCATCAGCTAAATGCATTTTAAAATTCCACTCTTTTGACAAAGCTAAACCTCTGCACTTTCAGGATATACGTGAAATATGCTCTGTTTAAGTAATGAGGGCCTGAACCACGCCTCTTCAAGAAACTGAGGTCCTCATTGGGGTCCTTTCCCTCGCCCCTCACCTGGCCTTTTTACCGCAGCAAGAAAATCTTCAGGAAGTGGGAGAAACCCTCAAACTGGAGGTGCTGGCTGAGATGTGTCAGATCTACCTGACATGTCAGAGGCCCCAACAATGGTCGTAAATGCCCATGGAGGAGTCCCTGTAAGCACACTGGGGCGTCCACTTGGGAGTCCTGGGCACCCATCTGGCCTCAGCCTGAGTCCTGTCCCATAGACAGCCCCTTCCAGGAGAGGCCCTCACATCCATGACACTCACTGTTCTTTGATTTTATTTGCCGCAGTCCTTCCAACCTCCTTCGTGTGGGCTTGGGCTTTGCATCCATGCCACAGATAAATGAGGGCTTTGTTCACATTGAGAACCACCATGGACGTTCTGGACCTCAGGCTGCTACAGTGACAGGCCACTTCCAACAAATTTCCTTCCACCGGCACTTCTCCTCGCACACAGTACAGCCTCCACTCGCCTGCAGGGGGCACCGGTGGCACAGGGTTAGGAGGCATCCAGCACAGGGAGCAGGGCACCCTGTCACCAGCACGCATCACTCTGCAACTGCTCACTGCCAACCCAGAACACAAACCTTTGTGGAATTAAGAGCAGGCTGCCAAAAGTTTATGACACAGAGGAAACATTTTTACAAAATGTATAAATGCCTCAATAAGTCAAAGAACAGGCATATTTTAAAAATCTCTAAACATAAGGCTTTTTAATTTTATTTTTAATTTTGGATGCTGACCAATAAAAGATCTCATAATTTATAATAGAAGATCCACTGACTTTTTTCCTTCTAAATAGAAACTGAGTCTCTGTGAGGATTTCGTTTTAGGTGAATTGACCTTCCAGCCCTCGCTTTCGGCTCTGGAGCCTGGGGCTACTAGCAGGAGGGGCCAACGAGCCCCCATTGGGCTGCCTTATGAGCGAACGCCACACCTACAAATATATCTTACAGGAGAGAAAGAAAAAATCTAATTCCAACAGAAAAAGTGACTCACTTTGCGCATTTTCTTCCTCCTCCTCACGCCTCCCAGAGTGCACCACCATCCCGCCCAGGAAACACTGCAGGAAGCAGGGGGGCTCCTTCCCCTGCAGGACCTGTACCTGCCGGTCAAACATAGGCACACAGTAACCCGCACTGGCTCTCAAGGGCACAGAAACTATGTTCCCCACTGTGGACAATCTGAAAAACTATCAAGAAATGCAAACAAAGCCAGAAACGATACAACTATTAGCTAAAGATAACCGCTATTAAAATTTAAAATTGTAGTGTATGGCTTTGCTTTCAAAATCTTTTTCATACATATATATATATTGTTTTTTCCCCAAACAAAATAGGACTGTTGCTTATTGCCGATTTTTTCACTTTAAAGTTTATTATCTAATATACATATTTTTTTAAATGTGAATTGGATATTTAAGTGGTATTTCATGGTATAGATGCAGCATGATGATTCAAGCACATTTTTAACAAAGCACACATCTGAGCAATGAGAATGCTAATCACTGGCATAGTAATGCTGGTGGAAAGAACTATCTCTTTTGTAATCTTTCCAAGAGTCTAATCACAGAGCCTGTGCCCACCGCCCACCGAGTGCAGCTACCCCGCTCCTGTTGATGTGCTGTCTTCCATTCTGTGTTAGCTGCACGGTAACAATGTCAGGGTTGAGTCAGCTCACTCTTGTTGTGGCAGGACATTGTCCCTTAAAGAAGAAATTGTTTACTGAGGCTGGCAGTGGGGGGTGGGGGGGCACTGAAGGTGTGAAGCATTTCTTGCTATGAATTAATTTGTCACTCTCAGGGCCCACTTTGCGTAAGTGTCATTTTATGGTCATGGTGCATATGCTTAAAGTGATTTTCTATCTGCTGGGTTGATAAAAAAACGAAATGCTTCAATTAGGAGAGATTAAGACTCAAAACTCTAAAAGATGATTTTGAGGACATTCATTCATGGCCTTTACAAAAGAAAAAAATAATAAAGAAAAGGCAGTTGAAATGACCCATGATTAGGAATAGATGAAAATGCAAGGATCACTAACAACTATTGGTAAAATACCGTCTGTCCATAGTAGACAGGATTGACCCCTGGGAATCTATCTGGAAGGCTGAGTAAGCAAGCGTTGCTCTGTTTCCAGAGAAAATCTTTCTCTTTTCTCCCCTCCCTGCTATTGCTAATTATTCATCACAGACAGTAAAACCATTTGCACATGGTATGATGTTTTCAGAGACCCTCGGGTCAGCTCTTAACCACTGGTACTAAAGCACGGAACCTGAGGTATAGATAATACAAATGCTAAAAAGGAGAGGCAAAAATAAATCTAATTCCAACAGACATAACCTTGGTTTTTGGTAGTAGGCTCTGCCTGTTATTCGCCTGGCTCTGGGTCACAATGGTGATGAAGACTGGGACAGATATGGTCTCCTTCATGTTCAGTGGGGAACACAGACACATAAGTAAACAAAATGACTACGCAGTTTTACATATTGGTGAGTGCTATGAAAAAATTATTAGCCTGAACCACAGGGATTAAGAGTGACATACACATCCAGGGCAAGTGGTCCAGACAGAAGAAATAGTGCAGACCCTGGGGTGGGTGGGCAGGGGTGTGTCTGAGGAACAGTAGGAAGACTGGAGCAGCTGAGACCCGTGCAAGACCAGGAAAGGTGGGAGGCACATTTAGGGCCACCCGTGAGGGTGCTGGTAGACCACAGACAGGCTGCTGAGACATGTGCCGTGGGAGTAAGGAGGTGACATGATATAGTCTGTTCTGGAAAAATCACTCAGGCTACTCTAAGAAATGCAGAGGTTGGAAATATTAATTTTTATATCAACCTTTGATATTTCTTTAAGGGTATATGTGTGTAACTGGAATAACTGATTCATGTTTATGAGCATTTTAAGGTTCTTGGGCCAAAACTGTTTTCAGGATGGCTGTTTCAAGTTCCACGTCAAATGGAAGGGAAGCATGCATGCACAGGTTCTTAGCCCACTGAGTCCTGGATCCCGTCTTTAAAAAAAATCTCTACCAAGTTTAGAAGTGGAAAATAGCATCTCTTTGTTTTATCTTCAATTGAGTGGGAACTTGTAAAAAACACTTGCTGGCCCTTGGCCTTTTTTTGTGGATTGGCTATCAGAAGGTGCAGCATTTTGTGGAAGATCATGTTACAACAGGTGGGCCTTCCTGGCTCAGTGGTAGGGGAGAAAGGTGGGTGCAGCCTGAAGTTTGCAGAAGCTGGACCAGGACTGACAGCGTGTTGGTAAAGTGTCTTTGTCCCTTAGAATTGGGTCCTTAAGGGACTAGGACCCACATGCTAAGGCCCCCGGAACAGCTGTCTCTCCCACTTCCAGTGCTGTGCTCACCAGGACGTACCTGGGTACCCCTTTCTTCATCCAGCTCCACGGTCATCAGAGCTGATGTGCCCTTCTCGCTCACGGTCGACTGCCGTCCCTGCCAGAAGAAGTAGACACACTTCTCCTTGCCGACCAACCTTGCCATGTGCTCGCCCTTCTGCCGGCTGCCCACTGCAAACAAACAGAGGGCAGGTGAGGGGGTGAGAGGCGGGGAGGGCCAGGACACAGCTTCCCTCTTGGGCCCTCTGAGGACAAACAGGAGAGAAATTGCTTTGGGACAACAGGGCTGAGGGCTGAGGAGAGATCATTCATCCCACAAGGGAACGTAAATCACACTGCAGGACAAGAGAAAACCACCATTTCCCATAACTAATCCTGAAGCCCCAACCCGAAAAAAGGTGATCCTAACGGCCCTCTTGATACCCTAAGACAACGCCTGTCATCCTAGAGCAAGGCAGCAGACACTCCAAGTGTAACCCACAAAGTGCTGACTGCCAAGGACGCAGATATACTTTCCACATTCTACCGCTCTTTGGCCAAAGATTAGATGGTAGAGAAATGATAATGAAAACAACAGCTGCAGCAGCTTCCAGTGTGAAAGAAAAAAAGTAGTCTGTTAAAACTATTCTAGTAAAAAAACACATAGACTTTGAAGTCTCTAAGTTCTGTCAGAAATGCAAGATGTGAATTGCTGACATATCACTTTCACAAAACAATCTAACATTTAAGTGAGATCTGTCGTCAGGGCTGCAGCCAGGATCAAGGGCAGGTTATCCTTCCTGTCTGGCCCCTTGCGGGCATTCAGTCCTGATCAGCAGCTCACAGAAGGCAGTGCTCATGGAAGGGCAGTCACAGAAAGTGCATTGGCTGAGTGGTCATTGTAGATAGTATTTCAGACCTCAGAATTGCTACGTTTAAGGAATGAGCTCACTCCAGATTCCCCTCATCCACTTGGTCAGCACATATTACCTGAGCACCTACAAGGTGCCAGGGAACCCTTTAGGGTACCGGGGCCACAAGGATGTGCAGGACAGACAACGTCTTTGCTGTCGTTCTAATAAACAAACATGAGCAAGATCCTTTGAGACAGCGGTCACTATAAGGAAAACAGGTGGGGGAGGATACTTGCTCATGGGATCACCTGGGGCAAGAGGGCCTTTCAGCAGAGGTGGGTCAAGGGAGGCCTGGGGGACGATGACCTAGAACCCTGGTCGGCAAACTGTGGCTCACAAGCCACAGGCGGCTCTTTGGCCCCTTGAGTGTGGCTCTTCCACAAAATATCCCGTGCGGGCGCTACCTCGATAAGGAATGTACCTACCTATATAGTTTAAGTTTAAAAAATTTGGCTCTAAAAAAAAATTTCAATTGTTGTACTGTTGATATCTGGCTGTATTGACTAATGAGTTTGCCGACCGCTGACCTAAAAGGCAGAGCCCTTTAAGCTGAGTAAGGTCAGGAGACCAAGCACTTGTCTCTACTGCTCAGTGGCCTAGCAAGTGGGGTCAACAATGGGGAGATGCAGGTGGTTTTAACACCCACCACGTAAACAGTAATGACAATGACTGGACTCTGTTCTATGTTACTTCAATTTTTCTCAGCTCCAATCCCATTCACCAAGTCACAGTAGTCTTGAGGTTTGAAGGTAGGAAGAAAGCTTATTTAAGTTCTTAAGAGGTCAGAAGCCAAATATGCGCGCGCGCGGACACACACACATACCATCTTGAGGAGTGGCCTGACCCAGCATCACTGGGTACCTCAAGCAAGTTGGTTCTTGACCTTTGGGGCACAAGCCATGCTCTGCAGCCCCTGAGGGGGTCACTGCACCACCTCATTAGAGGTGCTCTGGTCACTAGAACAGAGCTGGTATGTTTTCAAAGGTTGTTCTTTGAAGTTCCCTGTTCCACAAGCCCAAAGGTTACTAGTTTTATCCCCCCATTAAATTCCCTCTTATTGTTTTAATGGCTGACCAACGGTGCCAATTACCCCTTCAGCTTGCCAACTCTACTTTGCATCTAGGAGCTCAGAGCTACTGCATGACTCGTAGCAGCTGCTGCTGTTTTGGGTAAATCTATGCTATCTCATCTCCAAGTTAATGCAATAATTGTGCTGCCACAGCAGAGGACGTTAATGACATTTATTTCATTTATTTTCTGCACCTACCACATGAGCATGCTCAAGGCCCATACTGAGCACTGTACACACCCGACTGTAATATTCCGTGCGCTACTTTCCAGGGGAGGCAACCGAGGCTCAGAGAAGGTAAGTAACTTTACCCACGTGCAGAGCTGGTATGGGGGGCCTGAGAGAAGACTGAGATGCAGGACATTTGGCTCAGGGCCTGTGAACTCCCCTCTAAGTGACAGGGCTTCTTTATGAAAGGGGAAATGGTTTCAGAATCCAGCTCGGCTCTCTTCAAGCTGTGTGGCTTCAGGTGAGTGACTTATCTTGGTGTACTGTTCATATATCTTGGTGTCCTTAGCTCATTATCTGAAAAATGAGCTAAGGACACATCTTATGGACTCCATGCAGACACCCATCAGGAGCCTAAGGTAAAGCCCCCCCGTGTGTACATAGTGGGCTGGGTGGCCCACAGGCCTATAACCCAGAACTGGGCATGGCCCGCACAGTCCCCCGGCCCTACGTTCCCACTGTGGGCAGGTGCCATCTCAGGGGACCACTCTGTCCTCCTCAGCACAAAGTACTGGCCACTCCCCATAGATAATTTGCTGTCATTTATAGCACATGCTTCTTGGAGGCATGGTCTGGAAGACTTCTTGGCTCCCTATAAACAGTCTCTAACACATAGTCAATGCTGTCCAGTCAATTGAAAGATTTATTTTTGGTAAATTAGAAAAGAAATTAAATGGTTGCAAGTCTGCAGGTATGTGATCAGCAATGAGAATGTGACTGTTAGAAGGCAAATCCATGCTTTGGAGTCGAATCACAACATCAGAGCTGTGACACAAACTCTCTGGTAAATGAGTAGGGACAATGGACACTGTCTAACATGGATAATGACTGCTTACTGGCAAATAAAGGGATTCTCCCTCAAACTTCGCTTGCTGGTCTCCCTCTCTGTCTCTAGTGCTAAGCGTGCAGCAGAGGTTACACTAGACAGAGAACTTCAGCAGTGGACCATCACGAATGTGACTGGGTTTATTCTACCAGATCCACAAACATCACTTGATTCTCAGCCCCATGGGAAATAGCTTCTTTCATTGTTAATATGTTTTTTTGTGCCTGTATTTGCTTTACCATTATTACATCATTTGGTTTCATTTCTCAATCATCCAGGTATGTTTAAGTTAATGACTTTAATGTAAGCAGCATCCAGCCACATGGCAAATATCCTGTGAAGGTAAATTGTCCCTTTTCTAGAAAACCTCTGGGACAGGCGAGGGGAGGGAATGTGGATCCTGGGAAAACCTTAACATGCAAGTTTAATCTCTATGGAAACAGCCCAGGCGTCAATACTGGCTGGTTAGGAATTCATCTATAGGTTGACTAAGTGGATCTCAAAGCAGATGAGTATGCTTGGCACACTGCACCCACGCAGCTAGGGTGAGCCGTGGTGCACAGGTGCTGGTCTGTTCCCAGCAGCCCTGCAGTTCGCAGCCTCTGTGCTGGGGCTGGGCCTGTCTCAGTGCGAACAAAAGTATGTCACTAACCTGCAGTGCTCACCATGTACTTCCACTTGACCACATAGGCGTCTCCTTCATGGAACTGCCCAATGCTCTGTTTGGGGAGCCTGCTATAGTCGAATTCGAGGATATGCCAGACATCCACAGACACACTGGTGATCTCAAACTGCCTCCTCTCATCGCCTTCCACCAGGCCATAGCCACGGCCCACGTTCACCCCGTCCAGCACAGTGCCTGCTGTTGTCTGTGGCAATGGCAACATCCGGGTCACATCATAAGGCTTGATGTCAGCCCTAGGATCTTCCTACAAGGGAACATAAAAGTGTCTGTTCACTTGCCAAGTTCTCCCGTTATTCTGTCTCATAGTGCTGTTTCCCTGTTGCTGGGACAGCATATATAGAGCTTTCACACCCTGTCTCAGGGTATTGGGCTGCAATAGGGAAAGGATCAGGGGGAGGACTGAATGCCCACCCGAGTCCCACAGTGAAGGGGGAACCCATTAACCCAAACTGCAAACAGGGCTGTTTCCACTCACAGAGCTGGAATAGAACTGGAAACTACTCTGCTGTTCTACTAGTAAGACCCAGGATGGCTTTGAACTTTTAGGCCTCTTTTGTTGGGACCTAACTCGAACCCTGAAGTTTGAGGCCTGGCCACGTGCAATACCTTCTGCTGGGCAAGTTCATTGGCATTCTTCTCGTTAGGTCTCTTCAGTTCGGTCCAATCAAGAAATTTCTCTTTGAACAGAATCGTCTCATTGTGTTCTGTGAGTCTCCCAAATATTGCCCAGTCGGGCCGCCCCTGTCCTTTCCTGCAGGTGAGAGGGTGGTGCAGACAGGAAAAGAACTGGGTTTAAGCTGTGATAAAACAAAGGAAAGGAATCTAACGCGAATAAATGTGTTTAATGAAAGAAAAACAAAACTTAGAATATATAATGAGTAGGACACAGAATGAATAGTTTATTCCTACTCATTTTACTGAATAAGTGACCTTTTATTATTCTAGCTGAAGCTTTGCAAGGATTTATGTCCATGGAGGTGGTGAGCTGGAATGCAGTGTAGTGCAAACCATGTCAGGGCCAGACATCTCTTGCCTTCTAGCGAATTACTGTATTGGGATTGCCTGGGGGTGGCGCATTAGAGGGGGAGCGAGTAAGGCCAGAATCACATAAATGTGTTCCTCAGCACCCTCTGTGGCCTGCCAGCACCATGCGGTGCTCGCGCCGTTTCTGTCAAGTTGACTAGATAGGTTCACCCTGAACTCCAGTGCTTTGGTGATGTTACACCACTCTCCGGTCTCCTCTTCTCTGTTACTAAACTGAACACCCTCTCACATATCACAAAGTGAATGTCTGCATATATATGTCTAGGCCATTGGACACGCCAATGGGCAGAGATAGCACCAGGACACAGGGAAGGAAATGACACAGCCTGATCTGAGGTCCGGTCCTGCCCCAGGAGTTCAGAATATGAAACTGCTTAAAACAAAAGGTGACTTAGAAAAAGGCAGAGTTGCATCTCAGGGAAAGTGCAAGCTGGATTCCAGACCACCACAGTAAAGTGAGTGTCGCAATAAAGCAGGTCGTGATCTGTTTGCTGCAGAGGGTCCTGCCTTCACTGTGTAAAAATCTCAACATCTGTGAGGCACAATAGAGTGAGGTCTGCCTGTACTGCTGGGAAAATATATGGTGCAGGGGGTCCAGCCTGAGAAGAAGGTACAGGTACTTCTCATCCTTCCAAGTGAGTCTTTGATTGTGAATGGGATGCATATATCCCCTTGGACCAATGGGCAGTGTTCACCAGGCCCTGCTGGGTCCTGTCTCATCACCTCCTGTTTTGGTTCCACTAGTTTCCTTTTTTCCTTTCTTTCTTTTTTTTTTTTATTAGGTGAAAACTGGGGAGGCAGACAGACAGGCTCCCGCAAGCAACCCAACAGGCATCCACCCAGCAAGCCCACTAGGGAGCGATACTGTGCCCATCTGGGACCGCTGCTCCATTGCTCAGCAACTGAGCTATTTTAGCACCTGAGGAGAGGGCATGGAGCCATCCTCAATGCCTGGGGCCAACTTGCTCAAACCATTTGAGCCATGGTTGTGGGAGGAGAAGAGAGAGGAGACACAGACAGAAGGGAGAGGGGTGGAGAAGCAGACGGACGCTTCTCCTGTGTGCTCTGACCAGGAATCAAACCCGGGACTTCCACAAGCCAAGCAGATGCTCTACTGCTGAGCCAACCAGCCATGGACCAGACTAGAGTTTCTGACGTCACGGCTAAGACACATCACGGAGGCCACCTGTCTCAAAGGAGATAGGAACAGGTATAAATACTGCTACCTCGTCCTAGGTCACTCAAAGAACTGAATATCAACAACTATGGGAAACACAGACTCCTTGGAAAGGCTGTGGTCTTCACCAGAAATGTCTGAATGAGTATTTTTCACACAAATTTGACTCTGAAAATTTGCTAAGACGCCTGTGGAAACTACATTTAGTTTCTGCTTCAGAAATGGATCTTTACGTTGTGAGGCTGCATGGACACATTGGGAACCAGCTGCAATGTGAGGCTGGGAGTGGGGTGGGGTGGGTAGGAGGGAGCAGGAGCAGGTGTGCATGTCCCCGTCCTGATGCACAGGGTCCGACCAGGCTAGGTCATGACTCCTCAGTGCTCAGTGGTTTCAGCCTCCTTTTTTCTTAAGATAGGCTGGAGGCTTAACGTTGGCTTGCACCTTAAAATTTCTGGGGAGCTTTTAAGATGTACTAACACATAAGCCCCAACCTCACATGAATTGCAAACACATCTTCAGGGCTGGGCCCAGCGAAGACATTTTTTTCTTCAATTCCTCCACTGATTCTAGGAGATGTTGAAAATTGGGGGTTCAGTACTCCCTCACCTAAATCACTGCTAAACAGGATTGTCCAATGCACAGATATTACGCTTCAGCATTATATATTTATTATAACAAATAAAATACTCCTTTTAGACCTAGCTTCCATCTGTGAAACACTAATTTTATGGTACTAATTTTAGGTTAAATGTGTACTTGTTTAAAAAGGACTTGAAAATGTTTTACCTATATTGACAAAATTTTTCATTGTTTTTATCTGATAGTAATAAAATCAATAATTTGATTTTAAAACAGGAAACCTAATAGGAGAGTTAAAATTTGTACACTAGTCCAATGGAAACCATTAAAATGCAGTTTTGTGAGACTTAATATTCTGTGCCGTCTGATGGTACACCCATTTCTAACCTATTATATAGCACTCATAATATAAAAACACTTTTCCCCCTGGTTGTTCAAAAAAAGACCCTTTGCATAAAGAATTATTTTTCTTATGATCACATTTCTTAAGAGTTTGTGCATATCCTTCTGATTTACCAAAATTACTTTAAAAAGTCTGATACATGGTAGAAAATATTAAAATTACAATCATTATTTTAATACCTCATCTTCCCCCCTTCTTGCAAGAAAAGGCATCAATGTCACCTACTGCCAAACAAATGACAAACCCTGGAATCCAAGGGCTATGCTGGGAAAGTGTAAAATTACAAAGAAATGTATTGCTTCTGCTCCTTCAGATCAATGATTGCATTCAGGCTCTGGGAAGTTTTCAGATCAACATGTAATTTGTTTAAACAATTGCTAGTCATCAGTCACAAAAGCACCTGGAATGCCGTAGGTGAGAATTATTTGTTCACCTCAAGAAATAAACCGTAACAAAAGTCTTCCAGACAACAACAATTATCCTTTTTTCTGTATTAGTCAGGTAAAAGCTACAGAAATGTTCTTTTGTGAATATTCGTAGTGCTGCATTGCAGTCATCTATGAAAACAGAAACCTGTGAGGAGTGACAGTAGACACTAGGGTAAGAGCTGAGGCCCCTGAGGGAATCTGCTTGCTCTACAGTACCACCAAAGATCACAGGAGTACCTGGGAATGAGTGGGTTGCACTCTCCAGGATCTAGTGGGTTAATGTCACAATTCTCATAGTCAAAGGTTCCATTCCATAAGTGCTTTGCCAGCTGAAATGCTATTTTCCGTTGTGCCAGTGTAACTTCTTTACCGTGCCACACGTAAACCTCACTACCGAAGTCAAACACCAGCACCTGGGCGGACAGGACAGAAGAATGTATTAATTTCAAGGACAAACTCCAGTTGAATCAGAGTCCCTAGTGACAGTCAGTCAAATGGGTGATGATAAAGACCTAGATGGAGCAATCAATACAAACAGAAAGGTAACAAGCTCCGACCAACTGGTGCTGTCAAGCCAGCCCTGACCATGGGTAGGATTCTCTCATTGTCCTAGATGACCAAGTTCATGTTCCCTCCTCTGAATACTCAAACTATCTAAAAATTCTGAGTCAACAAAGAGTTAAGGATGTCTTCCTATCATCTTTCTTTTCTCTTCCCTTCCTCCCTCGCTTTTTCCCTCCCTTCTTTGCTCCTTCTCTTCTTCTCTCTCTTCATCCATCCATCCATCCATTCATCCACTAAGCATATACAAGCCAGTTCATACATGCCAGGCACAGAGGACCCAGTGATGTGATCTCTGCTCCATACAATTCTAAGACCCTCAAGGGCAAAGACCATACCACAATTATATCTGCAGTAGGGTTTAATGTTTGCAGAATGAACACGTGACTGTGGTGCTCTCTCTTATTTCCATGTGGTTTGTTCTACTCTTTCTTCCTAGAATAATTTCTCCCTTAATTTCCAGCAATGCAAATTCTAGTTAATTTCCAACTAGGCTCAATTTCACTTTCTCTTGAAAATTATTCCTGATTATTTCTTTTACTGTGACTTTTTTTTTCATTTAAATGCCCATACATATTATATAATCAACCTAGCTTCAGATTATATTCTTCATAATACTCTTCTATTCAATGAAATTTTGTGTTTTTCACTTTTTTTTCCTCAATACTTAAAACACTAAATGGTACTGGAAATGTATGTATTTAATAAACATTTAGTGATATGAGAGAAAAAAGGCATCTAAAAAAGAAATTATATATATGCACCTATTATTCCTGAAACTTAAGGACTGAAAAGTATTTTGTTTAATATTTATTCAAAAATCAAGAGATAGGGCTAATAGATACATTTTTCCTAAAACAAAAAAGCCTTCAATGATTTACTGAATCTCCTCTGAACAATATTCTGAATTCTATAGTACTATAGATGACAGTAATGGTTTGAAATCACAAACATCCTTTCCAAAGATGTCACCAGTCCATGATGGTACCAATACTGGCTAGCATTTATGGGGCACTTACTGTCTATCTCACTGGGCAGCCTTGGGCAGAGAGCTCCGCCCACATACTGTACCTCTTTTGATAGCAGAAGGGAGCACTTTGGGATTTTCCCCCAGAAGTCATCATCAGGAACCAGCTTGTCGTCCATCAGACGGTAAGTGCAGTTTGTTTCTATTATCGCTGTTTCATAGAGTTCGTCCTCTTTTGGGTCTCCTGCAGCTTTGGGACATGAACAATGATAGGGTATTACATTAGATGCTGCAATGGCACTGGTTTAGAAGGATGAAATAGGGCAGAAGAACAGACATTTAAGTCTTTTAATCCTCTGAAAAACAGTAAACTCTTACACTGATAACTGGTTGGGCCACCCAGAAGCTTCCAGAAGTCTTTGGCCGCATGAGTGTGTGTATTGATTCCTTCCTCGATAGTTTGGATGTAAGTAGCTCTACAACCAAGTTCCCTCTTTGTCTGAATTAATGTTGCAAGTTCAGAGGCCTGGAAAAATGGGAGGAACCCAATTACGTTGGTCAACAAGCTGTGGCTACCTGGAGAGCCACACTGAAACCCAGGATCAGAAACGAGGTATGTTCAAGAGGAAAACCTTGTGACCACAGGAGCCCGAGGGATGGGCTGTTGGACATTCTCAACAAAGTCAAGAGAATGTATGTAAATGAACAGTGGCATCCACTCTTTAGAACTACAGTTCTCAATTTTCAAATTCAACAGATCATGTGATTTTAAAAAAACTACCTGTTCTCTAGGCTTTTCCCCAGGAGATCCTCACTCATTAGGTCTGTATCAGAATTTCATAGGTAGCTGCCATAAGCAACTTTGAAGTGATATGTCCTTTCCCTTTTTACACAAGAGTAAGAACAAACCCAGGACTTAACACCTGCAGGATGGGTCATAAAAATATCACATGGAAGTAGCTAATGCAAGATCACTTGAGAAACATTCAGGACAATATCTAACCCTTCTTGTGAGAATGAAACACTGGGGTTGTGAGCAGCTTTGTCATCATCTGGCACCTGGCAGACCATTCGATCCATGCATGAATGAGATGCTTAATGAAACTCCTTTTTTTCAGGTACCAACCTTTGCCTTTTCTATGACATTTGCAAACTCTCCCACCCACAGGAAGCAGTAATGTGGAGAGAGCAGGAGGAAACAGTCCCCACTGTTGAGTGATGAAGCTCGAGGTTCCACAAGTCGCGTCTGCACGTGTCTTCTTCCTACACGCAAAGGTAAGGGTCACCATCTGTGAAGACGGGAGCCCCCAGCCATAGGAAGGACCAGGGAATGCCCCCATCTGAAGTATTCCTTTCAGTTTCAAAGAGTCTGGACCGAGGGTGGTGGAGGGCAGTTCAGAATGACAGCATGGCAGATCATGTTCCCTTTAGTGCTTCCCCAAGTGGGACCATGTTCTCAGGCCCACTCTTGGTGTCCTGCTATAGCACAATGTGGATTAGTCAGGGTTCCCTGTTCTAGGAAAGACAGACAGTAGCTGTCTTTCCCCTCATTCACTTATCTCCCATCTCCTTCTCCGCACTCAGCCCATGCCCTGCATTTAGTAGCTGTGACCAGCCATGCCATGGGCCAAGGCCACCTTTGTAAGGCATCGGCTTCCTCACTTTTCATCTGAAACCGCAGGGAAGTCCTGCGAGGGTCAAACCAGAGGCCAGCTCTGCCCGTGCCCAACACCTCCTAGGTGACTGCAGGTGGGGCACACTGGCAGTGCAGCCTCCGGGGTCAAAAGGAACAGAGCCCAATTGAGGACAGTGGCTGCACAGAAACACACTGGAGGCCTGCGTTGACGGAGAGGCCATTTCTTTCACCCTCCCCTGATGACTGAGGTCCAGCAGCTGTAGCTGGATGCCATAGTCTGTCCTCATAGCCCTGAGCTCAGCCTCCCTTGCTCTGAACAGAAGGGGAATGGAGTGGATTCCCGGGGCTGCCTCATCTGCATGTGCTCCTCCAGAGGTGCTGCTCCCCCACTAAGCCCCCACCAGGAGAACTGCGTAGGGAGAATGTTACGATGACTTGGGGGTCCGGTAACTGTGAGGCAGTGTGTTTGGTGGAGCCATGGGCAATGGGGAGGTAGGCGCCAACACTGAGCATCTTGAAAAGGAGAAAGCTATGTGCAAGTCAGCCCTCTGAGCCTCCGTGGGTTTTACAAAGCTAATTGAGAGGAGGTAGATCAGAGCCTGGTACATAGCCAGTCCTCAGAAAGTGTAAGTTTCCTTCCCAGGACAGACGACAGGCCATGAAGGGCAGTCAGGATCCCTGATGCCGCCTGCCAATCCCCTGCCTAGTGGGTGGCTCCCACTGCTCCTAAATACCTTTGACCTGCAGGAGCATCAGCTTCTTGTAGGGCAGCGCGCTGTTGTTTGAGTTTTGCTCCATCAGGTTCACACTCCGCAGGCTGATGTTGCTGAAGTTCTCCTTACTGGCTAAGCCTGCCAGGGTGACTTCAGAGAAGTTGGAGTTGGAGGACACTGGGACAATGGAATAAAGAAACACACTAAAATGCAGGGAGAGGCACAATGTTATGGCAAAAGGGCAATGTTGACAATCAAAAATTACTCATAGCCACTATCATCTTCTTTTAAAGTTAATCCTGAGGGTGAGCACACACCCAAGTCTGGTTGACCAGGCAGTTCAGCGCTCGACCATTGTATGAAAAACTCAACACTGTACTGAAAGTATAAATGGCTTGCTGACAAGTGTCACATCTCACCTCAGAGAGGCAAAATCAAGTGACCATCTAATAAAATCAGGAGCTAGGCTCATTTGTTGCAATACCGCTCAAAGCTGTTAAAATTCTTGATAATGTTGAAATTCTGACAACATACTCTCAACAGAAACTATTAGATGTCTTTTACCAGAAGCCTTTACTCTCTTTCCCCCAAATGGAAAAGCAAGCATTCTGTAAGGGGTAGTTTAGTTCTCATCTTTTCTGGAGGCAAAGTGATCAAGTTGTTGATCTCCTAGGCCCCTTTACTCTCCATTTAAGATTGTAATAATAGATACTGAAGTGTTCAGTGTGGACCAACAAACATACATGTGCCTGTCACCAGGCACCCTCTCCACCCCCCAAAAGTGTAGGTAAAGAAAAAGTATGAAAGCTTATTCTAATAAACCTTTATTTCTTCAACTCATTGCTTTTTTGTTTTGTTTTGTTTTATTTTTTGTATTTTAAATGTACATGCTGGAGAAAGATTCAGAAAAAATATTTTTCTAGAATTAGGTCCCAATACTGAATAAGTATGACACACCTTGACAGTTCATGTGGCATAGTCACTTTGAAATACTCTTTCTTAGTAAACCAGTGACACTGAAAAGACTCCATCCCTTTGTCTGATATTCTATTTCTAAAAACAACTTTAGAAAATAGGCTTATGAGTGCTACAGGAAAAGAAAAATTATAGGAAGAATATTCAAAGCAGCAAGATTATGCTTGCCATTACCTCCACCAAGAAAACCTCTGTTTCAAAACTGTGGAACTCTACCTCCCCTCCTCCCCCAGAGGAAAGCAGAGCAGTCCTATCCCTGGTGACGGACAGCCTGGGGCCAACCACCTCACCCTCCTTTCATTGACCTCTAAACCCCATGCCACTAAACCCACATCCCAACTTCAAGAAGTCTGAAGGTCCCATCAAAAACAATGCACAGAACACCAGTTTATGCACTGATAAATAATACAAAAATCTAGGATGAGGCAAAACAGTGATGCGGGACATCTTCCCAAGAGAGATCAAATGATTTTGTCCAGAACAAGATGAAGTGGGGGGTTACTGTGTGTGGGCCTACAGAGCTGGAAATGGTTAAATTACAAAGCCCAGAGCCATCCTTCTCCAGCCTCTTGAAAGAGAAAGCAGCAAAACAGGGTGATCTGAATGTCCCACTTAACAGATGCTCCAGAGTGCAGCATGGATCTCTAGGCCAGTGATGGGCAATCTTTTGAGCTTGGTGTGTCAAAATTTGCCAAAAAACTGAGCATAACTCGGGTGGTGTGTCACTTAGAGAAAAACGGCCTAACCGGAAGTCCCAGAACTAGACACTCTGTGCTGGAGTTCTGTTGTTTTGGCCTACAGACCTCTGGCACAGTGTCTACACTACAGCAAATGTTTTACCCTCGGTTACTGCACCCGGCCATGCAGGAGCCGAGGATGAAATGTCCTTCTCGGCATGTGGCCCCATACTTCTCTGGTATGCATCCACATGCGGCCGCATGTCATTGAAAATGGCTACGCGTGTCAGTGCTGACACGCGTGTCATAGGTTCGCCATCACGGCTTTAGGGAAAGTCTTTAAATTTTAGGCAGAGCTCCTACAGGTGTGTATGTGTGTGTGCAAGCTCAGTCATTGTCACTGGATGAGTGTCTGCTGAGTACCTTGCTGGTTTTTGCAGGGCAGAAACAGGAGGATTAAATCCACCGTGTCCCCACTTCCCCAGCACAGAGGCAGGGTGGCTGCTCCCAATACTCACTCTTTTCCACTTTCATCCGCTTTGACTCCATGAAGGCGACATTCAGTCTCTGCTCGGTATATTCCTGCAGGAGGTCTTCCCTTGCTGCCAGCATTTTCAGGGGGTTTTTGGAAGCCTGGACCCGGCGCTTGGGCCTAACTGCACGCTTATGCTCGGCCACCAAGGACGTCAACCTGAGGAGCAGAGCGGAGCTGCAGTTTGAGTCTGTGACACCCTACTGCTGGTTTACTGAGGGTCTCTGACCCGGAGCCACAGGCCCCACAGTTTTATTTCCTGATTTTGTCAATAGTCTTACAGTTCTATCTCCTGCCCACCACTCCCCTGACAGAAAATCACAGAACCTTGGGGATAAAAGGGATACCAAAGGAGCGAGTCATATCATTCAAGAGCCCAGACAATCCCAGAAGCCCCCATCCATCCACCCCGTGGGCTCTGCTTGAGAAGCATAATGCCCAATGAGCAGCTCATTGCTCCCACCCCCATATAGCTCTCAAGGGTAGGAAGTTCTTTCCTAAACCATCGCACAAACACACCCATTCCAATTTTCCCCACTGGAACAATACACATGTCTACTTCTGTTACGAGCAAGCCCTTTAAGAATGTCATCCTGAAATGCCAAGGTTGCAGGTTCAATCTCCAAAAGGGCACATTCAGAGAGTAACCAATAAATGCATAAATAAGTGGAACAACAAATGAATGCTTCTTTCTCTCCCCTTTCCCCTCTCTGTCTTCCTAAAATCAATCAATCAATGAATCAATAATTTAAAAAAATTTACAGCCAGCCATTTCTTCTCCATTTTATCCTCTTTCCTCCAGACTACTTTTTACACAATAATTTTTCAGTTTTCTTACCAACAATCTCAAAAGTCTCCTTGCAACCCATTGCCCTCCTCTGAGATAAAATAGGCTCACAATACCAGTTTTGACTGCCACAAATTAACACAACTCTCTGGGACAGACCAGATGTGGGCAGTGGGCGGACCCAGTCACATGACTTCCCAACAGATTCTGGTGGCTGTTCTCAAATTCCAGCCACACAGGTCTCTGTGCCTTCACGGCTCCTTTATACATAATACTGCCCTGTGTGTGCATGTGTGTGAGTGTGTAGACATGCATATATTTAAACTATATATAATGATTTAAACAATTTAAACATTTGGGTTGGGAGAGGAATGAAAACTATGTATGCATATATCCAAAATATTAGTTAAATATGGGCAATGAAAAATCATTTATTTTCTCAGGGGAGCAAATTGAATAAAGCAGAAACATACCAAAACATGCAAAAAATATATCGGGAGTGGCTTAAGGAAAAGTTTATGATGACTACACAGACATAAGGAAGAGATGGTCACTGATAAATTCACAGGAAATAGGTAGATGTGATTGACAGATGTGGGTGTGGCCTGTCCAGTGTACTTCCCTTGCTTCTGGTGAGAGCATCAGGACTCTCTTTGGGGAGGCACACCTCACTCCACCCCTATCTTCCACCCTGGCTGAGGAGGGGTCCAGAGACCAGCTATGGCCAGCCACCGTCTCCATCCCCTTTGCCACAGTGACTGCATTAAGGATGGACTCAGCCCCGAGAATATGAAACCCGAAACTGTTGCTGGAACTATTGGGAAGGGAAGCTGTCTATGCTGAATGAGCCGAGTAGGTAGCTAACAACCCGGAGTGAGAAGTGGCTGTCTCCCACCACATGGTAACAGCCTTAGAGTAAAGCCAACCCAGAGAAAAATAGGACAGAGAGACATCACATTCTGCGCCTCCTCTAAGACCCCAAGTTCACACCTACACTTGTCAATGAGTGACCTGTAAGTTCCCCATGCCTTTCTTTTACTAATGTCAATCTGACTTGGGTTGCTTTTCTGGCACTCACAACAGAAGGAACCATATACCACCATCACTTTTTTTAGGTGGTATAGTTACATTCCTATTTGAAGGAAGATAGGCTCTCATATAACACTGAGAAAACCCTCAGATTTACTGATGTTACAAATTCCTGTAAGTTAAGTAACACACTTTACTGTTTTCTAGTTAGCTGTATTAACTTGAGCCTGTGTGATCCAAATATTTTTTCCAAATAAAGACAGGTATAAAAATCTCTGCTAAATGGTACTCATCTAAAAAACATGCAGAACAATGTTGCAGTTATGTGAAAAATCCAGTGACTTTTTTTAGGAGCAAGGCAAACATTGGTGACACTTGCTGTGTATGAGACGTTCTGCCCGGATGCACCCCTGTACCCCTGTTCTGGGGCACGCATGTTCTATCCCCCCATAATATGCTGAGCCTGGCTCCGAGAATATCCTAGTTTCCTCTTATCCACAGTTTCAGATACTCGAGGTCAACCATGGTATGAAAATATTCAACGGATAATTCCAGAAATAAACAACTGGTAATTTTTAAATTGCATGCCATTTTGAGCAGCAGGAGGACACCTGCTTGCCATTGCTCTGTCCTATGACTTGTCCACCCCATAGATGTTCCTGCCCATTAGTCACTTAGTGGTCATCTTGGTTATCAGATTGAGTGTCACAGTATCGCAGTGTCTGTGTTCAAGTCACCCTTATCTCACTTAATCATGGCCTGGAAGAACAAGAGTAGTGACGCTGGCAATTCAGATATGCCACTGAGAAGTACCGTGCTTCCTTAAAGTAAAGGGTGGGTACCTAGTACAGGAAAAATATAGCAGGTGAAGGGTTTGGTACCAGCCATGGCTTCAGGCATCCACTGGAGGTCTTAGAACATATCCTGCATGGATAAGGGGGGCACCATAATAATTTGGCTCTAATGAAGCTCTGTCACAGGAGTAACACAGTGAGAGAAAAGGTCCTCATGAAAATCCTGGGTGGGGGCTGGTGAAGGAGTCTGTTCTCAGTGGGAGAAAGACGGAAAGCACAGTCACTTACTTGGGGGCATAAGGGTCGAAAATGACGTCAAAGTCTTCTTCCAGCTCCACGGGACTCCTTTGCACAGTGTCTTCCACACTGCGGTAGAACTTGGCAAAGGTCTCATCATCATCCGGCTTCATCACCTCCTTCACAGACTTGCCGGTGACAGTGAGCACAGTTTCTTGCATCCCACCAACTGTCGATACACAAGCACATCAACGACATAAATCCATGTAAAAACATTATTCCAATTGCACCTCAGAATATCTTACAGATTATTTTTCCCCTCAGATCCAGGAGTGGAGAAACCATGATATAGACATCGAGGGTCCTATGGATGCATCCCAGGCCTGCCCTGATGTCTCATGAAAGGGTTTCAACATGAATAAAGCTTGCACATGGCATGGGGGAGAGAACAAGGCCTGCCTTGCTGCACACTAGACCACAAAGCCCCTTTTGCGAGTTGGAGCAGAAGTAGCTTCAGCCTCATTCTAGATCAGGGTCGGTAAAACCCTTTTCCCCAAAGGGCTATGGAGTGAACATTCTAGGCTCTGCATGGGAAGGTGTATGGCATGTATTGTAACTACTGAGCTTGGCTGCTGCCACACAAAAGCAGCTACTAGTAATACTGTGACAAGTGGGCATGACTGTGTTCCAATAAAACTTTATTTACAAAACAGGTGGCACACAAGATTAGATCCCTGGGCTAGAGCATTGTTACATACATGTAATAAACTGTGAAGTGTTTGAATTGCTTGCCTAGCGAGGTTAGTGATCCTACTATACTTTTATATTTCTGGTTTAAAGAGGATGTTTGTATTATTTCCAACCTTTTAGGGGTCAGTGTCAATGACCAGGACTCCCAAAGTTCAGTATTTGATAAGTTTCAAGTACTGGAAATTATAATTATGAGATAAGAATATTACTGCACATTATTCTTTTATTTTGTATATTCCCTTGACGTTTATACTGAGATATTTATTTCTATACTTATTTACCAGAATTTTCTTTCAGAAATAATTTGCAATTAGAAGATATCTCAGCTGCTACCTTACTGGGAATTGAGACATACAATCTAAAGTTCATCAGGCCCACGATCATGTTGATTTTGTGTAAGTATAAGTAATCTGCTTTCAGGGGTAAAGCAAAAATAAATCACAATTCTGAAGGGATGAGATTTCACGGATATAGATTTAAGAAGATATCTGATTGGGGCTTTTCAATTTAGTACATTATCATATGGATCAGAGCTTGTCATACAGTCAAACTTGATCAGTAACTTCATTGTTAAAAAGACAACAGCAAAGATAATACTCATAGTACAAATCGGTGAAGTCATATAGAAAAAAGACAGTTTAGTTGACAAGAAAGCCATCACAACTGGGATTCAGAGATTCTGAGAGAGGAGTGGGTTCTTTTTAGGTTCCCTCAGCTACTCCCTGAGACACGAACACAGTGTGCTCTAGGCATACAGATCCAAGCTTCCCTCTGGCTTCTGGCACATACCTTTGTTATTCAGCCTTCTTAGAAAGCTTTCCAGCCTGTCCAACTTCAGGTCCGACTCTAGCTGCATGTCTGGTCTGGCTTCGATATCT
The DNA here is from genome assembly GCA_037038555.1 of Rhynchonycteris naso. Classification (NCBI taxonomy): domain Eukaryota; kingdom Metazoa; phylum Chordata; class Mammalia; order Chiroptera; family Emballonuridae; genus Rhynchonycteris; species Rhynchonycteris naso. The sequence goes on along the minus strand of CM072996.1, from coordinate 185,586,134 downwards.
AGGCAGGTAGAAATGATCAGTAAAAGAGTACCACGGAGGATCCTTCTCATCCCAGAGCCACGGAGGATCCTTCTCATCCCAGAGCCGCTGGCATGTTGGCTGCCTTGGGGACTTACCTTCCAGGGGTTTGGAAATGGGTGTCGTGCCCCTTGATTTACTGCAAATAGGGGATGCTACTGGCGTTATGGCAGTGGGCGATGCCAAACCTGCAGAACAAATAGGGGAGCTGTTTAGTATCCCAGGGTCACTTCTGGAAATTCCCTGGACTCTGCTGGCTCTCTCTTATCTATAACAAAGATTTTACAACTTAAAGAATTGACAGCCCTGGCTGGATGTCCAGTTGGTTAGAGAATAATCTGGAAGCACAAAGGTTGCCAGTTCAAGCCCAGGGCACTACAGGAGCAGATCGATGTTCCTGTTTCCTTCTCTTTCTCCCTTCCTCTCTCACTGAAATCAATAAATAAAAGTTAAAATGAAAAAAACCTGATACACCCACATGCATGTGTGCACACACATGTATGTTTGCCAGGCACCATGACTATGTAGGACAACTGCACATGTAGAGAGAATCTGGAGTTTCTAAGGACAGTGATAGTTGATAAGCTGCTAATCCAAAAGGGACAGTGAGGACATGTGGAAAAACATGCCCACACATGTAAATGGAGCAGGAAAGTACAGTAGGCTATCAGAATGCGCTTGAACGAATGCTGTGTGAGCCCCAATGCCTTTTGTGGACGTGGACAGACTTGAAGACAGTATATCTGCACCGCCTCCCATCGAGGAAGAGAAGAACAGGCTGGGTACCACTGGCTGGCAAGGGACTCCCAGCACCAGAGCTTCCTGCCAGGCTGAGGTGACGGGGGAACCATCCCACTTTTGGGGGCATCCCTCAGAGAAATGTGGTTCTATTGAGCAATAAGAACTCAAGAGTGCTAACCTTTTAGATAAAAGACACAGAAGCTTATACATTGAAATTGATTTGTGAGCTTTAAAGGGAGAAATGGCGAGGGACATACAAGAGGGAAAGGAATTCCAGCATAAAAAAAGTGTCTGGTTGGAACGAGATATTTTCATAAAAACAAAAATCAGTATACCCCCCCCCCACTCACCAATTTAAGTAGAAGCATTTCAAAAGGGAAATTAGTACATTTACAAAGAACAAAATGAGGTGTCAATGTTTTCTGTATCCATTTGTAGTAAGTGTAAAATCGTAGGTGACATTGCTGCTATAAGCACCCCTCAAAGAACAACCTCTGGGAAAGAGGTAAGTCACAGTCACTTACAAGGACAAATGCATGATTGAATCACTTTGTTCCTTCCTCCTGTGAACAAGGGAAAGCTGCATGATAGCATAAAAGTTTTAAGGGAAAATAATACTGAACTATAATTTAAAACTTAAGTTTTAGGTGCTATTCTACAAGTCCTCAAAATGTACATAGATTTGCTTGAGGATGTCAAAACAATTTTCAAAACTTATATCAGTTACCAAACCTGCAAAGGGGTTATGTATCAATGAGAAAGTAAATTTTTTTTGAAGGATAATTAAGATAGGTGAAATGCTATTACTAGTCAGGGCAGTAAGTAAAATCATTACCTCCTAAAAGGATGCCTAACAGATATGGAAAGGTTCATTAACACAGAGGTCATTAACTCTAAAGCTATTGAACAGGCCAGACTCCTAAGGCAACCAGGAAACCTGGCCCTCGGCACTGCCAGGGCGCCCCCTACTACCCATCCAGGCAGAAGCACGCAGGAGACCTCTTGGACCTGGTCCATCTCTTTCCCAGTGAGATAAGTATTTTTCTGCAATGGGGGAGGGCAAATAGATTTAAATTACATATTGTTAAAACAAAACACCCCCTGTAGTACTTCTTTCCAATGATGTCCTTGGGCAATAACCAGTCATTCACTCTCTTTGGGAACATTGTCACATCCGTCTAGTCCAAAGGCATACTTTGAGGGCTTTTTTTTTTTCTGAAGTGAGAGGTGGGGAGGCAGAGAGACAGACTCCCACATGCGCCCAACAGGGATCCATGCGGCATGCATGCCCATCAGGGGGCGATGCTCTGCACATCTGGGGCATGGCTCCGTTGCAATCAGAGCCATTTTAGCACCTGAGGCGGAGGCCATGGAGCCATCCTCAGCGCCTCGGCCAGAGGAGCCCTGGCTGTGGGAGAGGAAGAGAGAGATAGAGAGAAAGGCAAGGGGGAAGAGTGGAGAAGCAGATGGGCGCTTCTCCTGTGTGCTCTGGCTGGGAATTGAACCCAGGACTTCTGTACGCCTGGCCGACAATCTACCACTGAGTCAACTGGCCAGGGCTTGGGTACTTTTCTTCCAGGAGAATACTGGAATGCCACAGACACCTTTTGGAGAACTAATTGTTACAGAGACTCTAGGAATATCTAAAAAGAGAGAAAGTCCTTAAAATGAGGCTAGGGGAGAGTTGTTTTCTGGCATGAAAATGAGGGCACCGTTTGCCTCCTGGCAATTCCTAGATGTGGAGGAACTTGAAGCTGTGAAATGTGCCACTATGGCCTGATGAGATGGGCTGCCTCTGTGGCTGTGGTGTGGGGGGCGATTATTTTCTGCAGTGAGTACCCATGGATGCCACCGTACTGCCCACCAAAAAGAGCTTATGACTCACGCGGAACATACAACCCAAGAGATAGTAACACATATTAGAAAAATAGGGTGCAGGTTTTTTTTCATTAGGTTAAAAAGTATAAGAACATTGTTTCCTGAACCAGCAATACAGGATCTGTTATATAAAAATTACTGAATTCATTCAGGAAAATGTGAATGCAAACATCCACTAAGAGACGGGAACTTCTTAGACCTTGCTCCCCAAACCCACATAGGAACAAATCTTCCTTCCCTGACTTGGATGTGAATGAGGACAGGGGGGTTTGGTAGTAAGAGCTGCTTACAAATAAATTGTGATTCTTAAGATTGAAGAGGAAAAACAAAATAGAAAGTCATCAGGCTAAAAGTCCAGGCTAGAGGTTGGGAGATCGGAGGTCTGGGTTCAAGTTCTCAGCATGAGTTGAGTTGTTCTTGTTGAGCATGGCCATTAAGGAGATGCTTTTGTTAATGCAGGATTGGACTCATGATAAAGCAGTTGAACTTGATTACACAATTCTGCAACTTGGTGAAGATACACACTACCTCATTCTGTGGAAGTGCATTATCTGGGTTCTCTTTTGATAATTCCAAGATTAGGGAAGAATTTGTGAGAGAAGATTTTTCCACCAAGATTTGAGTTAATCACAATTCAGGGTCTTTACCTCCTTCTCTCCCTTCTGCAAATGTTTAGTATGAAACTACAATGGGCTAGGCACTACTTATGAGTAAAGATCCTTGAAAGATTATGAGAAAGGGGAAGGATAAACCTAAAGAGCTGATGACACTATAAATGAACTGTAAGTGACTGTGAAGACCTTTATCACTAAGTTAGAAAATTTGTTTTCAAATAATACTTTAGAAAATGAAGGTGTGCATACAGGAGACAAAGGGATTCCCAAATTTTAACCATTTCCTACAGAATATGGAGGCTCAAAGCTCTCTGGTGGCTTTACTAACCACGAGATTCCTCAATTTCATAAATCTTTAGATACAGGCTGCAAATCAGTTCAAAGAGCTCGGAAGCAGAGAAATGACTGTCTGCACAGAAATCCCACTGCCTTGAATTGGACATATCTTTTAAATATCTATGAAACATACCTGGAAGTTCAGGTTTATACCTAGAGAGCTCTGATTTGATGGAAAGGGACCTATAAATTACCCTACAAGGGAGAAGAGAAACTCCTTCACAGAGAAGGGCTACTTTGGATTAAGTGGTTGCCAGATTGCAAGAAAACAGAAATTTAAAAGCAATTATAGGAAAGAACTAAGGTTTCTTAGAAGATTTGAAATTGCTTTTGAAACCTGCACTGAATTTCCAAACTGCTAAGTTTTGAGTGACTGACCAAATTACGCTTTTTATACCAAAGATGATGCTATGTATATATATAAAAAAAAGTTTTCAGTAGGAATATCTCAGAAAACCTACCCCCAAACCACCAGTGAGACTAAACACTAAAAACATTGTGGCTAGATTGTTTCAATCGAGCTGTCACAGGCCCCTTGCCCTCCAGGAGTGATGGAACGTGCGTGTGCGCGCGCGCACACACACACACACACTCGCACACGCTGACCTTTCTTCACCATCCTCCCGGCCACCGTGAACTGGGTGGAGTCATTTGCTGCTCCTTTGCCTTTCGTCTTCCAGGCTTCCTCTCTCACAGTAATGAGGTGCTTCCTCTCTTCGATCGTCATTTGGCTCTCTCGACTTTCTGGGACCCGCTGTTTTTAACACGTACAAAGGAGAAAATAGGAGAGAGAAGTGAAAGACAGGTGAGTCTCGGCCTGTAGTGCTGTGTGCACTAGCAAGCAGGCAAACGAAGAGGGTTACTCTGTCCAATACCAGCTACAGCTGCTCTGTCTGAGGCAGGGGCAGCTTCCTCATTCCCAGGTGGGTCCGAGATCAGCATCTACAGTACTGACACTTTAAATTAAAACATTGTAACTTTGTGGTGGTTTTTCTTTTCACTCTTTTTATTATTATTATTTTTCTTTGGAACACTGGGACAGCAAAATAATACTTCGCAAAAATAGAGAAAAATGGAGACTACCTCCATGCCATTAACTTTACAGGGTTTTAAAGTTGCTTAGTTGCTGGTTAATCTCAGTTGATGAGGAAATGTTATCCGTGTGTGTGTGTGTGTGTGTGTGTGTGTGTGTGTGTGTGTATGTGTGTGTGTGTGTGTGTGTGTGTGTGCATCCCAGAGAACATGATCAATTTAGAAAGTCTTAACCACTAAATACACAAGAACACGGTCAATTACAGAGTAGGGAAAGCCGATTAGGAGTCATGTGTGGTGTAAAAAGGTTTTTTGAGAACTTGACATGCTTTTTTCTAGAATGACTGTTACATGGACAGGTAGGCCACCAGATCCTAACTTTTTAGTCATAATGTATCTGACCATGAGAGTGCACTATGCTACAGACATAACCTACATATATAATAACAGTTTTACATAGAGAAAAATGCTTCTCTAATTTTCCAACTGGGCTTCTGGAGATACCTGCCTCTTTGCTTCCTAAGCCATTGGTGATGCTCACTTGGCCCAAGGGGAGAGCTCAGGGGACAGAGAGGGAGCAGAACTGGCGGGGAGCACAGAGTGCAGGCTGAGGTGACAGGGTGAGGAGCAGGAGGGAGGCAGCTCACAGGGCTCTCAGCTCCTGGAGGACAGGGTGGACTCGGAGAAAGAGTGTGGGTGTCGGCAGCAGGGTGGACCAGATGGAAGGTCTTTCAGCACAGAGTTTGATTTCTCTCCTCCTCTATTTCACCCCTCCTTTCACCACAAAATCCCTCTCTCTGTGTGGGAGGGGCAGGGTCCTGTGAGCCTCAGGGGAGTGGGCCAAGAGCTGTGGGCCCAGGCGGAGGAAGAGGGGAGAGCATCCTGGAGAAGGACCTCTCTGGGCTGTCCACCTCACTGTCGGTCCAGGAAGGGTCTCTAAAGCTGGTGGCGGCCAACTTCCTGGGCTGTGCTTTTGCTGTCAACCCAAGACCTTCTTAGACGGAGGAATGCCATTTCAGCTAAGGTGTCTGCCTTCAACTACAGCTGAGCTCTCCTTAAGGACGTCTGGCATTTCCCCACCTCCTCTTCCCTCATGAGGTATTATTTCCTTTGACTAACACAGGTCACAGTGAGGGTCAGGCCTCCAGGGACATAGCAGGAGAACCAGGAGAGCCCAGGGGGGAAATGCATCCTGGGGGCTCATGACTCTCCCTCCACAATTTCATTTGCCATCCTCTGTGGCAAATTAGCTTGCCCTCACTAACCGACAGGAGATCACCTGCAGATGCGCTGAGGAGGGCGATACAGGAGCCAGCACACAGAACTATGGCTGTCCAGCACAAGCTGGTCTGAGCCATGAATATGGACTGCTCCATCATCTAGTTTATGAATCTTCCCTTTACAGAATTCTGCAGAGTGCTCACAGCCAGACCTGGTTCTGAGACACTGGATCACTCAAACTAGGTTAAACACCTTTTGGGAAAGAGACATGACAACAAACAACAATGCATGAGCTGGCCTTAGTTCCTTAGTGGGCTGGCTGTGGGGCTGAAAAGGACATTATGGAGGAAATTGACACAATTGAAATATGAACCATGGACTAAACATTGTATCAACGTGCAATTCCTCATCTCCATAAAGGTTATATAAGTGTGCTCCAGACTGAATGTCTGTGCCCCCACCCCCATATTCACTGGCTGAAATGGGAGGTATCATAAATCTATGACAAGGGAGAGCAGCATGCAGCGCTGGGGTGGGGGTGAGGGAGGGAGGGCAATGGGAGTGGAAGAGGGAGCAAATGGCAGGAGATGCATCTGGTAAAAGACACATGAGCATACCCTGTCTGGTGTGATGACTTTTCTTTAAGTTTTCAGTTTTATCAAAATAAAGAATTATCAAACATTTAAAAAATCATTTTCCTTAACTTTCCCACTGACAACTGTTGAAATGACCCTAGTTACAAGTAACTGTGAATCACATGCCCTTCTTATATAAGCTATGAGGCTGAATTGCTAGGAGGACTCCTCAAAATTCATAAAAAAAGAGAGTAAGTTATCATTGAAAATAAAGTTTCAGGAATGAGTTTTAATCAAATCAATACAGCACGTGGCTTAAAATATTTTGAAATATATATATATAAAGTGCTAAGGAGGTTGCTTGTCCACAGATCCAGACATCCCTATTTCTGTAGTTGACCCAGTAGCATTTCCACAATCCTTGGTGTGGTAGTGGAGTGTGGTCACTGATTCATAAAAGTGGTGTCCCTGAGTCAACAATTCCATTCCCCAAATCACACGAATTCCCCTAGAGCTCCTGCAAAAATATGACACATGTGAGCCTTGGAATGCTACCACTGTTTTAAGATTATAGCTTCCAGTAATTTAGCAGATCTGTGCTAAGAAGGCATATTTTTTACTCCCCTCTAAATGAGAACATCAGACATGAAAATTTTGCTTCTCTAGAAGTTTTACCTTCACTTTACTAAGTAGTAGGGGAGTTTGGGGCCCACTCATTCCTGCTATTTTCACTTTCCATGGCTCTATAATGAGCTATGGAATATAGAACTTATTTATTCACTAGAAGAGAATCTAATAAAATGTATCCCCAATTGCTTTTAAATCATAGAACTCAAATTGTGAAAACAAGTAAGATGGGCATCTTTGTCCACTCACTGTTCTTTTCTTTTTTACCTTAAAACTTCATTATTTTACTGTTTTTCCCTTCTAAGTTTTTCTTTCCTTGTTTAGACAGGGGCACAACACCTATTGTAATAAGCACTGTGCCATTTTCCCAAGTTTACCCAGGTTTAGTCAGTGAAAGGTAGGGTTCACTGGAACAGTAAGAGAGGGTTGTCAGGATAGAAACAGAAGTCCTACCCAAGCTTTCCTTCACCTTTCCAACATAGATTCTGAGAATGCAATATAGACAAATGGAGAGAAAGAGGGGAGGGAATGTGTGTGTGTGTGTGTGTGTGTGTGTATGTGTGTGTGTGTGTGTAACAGGCAGTGGAACAGTTGAGAAGAGAGGAAGGTCTTAGGGATGACAAGAGACTTGGTAGGCCACAGATTGAAACTGTGCAAAGGACCAACCAGCAAGGATGTTTCCAGGCTGCTACACTGTTGCTGTTGAGTTTGCCTCTGTACACCTCCAGCTGACCCTTGAACATCACAGGTGGGAACTGTGGGTCCATTAACACATGATTTTTTTCCCCATAAATACTGTAAACGCATTTTCTCTTCCTTATGAGTTTCATTAACAGCATTTTCTTTTCCCTAGCTTACTTTACTGTAAACATACATATACATGATATCCAAAGTGTGTTAAATGAGTGTTCGTTTTATCCATAAAACTTCTAGACAACGGTAGTAGGCTGTATACATATAATATCCAAAGTGTGTTAAATGAGTGTTCATTTTATCCATAAAGCTTCTAGACAACAGTAGTAGGCTGTTAGTAGTTAAGTTTTGGGGGAGTAAAAAGTTATATGCAGCCTGACCAGGTGGTGGTGCAGTGGATAGATGTTGGACTAGGATGCAGAGAACCCAGATTCAAAACCCCGAGGTCTCCAGCTTGAGAACAGGTCATCTGGTTTGAGCAAGGCTCACCAGCTTAAGCCCAAGGTTGCTGGCTTGAGCAACGGGTCATTCGGTCTGCTGGAGCCCCCCCCCCCATCAAGGCACATATGAGAAAGCAATCAATGAACAACTAAGGTGCTTCCATGAAGAATTGATGCTTCTCATTTCTCTCCCTTCCTATATGTCCCTATATGTCCCTCTCTGTGTCACCAAAAAAATAAAGTTATATGCAGATTCTCAATTGTGCAGGGGAGGGGGGGCAGTGCACCTAACCACTGTGTTGTTCAAGGGTCAAATGTACTGAGAAACTAGTGCAAATTTTACTAAATGTTTCTGGCCCAAGGAGCTGAGAAAAGGGAGAGTAGAATCAACCTGTTGTCTTTGAATTAGTGCAGATTTGAGGGTAAAATTCTTCCACAACTGGAGAGCTTTATGGGTGAAAAATACTATGACGTGGCTTTTAAATTTTTACCTTAGTCACATCAAGTTAAATTAAATTATAAAAAGAAATGATCAAAGCACATGTTAGGTAACAGAAATAAGATAAGTAACAAATTGGTATTTCTCAGTTTTCAAAGATGCTATCACCATTTAGAATTCCGTGCACTGGTAAAGAAATATAGCTTTGCCCCTGCCTTAAGTGATTTCCGTCCATCGTCAGTGCACGTAGCCTCAAGTAGTCTCAGTAAAACATGAAAAAGATCTCAGCTCTGAGTAGACCTCAATGTGACCATGTTTGGGTCTTGTCAACATCCACAAACTCCTAAGATGAAAGGCGGGCAATTGAGGGAAATCTTATTCTGGCACAACCCTAGGGTATGTGTGGAAGAAATTGTGTGGAAGTTTGAAAAAGAGACAAGTGGTCCATTTAGACCTAGCCTGTGTTCTGTTCAAGTCCTCTGTTATCTTCTTGATGCCTTGGCATTACTAAATTCTGACACCAGTACTGCAGAGGAGAGGAGTTTCCTGACCTCTGGGAACCCTGAGAAGCTAGTGTCACATAACTGGTATATAAAATATTTATCTGGGAAGATCTCAAGAAGTAAAAATAGGTATTTTGAAGACATTTTAACTTTGAAGTAATAAGACATAGATTGCCTTTGCTAAATGCATTTTTTTAAAAAAAACTTAAAAATTATGGAAAGAGTCTGACCAGGCAATGGCACAGTGAATAGACCATTGGACCAGGACACAGAGGACCCAGGTTCAAAACCCTGAGGTCGCCTGTTTGAGTGCGGTCTCATCTGCTTGAGCGCAGGGGTCGCTGGCTTGAGTGTGGAATCATAGACATGACCCCATGGTCTCTGGCTTCAGCCCAAAGGTCACCAGCTTGAAGCCCAAGGTCGCTGGCTTGTCAAGGGGTCACTCGTTCTGCTCTAGCTCCGGGTCAAGGCACATAGGAGAACGCAATCATTGAACAACTAAGGAACTACAATGAAGAATTGATGCTTCTCATTTCTATTCCTTCCTGTCGGTCTGTCCCTATCTTTCCCTCTCTTTGTCTGTCACAATAAAAAAAAAAAAAATATGGCAAGAACCTGACTCATGATAGTGCAGTGGATAAAGCATTGACTCAAAATGCTGAGATCACCAGTATGAAGCCCGGAGGTTGCTGTCTCTGAGCACAGGGTCGTCAGTATGTGGCCACTGGCGTGAGTGGGAGAATCGTCCACACAATCTTAAAGCTTGCCAGCTTGAGCCCAAAGGTTGCTCGCATGAGCAAGGGGACACTGGCTTGGTCCTAGTCAAGGCATGAAGAAGAAGCTCAATGTACAACTAAAGTGAAAGCAACTACAAGTTGATGCTTCTTAACCTCTCTCACCCTTCCTGTTCCTCACTCTCTCTCAAAAAAAAATGTATAAAAGTATTTATTAAAAAATATGGAGAGTTATTCCATGTTTATGAATAGGAAGATATAGCAGTATTGTTAAGGTGCCAGTTCTTTCTAACTTGATCTATAGATTTGGTGCAATGCCAATCAAATTCCCAGCAAGTCATTTTGTGACGACTGATGAACTCGTTCTGAAGTTTAAATGGAGAAGTGAAAGATGGAGAGTAGTCAGCACAGCACTGATGGAGAAGAGCAGTTAGAGGACTGACATCAGCTGATGCTAAGATGCACTATATAATGATAGTACAGTCAGTCACGGTATTTTTAGTAGAGTGTGGGTATAAGTGGGGAAAAAGCCCCACAAAAATAGTAAATAGATCAATGGAACAGAATAAAGAGCTCAAAATAGACCCACACAAATCTACTCAACTAATATTTGACAAAGGAGAAAAAGCAATACAGTGGAGAAAGAGTCAACAAATGGAAAAACTGAACTGGACATCCATATTGAAAAAGAAAAGTCTAGATACAGACTTACACCTATCAAAAATTAATCCAAAATCATAGACCTAAATGTAAAAACACAAAACTATAAAATTTGTAGAAAACAACATCGAAAAAAGTCTAGGTGACCTTGGGTTCAGCAATGACTTTGAACAACACTATAGTCATGATGGAAAGAGTAAATAATAAGCTGAACTTCTGCTCTGTCAAGGACAACACGTCAAGAGACTAAAACAAGACACAGACTGGGGGGAAATAATTGCAAAAGACACATCTGATAAAGAACTGTTATCCAAAATGTACAAAGAATTCCTATAACTCAGCAATAAGAAAACAACCAGCCAATTAAAAAATAGTAAAATGATCTGAACAGACACCTCACCCAAGAAAATATACAGATGGTAAACAAGCATGTGAAAAGATGCTCCACATCATACCTCGTTAGGGAAATGCAAGTTAAAACAACAACAGACACTGCCACACATCTATCAGAACAGCAATAATTCAAAACCCTGGTACCATCAAATGCTAATGAGGATGAGAAGCAATAGAAACTTGCTAGGAATGCAAAAAACTTCGTAGGAATGCAAAAACTTGGTAGGAATGCAAAATAGTCGCTTTGGCAGTTTCTTACAAAATTAAGCATACTGTTATAATACGGTCCAGTCAATGTGCTCATTAATACCCAAACGAACTGAAAAACTTACAACTAAACACACAAGAGAACTGTATATGAATATTTATTAAAGTTTTTTTCAAAATGCCCAAACTAGGAAGCAACCCAGATGACCTTTGTTAGGTAAATGGATAAACACATTCTGTTACATCCAGACAAGGAATATTATTGAGCACTAAAAAAGAAATAAGCTATGCCCCTGGCCAGGTAGATCAGTTGGTTAGAGCATTGTCCTAATATGCCAAGGTTGTGGGTTCAGTCCCCGGTCAGGGCACATATAAGAATCAACCAATGAATGCATAAATAAGTAGAACAACGAATTGATCTTTCTCTCTCTCTCTTCTTTCCTCTCTAAAGCCAATAACTAATAGTTAAAAAAAAAAGAAAAGAAAAAGAAATGAGCTATCAAACCATGAGAAGACATGGAGGCACCTTAACTACATATGACTGAGAGAGGCCACTCTGAATAGGCTGTATACTCTATGGTTCCAACTATGCAACATTTAGGAAAAGCAAAACTATGGAGACACTGAACAGATCAGTAATTGTCAAGGATGGGTGGGGAGACAAGGATGAGTGGGTGGAACACAGGGGATGTTTAAGGTAATACAACTACTGTATTCTGTAGATAACGTAATGATAGGTGCAAGTCATCACACATTTGTCCAAATCCAAACAATGTACAATAGCCAAGAATAAACCCCAATGTAAACTGTGGACTTTGGGGAATAATGATCTGTTGATGTAGGTTCATCAATTGTAACAAATGTACCCCTTTGATGGAGGACGCTAATCATGGGAAAGGGTGTGTGTGTGTGTGTGTGTGTGTGTGTGTGTGTGTGATGAATCTCTGCATTTGCCACTCAATTTTGGTGAGAAACTAAAACTTCTCTTAAAAAATTAGTCTATTAAAAAAAGTATACCCTGACTCAATGGATAAAGCATCAGACTGGGACAGGACCCAGGTTTGAAACCCCAAGGTCGCCAGCTTGAGCGCAGGCTCATCCAGTTTGAGCACAGGGTTGCTGGCTTGAGTGTGGGATCATAGACATGACTCCATGGTAGCGGGCTTAAGCCAAAGGTGCTGGATTGAAGCCTAAGGTCTCTGGCTTGAGCTCAAAGTTGCTGGCTTGAAGCCCAACGTTGCTGGCTTGAGTAAGGGGTCACTCGGTCTGCTGGAGTGCCCCAGTCAAGGCACATATGAGAAAGCAATCAATGAACAACAAAGATGTCACAATGAAGAACTGGTGCTTCTCATCTCTCTCTCTTCCTGCCTGTCCCTGTCTGTTCCTTTCTCTGTCTTGCTAAAAAAAAACCCAGTATATATGTATATAATATATATGTTTTATGTTTAAGAGTTCCATGATATGTCTTTTCAGTTAAAGGTGGATTATTTAGAAGAAACAAGTCATGACCCAACTAGTGATGGAAGAGCAGGCTGGCTCCACATCTCAGCCTCTTTCCTGGGTGGACCCTGACTGGCTGTGTAAGGCTGGGCACACAGACCCGCCTCCCTGCCTTCAGAGGGAAAGACCAAGGACAGTAAGAGGAGAAGTCCTCCTGCAGGAGAAGAGGAGGGGGCCTCCACCTGGGAGACGGAGCTGCAGACAGTAGGAACCCTGATGCAACTGTCCAGCAGTCCTCTGTCAACTTCACATCTGCAACCCTGTGCCTCACACTCAGACACCTGCTTTGTCACTACCAGTCCTAAAGGGACAGCATAGCCATAAACTTTTTAGTAGAGGTCACTTTAGAACAAATAAAGTACTGGTCCTACTGGGAAGACAGAGGCCCCAAGAGGGAATTGATGGGGCCAGGTCCCATAGGGAGAGGAGAACTTGGGGTTCACACTTATCAGAGCTCTTCTGACACCAGAGACATTCCAAGGGGAATAAGAAACAATCAAGAATATTTTCAGCTTTAAAAGTTATCATGTATTATGTACTACCAGAACCCTTCAGCCCAGTCCAGGTTGCCCCTCTTGGGTGGAGGGATGGTAGGGGGCATGAGCCTCTGGTTTCTCATTTTAATAGAGCCACTATAGCCAGTTGATGTCCCACTGGTCCTTCCCCTCTGTCCCCTCCATGCCCCACACTGCCTCCACTACATCCTCCTTGTTTATTAAGCTAAGCATGGTGGCATTCTTGCTGAGCCAGGGTGAGAAATTTCTTGGGCTCCTGACTGAATTTAGGATATAAAGCTTGGAGATTAAACCAGCTTTGTGAGTATGATGCGAATTAATATCATCAGGTCTACCTGAAAGTCTGAGCCAGTGATGTGATGTGTGTGACTGACTCTAAATATGTGAACTGACCACACACACACGGAGTGACTTCCCCAAATGAAACAAGTGCTTCCCTGTGACTCAGAAATTGCAATGAGGCTTAAATGGGTAGGCTTTTCCTCACCTGATTAATAGATACAAAAGACAGATGTTTATGGGCAGCAGGTAGAGCAGGAGAATAAGTAGAAGCATACACAGGTTCCTATAGAGCAAAGCAAGAGGATTAGAGGTGAGAGAAGAATTTGTCAGATCTGGCTGGGGAGGAGGAGAGACAACATTAAATTCTCCAATGGATGTTAATTTCTCATTGCAATTTCAGGTATTTTTTCATAAGAGTCCTTTCCATCTGTTTAAACTTTTTTTTTTTTTAAATGCTGAAATAAACCCACATGAGCACAGTTAAATATCTCTGAGTCAGCTTTGGGTAGTAATTAAATTAATTAATGGCAAGATTATGGTAATTTATAGAAGATACTCAGTTATGAAAAGGGGAATCATTATGCTCATTGACAGTTTTTTAATATTTACCATAAAACATCTTCTTTAAACTTTTAAAGTTTTTTCATTACACAATTCAAAAATAATTAAAGACAAAGAATATCTCTCCACTCTGGATAAAGGTGACAATATCTTGCCTTGGGATAAGAAACCAAACAGGGAGGGCAAAAAGTGAACCATCCCTGTGAGAATTACCCATGGTGGGCACAACTGGCCATAATCTAGAGACACCTGTGTTATAGTCAGGCTTACCCAAAGCAGATTAGAAATGGTACTATCATCTGTAAGTCCTCCTTCTTCCTACAGGTTAAAAACAAATAGGTAACATTGCAGAGTGTTGGAAGGGCAGGGTCCAGTTAAGGGTCACAGTCATTTTCTAGTATTTTGTGCCTGGGTCCAGTGAGAAGCATGCATGTGCTCGCACATAACAGTCAGATGGCAGTGACACCAGGTAAGTTCACACGCCCTCAGAAGGATGTTAATCTTTAATCAGGAACTCTTATCTTTCTCTTCCCCTTGCTCTTTAAATTGCCTTCATTCTCCTGAACTTGATCTGGAATTCAGCGAGAGCAGGCAAGGAGAGCACGCATGTGGCAAGTGTCCCTCCCTCAAATTTTCAAGGATTTATTCCAGGGATAGCACAGATCTTTGCTTGATCCACTGACCTGATGCTACTGAAGTCCAGCAAATATAAATCCTAATCCGTGACTCAGGAGTAGGCACAGGATTGTAATGGCTAACTCTATGCAAAGTTTTTATTTCCTGGAAAAGTCTGAGCTCCTGGATGACTATCTTAACAAGAGGGCATAGGATGCCTTCATGCTAAATAAGCTAGCAACGGGGTTGCTATTTAAAGGAATCATTGGTAAAAATAAGTAACTGTAATGTAGTTGTAACAAAGAGACGGCTGCCAAATCACTTCTTTAAAACTTCACTTCGTTTCATGTCATTTGCTCTTTTGATGGGACGGGTTATTCTGCAGGAAACTGTCCCCAGACCATGCCCAAGTGCACAAAGATACAGCATGGACCAGGCCAAATATACCCACCAGATGGCCCCTGGTCCTCAGAACTAAGTATATATGCTACAAACAAAAATGTTCAAGTCAGATTAGCACTGCCCTTGACTAAGAACAGGAGGAAGAAAAGAGAAAAAAAGATAGGTGGCAAGGCGGGGGGGAGGGGGGGGGCGGAGGAAGAGAAGAGAAAGCAAGCCGGACTACTTGTCACAGCAAACGGCAGCATCAGCTCAGCGGATGCGCGGCTCTCACAAGCTCCAACTCATCGGTCCTGATGTGGGGACAGGTGTGGGTCCTGATGTGGAGACAGGTGTGGAAAGCAAGCGGCTGCTGTGAAGTTCCACATTCTCTGGCACATGATTGATCTTTCCATAGGGAAAGGCCAACTCTGATTTAGTTCCCCAAACCTATTAATTTGGCCAAAAGAATCTTTTCTTACCACATAAGACCCAAAATAAAGATGCTGGTCACTGCCTCACACGTTTGTTTATGTTTTGGGGACAAACCCTTTGATAGAAATAAAACAGTTGCAGGATTTCTAAGGCAATGCTTACATTGTCTAATGTGGTGACTAGACAACCTCACATTGCTTATGTGGCTCACATGATATTTTTATTGGGCAGGAAGAGTGTCCACAGAAACAGTGGAAGTGACTTACAGAGCCCTGTCCCTACTTCCTGCTTCCCCCTGCATTCCTAAGGCTGCGGCCCACGGGACTATGCTTACAGCAAACAAAAGCTTAGGGAGGGTTGAAACCACAAAACATATGGTGACCACAGACATGTGCTGTTTTGTGAATTCAGTATTTGTGCAGGAAGTGATGGCCTGAGTGTCCCGCTAGCCCCATTCACCTTGGCAGACAAGGTTGAAGGCTTTGGCGCTTGTTCCCCAAGCAGCTCTCCACCAGGGAGGCTGGAACAGCCCATGCAGCAAGATCCCGTCTGTATGCACCATGCCTCATGACCGTCCTTACTCTCCAGGGCGGCATTCAGACACCCTGCAAGCTGTGGTGTATCTTAAAAGGCCTCACATGAGAACACACCGGAGGTATGACAGAAATGTACTGCTGGTTGGTGGGAAGAAATCAAACCAAGGGCTTACCGGGGCCATGTGAAAACCACTTGACCTCAGCAGAACTTGAGATTCCCAGCATCTGCTATACAAGCTTAAAATAGACCGGCTTATTGCTTATATAATGTCAAAGAACTGATTGTCTCAGGCTAAACTGAACTGGGTCACCAATACTGTGGGATCTGTAGTTCCATCAGCCCAGGGAGTCTGTGCACACTCATGCCCCAGCAGCCTGCTGCTGGGGGTCTCCACACTGTGGGCCCCTGCAGTCACCTCCTGTCGCTGGACTTCTGAACCCCTTAGCCCAGTGTTAGGGCAGTTCAGATCACATCCTCTCCTCACAGCCTCTGGGATTCAAAGCCTCAAGTGACCCCTGTTTTCTCAGTGGGCAGAGCACTTATCTCCTTCTACTCTTTGTGAGGAATCTTATTTGGCTTTTGTGTTTGGTGGCTCTATTTTCATTTTCACCTGGCCATATGGGACCACCAGTTTCTAAGGCTTCTTTGTAATCTTCCAAAATGACCAACAAGATGTAAGTGTTAAAGTTACTTTTGAGCTTTCAAGACCCCTTTAAATAAAGCTTATGGGCAACGGAGCCTCGTTGAAGGATCTAACATTCTGTTACTTCAGGACCTCGTTCTCAAAATTCAAATTTCACATCTGTGCAAATCCAAAACCCATACACAATTCTATTTGAGAAATTTGCTAGTGACCAAGAACTAAATGTCTTCAGCCATCATCTTTAATATCATGCATGTTTCAAAAGAGAATTCAAATTGCTGTTGCCACATAACATAAACGACACAGAAATACTACATAGTCTAGTGGCCGAACTCCTGCCTCATGGTTCCACATGCTCACTTCCTTTTTGTGTAAATTTCTTCGTGCGAAAAGGCCATGGTCACAATTTCTCTCTTTTATAGATGTTCAAGTTTTTAGAACTAGAAGGGGCCCAGGTGATCATGGGGTAGAAAGTGTTTTCTCTTTCCTGTTGGAAGATTTGTAATGCTAGAAGCTGTCCTGTGGCTGTGTCTGTCACCAGTGTTTTTTTGCTTCTGGGTAGTAAGTGCATTAGCAATTGCCAGGCCAAGTAGCAGCAATGTTACTATCCATTTTGAAAGTGTGCACTAACTGATCAAAAGCTGGTCATCATTCAATCATTAATTTAACAACTCATCAATACTTTTGCATATGAAATTCTTGCCAGGAATGATAGCGACATGGGACTTAACTTTATTTAAACTGGCCACAGTTTCCTGCATATTCTCAATAAAAGGGGTACCCGCTCATTGTGAAATACGCTTACAGCTGTGAAATAAGGTCTCACTGATCACAGAAATATGTCCTTATTTTGTATACTTGGGTTTTAAACCTCAGTGTAGGACATGTAAGTCCATACTTTATATGCAGCATAATAAAGTGTTGGCAGCCAATTAAAGTTTTTTGTTGTAACGGCTTTAGTAATATTATAGAGCCAGACTTCCTTTAAGAAGGTTATAAAATGAAGTAAAAATACACACTTCAAAACTCAGGAAACTGTTTGAGGATACACCACGCAGGTGGCACCGCTGCCAGCTCTGTGACATCTCAGGACTTCACCTCCAGATCAGTGAGACAGGCATGAAGTGCAGGGAGCACCAGCACCAAGAATGGCGGTTAGTGTCTTATGTGCCCGCCTGCTGAAGCGCAGCATGGAGTTGGTGCAAATACTCTACTGGATGTTACCTTCTTCTTGAGAGACTGCTCTGTGTCCTGCACATGCAGGCTGCTGATGCTGGTGACAGATGCTCTGCCGTACTCCTGCTTCCTGCTCAGCCTGTGCTTCCAGTCCTCCTCGCCGCTCTTCTTCAGCAGAGCCAATCTAAGGGGAGACATATCAACTGGACAGTCAGCGCTACACACTAACTCATAATAGAATCGTGACGTGGGTCAGTGAGGAGTCTTTGGCCATGAAATAATCACAGTTACCTAATATTAATCTTTCTGCATTTCATCTATTCTGAAGTATGTCAGGAAAACATATTTTAGGAGTTACTTTTGTAAGATGGTTCCAGAGAGTTTAACATTGATTGAAATACAAAGCTGAAATCTGACTTGCCAGATAAAAACAGCATAATCATTCCACCAGAGGAATAGCTTTAATTTTTCCTTGGGATCCCCAGAAAGAAAGAAAAAAAAGAAAAGAAAAGAAAAAGAACCTGCTAGTGACCCCTTCTGGTCCCTTGATGAAATAACATGTAATGACTAAAGCTAGATGGTAACTTATTTGTAGAAACTCAGGCAGAAATAGGTTTAAAAACATAAAGCTATAAGACACTGACAATCTCTTAATAGCCTATCTTTCAATGACAGGTAAAAGATGACATTTAAGATTGTTTCTGTTCCTGAATTCTAAGCTCTGGTTTTTTTTCTTCCCTCCAGATAAACGTGGCCACTTGCAGTGGCACAGTGGATAGAGCATCGGACTGGGATGCGGAAGACCCAGGTTCGAGACCCCGAGGTCGCCAGCTTAAGCGCGGGCCCATCTGGCTTGAGCAAAAGCTCTCCAGCTTGGACCCAAGGTCGCTGGCTCCAGCAAGGGGTGGCTCAGTCTGCTGAAGGCCCATGGTCAAGGCACATGTGAGAAAGCAATCAATGAACAACTAAGGCAGGGGTCCCCAAACTTTTTTACAAGGGGCCAGTTCACTGTCCCTCAGACCATTGGAGGGTCAGACTATAAAAAAAACTATGAACAAATCCCTATGCACACTGCACATATCTTATTTTAAAGTAAAAAAAAAAAACAAAACGAGAACAAATACAATATTTAAAATAAAGAACAAGTAAATTTAAATCAACAAAATGACCAGTATTTCAATGGGAACTATGGGTGTGGATGCATCCTGTGCTCCTCTCACTGACCAACAATGAAAGAGGTGCCTCTTCCGGCACCCATTGAACCTACTTTTGTTCAACCACAGTGTGACTCGATACAAAGCTGCCTGGTGGCATCACCTGGGAAAGGCTACTTTGGTGAGTGTGAGGCCGTTTCAGCTAACTCTGTTAGACTGAATGAAGAAGTGTTAGGTGTCTAAGTTGGACAAACGTGGGAAAGATAACAGGCAAGAAAGTGGTGATCAGTAAACTCGTATGAGCTTGGTGCTGAAACACTTCAAAGATTAGGGGAAAAGAATGATTAGAACCCTCTCCCTGTCCACCCTGCCTGGTAGGCCATGTCCTTTAAACACCACCAACTCATGTCCATACACAGGGTTTTTTGTAAGCAGCACATCAGTTCCAGCCGGGCCATTAACTCTGGTCAAGTAGCTTGGTCTCCTTTCCTTATTGGTCACTCTGGAAACCGAGCTGGATGGTCTCAAAAAATTTTCAATTAAAATTCCTGATTCTATTAAAATATTTGAATTGGAAATGGGATGAGATATATCATACTTCATGATGAAAGTTTCATTAAGCAAATGAGAAACATTTTGTGGTACTTAAACAAGACTAAATTCACACACGATCACACCTTACACTTGTCTGTTCATTCAGTCAAGCAACGGGAAGTAAGCCACAAAGAAAAGAGCCTCCCTGAAGTGGACAGGGGTTTCAGATTCTGGACCAACCCCCACCCTAATCTCTCCCTTTTTGTAATGTGACAGCAGATAAGACCTCAATGACCATCCCATAAACCTGCTAGTGACCCCTTCTGGTCCCTTGATGAAATAACATGTGATGACTAATGCTAGATGGTAACTTATTTACAGAAACTTTGCCTGGTTATGGGGTACAATGCCACCTTGTCTATCTGTGATAGTGTGATTTATAATAAGTAATACACATTTGATTTTTGTCCCTGTTTCTTTCAGAGAACTCCTAAAGCTCCTGGAATTTCCTAAGTGATGAAAGCCATAAAGTGTCTTCTATTCTATTAATAATGTGACTTTCGGGACACTCCTACAAATGGGGCTGGTGCCAGGAAAACCAACGATGGGATTAGAAGGTTGAAATTTTCAGCCCAGGACCTCAGAAAAGGGAAGAATGGCTAAAGACTGATTAAATCATTGGCAATGTGCAACTGAACTTAAAAGTCATATGCAATGAAGCCTTCGTAAAACCCAAAAGGACGAGGTTAAGAGAGCTCTCGAGTTGGTGGAACATGGAGATCTGGGGAGAGTAGTGGGTTTGGACAGGACATGGGAAGCTCTATGCCCCTCCCCACATACCTTGCCCCAAACATCTTTTCCTTTTGGCTGTTCCTGAGCTTTTATGATAAACCTCTGATCTAGTAAGCAAAGTGCTTCTCTGAGTTCTGTGAGCTTCTCTAGCAAATTAACCCAACCCAAAGCAGGGGTTATGGGAACCTCTGATTTATATAGCCAGTAGGTAAGAAGTACAGGTAACAACACCTGAACTTGTGACTGGCATGTGGAATGGGGTGGGAAACAGTTTTGCAGGTCTGAGCCCTTGACCTGTGGTGTCTGATGCAAACTCTGGGTAGAAAGTGTCAGAATTGAGCTGAACTGAGGGGCACCCAACTGGTGTCAGAATGGCCTGGTTATGGGGGAAAAACATATACATTCGCTGTTGGAGTCGGAATCTTACTAGGAGAGGCCCTGTTTGGCTCGAGGATCCATTTGGCCTTACATTCCATCATCAGTGATGTTGGACAAGACACTGCATGTGACAAGGGCTAATTCATGTACTTGAAAACAAATTACAAATTCCTTTCAGCGTTTTTGTCTGAAGCTCAGTTTATATATGAACTAAGGTTTATCTTTTCTTCAATTATTCTCAATGAGCCAGCTTTTTCTAATAAGAAAAGAGAATCTAACAAAACTAAATCATTAAAAGATATAATTAGCATTTGCAGTAGAGCTTTCAAAGGTTTCAAAGTATCTGGAAATGAGACTTTCAAAATGTCAATGAGCCAGTCCTTTTACACCCAAAGGAAGAGATGCCTCTAACTCATCGCCCTGTGGAAATAGACAGGCGTCGCCCTGACACGTTCCATGCAAACTGATCGTAGAACCAACTCTGTCTCCTCACCTTTGACGCAGACCAGCAATAATTCATCTTGGCCACCTACCCTTTTAATCCAATCATATTGGATTCCAAATGATTTGGGAGAATAAAAAGAATACATTAAAGATTTATTCTCGTGAATCGTGTTTATTAAAAATAATGCGCTATAGTTTTTGAGGAACTTACCAAAAAGAAGCTCCCAAATATTTGGTGCAATGACAACATCATCTCAATTATCATTTGGGTTCCTTGGTGGCTGATGTAAGGCATGAAAAACTGACTTAAAGAAACAATTGTGGAATCTTTCATTACTGTATAGTTTACCTTATACTCCGCTGATCTGCACAACAATCTCTGAGAAACTCAATATTGTTATTTCCAATTCGACAGACAAGAAACAAGGCACACACAGGCAAAGGGTGCTGATGGGACAGGGTGATGTGGTTCCAACCCAGGCATGCCCTGCCTCCAGTCTATGCTTGTCTGACTGCGTTAGTGCCAAGCAGACCAGATCCATTTCTGCTAAGGTTTCAGGAAGCGGCGTCGTATTCTGGTTTTCTTATAATGTCCTCCCACCCTGTCCAGGTTGGCCTTCAAAGATTCCTCCATTCCAAGAACTGGAATCTTGCTTCTGGATGTGCTGGCAGGGCCCTCATCCAGGCCTTCCAAAGATTACAGAGAGACCAAAATTATATGGAAGAAACTGTGGTTCAATTGAGCGCACATGGTACTTGGGCCCAGCCCTAACCTACGGAATGCAAATAATAGATAACTTAAAAGTAACACACACTGAAACTTTAATGCATTATTCCTGTCCCTTTAGATTTCCTATTTGGTGTTCAATGAGCAGAGGAGGGCGAAAGACCTTTTCAAATGTGTTCCTGCCTTCTGCAATCTCACGACCCTCCTGACTCACCACAGACCACCACGCGCCAAAGAGACCCGAGGAGCTCAACGTCTGCTCTGACACATGACATAAATTACTGCCTATGCAATTCAAACAACTGTCAGCACTTTCAACATCTGCCAAGTCCAAGTGCTATTTGCAGGGCTGTGATGTTGAGAGCCTGGGCATCTGCTGAGGCTGAGGCTGAGACCCCGGTGAGTGGCACTGCAAAAGCCTATTAACCCCAGGGCCTGGCCAGGGCCACCAGGACGTGTGCTTGCCAGACTGCCTGGAGAAAGGTTCACCCCTCTTGCCACAGCCCACACTTTTCTAGCAAAGAATACCGGCCTGAGTGGCTGTTTCAGGGGTACTGATCTGACAGCCCGGTTGACCAGAACAAGTTCTGTAGGCTCACGTCAGTCAGAGCAGGGTCAAATATGGGACATGCCCTAATTGTCAACGTTTCTTCCTCCCTCTTACAAATGTCCCTGAATCTTGGAGAATCACTGGCACTGCAGAGATTTCAGATAGGGCTGACAGCACGGACTCGTATTTATAATGGCCTTAGCTGGTTTGCAGGCTGGAGGAGTGAACTAACCTGTCTCTTAAATGAGGACAAATCAGAGATCAGAAAAGAATGGTCAAAGGGAAGTAATACCTTTATTCCTAATTCTTACATAGATCTGGGGCCCTCTAGCGGCTGAACTCTCCCTGCTACAAGTTAGGAAGGAACCTGCAGTTGGTTAGGGAAGCAGGACTACCGCCTCTCCTGAGTGGAAGGCAGAGGTGGATGTAGGGGCCTGCAGCAAACGCACGGGGACCTCAGCTTGCCCTTGTATGTCAGAGTTCTGCAGGCTGGCAGGAGGCCTGGTGTGAGTTCTGCAACATACTGCACCTAAGTCCTCACATTCTACCAATTCCCCAAAGGGAAGGGATGGCTCCTTGGCCCTTTTTAGTGATCTGCTTGCCAAATATAAAAGCTCGAATGCAGTTGTTCCAGTCATTGTGAAAATAAGATTTCACAATTCTAAAAGATTAATACACTTTTAAAGAGGTAGCAAAGGTTTTATCCCTAAATAATATAAAAGTTATTTTATGGGCAATGCTTTTCAAAGACGTTCCCATACAGGGACAGTTTGTACTCCAATCACTTGAACAGTTATGAAACAGTGGTTTTATCAATCCAGTGGGAAAAAAAAAGCAGATCATATTTAAGTTTTATGCTGGTTAAGATTCAAACTTGACATTCCAGGTGTCAGAAAAGATGAAAAAAGAAGAAAAGAAACTTTTGTATGTTTGTCCTTGAGCATCAAACATGGTCTAGAAAAGGATGGACTGAGGGGAGAGTTGGAGCTCAGCCATTGCTGTTAGTTCTGCTCACCAGGTGACCCTGGGAGCCACTGGAAATGAACCCCTTCCTTTGGCGAGATGAGGCAGTCCGAGGAAGTTAGGACAAGGTTGAAAAGTTTTATTTGCAAAAAAGGGAAGTAAACCTCAAATAAATATGCAAACAGCAGTCTTACTTTAAATAGGTCAGGCTTCATTGTTTCATTTTAACAGAAGGGAGGGATTAGAAGCCCAATTTAGGGAAAAGCTACCACAAATGGATTGTAAGGATGTATACAGTTTTGTTATTTCAGCAGAGCACAAATAAAAGTGCCATCAAACAAGGAAAAAGAGTCTCTGGCGATATACTTTGTATTAGCATAATTTATTATAAACATAGCTGCTAAATGAGGTGCCCTATCCTTTCTCCAACATACAGGTACGCCTTGTTTTATTGTACTGAACCTCATAGATGTTGAATTTTTTTTTTTTACAAATTGAAGGTAAGATCCTCTACCCGTGAAAAGGTTATGATGTGCTTCTTCAATGTAATACTTGCCTGACTGAAGGGGTCTGGAACCCAAACCATATCAAATCTAAAGTATGCCTGTATATTTTAACAATGAAACTGAAGACCTGACTCTTTTAACAAGCGTTCCTCATTATCGTGGCTCTGAACAGTGTGGGGTCACTTTTAGAGATGGAGAGGTTCTGTCTCCCACTAGACAGAAGTTATACACAGCTGACTTTGAACACTTGCAAGCAGTGTCCCGAAGGAAATCTTACAGCTGTCCTCAAGTTCCTCGGTCGTCCACAGAGCCTGGGGTAAGAAGCTGCACCTTTATAACAGCTCATATTTTCCAAAATGAGAACTTTACAGTAGGATTAAAACTGCTTCCAGAAAAATACAGAGACACTATAATTTAGTGCTAATAAACAGCTAATAAATTTCTGAGGGCGGTTTCTGAGTGCTAATAAACAGTACTAAACACAACTAATAAATCAATAATTATTGCACTGTGGACAGACACAAAACTTCATCAGAAGTTCTAAGTCCCAACAGAATGATGATACCCAAAGACAGGGAAATCACCTTTAAGAATCTTTGAGAGAAGGGGTATCTTAGTATTTTTCCACTGGAATTTTACTCTAGAAATATTTTCTGATCTATAAAACACCAGAACTCTGTATTAGTGAGATTTATCATTAATTCCCTTAAGTGGAATCTCTTTCTTCTTACCTGACCAGTTATCAATAGTTGGATCTCAGGGATCCAACTTCTGTGAGTTGGTTCCTCAGAGGAGCATTCAGTCTGGGACTGGCCCGTTTCCCATGTGTGGGACATCAGTCCTCTCACCTGGCTTACCATTCACAGATGCCCCCTCAGTCTAGTGGGTCTACTTTAGTGTGAATTTTAAATGATAAAGGAGAAAGTAAATAAGACTTAACAAACTTTAACAATTCATGAATTGAAAAAGGTTCCATCTAGTTAATACTGCTCAGAAAAATTAGGGGATATTTTATAGCTCCATATTCATTTTGAAATATCCCCTAATTTCTGTCAGCAGTATATTTTAAGACTATTGTTCAAAAGCTTGGCTTGAAAACCAGAAGGAAGAATTTTCATTGTAGTTGGATAGGTCTATCAAACTACAAAAGTGTAACCAGAAAAGGAAGAGTGGCCAGAGTCTGATGGAGCAAGTAAACTGTAGAGTGGTGGGAAGTGCTAAGGAAGAGGCCAGGTGGGCAGAACCAGAAGGAACTGGTGGTGGAAACAGTTCTGCCCAACATACCAGAAAATTGACGAGACCTCTCTTCATGCAGTGCTCCTACCAGTGTGATATTTTTCACTGCTTAAGTCAAGGATGGCTGAATGTTGACAAGGAAAATACAGCCTTAAGTATTTAGCTCCAGTTATTTGTATCTATCCCATTCAAATATCTCTTCTCTGTCCCCCCCCCATTCTTTTGCATACAATGATGCTATGGTGTTGGTACTCAAATGGAACCTTTCTTAGCTGTTAACGGATACAAAATTTCTGAGGGTGGTTCAGAAAAGTCCTCTAATTTACTTTCTGTAAAATAAACAAAAATTTTAGATTTCCATCCTCAAGATTTATATTCTAAAAATAAACTTACCTTCATCCTCTCTATGCAGACATGCCCTTTAAATGTTTTGCATAGAGAAAGACACCAATAGTGAGGATGTTTGATTTGATGCCATGTAGGGTTGAAATGAAGAGATAAGCTCTCTGTTCCCATCACTGGAAAGTCAACAAATTTAATGTAAAAAAAAAAAAATAAAACTGCAAATAAAAGAAGCCAGCGAATGTCTGTTTCTGTGGTTTCCTCAGAAGTCTGAACCTGGCCCTCCACCAGCCTTCTCCAGCAGGCAGGAGTGACTGCCGTCCACTCTCAAATATCTTGACTTCCCCAAGAATTCTAGTATAACAACACCTCTTCTTACATTGCTGGACTTGGGATTTCATCTCTTCGCCCATCACTCTGATCTTTTCTTAAAAGCAAGTTGCAATTCCTCCCCAACAGAATTACTTTGCCATCATTAAATCTGATTACCTTTCTTTAATTGACATGGTTTTGCTGGGTGAGTCGAGGATGCCCTCCACTGTCGGTGTTCTGATGTCTCCAACAGTAAACATTGCAGCTGGATTCTTATAAGGCTTCTCCTGTGGTTGTTCTGAGGGCTCCTGCTTCCAGGACCCTGGGGCTGCAGCCAGAGTAACAGTCTTCCCAACAGCTGTGCCGGTCTGCTCCGAAGTGGGCTCCCTGAGCTCTGCGGCTGGGAAGGAAAGGAGCAGTGTCAGCACTAGCCCTGCAGGCAAGTATTCCTCCAGCTATTCACCCCACCACAGCCCTGCACTTGGAGTTCAACATGTGGGTACAGGGCCGGTTACCCAATCCAGTGGGATTTATGCAAATCTGTGGCATGCTACATTCTGTGAGAAAACCAGACTTTCCTGTGGGCGACTCCACATAGCAAATCATTTGGCAACAATTGGTCTCTTCCTGTGTGCAGGACACAGGAAGTTAGCTTTCATGGTACACTGATTAACATTTCTGCTCCTCCAAATAATACTTTCAAATGTGCCACACTCCTAAGCCAAAACCACCATGGTAACTGATACACTATCATTTGCCGTAAATACAGAAAGAGTAAATCCCGTGCAGTGTGGCTTGCTGGTCTGCAGAAGGAGAGCCTGGAAATTCAGACCTGCTTACCTCGCCTGGGGCATTTGGGGTTACTGGCTCACAAAAGGGGCCAACAGAGCTGGCAGTTCACAAGGATTTAATGTGACCAGTCATCAAACACCCTTATCAAGAAGGAAGAGCTTCAGGTTTTCTTTTTTTTTTTTACTGCTGAAAAGTTGATAACCCACTTGAAAGTCAAATTCAAGAGGAAGAGAGTCTGGGGCAGAGTAGGGTTCACAGTAAATTGTTAACTAGTACTGGTTATAAACTGCCTTCAAAATTTCTACCAACAACCATGCATAAACTAAAAACTCAGCTGATTTCTAAGACTTGAGGAGCAGCAGCAACTCACCTCTCAGTGAAAACTTCCTCTTAGTGACATTCTCTACGTCCACCTTCTCTTCAAAGGGCTGCCTGTCCTTCAAGTCTCGGCTCCCCCGGGCCACGCTTTTAGTAGTGGCCAACTCCTCATCACCGAGGTGGCTGACAGGAGCCAGAGCCGGCTCCAAGCTCCCTTTCCTTGGGACAGCATGCTTAGGCTCTTTATGTCTGTCTCCTTCTCGGACTTGGTTGAGGATGGGATAAGATGGCTCTGCTTCCTCCAAGGACCCGTACTTTTTAACACCACCATCTCTACCTGTCAAGACTCTCTTGCTTTCTGACTCTGCAAACTCTCTTGACATGCCTTTGCTCCCACTGCCCTCTACTGAAGGCTGCCAAGCTGTGGACTTCAGAATGCTTCTAACTGCGGAGTCTGGATTTTCCACCAAAGAAGAAAACGTATAGTCCCTCTCACTGCTGCTGTCATTCACGAACGGCTTTGTCCGAAGTTCCCCTGTGTACATTGGAGAGACTGTAGATTCCACGGTGGACACGGACTTGTTAACAGTGGGTGAGAAGGGAATGAGCTTTCCACACTGCACCTGGGAGGACACAGTAACAAAGGAGAGAGTTGATTACAAATATTGGCTTTGTCAGTCCCAGTGTATGGTTTGAACTAGACTGAAATATACATTTGGTGCAATTTCACTGCTTGTCTTGTGGGAAAGTAATCCTAGCCAAGGTTACCCAGCATGTCTCATTAGTTAGATCATCAGGGTGAACAGCACCCTGTTGTCCTGTTTTTCTCTCCACAACATGCTTTCCATCCAGGTGACTGCAGCAAGCAAATTATGCCAGAGAGAAAAGAGACACATACTTGCTGTGGTGACTTAGGAGTGAAGCCATTACTAAGTCATCCACAGGTAACACAGTAACAGATCATTAGCCTGAGCTAGTCTAGCACCCCTATCGTTTAAGAACATACTGGAAAACTGAAATGGGATGGCACCCCTATCGTTTAAGAACATACTGGAAAACTGAAATGCGTACCCACCTGTTCCACCTCTCCAAGGGTGACTGGTTGAGTCTGATAGCGAGCATTCATTCTCCTCTGTCTCATGTCTATTCTGTTTCGGGTAGAAATAGCTTTTGAGACTGGCTGGGACAATTTGTTAAACAAGGCCAACTTCTCTGCCAAGCTTAGCGTGGAGGAATCAGGTTCACCTTGTTCAGCAGAATCTTTGCCCTCGTTTGCCTGGTCTCTGGCTAGTGCCTTTTGGTGAGCAGATGCCTGTAGTCTGAAAGGCAGGGAAAGTTGGTAACAGATAAAAAAAAACACAAGTCCACCACTAACTTTGTATGATACTTTTCTTCTTGAGTGTCAGTTTTGGAAAGGCTTTATTTTTGCCCGCACACAGTTAGAACAGGTGCAAGCAATTGTTTAGTTGTTAAAGGGCACAGTGATGAGCAGAGTCACCTGGGCACACCAGCCTTGTCAACTTCACAAAGAGCAGATTTTTTTAAAGGTCTGAATTATCTGTAAAAGCCTGAATTTCCTATTTAAAAAAGAAATTAAAGTCAGCTTGGACATAGTTTATTTTAGAGAGAAAAGTTGTACTGTTAGCATCAATTATCAAGCTAAAAGGAGTCTTCAGGCATCACTTATGGCATATTTAGACATTACCTAAAAATGTAGCTCAGAAGGTCTTTTCATTTTATATAATTAGCAAGTAGGATAATCATGCTTTCAACAACGTTATCCACAATACTGGGTTTTGATTTTCACTTGCGAAACACAAATGGCTTAATATTTTTTAACTCTTTGTGTCTATGAGTTTTATTTTTTCTTTGCTTAATCCAGTGATGGGCAATCTTTTGAGCTTGGTGTGTCAAAATTCGCCAAAAAACGAGCATAACTCAGGTGGTGTGTCACTTTGAGAAAAATGGCCTAATCGGAAGTCCCAGAACTAGACACTCTGTGCCAGAGTTCTGTTGTTTTGGCCTACAGACCTCTGGCACAGAGTGTCTACACTACAGCAAATGTTTTATCCTCGGCTACTGCACTTGACCATGCAGGAGCCGAGGATGAAATGTCCTTCTTGGCAGGTGGCCCCATACTTCTCAGGTATGCGGCTGCATGTCATCGAAAATGGCTACGCGTGTCATAGGTTCGCCATCACGGGCTTAATCCCTTCACCTTATTCACCCAGCCCCCAGGTACTTCCCCTCTGACAGCTGTCAGGCTGTTCTCTGTATCTATGAGTCTGTCTTTACTTTGCTTATTAGTCTATTTTATTAGATTCCACTTATGAGTGAAATCATATGGTACTTGTCTTTCTCTGGCTTAGTTCACTTAGCATAATGATCTCCAGGTCCATCCATGCTGTCACAAAGGGTAAGATTTCCTTCTTTTTTCGTGGCTGTATAGTATTTCACTGTATAAACGTACCACAGCTTTTTTATCTACTCATCCATGATGGACACTTAGGCTGCTCCAAGATCTTGACTATTTTAAATAACACTGCAGTGAAAATGTAGGGCATGCAGTCTTTCAAATTAGTGTTTTGGGTTTCTTTGGATGTATTCTCAGGAGGGGACTTGCTGGGTCATAATGCCGTTCCATTTTTAATTTTTAGAGATATTTTTTTACTGCTTTCCACAGTGGTGGTACCAGTCTGCAAAAAAGGAAACCCTGGTGCACTGTTGGTGGAAATGCAAATGGGTGCATATGGGTTAGTTATAAAGAACCTTTCACTCCTTATCTCTAGCACTTTCTCTCACAGGTTTCTGCCAGCTTTTATTATTATTATTTTTATAAGGCACTTAAATTTGTAATTCCCAGCAACTTGAAAAGTAAAGGACATTTCAGACAATGGTAAGTTCCTTCAGCTCTCCGGCAGAGCAGACTTCCAATTATATGGCCACAGGGGCTCCTCAAAGGGTTCGGCAAGGCCCTTGCTGACACTGGCAATCCAATTCTCAAATCCAGCACATGGTATATTCCACCCCGACTCCTGTTAATCCCCACTTCACACACTGTCTCAGACAAAGAACAGTGTTGGAGTTCCCGGGTATATACTGAAGATGGCAACCCTGTCTTGTTTGGTGTCTTCCCTAGGTCAACAGGTGAACAGGGATGGTGACTTCACCCTCCTTCCCCAACGTAGTCTCAGCTTCCGGCTTGTGCCAGTTTTACTTCTGCACTGTCCTGTTACTTCTTTTATTCCTATTTTTTGCCTTTGTGTTTTGGCCTATAATAGTAACATAGATGGGGTATTTACATGCCTGAGGACAAAATTTTAAAACACAATAATGAAACATCTTTTAGACACGATACATTGTTAATATCTTAACCCGCAAATACAATGGCATTGTCTATACATTAGAAACAGACAGGATTGTTTTTAACACCTATCTGTATCTACACATTAAAAAAACAACAGCTGGGTATTATCAGAATTTCAATATTTACATTAACTCCCATTTTTCTATTCCTCTTTATTAAGTGCTAGTGTTTTAGGCTGAAGAAGGACATTTCTTTAAGGATGGCTATGTTTATGAAAAACAGAACGAAACAAATGGGTGAGTTAGTGTGATCCTAGTTCCAACACATCACAGAGGCAGGTAGATGAAATGTTTTCCATGCAGGTCACATGAAATTATCTCACACTGTGATAAACTGTGGCACACATTCCTGGAATAACTCATTGCACTGACTTGTTTGTCAAACAAACAAAAGGCATTCAAGATTCTAAGACTCCGTCTGCTGTCTAGCACTTCTGCCCTTTGCCGCATGCTGCTAGTGCTGACTAGTACCTGGTGGGCTGCACAGTGCTCCTAGCTACAGTGGGACTAGGAAGTCTCGTCATTACAGGGTGGGTGGCCACAGAGCAGGAAGCAGGGAGAGGTTCACTTTAAAGCAATTGCCAAAGAAGGAACATTCATAAGGAGAGAGAAGGAAAGAAGCATTAAGGAAAGCACAGTTTCCCACTCAGAAATGTGAAATCAAACATTTCAACAACATCATTTGCTCATTACTTTGGGAGAATCACAAAAGAACTTGAAAAGCAGTAACAAACTCAGGAAATAACAGGCAGATGTGACTCAAAGTAAGTGCAATAAGAACAGGCTACCTTCAGAAGAAACGTCCTGGTTTAAAGAAGTAATCTCATCCCCTTTCCCTTCTCAGATCCCATCCTCTCATCCCCTTTCCCTTCTCAGATCCCATCCTCTTATCCCCTTTCCCTCTGGTCCCTTTGATTCCATCTCTACCTCTATTCTGTTCCTCAGTTCACATTAATCATTGGAAAGAGATTGGTCAAATTATATACACATAATACAGCGTTATAGAGAGGAGAAAAGAAAATCCTGGAGGGAAGGGGGGAGGGCATTGAAGGGAAAGGGGCAAGGGGGGTTTGGGGTTTTGAGGGGAACATGGGGTTTGGGGTGATGCATTCGGGGGGACACTAGAATCTATGTAAACACAATAAATTAAAATCAATAATAAAAAAAGAAGTAATCTCAAAGAAAGCAATGTCAACTGCCAGGCTATCAGTAGATTATGCTCATTTTTAGAATGTTTTTCTCAATGTTTTTTTTTTAAAAAAAAGAATCCATGCCCTCCTGTTATCTAGAGGCACATCAAAGTAGGCCCAGCAAGCCTTACAATGTGATAATTTTTGCTAATATTTACTGTTTTGCTTATATTTACTGTTACCATGGGTAGCTGCTTAGTATTTTACAATAGCCACTCAAATATTAAAAAATCAAAATTTAAATGAAAAAGAAAACTTATTTGCTACAAGTTCTTAATGGGTTATAAGATATATTTATCCACATATATACCAAAATGTTGAGAAATAGCTGAGGAAGGATTTGAAGGCAACTGATCAAATAGGTGTGGGCTGTGACATAAACACCTCATGGGATGTTAATACCAAGTGTGATGCCTTTTATTTTCTTAGAATGTGTGTGTGTGTCTAGGGAAAGCACAAAAACAATAAAAAATATCCTAATAAAAATTTCCATTTGATGGAAATAATTATTCCTAAATGAATGACTTTGGTAAATCTATGCTGAATATATTAAAATAGTGCTCCAAAAATCACTTCCTCTATAGCTTGAAAAGTTATCAACCCTCTAATTAATTTTTAAAAACATTTGGTTATTTAAAAACAAAAAGAACCCTTCACTTTTTAAGATCTATACTAAAATATTTGTGAGAGAAATGATATTAGGAGTTTGCCTGAAAATAATGTGCAAGGAAAGGGAAAGTGGGATGAGACTCAGGCACAGCAGGAGCTGATGATTGTGAAGAGTGGGTGATGGGTACATGAGGTTCATTATATAACCCATCTACTTTCATGTTGTAGATTTTCCAGTGTAAAAAAGGTTAAAAAAAATAAGAGGCCCTGGCCAGTTGGCTCAGAGGTAGAGCATCAGCCAGCATGTGAAAGTCCCAGGTTCAAATGCTGGTTAGGGAGCACAGGGGAAGCAACAATCTCCTTCTCTATCCCTTTCCCCCATTTCTCTCTTTTCTCCTCCCACAGCCATGGTTCGAATGGTTCAAGCAAAGTGGTTCTGGATGCTGAGGATGGCTCCATGGCATTAGCCTTAGGTGCTAAAATAGTTCAGTTGCCAAACAACGGAGCTGCAGCCCAGCCAGGCAGAGTATCACCTAAGAGCAGGGGTCCCCAAACTACGGCATACAGGCCGCATGCAGCCCTGAGGCCATTTATCTGGCCCCTGCCGTACTTCCAGAAGGGGCACCTCTTTCATTGGTGGTCAGTGAGAGGAGCACAGGATGCATCTGCACCCATAGTTCCCACTGAAATACTGGTCATTTTGTTGATTTAAATTTACTTGTTCTTTATTTTAAATATTGTATTTGTTCCCGTTTTGTTTATTTTACTTTAAAATAAGATATGTGCAGTGTGCATAGAGATTTGTTCATAGTTTTTTTATAGTCCGGCCCTCCAACTGTCTGAGGGACAGTGAACTGGCCCCCTGTGTAAAAAGTTTGCGGACCCCTGCCTAAGAGGCACTTGTTGGGTGGATCCCGGTCAGGGCACATGTGGGAGTCTGTCTCTGCCTCCCTGCCTCTCACTAAATAAATAAGTAAGTCAGTAAATAGAAAAGCAGAGACAGACAAATTACAAATTCCCTCTGCAGGCTTTTCTAGTAGATACACTAGATAACACATCCCATTATGAGGTTCAGAGAGACCCCAGTAAGAAAAATCCCTAAATACCAACTTCACTATGGCTTCTGACTAAATCATCTCCCAATCACCTTGCTTTAAGTCTTTAAATCCTTTATTTTCCTTCTTTTAATTAAAAAAGACATTACCCAAGGCCAAGAGGGCACAAGGGAGACTCACGTGGCTGCAATGACCACCTCCTCAGTGGTCACAGGCTGCGTGTGGGACCTGTCCTGCAGACGCCGCAGCCTTTGCCCCGCAGCCGCATTTCTTGAACATCGTTTTGGGACATTTTTGTCATCAAATGATTTTTCCATTTCCTGAGATCAAAAACATGAAATCCTAATGAATTTGAGGAAAAGAAACTTGGGCAGCAAAATGTCTCTACTCTGTTCCCCCACGCAGTCCCCCAGGGATACTCCGTGAGGTTCGAATCATTACGGAAGCCAACACGCCGCTGGGTCAGCTGGTGGTTGCACCAGCCAAGGATCTGAGGAGAACCACAGGCGGCCTAGAGCAAGGTGGGTGCAGAGGGCTCAGGTGCAGGACACAGGCAGGAGCAGTGGATACCTCCCTTAAGAGGTGACAGTGCCCACTCAAACACAACAGCATGTCTTACCCTGAAAAGCAGCCTCTTGGCAGCAACACTCAGCTTGGCTCGTTCATCTACCTTTCCTTCATCTGTAAAAAGGCATAGAATAGAAGCTGGACATCATTAGCAAGTGTAGGTAAAGACTCTATCAAGTTTCCCACGGCTGGCCTAGAAATCCTTTGACTAGAAGAACAGACTTACTAAAAAGTACAATTGGCTCCCTTGTGAGGAACCTATTTCTCTGCTCAGCGAAAGGTTCATTTCCATTGCAATCGATTAAACAATCTAGACCATAATTTTCTACTGTGCTATTTGACAAATTGATATTTAATAATAGATTTTTTTGGGTGTATGTGTGGGGTGAAGAAATGTCTCTTCTTTATCGTTCAATAACAGCAGTAATAAGAAAAACCTGCTTCTTTGAATTAAATCTGTTGTTATATTATTGCTCACTCAGCAATTCTCTAACTCAAAAATAAGGAAAAGATCATCTGAAAACTCTAGTTTGGTTTTATTATATTCACAGAAAGGAAGCCTGCAGAAATAGATATGCATGATATCTTATTTTCCAAAAGCAAATAAAAACCTTATTTAAATCTAATCTGGGTGAGAAGATAAAAACGTGAAAGGGAAACAGATACTTGCCCTCAGTAGTTGGCACTTCTGAATTTGCCGGTGACCTAGGAGAGACAGTAGCAAATAATAATGACAAAAAGTTAGCTGGTGGGAGTAGAGGATCCATATCAAATATCATATTAAAAGTGAAATTAAAATGCAAGTAAACTTTCTTAAAGAATATCACCTTGATGGCAATTCTAGTTGTGAATACACACGTCCAGTTAACAGACACCATTGCATACATTTGCACACAGACCAGCCGAGTGCACACTTTTGTAGAGATAAGCCAGCATCCAGTATGACTTAATGAACATGGCCGATGACAATTTCTTAGACAACCCTTATTGTGTCTAGGGATGATCAAGTGATCATATAAAACTCAGATGAAACAAGTAGGCAGACATTTATAAAATAAGTATCCCTCATTTATTTTCACTATATAATTGGGTGAATACTCAATTTGGATTCTAATCTAACAAGGGCATAAAAAATTAAAAAACATTAAATGAAGGAAAAACATTTCTTACTTCTTGAAGTACGAGTGCAATTTAGAACAGTGTCTTGGGATACTGTTGTCATGGATGACATTCTTTAAAAATACATTTACAGAAGCCAAATAAAAATTCTTATTGATTAGATGGGAGAAATTATAGAACCAGCACACTCCATTTAACTAGCATCAGGACTATCCCTGTGGCGAAACCCCTGGATGAGCTCCCTGAGTTTCCTGACATACAGGTGCCTACCTATCCGATTCCTTTCGTTCTGCTGAGGTTATAGGTTGAGTTCTAAATCTCTCAGAAGTTTTCCTATTTTCACCAGGAGAAAAATAGCGTCGTGGTTTCTGGGACCCTCTCTCCCATTCCATACTGGTAGGCAAGGCACCTCCCTTGGTTGACCTCTCAAGCCGTAATTGGCTATTAGAATCATCAGGAGAGGATGCAGCAGGGAAGTGGGGGGGGGCAGAGAGAGAGAGAGAGGAGAGAGAGAGAAAGAGAACAGAGCAAAGGTTTATGCATCTCAGTGAATCAAGGCACAGGCACCACCAAATCCCGCTGCATGCTGGTCCCATGCACGAAAAGGAGGTGGGGCATTCCAGAGACCCAATCCTCCAGCTCCCCATTAGTAGGCGAAGCAGATGGTAGTTCTGAGGCCATGTCCTCTATGGTCTGCCCTGCATACTTGTGAGCTAAGCTTAACCATGACTCAATGCAGACACAACACAAGTTGAGAAGTGAATAATTCTGCCAAGGACGTGCAAGTGACACATCAGGAGGATGCTGGAAACATCACCTACAGTTCAGGTATCTTGCTCGCACGGGCAGACTCCAGAAATGCATTTCGGAGCTGGGCCACGGAGACCTTGGTGTCCAGCATGCTCACGTCCATGTGGGGCCCCTGTGCTTTGGGACATGGCTGCTTGGGCTCTCTCTTTGCAGCCGGATCCTTACCCTGTGGGACCTGGAGCTGAGCGGGGCCCATGTAGTCAGACAGGGAGCGGGTGAGGACCTTGTGCTTCCTCCTAGGTGCTTCTTTGTGGTGACCTGTCACTCTGGCATCTTGGGACACAGGCTGGCTCTGAACATATAAAACCATTTCGCTCCTGCCCATTCTCTCAGGGAACTGATGCCGAACTTGATGTGCGTGGGCCAGGCTTTCTGGCTCCTTCTGATGGTCCAAGGAGATGGTACCAATAGCCGGCTGACCAAAGTCCTCATTTCCAGTGGGGTCTTCATGGCTTCTCTGGAGCTCTCCATCCTCCAAAGCCAAGAGGGCTATCCTGCTTTGATCAAGTGCTTCTGTGAGGGGCACATCTTCTTCTGCTCGGGGTTCGTAAATATGGAGAATGGGGGCCGACCTCCTCTCACCTTCGAGATCCTTCACGGCAGTAGGTTTTGTGATGTGCTGGGTGGCCAACTCTGCCCAGATGTGCTCGGACATGCTCTCTGGGGTGTCTGAGGTCACCAGCAGTGTGGTGTGCATGGGGTCCGCTGGCTGGACATAGCCATGGCTTGGCTGTCGGGCAGGGCCGGCTGCCTGGCTGGGGACCCTGTCCGAGGCCAAGTGTTCGGAGTGAAAGGACAGGGGACGCGCGGGCCCGGACTGATGTCCCCTCTGAGTTAAGGACTCTGCTGCCAGTTCGGGGCTGCTGCGTGCACTCTCCTCTTTCACCAATCTCTTTCTAACTTTAACTCTTTAAGAAAAAAAAAAGGGTGTAAATTATGAAGTGCGGTAACCACTTAGTGGGAAGGCAGCATGCGTGCGTCATGGGTCACCAGAGAGGACCACTGGGGGGAAAGCATTTTGGGTGTTTAATGTCAGAAACCCACTGCCTGTGAGAGGAATGATTTCGAATTGAGTTTCCAAAGGTGCATTCATATGCTGGAGCAGGGGCTGTAGAATGGCACCCTCTGTAGAGCTGAGGGGTCAGAGGCTGTCCTGGGAGCAAACTGTTGCCTTCAGACTGAACAAATACCCAGAAACCACAGAAAATGCCCTGAAGGTACATCAAAGGTGTGCACAAAGGCCCCCAGTTGCCGCTGCTGTGACGGGGGGGGGGGGGCTCCCACAGGTGCAGGCCTAGCATAGGACTGTGGGGGTGGCTTCCAGGCAGGCCTTCACCTAGTATAATTTCATCATCTCCTTGAACTGTGTAAGAGCAGTCATAATAATTTATTATTTTTTTATTGAGCTCAAGACACAACAAATAATCACCTCTTTCAAACACGTAACATTCACAAGCTGTTTCGTGCAACGCAGACAGCATTCATCACTCATCTACTCAGAAGACAAATCACCAGTCTGAATATCATCACCATGAGCAACTGTAGCACCCAGAAGAATGTTAGAAAAAATAGATTTGTGCATGGAAATAACAGAAAGAAACAGGTTCTCTCCTCTGGCATAGCAGTTCCTCCTAGGCTGTTGTTAAAAAGCAATGTGACAAAGAGACTGCTCTATTTGTTTCTGAGCTATTTAAGTATCTGAGAGCAAAACTGAAATCCATTTTATAAAGCCAAGTGTCTATTTTTCTAATCACTGCAGAAACAAAGTAGCTGAGAGCTCTGGCCAGGGGGTCCTGGGAGACATCTGCTCAAAGCCAGCCTCAGGCCCTGGCCGATTGGCTTAGCAGTAGAGCATTGGACAGGCGTGTAAAGTCCCGGGTTGGGTTCCCAGTCAGGGTACACAGGAGAAGTACCCATCTGCTTCTCCACTCTTCCTCCTCTTCTTCCTCTCTGTCTCTCTCTTCCCCTCCCACAGCCAAGGCTCCACTGGAGCAGAGTTGGCCTAGGTGCTGAGGATGGCTCCATGACCTTTGCCTCAGGTGCTAGAATGGCTCAAGTTGCAATGCAGCAATACCCCAGATGGGCAGAGCATTGCCCCCTAGTGGACATGCTGGGTGGATCCTGGTTGGGCGCATGAGGGAGTCTGTCTGATTGCCTCCCCGCTTCTGACTTCGAAAAAAAATACAAAAAAAAATACGCCATCCTCACTGTTCTATGGTTGGACTCAGGCAACTAACTTCCTGCCTCAGTCACTGTATCTCTTAAATGGAAAGAATGACAAAATGTAATGTGATGTTTGCAAAGCACATGGCTTTCATAGTCCTAGCTAGTTCTTATTGTTATTTTTTAAGATACTGTACCACTGATTGAGAAAGGGGAAACCATAGAAACTGCTTAGGAATGGATTACTAACTGGGGATAATAAAACAAGAAGAATGCCTCTGGCGTGGCAAAAGTGATTTTTCTTGGGGAATGTAAAACCTTTATTTACTTAATATTAGTCAGCAAAACTATTTATTTCTGATATTTATTTCTTTGGAAGAGACTTATTTCCTTAAGTGACCAATGCCCCTGGCTAAATTTGATATAAACTCCCACATATTTTTCAAAATAAGACATAGGGTATCTATGCAAACTTCATTAAAGGAAAATCAAAGGCACGTATGAAGGTTAGTCACTATGAACAATTTAGGGGGAAAAACAAATTCTGAGTTGTTATTTTCCTCAGACTAGCCAGGGTTGGGCATTTTTATATTTATAAGCTTTTGTTAATCAAAAGAAGACTGAACTACGTTCAAGTTCCCTTGTGGAATGTGTCCTTCTAATCAGAGAAAATCTACACATTGTCCTCTGTCGGGGAGAACAAAGTGACTGCTAGGAACTCAATAGATGGCTGCTTTGTCCTGCCAACTACTTATTCATTCTTACCCCTTCCACCTCTCCCTGCTCTCAACCTGAAAAATGAAATGATGGGGGTGGGGTGGTTGTCTGCTTTTAAAACCACAGGCCTTCCAAGTGACAGTGTGTCCCCTTTGGAATCTTTCTGGAGAAACCACTCATGTTTCAGTTTCCCTGTACTATTGTGTACAAGAAAAAAAAGCTCCAGAAAATGTGTATTAGAATATTGAAAACTAACTACTGGATTCCAGATTAGGAGACACAAGAACATGAAGGCCAGACGTGCCTGGTGAAGGGGTGCTGATCAGATGAGATACAAGCCGGCTGGCAGGCCTCCACAGGAGAGCAGCCCAAGGGTGTGGGGAAGCATGGCAGTGTGTGAGTTTGCAAGAGAAGAGAAATGCAAGAGCTCAAAAGATTTTCAAAAAGAGGAGCAAAGGAAATGCAATTAGAGGGGGTCAGGACAGTTGAAGGAGAAAAGCAAAGACTCAGGCAGTGATGTCCAGCAGTCCTCTTTGAACACATGGTTTGTAAATGCTCTGCCATTAGAAAGAGGAGAATCAGCTGTGAGTGGTGTGCATCCCGGAAGGGTGGGTAAGGAGGCAGGGGGAGAACAAGCAGTCAACACATAGCAGCCAAGGCTTTCCACTTGGGGTCTACCTGGAAGGCCAGTTGATAAGTGATGGTGTGTCCCCTTCAGAATCTTTCTGGAGAAACCACTCATGTTTCAGTTTCCCTGTACTAGTGTGTACAAGAAAAAAAGCTTCAGAATACATCTATTAAAATGTCAACAAATACACAAAAACTTGACCCCTTTATAGTTGGAAATAAAATGACATCCCATAAGTCTGAATTGTTTATTGGCTAAGGGATAACCTGCTATAATATTGGAGACAGGGAGGTAGGATGATATAGGTTTGGGTGTAGGAAGACGGGGGGATAGGATGACTGGAGAGACAGAAGTTCAAGTCCAGTTGTGACAGATTTCAGTGGTCACTGAAAACTGTACAAATGTAGTTACAGACAGGTTCTTGCTTGTCAGTGTAAACCAAAACTCAAACTAAGGGAGTTGTAGAAAATTGATGATAATTTAAAACCTATAGGCTCATTTTTGTTAAGTAAAGTATAATCCTGGATTTTTTAAAATTAATTTTAATGGGGTGACACAATAAATCAGGGTACATATGTACAACGAAAACATCTCCAGGATAACCCTGGATTTTAAAATAGTGTATATAAGCACATTCTTCCTTGGTGTTTATATTCATACCATGGAATTCCCAGGACATCTGGTTCACTACTAAAATCAAGAGATAGAGATAAACATATCTAAAGCCACCAAACACAGACATTTTCAGGTAATTTGAAAATATTACAAATCTGTAATTGTCACACTTGGCCCTCAAATATCAGTCAATTCTCTTGTAAAAAGCTGTATTAAAAATATAAGGCAATTTATCATCCATAAGTTTTGTTAAAGCACTTTGGTAAGTAGCTAAATATAAAAATAGTGTTCAATATACATCAAATAAATGTAAGAAAAAAATGTCAATGAGATCACATCTTTAATTGCTATTATACATATTTATCACTGAATAATGCCACTAACACAACAGCTACCAATTCTTACCCAGTGTGTTCGATAAATGTTGATTGAGTTACTACCATGCATAAGGTGCTAAGCTAAGCTCTGGGAAGTAATAGAGGTGAATCAGGCATCCACCAGCCATTAAAAAGCTTATAATAGCCTGACCAGGTGGTGGCGTAGTGGATAGAGCATCGGACTGGGATGTGGAAGACCCTGGTTCAAGACCCTGAGCTCGCCAGCTTGAGCGCAGGCCCATCTGGCTTGAGCAAAACGCCAGCTTGGACCCAAGGTCGCTGGCTCCAGCAAGGGGTTGCTCAGTCTGCCGAAGGCCCGCGGTCAAGGCACATGTGAGAAAGCAATCAATGAACAACTAAGGTGTTGCGACAGCAATGAAAAACTAATGATTGATGCTTCTCACCTCTCTCTCCATTTCTGTCTGTCTGTCCCTATCTATCCCTCTCTCTGACTCTATCTCTGTCCCTGTAAAAAAAAAAAAAAAGCTTATAACATACTAGGCAAGATACAATATATTTTTTACACATCATTCCTCAATGTGCAATGGAACATACTGCAAGGTTGAATATGGCAACGTATATCTGACCCTTGAGCAATGTGGGTTTAAAAGGCACAGGTTCACTTATATGTGGAATTTTTTCAGTAAATATACAGTTGACCCTCTTTACCCCGGGTGTCACATCTGTGGATTGAATAAACTGTGGATGTGGAGGGCTGACTGTGTGCATTGCTCAATGCCCTTTTATATAAGGGACTTGAGCCTCCTAGATTTTGGTCTTCTTTGGGCGGGGTCCTGGAACCAATCCCGTGCAGATAGCAAGGGATGACCGTAGTTAACTTTTTGGGAAATCAAGTTAAATGTAGTGTTCCTAACTGCCATGTTGTTCAAAGATCAGTTATACCTGTGCCAGGCTGAAGGTATTTCAGAGAAAAATCTTAGGTAAGGACAACTAAGTGGTAACTATGGAAAACAAAACAAGAGGAAAATACTGACTCACATCTTTTTACAATGTAGAAAGAAAATAAAAAAGGAAATTCTACATGAGTTAAAATGTTTAGCAACCTGCCTGACCTGTGGTGGCGCAGTGGATAAAGCATTGACCTGGAATGCTGAGGTCGCCAGTTCAAAACCCTGCACTTGTCTGGTCAAGGCACATATGGGAGTTGATGCTTCCTGCTCCTCCCCCCTTTCTCTCTCTCTCTCTCTCCTCTCTAAAATGAATAAATAAATTAATTAAAAAAAAAAAGAAAAAAAATGTTTAGCAACCTATCTGCAAGAATTCTTCAATACCAGGCAGCAAACACATTTTTAAGCAAAACAATTCCCAAAAGAGTAGAATGATAATACAATAAAATTCTCTGCATTTTCTAAAATTGCTTTATAGTTTGCATTGACAAGCAAGAATTTGTCTGTGACCACTAACATCTGTCACAATCAGACTTGAACTTCTGTTTCTCCAGTAATATACCCCCATCTTTCTACACCCAAGCCCATCCACCCTACAACCCCATTTCCAGTATTAATAGAGGTTTAGCCCATAGCTAATAAACAATTCAGATGTATGGGATGCCATTTTATTTCCAACTATTAAAGGTCTAATTTCTTAACATTTAGATAAACATAGAACTCATTTAGCATATCATGTAGAGCTAAGAAAGGACACAATGCAACACAGCAGGGAATATAGAGGAAGAAGAGGGACTAGTGGATACTCGCTTTTGAAAATCATCAAGTTAAGGCCTGACCTGTGGTGGCGCAGTGGATAAAGTGTCGACCTGGGAACACTGAGGTCGCCAGTTCAAAACCCTGCACTGGTCTGGTCAAGGCACATATGGGAGTTGATGCTTCCAGCTCCTACCCCCTTTCTCTCTTTCTCTCTTTCTCTCTCTCTCTCACACACACACACTCTGTGTCTCCTCTCTAAAATGAATAAAATGAAAATTAAAAAAAAAAAAAGAAAATCATCAAGTTAAATAATCAATATGCCTATATCACAGAGTTATTTTAAGGCTCAAGAGCTTTTTGAATAATAGATTACTCTGTAAATTGTGAAGTGCTCAACAATTTGCTGAATATGACCTCCATTGAGAAAAATAAAACTTGATTAGATGGCCTAATCAAGATGGCATATGAAAAAATGCTCAACATCACTAATCATTAGAGAAATGCAAATTAAAACCACAATGAAATACCACCTCACACCAGTCAGAATGGTGCTCATTAACAAAATAACACATTATAGGTGCTGGTGAGGATGTGGAGAAAGGGGAACCCTCCTGCACTACTGGTGGGAATGCAGACTAGTGCAGCCACTGTGGAAAACAGTATGGAGATTCCTCAGAAAATTAGAAATGAAACTGGCCTTTGACCCAGCTATCCCACTTATAGGAATATATCCCAAGGACACCATATCACCAACTGAAAAAAAGAAATGCACCCCCATGTTTATGGCAGCATTGTTCACAATAGTGAAGAGCTGGAAACAGCCCAACTATCCATCAGTGGATGAGTGGATTAAAAAGCTTTGGTACATATATACAATGGAATACTATGGCGCCATGAAAAAGAAGGAAATATTACCCTGCAACAATATGGAGGGACCTGGAAACTATTATGTTGAGTGAAATAAGCCAGGCAGAAAAAGAAAAATATTATATGACCTCACTCATTTGAGGAATCCAAGGAACATTGAGAACTCAGGAAAGGAATTGAGACAGAGGAGGGATCAAAGGGACCAGAGGAAAAGAGGGCAAAGGGAAAGGGGAGGATAGGATGGGATAAACCTGAAGGGAAGGGGGGAGGGCATTGTAGGGAGGGGAACAAGGGAGATGTGGAGGGCAATATGGGGGAGAGGGGATGCAGTCAGGGTTACCCTAGAATCTATGTAAACACAATTAATTAAATAAATTAAAAAAATTATTAGGAGAGTTAAGAATATG
Organism: Rhynchonycteris naso; assembly: GCA_037038555.1. NCBI lineage: Eukaryota > Metazoa > Chordata > Mammalia > Chiroptera > Emballonuridae > Rhynchonycteris > Rhynchonycteris naso. The sequence goes on along the minus strand of CM072996.1, from coordinate 185,543,176 downwards.
TTTAGTTGGCATTTTGTAAAATGGAAATCATAGACATGAGGACTTTCTGGGCTCCATATATTCATTACAACGTAGATAAGGAACTGGGCAAAAAACCAAGTAACTACCACCATGGGACAGGATACTCAAATTTTGACATTTCATACAGCCCAAAAATTATTTGATGAGAAATAAGATAGGTAAAGGTACTATGCCGAGAACATCATAAGCCCTTCAAAATGCTGGTCTCCTCCTCTTCCATCTTCATAAACAACATAGCATGGCACATTTATCAATTACTGTTTTTATATGTTGAAGAGATGATACAGACATTGTCCCAAGTAAGTCAGAGTTTGTCTCAAGTAAATTTAAAAGCAGGAGTGATTTAGAACAGTATTTTTCCAATACCTTCAGGATCTTTGAGGTTGGCTAAGGCATTTATTTGGGTGAGGTTTTTTGTCATCCAAACCAGAAAATAAAGACAAGGTGGTGGGGAGAGACCTAAATTCACTGAAATGCTAACTGTTGAAGTCAACAAGGCTATCCTGGGCACTCCCTATCCACCATACTGCAGAATGTGGTCACTTCCCGGTCCTTCCCTTACTTGCCTCCACACAGCATTCAATACTGTTGTCACCTGTCTTCTATAGCTCCCTCAACGCCCGCGTCCCTCAGCTTAGGACATCTGCTCTGTCTCTGTTCCATCTCCTCCAGCAGCCTCAGCCTCTCGGACCTCATCCAGTGTTTACTTCACCCCAACTGTCCTCCAACCTTCATCTCTCCAATCTCCCCCTTGAACTCAGACTCCTGTATTCAATTGGCAACCTAACATTTGCACTGGGATATCTGGCAGACATCTCCAACTTCACATGTCCAAACAACAAACTCTTCCTTTCACTGCAAGTTTCACTCATCCTGAGGCCATCCCTCGTTCAGCAAATGGCCACTCCTGCTATGAGGTGCCCTGGCCAAAAACTTGAGGTCACCTTTGACTCTTATCTCTTTCTCTCATACCCCACATCTAAGTCATCAGCAAATCCTAGTGTTACCTTACAAATATAACCTCTTTTCACTATGTCTGCTGCTATCCTTCGGATTCAAGCCACTGCTATCTCCCACCTAGATCATTGAGATGACCTCCTACCTAATCATCCTACCTACTTTCATGCTTGCCCACCAACAGTCTAATTTCAGCTTAGCAACCAGGGGGATTATGTCAAAATGGAAGGCAGACCTGTCTTTCTTCTTTTCAAAATCTTTACATGGCTTAATGTAGAGCTAACCCCAGAGCCCCCACAATGGGCTACAGGTCCTTCTGGATCTGCCTACCCGTCCCCACACATCTCATTCCTATCACCCCACCCCCACCCCATGCTCTTGCCTTGCTGGTGACTGGGGCCTCCTCACGCACCCCTCTCATGGCACCCACACCGGGTGCATGGCTTACTCCCTCACTTTATATAGGGCTCTGTTTAACCACCGTCTTCTCAGAGGGACCTTGCTAGCCACTTTCTAACAAGTAGCAGCCCCCACCTTTCTCCCTCTACTTCGCTGACTTGCTTGAACTTCCTTCATAGCACCTAACACACCGACCACGTGACATGCTGATTTATTGTCTCACACCCACCAGGTCGCATATACTTCTTGGGAACAAAACAGGCCGTTATATCATCAGCACCCAGAATAGTGGACAGCAAACAGTAGGTCTCACTAAGTGTTTGGGGAGTAGAAAATCCCCACAACAGTTTTCTGAGATACTCTCACCCTCATTTTATAGGTGAAGAAAGGAAGGTCCCAAAAAAGTATACTAACGGCCCAAGAATCACAACTCTGTTAATGAAAAGGTGGGCTGAAACCAGTGTTGGGAGATGCAAGCCTATGTCATCTGCACCTCTGAGCATCCCTAGCTTTGGTGAGTAAGGATGCAGTTGAGGAGCCAGTGCTCATGTGCACCAGGGGTTGAGGGTAGAAGGGGGATGCTGGGCCCAGACTTGGCAAGGGGACTGACTTTGTGTCTCCTTCTCCCACCAATGCAATCTATACCAGAGGACATGCGCAAGACTTGCCCGTCTGGAAATGAGAAAGTGAGTGGGAGGAATGAACCCAGAACAGGCGAGATTGGACATTATGTGAGAGGAACAGCAAATGCTCTGAGGACTGAGGGGGCATTTCAGTTCAGCTGGACAGACCTCTCAGTACCCTGCTCCTCAAGCTGAACAAAATAACGATGTGCCGTGACACCTGATGCATGAAATTATTCCCACTTCCTTAGTCACTTTGTGGGCTTCAATGTCACAATCGCTAAATGTCAACTGTTGATCAATTAACATTTATGCACATCGGCTGTGATATTGGTAATGACAGGATCAGGGAAAATCATTTCAGTGTGTATACCTGACTTGTGTTTTGAATATTTATGAGGACAGCTGAAATAAAAAAAAATCAACTCCGTATAAACTGCTTGTAAATTTAAATTGCAACCATTTAAGACATTATAAACAGTTAACACTAATGTTTCTCCTGTGGTTTTAAATCATTTCATAGATTCTTATTTATTAATTTTTTTCTTCTTTTTTTTTTTTTTTAAAGAGACAGAGAGAGTCAGAGAGAGGGATAGATAGGGACAGACATGAATGGAGAGAAATGAGAAGCATTAATCACCAGTTTTTCATTGTGGCACCTTAGTTGTTCATTGATTGCTTTCTCATATGTGCGTTGACCGTGGGCCTTCAGCAGATCAAGCCACCCCTTGCTGGAGCCAGCAACCTTGGGTCCAAGCTGGTGAGCTTTGCTCAAACCAGATGAGCCCACGCTCAAGCTGGTGACCTCGGTGTCTCGAACCTGGGTCCTCCGCATCCCAGTCCGATGCTCTAACAACTGCACCACCGCCTGGCCAGGCTCATAGATTCTTATATAACTTCTTTTCAATTGACAAGAACAAATATTCAGAGAATTTGATGTTATGCATTAAAAATCTAAAACTATAGCACAGAAAATAGATAGCTGGTTGTCAAGGTCTGGGGGTGGGCAGGGTCAACTACAAAGGCAGGGTCAATACAAGGGAATTTGGGGCTGACAGAGCTGTTCTGTCTTGATTTTAGTGACAGTTACACAGCTTTACATCTTTGTCAAAATACACAGAATTCTACTAAGAAGGGGGGAATTTACTGTACGTAAATTATACCTCAATGAAAATAATATTAAAAAACTTAAACCTTCTAAAATCTGTCACTGAGCCTACCTTCATAATTGATCTAGACAAGAGTCACAGTTTAGAGTTTTACTTTGACACAGACATTTAGGGCAGTTTACGAGATATTTACATTCAAATATCTTTTTTCATCCTTTTAAAACAAAACAAATTAATAAATGAAAAGTCAGTAAACTGTGGACCACACACGGCCAATTCCACAAATTCTGTGTTGGATCTTTTTCCTTTCTTTCCTTCAGATTTTCTCCCAAAGCCCAGAGACTGAGAAACCTGAGCTAAGCACTGAGGAGAGCCCAGAGTGGGCTGTTGCGTATTGGCATTGGGAAGGAAGCTAAATTCTTCCTTTGGAAAGCTGATTAAAAGCTGCTTGGCTCCCAAAAATGTTGATTCAGAGAGCAGAGCTGACATCCCCAAACTATGAAACATGGTGGAAGTTTTGGGCTGGGTTTCCCAGTGTGGAGCATAGCTTGACTATGACACTGCAGGGTGCTTCAGGGGTGCTCACACTCAGATGAAAAATCACATCCCTGTATAAAAGTACAAAATTAATTTCTGGTATTGTTTTGGAGAAATTGTTCCCTCTCCTCTCTCTGGCTCCCCCCCTCCCCCACCTCTTCTTGCTCCATCCTTCCCGCGCCTCTCTCTTTATGCACAACTCCTCTTCCAGAAATCCAATCACCCTACCATCAATATCTTCCAGATTATCTACTGAAATGCCAGATAAGACCAATTTAATGGCAAAGCTTAATTTAGACCCAGAGACTTCATTATCCCATTTCTGGGTGATTGCAAGAACTGGAATCAGTTCTCCTTCAGACCAAGCTTCCACACTCCTGCAGAGCAATCTTTCTAAAATACATAATCAATCATCCTTGCTCTAGAATCCTTCAGGCACTTTTTATGGTCCACAGGGCAAAGGCCAAATGCCTCAACATGTCATCTGAGGCATTCCGGGATGGGTCCCTACCTGGTTGTCAGCCTCATCTGTTCCCTTCCTTCTAGGTCTACAGTGGACATCTCTGCCTTTGGGCCTGGGGCAACCACCTCTCCAGTCATGCAAACTCACCACATTCTTAAGGACTTGGTTCAATTAATTATTATCATTTCTCCAAGGGGAAGAAGCAATACCCTATTTGGTGTTCTCATGGCATCCAACCTTGGCATCTAGAACCTTCATTTCCCCATCATGTTGTAGCTACATATTTCCCACACTTAAAAAAAATGATGTGCTGAGATAAAAGCAATGACTGGCACACAGAAGGTTCAATGGCTCAATATAATTTTTTTCAAAACTACCTTAGAGCTGAAATTAACACATAAATCAACATCTACGAGATATGGATAGATGGTACTGAGGTGCAATCCTCCTGGCCTACAAGTTCTCATTTTGTTTCGGAGGGTTTAGCTATTTAATACCTATGTAAATCAACATAAACTGTTTTTATAATGCCCCTGGATCTTCCTCCCTAAAATTTCTAACCTTCAAAGGGCAAAAACAGCAAACTCTCTTTTCCACTGTGATGGAATTGAGAACTGACAAAAACGACAAGAGCAGAATATACTGGAAAGGACTGATGGATGCAGGGAATGTGAATGAACAAATGGACAATGGATAATGGGCTCAGTTTCATCAAAGTAGCTATATGGTTTTCACTCTTGTTATGCAGTGCTTTCATCTTTAGACTCTTCATATAGGAAACAGATGTTTTTTTCTGAAGTGAGAAGCAGGAAGGCAGAGAGACAGACTCCCACATATGCTGGACCGGGATCCACTTGGTATGCCCACCAGTAGGCAATGCTCTGCCCATCTGAGGCATTGCTCCATTTCAACCAGAGCCATTCTAGCGCCTGAGGCAGAGGCCATGGAGCCATCCTCAGCGCCTGGGCCAACTTTGCTAATGGAGCCTTGGCTGCAGGAGGGGAAGAAAGAGATAGAGAGAAAGGAGAGGGGGTAGGATAGAGAAGCAGATGGGCATTTCTCCTGTGTGCCCTGGCTGGGAATTAAACCCAGGATTTCCGCACGCTGGGCCGATGCTCTACCACTGAGCCAGCAGGCCAGGGGGAAATATATTTTTAAACTAAATAATCTTTGGTATTACTTTTGGTTCCAAGAATTAAAAATTCTTTCAAATCTAGTATCTATTTAGTAGGAGTCTTAGGGGGAGTTAACATCCCATAGGGCAGAGGCTGCTCTTCCCTGGGAGAGGACTGTAGGGTTACTGGGGATGACAGGTTGGGGAGACGGTGACCTTGGGTGTAACAGAGCCCTTTTATATGATGTGGCAACTAGCTGGCAGAGAATTATATTACCAGGAAATAAGAACTCACCCTCAGTTGTCACAGAGGACAGGAGTTGTTCTTGGTTCCTGTCTCTTAGTACATAATGATACACTTTAACTCCTATAACCCCAAAGAGTAGATAGACAAAAACAGTGCTTCCTGGCTACCAAAGTGAAGTCAAGTCCAGCACAGTAAAATTAGTTTCACCCTGTGGGTATCCAGCTCTAATGATGTAACAGCTTCTCATTATAAAACATAATTCAGCTTAAGAAAAATGGCTATTAACCTCAGCATCTCATCAAAAGCAGTTTATCTGCTAGAGCTGCTTGTGTGGAGGACACAGACACAGGCACAGGCACAACAATGGGCAGGGGTTCCTGCACAGGCAGAAGCCTGTGTTTAAAATCTGGCAGATGTGTGCATTTTCAGGACATAGCAGTAAATATTTTGGGGTGGTAGGTTCATCCTGAATTCAGTGAACAGAGATGAATGCTTGCCAGCGAGAAGGGAATGACATGGAAAGGAAATGAGAGTGAATGGATCCTATGGCAACAGTCAGAGTTTAGAGAGCGGGGCAGGGACCACCAGTGTTGTGCGTGGGGACTGGGAGGTGAAAAGGTTGGCTCCGTCACAACACTGGAAGAGACCTTGAGGTCTCCCCTTTGGAGAGTAGACCCTCAAGTGTCTCTGTTTCCTGGGACATTCCACTGGGTCGTGGAACCTGACCCTGGAGGGACAGGCAGAGGCAGTGGTGTTGATGGGCAAGAGGCAGTCACCTTCCTCCAGCATCACCACTGTGGACATTCCTGCCAGTGCAGGTAAGCAGGAAATTAACAGTTATAGCAATGAATTTAAGGTTCTGGGACAGTGTTTAGAATCACATCTCTCATTAGGAGAAACATGCAATCATAAATAAACTACAAGAACATAGCAGAGGTCCCACCCCTTCTTGGGTGGCCCAGTCTATACATCCTCGGGTGACAGAAAAAGTTCCTTCCGGAGGGTGCCCTGTTCTATGCTCCTGACCCATCCACAGCTATCCAGTGGTATGGGGAGCCCTGTTTAAACCATCATTTACCAATGGCAGCCGTCCCGGGTCACATTTCAGTGTCAGTGCTGCACGCAACCACCATGGTCATTTCCTGGTCGCTGATGTTACGATTTGTTCAGTGGGGGAAGGAGTGGCGAGGATGGCAGCAGAGTAATGAAAAATGCATGAAGGAGGGTTTTTGAGAGCAGATTACCACTACACAGTTAAATGTCACTCTCCTCTCTGTCAGTCTCATAATTCACTGAGAGTAGGGGTCACAGTGGCTACTCAGGAACAGGAGCCATGGGCTTGGGCACAGTGTCTCCACTCATAGAAGCCACCAATACACAGTGCATTTTATTTTTATTTTTTTTAATAACAAGAGGGGCACAAAGTAGCAAATTCAATAAGAGCTTTGATTCAGGAGTTCTACCAGTAGCAGAAGCTCTAATTTTTAAACATTTGAATAATACATAGGCCCCTGGATGACTTTTAATTTTATTCTAAAATTCACAAGTGGCTGACTTCACAAAGATAGGTTCATATTAGTAACCCTGCCTCTCCAGAAAAGACAATCTCTGAACTCTAAGTTTACAGGGCTTGGAGGGACTGGGGAGTGGAGTTTGGGAGGTGTCTTGCACTCTATTCTGTTACTATGTGAATTTTTAACTTGCTTCAGAGCAATGTGTTTGTCTGATTCCAAGGAAAGTAATAGGATTTCTGAGCTAAACACCTTGTCACCTACACACCTACAGGATGTAGCTAAAGTAGGTATACAATTGTTCCCATGGAAAATGACAAGACAATGAGTAAATACTAACACAAGAATAAACTGTGTGTTTTGAATACTCACAACTTAATTTGCCTCATCCTGTACACACATAGTATATATCTACTTTATTAATAAACTGACCTTTAAATGATTCTAAAATAAATCTTTTTCACTCAGCTACATATTGCCCTAACAACTGTTCTTGAACATTGAATGTCTGCAAACAATGTCACACAGTGAATGAAGTACAGGAACTGACGATGGCTCCGTGTGGACAAGCATCAGTGTCTGTGAGACGTATAAACATGAGCATTGGACATCTGGCTCGTATTTGAACTTTCAGGCTACTGTAGGTGATCTTGTAATTGTATATTCATGAGGGATGTGTTCATTCTGTTAGTGAGACAAAAATGGGCGTGTGCTAGTGAGCTCGAAATAAAATGATGGGACAGCAATGAGCTAATTCAGAGATAATGGCCAAAAATCCTGGCAGTGCTGAGTGACTGGTACAGTAGAGCAGGGAGAGAAACCCTCTATGTCAATGACAGGAAGAACCCACGATGAAGCGTGCTATTGTTTTGTTACATGTAGATGCTTTCCTGTCCTTCTTTTATCTTCTTCAACTCTTCTGTTGCCTAATTCCCATATCAGGTGACATCTTATTTTCACTCATGGTTGTTGGGTAACTGATGTTTCTTTGGTTAGAGTTTCAGTTCACAAAGTATATTTTTGTCTTTCTTCCCCACAAATGGAAATCGGATAACAGTGACTTTCTGACACCTGAATTACTGGCACTAGAGAGAAGACATCTAGCAGAATGGTGATCTTCTAAAATTGATCTTTACTACATGAACGAATGGTGTTACTACAAAATAAATCTGAACCGTTTTTAATGTAATTCTTGTCACACATTATTTTCTATTCTTTTTCATGTAAACATAACTCATATATATAAACAGGTACTTCCTGTCTATATAGTGTATACAAAATGGTTTGTATTTCTTTGCCTCTAAATCACAGAATTGTATGCCTTGAATGGTTAAAAAAAAAATAAAGCATGTACCTCCTCAAAAACTCCTTTACAATTTCCACATAATTATTAAATATCCTATCTTTTTACCTGAAGTACTCAATCAAGTTTTAATTATTATTATAACTAATTCAAAATACCACTGAGAATCTATTATATGTAATCTAGATGACTAACCTAGAGGCTGTGATAAGCAGCCTAAACCATTTTCATAATATGGCAACCAAAAATTAGATTCCTCATTATTTTTCAACCCGGGTAATTATAAATTGCTTTCTTTCTAAATTGGAACATCAAGTTTCTTTGTCCTGCTCACAGAGCACATGAAGAATTTTCTTTGACAGAGATTAAACCAAGAACACTGTTTCTGCTATGGAATGCAACCCGCTTTCTTTTCAAAATGTCAGACAACAGGTCATAGTCCTTAAATATCAAGTAAAGCCCAAAGGCTAAACAAAGGCCTTCAAAATACAATTTTAGGGTCTATAGTATTTCTCTTAGAAGCTGATGTCTCTAAATATTTTAGTGTGGATGATTAAATGAGTCAAGACAGATCTTTGGCTGAATAAACTTCAGGAACTAAAATGATCTATATTTTCGATCATCTTTTTTCTTCAGAATAAATTTGCTTGATCTTAGATTCTCATCCCTCCTCAGTTCACCTGTGAAGCTAATACTTGTTTGAGCCAAAAAATTCACTTAGTTATGGACCTAGACAATTATCCCATAATTACCTTAAAGTAGGATGTTTAAGTAAATTACATTTTAAATATTGGTCATTGCACTTTTTAAACTTACATTTAAATATTTAAATTTAATTTAAATTTAGAAATGTGGCCCTGGTAGGTTCTCTCAGTGAATAAAATATTGGCCTGGAGTGTAGACATCCTGGGTTCAATCCCTGATTAGGGCACAAAAAAGAAGTGACCATCCGCTTCTCTCTCCCTTATCTCTCTCCTTCTTTCTCAAAGCCAGTGGCTCAATTGGTTCCAGCCCCAGACACTAAGGATAGCCTGGTTGGTGCAAGCATCGGCCTCAGGCACTAAAAATAACTCAGTTGATTTGAGTGTCAGCCCTAGATGGGGGCTGCCTGGTGGATCCTGGTCAGGGTGCATGCGGGAGTTTCCCTATCTCCCCTCCTCTCACTTAAAAAAAAATTAAAATTTTACATTTAGAAATTTAAATTTAGAAAACTACATTTAATTTAAATTTAGTAATTTTAATTTAAATTTAGCAATTTTAATTTAGAAATAAATATCACACTGTAATTCCCCATGTAGAAGACACTCCCATGTATAAGATGCATCTTAATTTGGGGGCCTGAAATTTGAAAATATAATGTATTACATAAAATATTTGAACTCAAGTTTTATTCATCATGAAATTCATATAACTCCTCATCACTGTCAAACTCCCATCCATTAGCTTGTCCTCATCTGTGTCTGATGACGAATCACTGTCTTCAACAATGAGTGCAAAAATTAGCATGAAAAAGCGGGAAACGCAAGTAAAAATAAAAATCTATAACCACTGTATAAGACTCACCCAGTTTTTTAGACCCCAAATTTTTGGGAAAAAGTGCATCTTATCCATGAGGAAATATGGTATATTCTCTTCTAGTATTTGACTTTTTCTCTGATTTTTGCAGATGAGAGCTGTTCTTGTCTTTGGTTGATTCATTACATTCTTAATGGCTGATCTAGTCAATAAGGCATTCTTGTAAACAGCCGTTTCCTTAGTGGGCTGTTATGCTTACATAACTGTATGTTACACTAATAGTCTGTATATATTGTAGTCATACCTCATACCCTACACTGAGCCCCTTCCACTGGTTAGTGGTGGTCCTTCTGCTTCAGGATCTTAAATAACAACAGCAGCAATCACTAAAAAAGTCTTGTATATAATTATGAAAGAACAAATAATAATAATAAAAAAGACAAGTGTTAAAAGGCAGGTGAGAAATAGTGAAAAGAAGGTCATAAAACAAGGTACCCATGAAAGTGTCCCCATGGTGCCTGTTCAGTTTATTTTATTAAAAAAATAGCAAAAAAAAAAAAAAAAAGACTTCCTGCTTTCATAGAACCTGTTTTGAGATTGTGGGATTTAAAAAATCGTGTGTCATATTATTTCTGCAGTGAGCCCAGACTCCCCAGAATGCCAAGAACACTCAGACTCTAAGACATCTTGAGGCAGAGAGGTGACCGCGGTGCTTCCACATTAATGGTGCTCAGTGAAGGCCGAGCGCTTACCTGGGTTGAGCTTCAGCGGGGAGTAATGGGTCACCAGAGTGGCTTGGAGAGGCTGGCTGCCCAGGTGAGGAGAGGGGCACGCTGTGCATTTGTTTTGCGGACCTTGGCACTTCACTGAAGAAGCAATCTTGCCTGGAGAATGAGAAGGATGAGGAACTCTCAACGGTGGGGGGTAGGTCATGGGTGGCACTCGGCTCCTGACCTCCTCCTTGGTTTTCCATGTTGAGCAGCACATCTGTATTGCACACACCATCCCCGGTGTGGAGGGCATAGCCCTGGGACTCGGCCACACAGGTCCTGAGCCCCGGGATCTCGGTCCTGGAGTACGAAGAGCTGAAGTCTCTGCTGGGCTCTGCTGGCCTGTCACTCTTTCTTCCCCTCTTCTCAGCAGCGTCAGGTTCTCTCCTGGACTTGGTATAGCGAGGCAGCGATTCGGAGTCTGCCTCAGAATCCAGGGTGAGCCCATATTTTTCTGCCAGTTGCCTCCTCCTCTCTGCTTTGTACCTTGCGATCCTTTCTGCTTTGGAATCCAGACCCTGGGTGTCCATGATGCTTGAGCTGTAGGACGATTCACCATGGACACTGGAGGTCTCTGCACAGTGTTTCAGTTGCATCTGCTTTTCTGAAGAAGAATCGGAAGTTTCTTCCTCTTCATTTGACCGGCCTACAAAATTACATGGGTAAAACAGACATAGATTTCAGTAGAGACACATTGGCCATACTTATTTCTGAGCACAATACACACCGAGCACACAGGCAGTGAGGTGCAGTTAGCAACATGGAGGTGCAAGACCTGTGCTGACACACAGGCAGGCAGGGAGAGCACTAGGGCTCTGTGGCTATGGAGAGCGTGGCTGCACTGAAGCTGTCCATCACTCCTGAGGGCTCCTTGGTCCTGGCCCACAGCTGAGTTCCCCTTTGGGATTCACTTTTTTGTTTGTTTGTTTGTTTCTGAATTTACTAGTTCCTGTGTGAAGCTAGAGGACGAGTTCAGGGTCCTCTAGGAAAAGATAACAGATATTCGGATTGCTGTGAGCAGACAAGTGAGGACTGGTTTTACGGGACCCGACAGCAACCATTAATGATAATGGCCATGGCAGCGCTCCCCAGGTTGTTGCTGTGTGTGTACATTAAACAGAAGTGGGTCTCTCCAGTAGTCCCAAATCACCAGTAGTCACTAATTTATAATAATCAATAATAAATATATTGGAAATTTACCTAACATTTCTATACAGTTCTTCTGGTCTTTTGTATAACTGATTTCTTCTTTCTTATTTTCTATATATAATGATTTGTTGTATGTTCTATATAAAACATTTTCTTATATTTGGAAATCTTATTTTGAAGACATCATTCTTTTAAAGCTTCATGATATACTATCCAACAGGCATTCCATAATTAATTTACGGTAACCCTTTCCCTATTACTGGGCATTTAAGTTGTTCCTAACTTTTAGATTTTTCTGATTACTATCACAATAGACTTGTAAAATTGTTCATAAGCAGGTGCATCATTTTAAGACACCCACTGGCCCTGGCCGGTTGGCTCAGTGGATAAAGCACTGGCCCTGCGTGCTAACGTCCTGGGTTCCCCAGTCAGGGCACACAAGAGAAGCGACATCTGATTTTCTCTCCCTCCCGCTTCCCCTTCAACTCTCTTCTCTCACAGCCAGTGACTCAACTGGTTCCAGCCTGGGTCTCAGACGCTGAGGGAACGTGGCTGACTCGAGCAGCAGCCCTGGGCGGGCGGGCTGGCCAGGTGAATCTAGGTTGGGACACACAGGAGTGTGTCTCACTATACCCCTCCCCTCAATCAAAGAAAAGATACACAATGCGCTGTCAAATTAATTTCCATAAAGTCTGTGTCAATTTACACACATGAATCTGCAAAACACGTTCTGTTATGAACATTGCCTCAATCTCAAAAATTTCCTCCAATTACTAGAATTCTGAGAATAAATACACTTTTAAATTTACTAGTCATTTATATTTTCCTTTTCTGAAATATCTGGTCAAGCTTACTGTATTATATTCTATTAATTCATAATGTCATTTTTACTGGTTTTGTAAACATTTATAGGGACATGAGTCTTTATCTTTAAATATTTTTTTTCAAACTTGCTTGTTTAATTTTCTTGTGAGGTCTACCTGTAAGATTTTCTGTGGAGTACAGATGTTATTAGTGTGCAGTCCAGAAAATTGACCAGGTCATTTGTGGTTTTAACAGCTGTTTCTGAGCCCTGAAAGTCCTTATTTTTGCAACTTGAATTATGCACTCACCTATATTTTCATGTTTTTAATTTTATTAAAATTAATCACTTAATGAATTGGAATGTATTTTTTTGTTCAGTAGAAGAAGAAAACTGTGTTTCTTCCTGCACCACACCACAACCCATTTTTCTAAGACCATTTTATTAACTCCTTTTCTCATTAACATGTGATACTTAAATGATTATATAATATACAGATTAACATTTTATGTGCACCAGAGTTTATTTCTGGCTATCAACTTGGTACTTTGTCTATTCTTGATTCTCCATGTATGTAATTTTTAAAATCTTAATTCTCTAGTTCTCTTGCCATAAAAGATTAGAAACTATAGAGATAAGCAAATCAATAGTATTATGAAGTAAGATCAACAGCCCTTTCTTAGGAAGAAACTAGGAACTACTGGGTATAAAAACAGCATCATAGAGCTACAGAACTAGGGCCAGGGGTGGACAAAAGAGCCCTGAATGTGTCACCCTCTCTCAAGGTCAAGTTGAATATGTGATTGCTCACACCGACAATGACCAGCTGAGTACCGCCTGACATCCTGTTCAATATGAAAATATATATGCAATACATTTAAAATTACATATCAAAGTACCTTAATAGAATGTTTGCTATATAAACACACAGAGTGAGAAGACTAATCTGTTCAAGATTCAGCTCTGCCCTAAGATTTCTTCCCAAGAGCAGCTGTGCCCTGTGCTGGGCACTTGGGCATTCTGTTTAAACATGTCTTATTCTGTCCTTTTCTAAACTAACTTCTCTTAAGGACCTCTGACAGCAAGCAAGCCCTATGTAGGGCCCTGCGGGTATGGAGAGAGAGACCCAGTTCCTTCCCAGGTTAGAGGGAGAAATGTCTAGTCGCCTATCACCATACAGTATGCCACTGTTGTGGTCCCGGAGGACCACCCTGTGAGGCAGGACAAAGCTAACAGGAATGTGTGGCTAAAATTTTTAACAAATATATGTGTAATCATAAATAATCACATCTGCACAATTCACTTTCATGGAGTATCTCACTTTCTCATATCATGAGATAAAAAAGGTTATGTGGAACAGCTCTGGCAGCCATGTGAGGATGGGCCACCAAGGGTGCTCACCGGTGTGGGGGCTGGCAGGGTCCGAGGCTCGTCTGTATCTGGGTGTGTCTTCCTCCAGCAGCCGGTGGGTCACCAACCCTGGGCAGCTCTGCAGGAGGATGGGCGGGGCATCTGCTTCAATTCCTTCTAAGCGCCTGGCAATTCTTTCTTTTCTGTGCAAGACAACCAAACAACCATGCACCAGCAGTCAAGTCCAAGGGAAAACAATATGCTGTTTTGCCGAGCTCTTCTGCTTGGTAGTTGCATGCAACATGGAACTTAGCTTCATGCAACATGGAACTTACCTTTTCATGTCTAAGAATTCTTTCTTCTTTGGTTCAAAGACTTTTCTTAATTCTGCAACTAAAACAAAGTCAAAGAATAAAAAGACAATCCAGCATTTACTAGCCGTCCATTCATTTTTCTCATTCATGCATTCATTATTTGTTCCTGGTTCCCCATGCAACACAAAACTGACACTGGTCCTGCTTTCCTGGATGGTGGTTGTCTTCTAGTGACACACAGATGAGAGGTGTGTGCACACACACACAGAGCACAGGCTGGGCTGAGAAGTAAAACCATGAGCATAAAGGGCAGAGTGGTAGGAGCAAGTTTTAGTTCATCCAGGAGAGGCAGGAGAGGATGGGCCAGTAAGATCTCCCCAGCAAGCAGAAATCTCAGTAATTATTTTTAACTCTTAATGATTTAGGAAATATTTTCAGCTTTTCACTGACATTTGCAACAGTAGAGCCTAACACTATGCCCCCCACCCCAACCTCTCCGCCCCCCGACATGCCATGGGCAAACTACAACAGCCAGGACACAGCACCCCTGTTTCATCCTGTCATTTAACCTGTCAATATCTGTCACTACCTAAATTGTGTTTCCCAGGATGCCTAAGGCAGCATGTACAGGATTATAGTTCCTTAGCCGCTCCTACAGGTTTTCCCCAGAAGGAGATGTTAACATGTGGTTCCTTGATATAATTTAGGTGCATGGCGCAAAAATTAATTTTCACATTTGTCCATGTATAAGACGAACTCTTTTTTATTCAAAAAATTTGGGTTCTAAAAACTGGGTGTGCCTTATACAGTAGTTGCAGATTTCTTTTCACTTGCATTTCCCTCTTTTTTGTTCTTGTTTTTGCACTCATTGTTGCAGATTCTTTTACTTGCATTTTCTTTTTTGTGCTGCTTGTCTTTGCGCTCATTGTTTCACACTTGTTACCAGTATATTACAGCAGGTTATGTTTTGCCACGTTCTTCCCAGGAGTGGTTCAGAAAAGATTTTTGTACCGTGCTGAATTCAAGTAAAAAGTGGTCGAGTTTGCAAAAGTGAATGGAAATAGTGCTGCTGAAAGTAAGTTTGGTCCTCCTCCAATTGAAAGGTCAATCTGAGACTGAATATGGGAAGAAGAAACCCGACTGAAAATGCCATTGCAGAAGAAGGCCATGAGAGGCAAGTCAGCAAAATGACCTGATTTAGAGGGAATTGAAAATATGGATTGAAGAGCAAAGGGCAATTGGAATTCCTGTGTCCACAAAGATGGTTCAGCATGAGGCAAGAAGAATTGCTGATGAAAAAGAAGTTATTGATTTCAAAGGAGGACACAGTTGGTGCTTCAGGTTCATGAAATGGAATGGACTAAGCATGCATATACACACACCAGACTCGCCCAAAAAATATCTGAAAGCTGTGAGCAGAAGGTCCTTGAATTTCATCGTTTTGTCATTCAATGTCATAAGACACATCAGCAGTTTGAATTGGGACAGATTGCAAATATGGACAAAAGTCCCCCTTCAATTTGATGTTTCAAGTAACTGAACTGTTGATAAGAAGGGGGTGAAAACTGTAACTGTGAAGACAAGTGGACATGGAAAGAGCCATTATACAGTTCTAGCTTGTGCCGAAAGAACCAAGCTGCCTCCTGTGCTGATTTTTTAAAATTAATTTTAATGGGGTGACATTAATAAATCAGGGTACATATGTTCAAAGGAAACATCTCCAGGTTATCTTGTCATTCAATTATGTTGCATACCCATCACCCAAAGTCAAATTGTCCTCTGTCACCTTCTATCTGCTTTCCTTTGTGCCTCTCACCTTCCCCCACTCTTCCCTCTCCTCCCTCCCCTCACCTCGTAACCACCACACTCTTGTCCATGTCTCATAGTGCTGTTTTTATGTCACACCCATGTATGAAATCATGCTGCTCTCAGTTTTTTCCTGTTTTACTTATTTCACTCCATATAATGTTATCAAGGTCCATCCATTTTGTTGTAAATGATCCGATGTCATTATTTCTTATGGCTGAGTAGTATTCCATAGTATATATGGACCAAAGCTTTTTAATCCACTTGTCCTCTGATGAACACCACTTGAGCTGTTTCCAGATCTTCACTATTGTGAACAATGCTGCCACAAACATGGGGGCGCATTTCTTCTTTTTGAACAGTGCTATGATGTTCTTAGGGTATATTCCTAAATGCGGTATAGCTGGGTCAAAAGGCAGTTCGATTTTTAATTTTTTGAGGAGTCTCCATACTGTTTTCCACAGTGGCTGCACCAGTCTGCATTCCCACCAGCAGTGCAGGAGGGTTCCCTTTTCTCCACATCCTGGCCAGCACTTATTCTGTGTTGTTTTGCTGATGAGCACTATTCTGACTGGTATGAGGTGATATCTCATTGTGGTTTTAATTTGCATTTCTCTAATTATTAGTGATGTTGAGCATTTTTGCATATGCCTATTGGCCATCTGTATGTCCTCTTTGGAGAAATTTCTATTCATTTCTTTTGCTCATTTTTTGATTGGATTGTTTGTCTCCCTGATGTTGAGTTTTATAAGTTTTTTATAAATTTTGGTTATTAACCCCTGATCAGACGTGTTGTCGAATATGTCCTTTCATTGTGTGGTTTGTCTTTTTATTCTGTTCTTATTGTCTTTAGCTGTGCAGAAACTTTTTAGTTTGATATAGTCCCATTTGTTTATCCTGCCTTTAATATCATTTGCCCGTGGAGATAAACCGGCAAATATATTGCTGCAACAGATGTCGGAAAGCTTACTGCCTATGTTTTCTTCTAAGATGCTTATGGTTTCACAGCTTACATTTAAGTCTTTTATCCATTTTGAGTTTGTTTTTGTGAATGGTGTAAGTTGATGGTCTAGTTTCATTTTCTTGCAGGTAGATGTCCTATTTTCCCAACACCATTTGTTAAAGAGGCTGTCTTTACTCCATTGTATGATCTTTCCTCCTCTGTCAATTATCAGTTGTCCATAAAGGTGTGGATTTATTTCTGGGTTCTCTGTTCTGTTCCATTGATCTATGTGCCTATTCTTATGCCACTAACAGGCTGTCTTGAGTACAATGGCCTTGTAGTATACCTTGATATCTGCTATGCTGATTTTTAAACACAAAACAATGCCAAAGATGAGATTCCTCAAGGAGTGATTGTCCACGTTCATAACAAGGGTTGGCTGGATCAGGATGGGATGAAGATCTGGTTTGAGAAAGTTTGGAGAAGGAGACCAGGTGGGCTCTTACACAAACCTGCCCTATTGGTGCTTGATCAGTCAGGGCACAGATAACAAAAAACACAAAGAAGATTGCTGCAGAGCAAAAAACAAAACTTGCAGTAATACCTGGAGGCTTGACATCTCAGCTCCAACCACTGGATGTCAGCATTAAAAACCCTTCAAAGCTGCCATAAGAGACGAATAGAACCAATGGATGAAGTCTTCTGGGGACAATTTGACACCAGCAGGAAGAGTAAAGAAACTAACTATAGAAGAATTTTGTATCTGGGTGAAAGATCCTGGGATAATATCAAGATTGAGATCATTGTCAAGTCATTAGATGGAACTGAGGATGAGGCAATATATGAAATGAAGACAGTGATTCATCATCAGACACAGATAAGGACAAGGTAATGGATGGGAGTTTTAACAGTGATGAGGAGTTGTATGAATTTTATGATGAATAAAGTTTGAATTTAATAACTTTATGTAATACACTTTTTTCAAATTTTGGACCCCAAAATTAAGGTGCATCTTATACATGGGGAATACAGTACTGGGATTCTCCTAGCAATACTGAATGACTCAGCAAATGTTCCGCTGATGTCAGGAGGGTCTCATGTGATACTGACTATGAGGGTGTTACCAAGGTGTCAAATAATTGTTTCTTTGGAGAAATTGCCCAATTTTGTGTAGAATAAAGATCTCTCTTCTGGTCTCCCTCGGGTCATGGAAATTCATGACAGCTGCTCTGAGTGGCTCCTATTGAGGTCCCAGGTAGAGAGGATTCAGTGACAGCTTTGGGGTCCATAACTTTTAAAAAAGCTGAGTCAAAGAAACTCAAAGAGGGGTATGAATGCTTGGAATTTAATTTTCAGCTGCTTCAATTTCTACTTGTTATTTTGTTGTTTTGTTTTTGTTCTTTTGGGTTTTTCTGAAGTGGTCATTTTTAGTAATAAGTCACCCCCCCCCCCCCCCACACACAGCTTTCATACTGTCCTTTATGAAAGCCTGGTTTTTGTTTGTCTTTTTAATTTTTTTAAATGATAGCCACGTTAAAGTTTAAGTCAGGTTGACTTTTGTTGTTGGCTTCAAGAGGATCTGTCTCTCCCCAGGCCCCCCGGGGAGCAGAGTAGCGAGAGGCAGATGTGTACATACCCTGACCTTTCAATCCCATTCCTGTCTAGCAGACATGAGTGTAATAATGATGCTGGTGCATCTTTCCTAATACATACCCTTCAGGGAAGCTTGGCGAATCACAGCTTCCCAGTTAGCAAATGAGCATTACGGGGATAAAACTTGAATGGCGGGTAGCCATTAAATTAATATTTTGAAAATATATCCAAGAATGATATAAGCCAAATAGTATCAATTATTTATTTAAATCCCCAAAGTGGAAGATGGAGCTATATTTTTTCAGAAGACTGCTCAAGAAGCCATTGAACCCACATTCCGAGTGCTCTGACAGCTGAGTGTTCAGCCCATGCCTCTAACCCAGTACTGAGAAAGAAAGTTTCTTCTCAGGATCCTGAGTAGCACAATGACACACGCATGACACTTACCTTTGCTTCCCTCTAAATTACTTCAGCTAGGTATGCTGTAGTCTCAATGTTTATGCCTGCCCCCCATAACTTCATATATTGAAATCTTATTCCCCAAAGTGATGGTATTAGGGCATGAACCTTTGGGAAGTGATTAGGCTCTGGATTCATGATTAGAATTAGTGCTCTTATAAAAGAGGCCGCACAGAGTGCCCTCTCCCATCCCATCATGGCGAGACACAGCCAGAAGTCGGCCATCTACAACCCAGACAAGAGGTCCTCAACAGCACCCAACCATGCTGCATCCTGATCAGACTTCCAGCCTCCAGAACAATGAGGAACAAAACGTTGCTGTTTACAGGCCCCCTAGTTGGCAATATTTTTGTGATAGCAGTCAAAATACATGTGACAGGCTAAGGTCAAAATATTAATGCTATACTCACAGAATGGCATGTGACTTCCTTTGGGAACAGTTAAGATACACTATTTTTGTCCTAATTTAAGACTCTGAAAATTATTTTTATGGTATTAAATTTTCAATTTAAAAATTTTTCTATAAAAATCATGCAACTAAAGACAAAAAGGGACTTCGGTAGTCCAGTGAAAAAGCAAAGCAACAAGTTGCTTCCTGACATCCTCTCCCCCCACCCCATATTCTACATAGAAGAAAAAATCAACTAATGGTGAGACAAACTATGTGGACAGACGTCCCACCCACAGCATAGCTGTACTTTCATTATGGTCATCACCGCTCTGTTTCAGTGTCCTGTCAGGAACAAAACAGTAAGAGGAGGGGACACGCTGATGGTCAGAACATAATTCATCACAGAAACTGAACCCCAAGAAGTCTGAGCAGTGACAGGAAAGAGAGGGGCAGGGCACAAAAACCACAGTATCCTACTGTGCATAGGAATCCTTGTTGCTTTCTGGACAGAACAGGCTGGACAACGTACCAGTGAACACAGTCCCATCAGCCATTCACTGCTGGGTATAAGAAGTCTTAGGATGCCACTTGGCAGACACACAGGAGCACCTCCTCAGGGTCACAGACCCACAGAAGGCTGGCTCTGGAGTGGATCACAGACCCCCGTAGGGGCACTCATGACCTCTGACTGGGTGATTTGTTTGTTGGGAGTCTTGCACTGAAGGCTGTTGAGTAGCCCTGGATCTCCTGCTAACTGCCAAACTGTCCTCACATGCTGTGACACAAAAACATTCGCATGTGTTTCTAAAGCCCCCTTGAAATGGTACTGTCCTGGGTGAGAATCATTGACCCCAGCACCAAGAAATCCAACACTTCAATCAAGCCTAGATTCAAACTCATAACTATTTCAAGCCTAAAATCTTCCAGTCCTCTCTGATCATGTACTGAGACATGCAATGAGGTCATACGGCAAAGTATACTTTAAATGTACAGTATTGGTGAGCTTATTGATTCTTAGTGAAAATGTATAGTGAACATTTCACAAAAAAAACCCTCCAGTAAATGACCTCAGTCCATTATTCCTTACAAATATATTTTTAATTATCAACATCTGCCTTGTTCCTATAGACATGAGATTAGAGAAGAAAGGACATACAAGACAAAAGCAAGTAACAGACACCTTGAATTTGGCTTCCTTTCCCCAAGTCTGTAAGTTAAAAGTAAAATCAGTAAAACGACCTGTAACATAATTGTGCTAGTGTATCTATCCTGTGGAAAACACTTCAGCTGTATAAAAGAGGTTTTTCTTATTTGAATTGCTGATGTGTGGTTTTTTCGTTCCTTTAAAAACAAACAAACAAATAAAAAATCCTCCTATGGGCACTCGGAGTCCTCATTAGCTCCTCTCACTGAAGTTTGATCAGGTTTATCATAAAGCATTGAGAAAAAGTGAATACTAAGAAATCCTGACTTACCCTTGGTGTGGAAATCTATGTTGTCATTTATAGAGACTCCCTATGATTCTACCACAGTTATCTTCTTGAGCATAGCTTATGTTGTTTATGACCTACCAAAAGAACTATTCTTTCCTTTAAAATTTTTATATAACTTCAGACTTACAGAAAAGCTAAAAGACGTCCTTCATAATAGGTTAACATTTTATGACATTTGGTTTATTTTTATTCTTTTTTCTCTCTTCATATGTATATTCTGTATGTATGTGTATAAAAACATGCGCACATGTGTTTACATATTAATATTTTTGAACCTTTGTCTCAAAATTCTTTACTGTATATTTCCTAAGAATAAGGAATAGGAATGTTTTTTAACATTAGCCCTAATTCAATTGATTGTATGTTGTATCATAATGTATATAATTCATAAATGGTTAAGAAAATGGTAATGCTGATTAACAGTAATCCAGACCTAACTTCTGTTGCAATAAATTTTCTACTTTGTTTTCAAAGAAGACTTAGACATGCACTAAATTATCCCTTTATCATATCCATATTGTAGTCTATGGCTCTTGTTGGAGCAATATGTACTCTATGAGTCTATTTAGTTATTTCCAGTGGGAAATTTGTTGGTTATTTTCTAAGTAAGACAGGTTGAGGAGGTTTGACATCAGGGCTATGATACTTTATAAAATTATTTAACTGCTTAGATTGCTTTGTCATAATACTTAATACCAATGTTCAAGTCTGCCAGGTACTTTTCTTGGGAGACATAATTTCTTCCAATAGTTTTGAGAAATAGGCTTTTTGGTAAAGTTATTGTTGAGTTCAGTCCTCCAGACCTGAGTACAAAGAACCTTCTATGGCAACCTCAGTGGCAGCGGGTTGCCAAGAATGCATCTCCCTCCCCCTGCATCTGACAGCCTCAGAGAACAGTCAGAGCCCGAATCTCTGCGTATGGACCTTCCTCTGGCCCAGGAGGGAGCACTTTAACTTTATACTTGGGTGAAAGCCACTAATGGAAAGACAAGCAGCATATGAAATAATAGCAAAATTAGAGGGATAAGGGGGAGGGGTGATAGCTACAAAGTGTGGGGTTTCTCTTTGGGGTGAATAAACTGTTCTAAAATTGACTGTGGTGATGGAGATACAACCTGTGAATGCCCCTGAAACTGTATCCTTTAAATTGAATGGGACAAAATAGATCTCCTCACCTGAAACCCATGTACTTTTATTGACCAATGTCACTTCACTAAATTTAATTTCAAAATGGAAAAAAAGAAGAAAAAGAAATACAGTTCAATAAAGCTATTTTAAAAAGTAGAGTAGGCTGACCTGTGATGGTGCAATGGATAAGAGTCAACCTGGAATGTTGAAGTCACTGGTTCGAAACCCTGGGCTTGCCCTGTCAAGGCATGTACAAGAAGCAACTATTAGGAGTTGATGTTTCCTGCTCCACCCCTTTCTCTCCTCTATCTAAAATCAATAAATAGGCTCTGGCCAGTTGACTAAACAGAAGAGCTTCGGGCAAGCATGTAGAAGTCTTGGGTTCAATTCCCCACCAAGGCAAACAGGAGAAGTGACCATCTGCTTCTCCACCTCTCTCACTCTCTCTTTCTTCTCCTCCCACAGCCATGGCTCAAATGGTTTGAGCAAGTTGGCCCCAGGAACTGAGGATGGCTCCATGGCCTCGCCTCAGGCACTGAAATATCTCAGTTGCTGAGCAACAGAGCAGCAGCTCCAGATGGGCAGAGCATAGCCCTATAGGGGGCTTGCTGGGTGGATCCCAGTCAGGGCGCATGTGGGAGTCTGTCTCTGCCTCCCTACCTCCCCACATCTCACTTATTTAAAAAATAAAAATAATAAATTAAATTAAATTAAATTAAAATAAAAAATAAAGTCTTAAAATAAAAAAAGTAAAGTAATATATTTGGTCCATTTTATTATTCCTAAACAAAAAATATATTTTAATATTATAGTCTTCACACAGGTAAAGGTTTTAAATCCCTAGATTACCTGTTTGTGACACACCGTTAGAGGAAGTCCCTGGGCGGAAAAGCAATGATCAATCTAATGCTCAATTTCAAATCTCTCATTAAACAAAGAGAAAGAAATTTCTAAATAAACTTAAAACTCTTCCATTAAAACAGTCATAAAGAAAAACAGTCATGATTAATTTCTATTTTTAATATCTTATTGCCAAAAGCTGATAGAATCATTCACAAATCTGTGAAGATGGAGAAACTGAAGCTTTCCTATAATAATGGATTTTTGCAAAGACGCCTGCTCATGTTATAAAGATGAAATACGACCATGGGAACTCAGATGAAATTCAGAGGAGGCAGGGCTCTCGCACTTTTTAAGCATGTTTTAGAGACCTTGTTAATTTAGAAATATAAATCTGGTTAGTACATAAAGTCATCCTCTTTAAGTGAAAATCATGTTTTTATGACCAATTATAATAAAATTTCTAATAAAATGGCTTAATAAGCTTATGTGTTTTTAAATTGCATTATCTATAAAGTTACAAATTGTTGAACCTTTAGGAAATTAGCGGCTTATATTGTTTTTAATTTTTCTTATCCTAAAATTATCTATGCCATTTGAAGAAAAAAGAAATGGGGTAGAGATGAAGAGGGAGGCTTCAATAGGTGGAAAGATACCTTGTGCTCTACAGAACTTTGCCTAATCAGTCAAATCTTCTAAGCCATTTCTAAAATCAATCGGTTCAAGCTTCTCCTTTGTTCCAATCATCTTCATAGATTTTAAATTTGGGTTAGATTTAATAGAGTTTCTCTGTATTTTACAAAGTCTTAAAACTTAAAAGGACCCTGCCCTTTCACACCTGGTCCACACCACCATCTAGGTGGCAACCCTGCACAGCCTCTGTTCTGTGCTCGAGTCTGTGGCCACGTGACCTTCCTTGTCCCCTTAATAAGGAGAGCTGGTGAGATAGATCATGGTGAAGTCCATTTCACCTTTCAGTTCTACGAATTACTGGAATTTTCTTTCTCATAGGAAACCTTACCTACCTCCTTGTAATTCCACATATTACTAGCAGGTTTAGCCTCTGGAGCAACATGAAGTAAGAGTATATTTCATCTGACAGTTTTGTAAGTTCTTGACAAAATGGCCCTGTTTCAGTTTTCTCCACCAGAACAAATCCCAGCCGGGATCCTTCAAATGTTCATCTTTATCAGATTATGTCTAGGTATATCATCCAATCAACTCCTTAGGGTGTATTTCAATTCACCAAAGGTCTTTACACTTTTAGTTTCTATTACAAGGAATTTTTTCTGGTATAACTTTTTTTAAAATTTATTTATTGATTTTAGAGAGAGAGGAAGGGCGAAAGAAAGAGAGATGAAACATCCATCTGTTCCTGGATGTACCCTGACCAGGGATCAAACCTGCTATCTTTGTGTATTGGGATGATGCTCCAACCAACCAAGCTATCTGTCCAGAACGGTCTGGTCTAATTTCTTTTGAGCTTGGTCTTGTGAGGTTTTGATTTTGTTTCTTTGGTTTTTTATTTTTCCAGAGTGGGAAAACAATCTGACCTTGCACCAAACCTGTTTCTTTTGAAGCAAGAGTTACACAGTTCACTTGGGTTGGAGCAGTCTGTGAGCTGGCACTGCCCTGTGCTAGTGTCATGGTGAATGGGGAAATAAACCAGGAATGTTTGTTCCTTTCCCAGGCAGATAGCCAATGAAAAAATATATTTTACTGCATGAGCATCATTACCAATAAAACACTAATTCACCAATCACACTAGTGCATACTTAGGAAAGAAGAGTGACGATGAGGAGCCAGTCTGCTCTGGTGGTGCAGTGTGGGGCCCAGTGGGAAGCTACAAGACATTTAGTGTGGATGCCATGACTCTGGAAACCTTCAAAAGGCTGGAGGGCCAGGGAGGCATGGGTGGGGGAGAATTGTGCCTTTGAGCAGAAG
This sequence comes from Rhynchonycteris naso, assembly GCA_037038555.1. Taxonomy (NCBI): domain Eukaryota; kingdom Metazoa; phylum Chordata; class Mammalia; order Chiroptera; family Emballonuridae; genus Rhynchonycteris; species Rhynchonycteris naso. The sequence continues at coordinate 185,518,395 of CM072996.1, read as the reverse complement.
TTGATGCCCTGGGAGAGGGGGAATCCTGGGAGAGACAGGGAAGGCTGATTCTAGGAACCACCCTCCCAACCCAGCCTCCAGCAAAAACCTGAGAATGCCTAAAATGCAAGCAAGGGAAAGAACATGTAGAAAGGTGAGGATTAAAATTGCAAGAACAAATTGGATTCCAAGATGGCGACGAAGTAGGCATACGTTCCAACTACAACCTCCCAGGACCAAATTGAATTACAACTTAATTTAATAACAATCATCTTGAAAAACCAAATCTGTACTAAATGAAGAGGAATCTATAACCAAGGATCACAGAAGAAGCCCCACAGAGACTGGTAGGAAGAGCAGAGATGAGAAAAGGGCTGTCCTACTCCCAGGAGCGGTGGCTAAGGGTCTGGAGGTACTCTCGTCTGAGAGGTGTGGGTCCTCAGCCCCAGGCCTGGCGCCCCAGCCTAGAACCCCAAGCCTAGAAAAGGCACCCATACAGCATGTGGATGTGGAAAGAGCTGGGTTTCTGTCTGCGAGAAAGAGAGGGAGTTCTCGGAGATGCTGGTTCTGTCTTAAAGGGTCCGCACAGAAAATCTTATTCACAGCCACGTACCAGGGACTCCGGTGGAAGAAAAGCTGAGATGACTAAAGTTGCATAAGGAGAGTGTAAAGTTGGAGACCCAGGGAGAAACACTGTAGAAGACAGCCACCAGAAACCCTGTGCTGAGTCATTCTCCAATACTGCAGTTGCCATCTTTCTTGGGTGGAGCAGTCCCATCTGAGCAGCATAGCCTGGGGAAAAGCAATGGCTCCACCCTTGGGAGTCACTCCTGCCCCAGTCATGAAGAATGGGTCATTCTGAGAAGCCAGGAAGCAGTGGGTGCACCAGTGACTCAGTTTTCTGGTGTGGAGGCTGGAGTTTTCCCCTACACACTCCCAAGACTAGGACTGGTGTTTCACCTCACAGAAGACTCAGTAGAAACTCTAGTACAATGGGCAGACCACACCCCTGGGTCTCAGGGGCCATACCCTACTGAGGTCTGTAAAAAAGTCTGGACAAACTGACACCTGGGGCTGAGGGGTGAAGTCACACCCATCACCTTTCCTAATCCCTGAATTGCTGCAGGATCTAGACTCTAGCAGAGGTTTATTCAATGTTCAAGCCCAACAAGCAGCCAGCAGACAAAGGCTGCAGGAGGCGGAACTCAGGGAACCTTAGCTTTTTAAGTGGACATTCTCCCAGGCCCAGTGTGGGTAAAAGCCAGCTTAGGTAGGTAGCGTAGTATCTCCATGTGCACCTGGGCCCAGCAGAGGCAGCCACAAACTCTGGATTGCTTGTAGCTTCAAGAAGGTTGCTGAGGGCCAGTAATGGGCAGTGTCTCCCACTGGTCTGCACCAGATTCCTGCCAGGGAGGCCCAGGGCAGGCACATCCAGTGGCCAGCTGCAAAGAGCACTGGTTCAGGACCTAACAACTCTTGCTAGAGTGGTATCCTAAGGAACGGCTCCTCACACCTGGCCCAGCTGAGGTGAGTTCTGTTTTTTGTGATGAGCACGAGCACAGCAGCTCATGTGCATTGGATAGGGTGGAGCTTTACAGTCATCTGGCCTGGGTGCTGGATATCCTGCCCCACTGGGCAAGATTCCACAGGGGGAAAGGAGAGAGGTTTGGAACATGGAGATTTAAAGTATGGGTCCCTATGAGCCTATTGTTCGATCTGGTTGAGGGGCTAAGCCACTTTCTAGGGGGGAAGAGTCAATCCCAGGAGAAAACTCTCTGTCTTTTTCCCTAAGAACAGGGTCTCACCAGCTGTAAGAACTTCAGCAGAGGGGACTGTTGGCCTCCCTCAATCTGAGCCTGCTGCTCACCTTGATGGGGAGAAATAAAATTTGAGTAACCAGCAGTGATTGAGGGATTAAGCTCTGGATTAGAGGCCACATTCCCCGTACTGAGCTCCTGACCAAATGACTCCTGATGTAGTGGGTCCCACTAACGTCATATTACCAACCTCAGCTGCCCAAACCCAACAAGATTGCAACCTGGAGAGGGGTTGGTTGAGTGAGGCCTATCTGAGCCCACACAACAGTCTTTCTAAAGAAGACTCTGTGGGCAGACCAGGCAACTGCAAGAGGAGGGGAAGCAGTTCAAAAGTGGAGACAAATCTTACGGAGCTTGGGGCTTTTATGGACCTGCTGTCATCTCTAAGTGGGATGAAGCTGATCCTTATACATAGGTTGGCCCCTCCCACACCACCCAGGCACAGAAAATGCAGACACAGTAAAAAAGAGCAGTAGCTGTCAACAGGTAGCCTATAGTGGGTTACAAACAACAGCTGATGCCAACACAAGAATAATCCAGAACCAATACAACTGGTAGTGAGTGGCAGATAGCACCCACCTTAGACTCAGCTAACTACACAAGCAGCACACCCCAAAGAGGAGTCCAGTAGGTACCAGACACTGTGGAGAATAAATACTCCCCATAGGACAGACATTGCACAATTTGTAATACACATGATCAATGACCCTTAGAGGCAGCCAGCCTGAAGGAATAAACATACCCATGAAAGGACTAGCTGCATTCAATAATCACATAAAACAAGAGAAAAAATAGTACCCTCAGAAAGCATTCCTAGAACAAGGTGGCCTGGAGGGCACTACCACCGAGCCCAACTTCCTCGTAAATATAACACAAAAATTTCAAAGTCTAACAATGCTACCTAATACACAGAAAAAATGGGCAAAGAAATGCGACTCAAATGAATAAACAAGAGAAATCCCCAGAAAAAGGACTAAATAAAATGGAAGTAACCACAATACCAGATGCAGACCTTAAAATAATAAATTTTAGGATGCTCAAGGATCTTAGAGCAACCATGGATGGACATAATGAGCACTTAAATAAAGACATAGCCATGTATCTAAAAGGACATTGAATCATAAAATGAATCAGTCAGAAATGACAAATACCATATCAGAAATGAAGACTGTACTAGAAGGAATCAACAGCAGGCTGGATGAAGCAGAGGATTGAATCAGCGATTTAGAGGACAATATAAACAGAAGCACAGAAGCAGAGCAGCAAAAAAAAAAAAAAAAAAAAAAAGAGGCTCACAAAGACTGAGGAAATTCTAAGAGACCTCTGTGACAACATGAAGAGAAGCCACATCTGCATTATAGGGGTTTCTGAAGGAGAAGAGAATGAACAAGGGATACAGAACCTGTTTGAAGAAATCATAGTCGAAAGTTTCCCTAAATTGATGAAGGAAAAAGTCACACAACTTTAAGAGAAACAGAGAGTCCCATTAAAGAGGAACCCAAGGAGGCTTACACCGAGACACATCATAATTGAAAAGCCAAAGTTAAGAGACAAAGAAAGAATACTAAAAGCTGCAAGAGAAAAGCAGTTAATTACCTACAGAGGAGATGACATCCAATTTCTCAAAAGAAACACTTAAGGCCAAAAGGGATTGGAAAGAAATATTCAAATTGATACAAAACAAGAACCTACAACCAAGACTATTGATTCAGCAATGCTATTGTTAAACATTGAAGGAGAAATAAAAAGCTTCACAGACTAAGACACAAGGAATTCATTATAACCAAACTAGTACTGCAAAAAATGTTAAGGGACCTGCTGTAAAAAGAGGAAAGGAAAAAAAATTTGAGAAAAAGAGGATTCTAGATTTAAAGAATAAAATGGCAATAAATAAGTGCATATCAATAATAACCTTAAATGTAAATGGATTAAATGCTTCAATAAAAAGATATAGGGTAGCTGCATGGATAAGAAAACCGGACCAGTACATATGTTGTCTACAAGAGACCCACCTCAGAACAAAAGATACACATAGACTGAAAGTGAAGGGATGGAAAAAAGTATTTCATGCAAATGGAAATGAAAAAAAAAAAGCTGGGGTAACAACACATATCTGACAAAATAGCCTTTAAAACAAAGCATATAGTAAGGGATAAAAAAGGTCACTACATAATGATAAAGGGAGCAATCCAACAGAAGGATATAATCATTGTAAATATTTATACACCTAATATAGGAGCACCTAAATATATAAAGCAGATTTTGATGGGCAAAATGGGCGATATCGACAGCAATACTATAATAGTAGTAGGGGATTTTAATACCCCACTAACATTAATAGATAGATCCTCCAAACAGAAAATTAACTGAGAAACAGAAGCTTTAAATGACATGCTAGAACAACTGGATTTAATTAATATCTGCAGAACCTTTCACCTCAAAGCAGCAAAATATACATTCCTTTCAAGAGTGCTCATGGTATATTCTTTAGAATGGACGACATTTTAGGACACAAAACAAGTCTCAATAACTTTAAAAAGATTGAAATCATATCAAGCATCTTCTCTAATCACAATAGCATGAAATTAGAAATCAACTACAATAGAAAAACTAAAACATATTCAAACATTTGAAGGCTAAATAGCATGTTACTAAATAATAAATGTGGTAACAACGAGATCAAGGAAGAAATAAAAAATTTCCTTGAAACAAATGAAAATGAACATACAGCAACTCAAAATTTATGGGACATAGCAAAAGCAGTCCTGAGAGGGAAGTTCAAAGCACTACAGGCATACCTTAGGAAGCAAGAAAAAGCTCAAGTAACAACTTAACCCTGTATCTAAAAGAACTAGAAAAAGAACAACAAATAAAGCCTGAAGGAAGTAGAAGGAAGAAAATAATAAAGATCAGAATGAAAATAAATGACATAGAGGCTAAAAAAAAAACAATACAAAAGATCAATGAAACCAAAAGCTGGTTCTTTGAAAAGGTAAACAAGATTGATGAACCTTTAACTAGACTCAACAAGAATAAAAGAGAGAGGACTCAAATAAATGAAATTAGAAATGAGAGTGGAGAAGTAACAAGTGACACTGCAGAAATACAAAAGATTATAAGAAAATACTATGAAGATCTGTATGCCAAAAAATTGGACAACCTAGGTGAAATGAATAAATTCCTAGAAACAATCAATTTTCCAAAACTCAGTCTGGAAGAATCAGAAAACCTAAACAGACTGATTACAACAAATGAAATCGAAACAGTTATCAAAAAGCTCTCAGCAAGCAAAAGTCCTGGACCAGATGGCTTCACAGGCGAATTTAACCAAACATTCAAAGAACTAACATCTATTCTTCTCAAGCTATTTCAAAATACTCAAGAGGAGGGAAGACTTCCAAGGTCCTTTTATGAGGCAAGCATGATCCTCACTCCAAAACCAGGCAAAGACACTACAAAGATAAAAAAACTATAGGCCAATATCCCTGATGAACTTAGATGCTAAATTCTCAATAAAACATTAGCAAACCAGATCCAGCAATACATTAAAAAAATCATACATCATTAACAAGTGGAATTTATTCTAGGGAGGCAAGGATGGTCCAAATTTTGGAAATCAATAAATTCATCACATAAACAAAAGAAGAATAAAAATCACATGATTATATTAATAGATGCAGAAAATGCATTTGATAAAATCCAGCACCCATTTTTGATCAAAACTCTCAGCAAAGTGAGAATACAGAGAAAATACCTCAACATAATAAAGATCATCTATGACAAAATGAGAGCCAATGGGCAAAAATTAAAAGCAATCCCCTTAAGGTCAGGAACAAAGCAGGGGTGCCCCCTTTCATTACTCTTATCCAACATAGTTCTGAAAGTCCTAGCCATAGCAATCAGACAAGAAAAAGAAATAAAAGGCATCCAAATTGGAAAATAAGAAATAAAACTATCATTATTTGCTGATGACATGATACTAAAGTCTCAGTCAAAAAATTACTAGACCTTATAAATGAATTCAGCAAGGTGGCAGGATATAAAATTGATATTCAGAAATCAGTGGCATATTTATACACCAACAATAAATTGTCTGAAAGAGGAATTAAGGAAACAATCCCCTTCACTAACACAACAACAACAAAAACAAAGCACATAGAAATAAATTTAACCAAGGAGTTAAAAGCTTGTACTCAGAAAATTAAAAGACATTGAAAAAAGAAATCAAAGAAGATACAAACAAGTGGAAGCATATACCGTGTTCATGGATAGGGAGAATAAACATCATGAAAATATCTATACTGTATTATCCAAAGCACTCTATAAATTTAATGTAATTACTATTAAAATACCAATGGCATACTTCAAAAATGTAGAACAAATATTCCAAAAACTTATATGGAACCAAAAAAGAACATGAACAGCCTCAGCAATCTTGAAAATGAAGAATAAAGTGGGAGGTATCACATTTCTTGATATCAAGTTATACTACAAGGCCACAGTAATCACAACAGCTTGGTACAGGCATAAGAACAGACATTCAGATCAATGGAACAGAGCAGGGAACCCAGAAAGAAACCCATGCCTTTATGGTCAATTGATATTTGACAAAGGAAGTAAAAGCATAAAGTGGAATAATGACAGTCTCTTTAATAAATGGTGTTGGGAAAATTGGATAGTTATATGCAAAAAAATAAAACTAGACCACCAACTTACACCATTTACAAAACTAAACTCAAAATGGATAAAAGACTTAAATGTAAGTCACAAAACCATAAACATATTGAAAGAAAACATAGGCAGTAAACTGTCCAATATCTCTTGGAGCAATATTTTTGCCGATTTATCTCCATGGGCAAGTGAAATAAAGGACAAAATAAACAAATGGGACTATATCAAACTAAAAAGCTTTTGCACAACAAAAGACACCATTAACAAAATAAAAAGACAACTCACACGATGGGAGAACATAATCGCCAATACATCTGATAATGGGTTAATAATCAAAATTTATAAAGAACTTATAAAACTCAACACCAGGAAGGTAAATAATCCAATTAAAAAATGGGCAAAAGAAATGAATAGACACTTCTCCAAAGAGGACATACAGATGACCAACAGGCATATTGAAAAAATGTTCAATGTCACTAATCATCAGAGAAATGTAAATTAAAATCACAATGAGATATCACCTCACACCTGTCAGAATGGCGCTCATTAACAAATCAACACACAAAAAGTGCTGGAATGGGTGTGGAGAAAAGGGAATTCTTCTGCACTGCTGGTGGGAATGCAGACTGGTGCAGCCACTGTAGAAAACAGTATGGCATTGCCTTAAAAAATTAAAAATGGAACTTCTTTATGACCCAGCTATCCCACTTTTAGGAATATATCCTAAGAATACCAAATCACTGATTCAAAAGAAGAAATGCACCCCCATGTTTATTGTGGCATTGTTTACAATTACCAAGATCTGTAAGATCTGTAAACAGCTCAAGTGTCCTTCAATGGACAAGTGGATTAAAAAGTTGTGGTACATATATACAATGGAATACTACATGGCCATGAAAAATACGGAAATCTTACCTTTTGCAACAGTATGGGTGGACTTGGAGATTATTGTGCTAAGTGCAATAAGTCAGGCAGAGAAAGACAAATATAGTATGATCTCACTTATATGTGGAATCTAATGAAGAAAGATAACTGAGGAACAGAATAGAGGCAGAGGTGGGGTCACAGGGAGCAGAGGGACAGCTGTCAGAGGGAAGGGGGTAAGAGAAGGTGAAGGGATTAGTGAAATTATATATACATAACACTTAGATACAGATAATAGGACCGCAAATCCTAGAGGGGAGAGGGGAGGGAGTTTGGTGGAGGGGTGCCAAAGGGGTATAAATGGGGACACGAGGGTGTGGGGGTGAGGGAGTTATATTGAGTGAGACACTTGAATCCATGTTAACACAATAAAATAATATTAATAGAAATTTAAAAAAATAAAAATAAATATCATTAAAAAATGCAAGAGGTCCTTCAATTGAGGTTCATCTTGGATGAAGCAGAAAGAGACTCAAAGGAGAATAGAAGCTTAGAGGTTAAAGAGTTCTCAAAGAAAATCAGATATCACAAGAGTTATGTGCCCAGGATTCTGGTCAACCACTTAGGAAAAGTCTTACCTTTAGGAAGTGCAGTTAAAAGCTTAGCATCAACACTTCTTTTGCAGTTAGCAAGTTGTTCTTTATCTTTAAGCAAGAACTCCTTCTGAAAGCTAAAAATTTCTCCATTAATAAAATGTTAAAAGTCAAGACATGATCAAGATCTATGATACTATGTAAATCGATATAGATGATATAATTTAGATACATGACATTAAGTAAAACATACAAACATAAAAATCATGCTACTGTTATATATACTTAAATATGCATGTATAGATCATGATTTATGTAAAAAGTTCTATTTGTGGGAATTTATTGGTAACCTATTTCACTTACATAGTCATGCTAATATGATTTTTGATACAACTGAGTCATTTTTTCTTTTTCTTTTTTTGATTTTTATTTACTGATTTTAGAGAGAAGAGACAGAGAGAGAGAGAGAAGGGAGGAGGAGTGGGAAGCATCAATTTGTAGTAGATGCTTCTTGTGTGTGCCTTGACCAGGCAAGCACAGAGTTACAAACCGGCGACCTCAGAATCTCAGGTCTATACTTGATCCACTGCGCCACCATAGGTCAGGCACACTGAATCATTTCCTTTGCTGACGCAGGCGGCATTGCACAGGGTGGCACCACCTTGGTCTAGAGTCACCAACGGTGGCTTCAGTGTGGATTACCACATGACTTCTCTGGGTTACACCTTCTTCTCAGAAATCCAGCAAATGGTTTAGGTGATGTACATGCTTTCCTGTTTTAAAATTATATTACGGCAACAGCAAGAAATCAAAGCAAGGAGAATAGGTCTAAAAGCCTCATAAAAATGTATCTGGGAAGAACCACAGAGGAAAAGAAAAAGGAGACAAGTAAAGAGACAGAGCACTTGCTCCATCCTCCCTGCTGTGCTCAGGACATCAGTGCTTCATCTCAGTCATCGTCCCCAGACGCTGTGCGGCAGGAACCAGTGCTGCTCTAGTAGATGTTTAACAACTGCCTCCTGTGCGCCTCTGCTCCACCCCAAGTCACCCACTTTGCACTATACCTGGCTGTGTAATTAGCTCCACTATTACCTCTTTTCAGGCACCCACAGGACTCACTGAACACAGACACTGGCACAGACGTACCGTGGCTGCATGGGCACCATGTGCTGGCCCTAGCACACCACCACAACGATGGTCAGCCTTGGTTGACATGCTGGAAAACAGCCAAATGACTTGCCCAAGGACACTGATTTGCAAGAAGGGTACATAAGATACAAATGTAGCCCCTGCTCTAATATACTGGCAGCTGCAGCCCCAGGACTGCTGTACCCACAACCTCACAGTCCTCCATGGGAACGTGCCTGGGGGTGGGCATGCTGGGGCTGCTGCCTTGCAGGAAGGGAATACACATAGGAAAATGGAAAACTAATGTTCCCTAGTGATCTGATCAGCTTCAGAGAGGTGAGCAATCGGCATAAAAACGCACTCAGTGCCAAGCTGACCTTCCCTATGTATTGGTCCTCCACCTGTGTTGCTGCTATATAGAATATCCTTCACAGGGGCTCGAGAGTAGATGGAGGAGGACGCTGTGCATCCTATATACATGGGTCATCTGAATGACCTCTCTCGCATATAAAAATCAAATGTCCAGGAACCTGCATGCATTACACAGTGGGGCACACCATCCCATCTTCCTAGAACCAGGTACTGAAGCCTTTGTTATTGTTTGAGTGTGGTATGACTTATATTCATAAATAGGAGTGCTGTGCATTCATATAATTTAATAAAAAGTCTTAAATAAGTCGTATTTGTAAACAATGCTCCAGATGGCTTAAAAATAGACTTGGACTCCTTCTTAGGTCAGATATCTAGAATTAGCACAAACTTATGAACAGTGAGTTGTAATGCAGTAATGACTCCTTTCAGGTGCATGAGTTAGTCTAAACCTAACAAATTAAATAATCGCAGAAATGAGCCTACTTAAGAAACAAAATGCTATTTTAATGGAGTAATCAATTGTTAGACACCTTCATAAAGTTCTGTACTTTGGGAAACAAAATCTCAGTGGAAAGAAAGTACACGAAAATGATTTAATCCCTGAAATATTCAGTTTCTTAAGCCATTGACTTGGGGGACAAATATTAACTCATTATTTTAAAAAATAAACATTCTGTATGTTTTTATTTCCCCTCTTTATTTTATGCTGCTTATCATAAAGCCACTAATGAAGACTAAAAAATCACTTCGAGTTAAAGATTCCGCCGAACAATTAGAGTAGAGTTCACAAATTGTCACCCGCCAGCCCCTGGCTCCATGCACACTCTGCGTTCTTGAAACAGGCTGCAAATAGTGTCAGCACCAATAACACCACAGCCTTTCACAGTTGGTTGGAAAGCAAACAAAAGTGAAGCACTATCAGGAGCATCAGTCAGGCCTCTGGAACCGGCTTACTGTAAACATTATCGCCTCTCCAGTCTCTCTGTTCACCCTGGCTGCATCCTCCACCTACAGCCATTTCCTTAGGGAAGACCCCCTGACCTGGTGCCTGTCCCACCTAGCACCGAATCCACATTATGCACCCTGGGGTTATTCTCTCACACTGTACCCTTATTTCTACTTGTAGGACGTATCACAAGTGTCTTGTTTTCATTAAAATGACTGGTTTGTAACAATAGTTTTACAAATCAATAAAAATGTGTTGGATGAATGACTACAACAAAACACTTTCAATGTATGCTACAGCATACTCGGAAGCATTTTACATACACTTTACACACTGTTGGTGTGATAAGGGCACGCAGATTTTAAATACTGAGAATAATTAGAAGAGCATATATTTAATAATGTCAGTTATAAGCTTCTTTCCTCCCTCCTTCCTTCATTTCCGTCCTTCATCTTAAGAATACATGATTGGGAAGACACTTCTCCTATTACCTTGGCTCACCTCACATGTGTGAGTGAAATCAGCATATCTGCATATGTTTATAAAGTCATTCTATATGTAAGTCTCCATCTTGAAGGCAAACTTTTATTATTGTAATCACGTGGCTGCCTTTACATCTTGTTCTTGCTTCTATCACCTCTCTCACTCTTATTCCCACTAAAGGTTTGGTAACATCTGATGAAGCAGATGAAGCAGTGAACAGGTAGAAAGATAGAGGTAAATGGCTTAGAAGGGGTGGTTCTCATGTCACAAAAGCTGTAACTGAGATAAGATCCCTCAAATCATTATGAAACCATATTTTGAAAAAAGTCGTATCTTGGCCATGGCTAGTTATTTCAGTGGATAGAGTGTCGGCCCAGCATGAGGACGTCCCGGGTTCAATCCCTGGTCAGGGCACATAGCAGCAACCATCTGCTTCTCATCCCCTTCCTCTCTCTCTTCTCTCTCTCTTTCCTTCAAGCAGTCAGTGGCTCAGTTGGTTCAAGTGTCAACCCCAGGCACTGAGAATAGCTCAGTTGATTTGAGCATCAGGCCCAGACGGGAGTTGCTGGGTGTCTCCTGGTCAGGGCGCATGCGTGAGTCTATGTATCTCCTCTTCTCTTACTTAAAAAAAAAAAAAGACAAAAGTCATGTCTCTTTTCTGGATTTTCTATATCCAAGGGTAAAGTCAGCAGGGTAAATGCAAGTGAGACATGCTAGTAAAGGATTCTGAACCACTTCTGAACAAGTAACTCTTTCTGATCATCTGATGGCTGGTGAACACGCATGCCCAAAAGTGCCCTAACAGCAGCCTCCTCTCCCTTTTCTGAGTCAGAGGCACAGAAGTGGCATGGCTGCTGGCCCATTCCAGACTCACAGTTGCTAAGCTGAGCACTAAGTCCCCGATGCCATACTATGCTCTTCGTCAGGGGTCGTCCCCTCTGGAAGAAGGGGGCTCAGCCCGGACCCCCTTTGCAGGAGTTGGTGGGTTCCATAGCTCAACCAAATGGTCCCATATTTCAGTATAAAACCATCTCCCCATATATGACTAAAGTAAGTTCTAGTTTTAATTTTTTAATTATAATTTTAAAAGTTTCTAATATTAAGAAGTACTTTTTACATTTTTATCTATCTTCATTTCCTCTGAAATAGTGCTCACTCTTCATGACTCATTTTCTCATTCTGCTTCAATGACCTGAGCTTGCCACCAGTTTCCATGATATTTTTTTTAATGTGTCCCATTAACCTACTTAAATGTCTAGCAGTAGCGACAAGAAATTTTGTTAAAGTGAGAGCAGGCTATTCTGCAGTCATTACCTTCTATCTTTTACAAAATGTGGGACCTGCTATTACAATGACTCTTCCGCAATCTACTCACGCCTTTACTGAAGTTTAAATGACAAGATATGGGAATCCAAAACCCATTACCTCACATTTTCACCTCTGGTGCCTGGTTGCCTCGATTTCTTTGAAGGAGGCAGGCTCTGGTATCTGTAGCCCACTTTATACGCAGCATCATGGCAAGGAGGCTGTCATTCTCACAGGTGCACAGAGGATAATGCCCCCCCCCCCACATTAGAACAGCTATGCTGCTCTGAGCCTCTCTCTATGGAAGTCTCTGACCTTCATATTGTCTGCTTTTCTTATCCTTGAATGAGCAATAAGTTCCTGTCTCCCTTTCCATGTATTTCCTTTCCTTTGCCACTATTAGAGCTAAACCAACTTGCTAGGAACTAAGCTGCTGTGGTCTGAATATCTGTGTCTCACTCTCAATCCATCTGTTGAAATCCTAATCCTCCAAGGAATGATATTAGGAGATGGGTCTTTGGAAGATGATTAGGTCACAAGAATGGATCCCTCATGAATGGGAGTGGTGCCCTTACGGGACCCAGACACTCCCCTGTACAATTCTGCCAAGTAAGGCTACAAGACATCAGCAGTCAACAGTCTGGAGGAGAGCCTCACCCCACCATGCTGGCACCCTGATTTCAGACTCCAGCCTCCAGAACTGTGAGAAGTAAAGTTCTGGTATTTGTAAGCCATGTGGTATGTCACAGAAGTCTGAACAGACTAAAACAGAAGCCTTAGATCCTGTCCAAAACATGACAAAGACAAGAAGTAGGGGAAACTGTGTCAAGCACTAGAAAAAGAAGATTTAATAAGTCAAATGAAACAAACTTCCTGATGACCCTGGCTCATCACTGCTCTAGTTTACCTGATACTGAAATGTGAATGAAATTCATTGAGGCAATAGCCCTTCTCCTATGTTCACAAGATCAATCCTGACATTTTCCAATGCAGAGCCAGGTTTAGCCTGGTGAGGACAGAAGGCAGACAACTGTGTATTCCAATGCTATAGAAATGCAAACCTTTTAAAGTAAAGAAATAGTATCATACATAAACATTAGGAACAGGAACATCTGAGTGGAGTTAGGGGTCCATCTAGCATAAGGAAAGGTAGAATGAGATCCATGCCTGTGTGTGAGGTATAAGCTAAGAAGCACCTAAGATATAGCTATCTTGTTTGGCACAAATTCTAACTTTTACGTTATCTTATATCAGTGATTATGTACCATGGAGTTTTAGCATATTAGGTAAGTCCAATTAGTACCCATAATATCCTACAGCCAAAAGAACTGAAATGCAGAAAGGTTAAAAGTGTAGGGACGAAGTCACGTGGACAGATGGGTGGAGGTATGGAGGGAGGAAAGGATGGAAAGAAAGTGAAAGGGAGAAAAGGAGGAGGAACAAGCCTAAACCCTTTCTTTTTTTTTTTTTTTTTTTAAATTTCTTTTTATTTATTTATTTTAGAGAGGAGACACACAGAGAGAGAGAGAGAGAGAGAGAGAGAGAGAGAGAGAGAGAGAGAGAGAGAGAAAGGGGGGAGGAGCTAGAAGCATCAACTCCCATATGTGCCTTGACCAGACCAGTACAGGGTTTTGAACTGGCGACCTCAGTGTTCCCAGGTCGACGCTTTATCCACTGCGCCACCACAAGTCAGGCCCTAAACCCTTTCTTAAAGCATCAAAAGCTCCCTGACTTGATGGACAGATTGCAAGAGGACATCCCATGCTTAGAGGCAGGTATGAGAAAAACAAGATAAAAGCTCTTCATAAGATTGTGGTTCTGTAAACAGTATTAAATGCATGAGAAAGAATCTTTGCTGGCTGAACGTGCTGTGAAATGAGCTGGCTTCATCTATTTTCACAAATCAAACTCTGGAGAGAACATATACTGACAAACACTTACATGCATAAATTGGGAATTTTGGAAATAAATTTAAAAGCCACTACAAATTTTCAAAACAAAAGTCCTTGAGTGAAGAGCACTTTACCTTAGAACTTTTCTTTGACATGGGAATCCAATAAAGTGTAAGTTTTTCTTGTTGAAATCTAAGAAGAAAGAAAGAATGTAACATTGAGAAAATGACACAGTAAGTTAAAAAAACAACTCAATGTGAAAGAAAATTCTTTAAACTCCTCTTAAACGTATCATTTAAGAAAAAGGAAACCATTAACCAGACAATAATGAATAAAAAAAAAAATGACACCTTCTAAGAACAAACTCAACAATATACATTTTACATAGGCGAGAATTGTTTGGTTTTCTCCAGTAAAAGAAACTCAACATAATCTGAGGGTAAAAAAAAATCACATATTTCAATGCTATCATTTAAATAAATTCATATAGCTATAAGAGTAACAGTTCTACACTTATACTCAGGAGAAAAAATGTTTTAAATTTTGGCCAAGGTAACCAGAAATGTTGAAGGTCATCACTGTCTTGTATGGTCGGGATGCTTTTAAAGGCTGTGTGGAGAGGGGTTCGGGAAGGGGCTGGGGAACTCTTCTGCTATGTTTTCACTGCTCTCACTGAACCCTAAATAATAGCAGCACATCCAATAAACCACTCACTTACTTGTGAGGACAACAGAGACGCTATGCAAAGCCAGCTGGGAGCAATCCCACACAGCAAAAATACACATCAGAGTGAACCAGTTAATCAAAACTGGGCGCAAAGTTATTACTGGTCCAGTGGCAAGTATTGCAGCTTTGGATAGAGCAATCATCTGTCCACCAAGAAAGCCACAGGCAGACACTTAGAGAGAGTGCGACGTGCGAGGACATGCCTTTCTCTGGTTAGTGTTTGGGGTCAGAAGCCCAAGGAAGACGAGGTACAAAATGCACCACCTGCTGACATGTCATCACCCATCAAAACATGTCCAGTGTCCTAGAATTCGGGAAGTCTGACCAAGCTGAATAGGAGAAAATGAAAAGTAGACTGCTTTTCTCCTGATTATAGAAATACCCTGTTACATATATGTTTTACAATGAGCACTCAGTTGAAAAGCTATCACATACTATGGAAGAAAATTACTGAGGCCTGAAGGATCCCATCGCCACCTAACAGTGCATTTGTGTTAGAATATACTTCTCCATACTACGGCTGAATTTCAAATGTGACATTCAAAACAACCTCAGCGCCTGCTTCATTCGCACACGGTCGGGGACCTGAACTGGTGACACCCATTCAGTGGTTAAATCGAGAGCACAGATTTGCCTGTGCTGGAAAGAAAGCCTCTAAAAAACAAAAAAGACAACACTTTGTTCCAAACTGCTCCCCAGGAAGATTTAATAAAAAGACACTCACCACTGCCTACTGGATATAATTTAATATATAGCATTGGGTTTAGAAAAGTAGTTTAGCTAAAGTTCAGAACTTGATCCAAAGTTTGGGCATTCCAACTGAACTGACTTTTTTTTTTTTTTCCTACAGGAAGGCTTTCCTAATATCTTTAAGTTATAACTGAGAAAGAAAAACAATCATGTTTTCAGCAACCCCAAGGTAAGCTCATTTATAACCTCAATTTAGTTACTTAAAGTGCCTTCTGGGGAAACAGCAGAGCTAACTGGAGGCAGGAGAAGACAGGGGAATGGAAGGCATCAGGCACTCTTTATTTTATAAAAGACACACAGAAGCCTATTTACAATATCTCTCTCGTCTTACCTTGTTTCTCAGGGAACTTGAATGCTCCTAGATAGGCGGAAAACCCTGGAGTCCTGATCATGGTCACACATGGGGAGCTTGACCACAGAGCCTGCTCTACTGCAATTCTCCACCTGCCAGCTGTAGCCCGCGGCTGTCTCAGCAGCTCTGGGATGAGACTGCTCCCAGAGCTGGGCAAGCACAATCATGCCCCCGCATCCTTGTCCTTGAGAGCATCGTGAAGGCATGGGACAGGCTGTGGCTGTCAGGCTGTGAGCAGAAATCAGGCCGGTGGAGGCTGGGCACACTGGCTCCTGGGACAGGCACTGACCATGTTGCCACTTAAAGTCCACGCCCAATCACAGCATGTGCTTCAGCTACACAGACAGTGCTGTACCCTAGCCAGCTCCAAGGGAGGCAGGACAACTCCTCTTCTTAAATATAAACAAACAAGCAACAGAGAGAGAGAGAGAGAGCGAGAGAGAGAGAGAGAGAGAGAGAGAGAGAGAGCCTCTTGGCCTCTTGATGTTCTGGGAGGGAGGAAGGTTGCCTAACTACTCCCAGGCTGCTCGGAGTCTGCTCTGCTAGGTTAAATGAAATATTTAACTAACTGGGAGTCAAAACCCCAAAGTTCAGGTTGATGAACAACATATGAATGAAATCATGGGGAAAGAGAAAAGCAGATTGTACAAGAGGCTCAGAAATTTTAATTTGAGGCAGAAGCTCTTAGATGAAGCACTCTCTGTTTGACTGCCCTTTGTCTATTTCATCACCATCCTCAAAAAGAGACTTGATGTTCTTAGGGCAGGCTTTGGTCCAGGTTTGCTTCCTGAGGGGAAGGCACAGAGACCTCCCCTGTAGCCCCCTGTGCCCCACATGCAGAGCCCCCCCCCCATGATCAACATCACTCACCAGAGTAGGTGAGTTTCAGCACCATTGGTTAAAGACTATCTTTGCTCCCTTGTATTGCTTATGTCCTTGGCATAGCTCACCAAGGATGAACCTACATGACACACCCATGACCCAATTTACGCCTCCAGGCTCCTGATGGTGCTGTACTCTCTGTGGGTTTGGACAAATACATAATGACATGTATCTACCATTACAACATCTTACAGACTATTTTTATTGCTGTAAAAATAGCCCCTGTGCACTGCCTTCATCGAACTACTGCCTGATCTTTTTCATGGCTCCATAGTTTGGTCTATTCCAGAATGTCATGGAGCTAGAACCCTACAGTATGTCACTTTTTCAGGTTGCCTCCTTTAACTCAGTTATATGCATTTAAGATCCCTCCATGTCTTTTCATAGCCAGACACGGCTCAGTTGTTTTCTGAGTGCTGAATACTGTTCCATTGTCTGGCTGGGCCACAGTTCGTTTATCTGTTCACCTGCCGAAGGGCCCCTCCATCGCTTTCAGGTTTTGGCAATCTATGAATAAAGCTGGTGTGAATATTCTCACGCAGGTTCTTCACTAGCTATCCGTTTTCAAATTCTGTGGGTATCAAGGAGCACAATGGCCAGATCATGGAGTGTGTATCATTTTGTAAAATGCTGCCACATTGTCTCCCCAAGTGGCTGTAGTATTACTCTACATCCCACCAGCAATGAACAAGAGCACTGCGGCTCCACACCCTCTCCAGAATTTGGCGATGTCAACGTTCTGGGTTTTTGCCATTCTAATGTGTGTGCTATGGTGTCTCATGATGGTGTTGATTTGCATTCCCTGGTGACACATGACGGGAACATCTTTTCATATGATTATTTGTTGTCTATACATCTTCTTTGGTGAGGGGTCTATTTACACCTTTGGCCCATTTGTCTCGGTTGTTTGTTTTTTGACTGTTGAGTTTTAAGGAGTCTTTGTGCATTTTACATAACAGATGTGTCTTCTGCAAATATTTTCCCAGTCTCTGTGTGGCTTTTCCAATTCTCTTGGTATCGTGTTTTTGCAGAACATTATTTTAATGAAGTTCAGCTTATCGGTTATTTCTTTTGTGAATCATGATTTTGGCACTGACCTAAACAGTTATGGCCAGACACAAGGCACTCCAGAGATTCCTCTACACCGTCACTCAGACTTTAATATTTTTGTGTTTTACATTTAGGCTCAAGATCCATTTTGAGTTCATTATTGTGAAAGGGGTAAGGCCTGGCCTGCTCTGGATTCATTTCTCTGCACCTGGGTGCCCAGCTATTTTAACACCATTGGTTAAAGAGACAACCTTTGCCCCCTTGTATTGCTTGTGAGTTTCTGCACTGGGAAGACACCACTCCCTGTATGGGCTTGAATGTCTCTCCAGTATTGTGCCCTGTGTCCTGTCCTCTCCTCCCCATGGACTCAATAAGAGTAGATTTTGATTTTTCAGTCTGTTCAGCTTTTTATGTGTTAGGATGGGGCAGTGACTTCCAAGCTCCTTCCTGCAGAACCACTCACTTTGGAGCCCTCTTGTTTATTTTAAGTGCAACCTGTAGCTGGTAGACCTATGCTGTGATTATCCAATTCCAAGAAAAATGTGCAATAATTAGATATCGACCCTTACCGCTCAAGGGGACATTAAAGAGAATCTAGGTAAAAAAAGTCTCATTAACAAGATGAGGAGACACAGGACTAGAGGAGAAACTTGCTCTTGGTCGTCGCTCAGTTAGGGATGCAGCCATAGGGTCCTGGGGAGGTGACATCAAGAACATGATTAGCCCTCACATGCCCCCACCAGGAGCAGGGACCCTGAGTCTGTCCGTCTTTGCATCTTTAGTACTGAACACTAGTTGGTGCATATCAGGCCTACAGTGAATGTTTGTCGAATAATTGTACAAAGTAATGGAACCATCTTCGCTAAAAGCTAGAGATCATACTAAAAAAATGATTTGAAATGATTTTATATTCTGCTTTCAAACCATATTGACCTGAACGAATTTCTAAGCTACAGACGAATGACTTGAAAAGGAAGAATTACATGCCCAAAGGAATGAAGGCACACCAACGTAAGGCACATCAGCGTGGGGCCACACGGGCCAGTGTGACACCTGCATTTTCTCTGCACTGCTGGTCACTCCAACTCTCATAAAGTGGGAAGAAACATGGCAAAGAGAGCAGTCACAGGAAACTCAGCAAGGAACACCGAAGTACTGTCAATGACATTGTGGTAGAAACTTTGATGAGAGGTCAGGGCTAACTGGGAACACACAAAAAAAGGGAGTTGTTGGGAGAAGATGGGAGGGGAGGAAATCATGGCAGCAACTGGTTCTAGAAATGAATAATCAGGTGAAATAAATAGTAGTATGCTCATAAATAACCTTTTATAAAAACAGTAAAAAACAAAAACAAAGTATCACTTGTGCATCACAATTTATGTCCCTGAAAATGACTCTTCCTAGAATTCTCAATTAGAATTATCCTAAGTGAATGAAAATGCTTCTTTGAATTATGAAGGATTAAGTCTAACTTAAAATTTTAAGCTGCCATTCCAGTATGGAATAAAAAACAATTTGAATATGCTCGTTAAGTTGGCAACAGTATTTTACTAGCCTTGCTCCACCTATCAATTATGACACAAGGTAGACGGATTTAAATACGGCTTGATGGTTGAGAAGGAAAATCATCTTTCCTTCTCTCTCTGTACTTCCTCTGTGGCTGATCAAACCATTCCTGCCCCTAAACGTCCCCTACCTACTCGCTAAGGATCACAGATCTCTAAGGGCAACACCTGAAAACCAGCCCTGGGGTAACCGCTGGCGCAGTGCCTAGCTCAGAGCAGGAGGTGACATAGCCTGGATGAATGTCAGAATGAATGAGTCACTCAAGCAGACAAGCCATGCAGTCTCCTCTACTCTTCCTTGTCCTCAGCCAAGCTCTTCAGTTTAGTTTAGCTTTTATTTATTTTAAATTATAGTGTACCTTTAATAAGCTAATTCTATTTCTTCAAGCAGCAGCACAGAGGAAAAGCATTACCAGTCCTTCCTTAACTGGAGATTCCCACTAAAGCCTTATTTTGTTTTGTTTTCTTTAAAATGTGAAGCCATGAAGTGGAACATAAATATTTGTGTGTGGGAAGAAACGAGGAGAAGATGTTAGATTTTCCCAGGACATGAGGGAACGAAAAAAAAAACAGGTCAAATGATCTGGGGAAGAAGGATCACCTCCTACACTGCCAAGGTAAAAAGCCAAGGGGTTATGACCCAGGATCAAGGTGTCACACCCTCACAAATGGAGTAGCGCAGTGCACATCTGCGGCTCGTCACATGGAGGCGACAATGAGAGGTCTGCCCTTTGTTGTTCTGGCTGACAACACTGACGCACCCCCCCCCCCCCAGCACCACCACGAGAGCAGGCATGCTCTGAGGGTCACTGTCAAGGAGAAGAAAGTGGAAACAAAGCCAGTGGGGAGGGAAACAGCTAGTCATTTCCCTGCTGTGCCTGGTGTGATGTGATACAGAACAGGGGAGATGGGGACCCTCACTGACATACCAGCAGGGGTGGGCATGATGTTCAGTGCTCCAGAGCATGAAACTCACGTAGTCCTTACCAAGCCTTCAGGAAATCTTACCAAGCCTTCAGGAAATCTTACCACTGTCCTCATGTGCAGGCCAGAAGACTGAGCTTGCAGGTGATAATTATGCAAACCAAGAAGGACCACTTGAAATGTGTTTCCACTGGCAAAACCACCTTTCCCTGACCAACCCAAATAAAATCAAAGAAGTGAATATGCAGGTGAGGACACAATGAAATGAGAGAAAGGAATGTGGAAGCACTCTTGAGAAAAGGGAGTATGGCCCTGGCTGGTTGGCTTGTGGTAGAGCATCAGCCCAGCACGTGAATATCCTGGGTTCGATTTCTGGTCAGGGTACCCAGGAAAAACGACCATCTGCTTCTCCACCCACCCTCCTCCTTCTCTCTTTCTCTCTCCCATTTTAGTGGCCATAACTTAATTGGTTTGAGCAGGTTGGTCGGTTGCCAAGCAACAGAGCAATGGCCCCAGGTGGGCAGAGCATTGCCCAGTACAGGACTTGCCAGGTGGATCCTGGTCAGGGAGCATGTGGGAGTGTGTCTCTCTGCTTACCCACCTCTCACTTAATTAAAAAGAAAGATGGGGAGGATCCCATTACTTAACCCTGCATGATAAAGAGAGACATGGGCCACAGGATACATGGCACACCTGCCAAGGCCAGCACAGCATAGTCTTGCATCTCCTTGCTATGCTCCCCAAATAGTACCTGAATGCTCCCAGTCTACAGGACGACTGGCTGGAATGGAGGTGCAAAGTGCCAGGCATGGTGGCATCATGACTCACAGCTGCCTGAATGCATGCCACTGTGAGTTGCTGGTGCATTTCTAAAGTTAAGAAGGGCCACAGAGCAACGTTAATGAAATCTGCTGTTAGTCACTGAAGATGACGGGTGGCTGGACTGAAATTCCAAAGTGAAGGATGTATTTTTATGGCCTCATAAAGAAGTATTTCGTATGCCAGCAGCAGCTGCAGATGATATTCTTGTTTTCTCAGGGGGATTTTATTTGTGGAGACTCTTAATCTGGGGCAGAACTGCCTGACATGATGTAATCCCAGCAGTGGGGGCCACGGGGAGCTTTTCATTTCCCTTGTATCACACCCACATTCCTCAAACATTCTGGGTCCCTCGCTGGAGTGTAGTCCTCGCCTGCACGCCTTATGAAAGGCCTAGTGAGTTCTAGGCAGTGGTGATAGTTAGGACAGGCCTGCAAATAAAATTCCACATTGCATTACTATGCAAGGTAACTTAAAGCAGGCCATGGGTGGAGGGAGAAATGAAAAGGCAAAAGCACTTTCAAGAAGACATACTATGATTCACAGGTATGTCTTTATAGGCTGTGTTGAAAGAGCCATGCCAGTCGTAAATAAAGTTCTTTTAATTTTTTAACTTATTTAATTTTTAATTTTTTGATGAGAATAGGG
The DNA here is from genome assembly GCA_037038555.1 of Rhynchonycteris naso. Taxonomy (NCBI): domain Eukaryota; kingdom Metazoa; phylum Chordata; class Mammalia; order Chiroptera; family Emballonuridae; genus Rhynchonycteris; species Rhynchonycteris naso. The sequence goes on along the minus strand of CM072996.1, from coordinate 185,496,629 downwards.
GAGATAAGCAGATTCCCACATGTGCCCAAACAGGGAACTACCCGGCAACCCTACCTAGGGTTGATGCTCGAATACCGAGCTATTTTTAGTGCCTGAGGCTGATGCACTCCAAGGGAGCTATCCACTCTAACCAATTGAATCACTGGCTTCAGGAGGAGAAGAGCAAAAGAAGGGGGATAAGAGTAGGTGGAGAAGTAGATAGTCACTTCTCCCGTGTGCCCTGACCAGGAATTGAACCCAGGTCAATCATACACCAGGCTTATGCTCTATTCATTGAGCAACTGGCTAGGGCCTCAAAAGTGCTTTTTAAAGAAAAGGATGACTGCCTGACCAGGCGGTGGCACAGTGGATAGAGCGTTGCAATGGGACGCAGAGGACCCAGGTTCGAAACCCTGAGGTCACTGGCTTAGCCCGGGATCACAGACATGACCCCATGGTCGCTGGCTTAAGCCTAAGGTTGCTGGCTTGAGCAAGGGGTCATTTGCTCTGCTATAGCCCTCCCCCCAGTCAAGGCACATACAAGAAAGCAATCAATGAACAACTAAGGAGTCGCAATGAAGAATTCACGCTTCTCATCTTTCTCCCTTCCTGTCTGTCTGTCCCTCTCTGTCTCTCTTTCTCTCTCTGTCACAAAAAAAAGGCTGACTGCAATCTCCCCAGAAACCTATTATTATCTTTAAAATACATGTTCAAACAGGCAAGGTTAAAGTTTGTAGTGAAAATTATCTCTAATCATTTTAACTCCTGGGTGACTCTGAATGTAAAGCTAATGATTCCTGGGGAACATAACTCAGGCAGTTTGGGAAAAGACAGGCTGGTCAGCTGCTTCTCATGGCAAGAAGTAAGGAAGCACAAGATAATTTTGGGTTCAAAACGTACACTGAGATACGCATACAATGAAATATTATTCATCCTTAAAAAGGTACGAAATTCTCACACATGCTACAACACCAACACACAACAGGTCCTTAAACAATGATTTGACAACTCAATATATATATACACCTGGGTGTTTGCTCTATAAACTCTGAAGCTGAATCCTGGAGCATTGTAAGACTCAGAACTCTGTATCTACAGAGCTGGAGACCCAAGGCCCCCTTCACTGAGGGGGAACCCAGACAGCAGGAATGGAGCTGGCACCATTACAATTATCTGGGAGGTCTGAGGAGTTTCCTGCCAACTCGAGTCATTCGATGCTCACTGTGTGATGGTTTTTACATGAACTGAATGCTAGGAAATACTGAGTCATCAGATATGAGGAATTTTATGAGTCCAGAAATCCATACGGCAGTCATGTAAATATATAAAATGAGTGTTGGTACCTGATAGCTGTTCTGGAGTTATACATGGATGATTTGAAGGAGAGAGCGTTGAATAATATTATTTATGGGCCTCCTTCTCCTCAGAAGGGCATCTTCATAAAAACATCAGTGTCAACCTCAACAACAGTATCAGTACAGAAACCCAAGAACAGTTCAGCAGCGTGCGATCCCAACGTCTCCAATGTTCCCACACGGTGACAGAACTGGTGCCTAAGACCTGACTAGGGTCTCAGAAGAGCTTCCCAGTGTGTTTGCTGATGGGTCAGAGTGGGGGAGGAAGGTTGGTGGGATCGGACGCATTCTGCCAGCTTTTAGAACAGACAGTAACCACCATAAAGCACACAGGAGAACAGGCTGTGTGCTCAGAGTGGTGGCACGGGAAGTTAGGACAAAGAAGTCAAAGACACATTCTACTTGTTGAAACGACTCAAGATACGTTTGTACTGATGAGTACATTTAACATCTGATATAAGGTCAAAGACATCAAACTTTGTGCCCCTCTCAACGTCATATGGGCACATGGGAAAAATAAAGTCCTCCCGACCCCAGGCACGTAGGAAATGCTCCACAGCTCACAACCATGGTATGCCCATGAAAATGCAAGTGAGTGAACCAGGTGTGTCAGTGTGATAAAGGAAGTCTTCAGGACAGGTGATTGGACAGCCAAGTTGTGAAAATTGTGACTGGAGAGGACACAGCTGGACATGTCAGTAGAAAGAGGGGACAGAAGCATGAGAAATGGAGTAAGAGCTATGCTTAGAGGAGATGTGAGCTTCAACAATGGGGCATAGTCATAGGGAATTGAGAGGGGACCAGACAGGCCATTCAGAGATGGGGAGGGGCAACAGAGAACCTCCCAGCAAGAGGAGGCTGATCTGCCTTGCAGAAACGTGGGAGCTGCCCCAGAAGGCCAAAGGAAAGAGACGTCAGGTTCTCCTCCCGCCACCCTGCCACAACCTGACACCTAACACTGCATGTGGTCCAGCGCTGTGGGGAGAACACTTTCTTGGGAACATAGAAGTCCAAGTTATTTCCCAGTTTCCTAGCATGAGTCTTGCATGCCTATGTGGGACTGTAGACAGCAGAATGACAAGCTTATAAAAGCCAACTTCTTTTTATAAAAAAAATAAACTCATTGTTGTGATCCCTCAATGTGATTCATGGCTGACCACCGCTAATTGGCCGTCAGTCTCCATTATCAGATGTGATTGGCCAGCCATCCCAGAGCAGCCACCTAAAGCGGTGACACATATTAACTGTTGAGAGGATGTGAGGTACCAGGAGGAATCAGCGTTAGGAGAAGATGTGAACAGGAGGCTGACACTTTTTGTTATTGGCATAATATTCCTAGTTAGATACTCAGCTGTGTACATGAACCCACCATGCAAAAGACAAGTGCCACAGGTTCCACCCGCTCCCGCAGTGTGCAGTGACTCTGCCTCCAGGCCCCACCCCTGCCACGAACACCGGATTGACTGAGCAGCGACTAGAGGTCAGACATCAGGGCCATAAGTATTCTGGAAGAGTTCCAACCCTCTGTGGGTTCACTGTCTAGATGAGGAGATCACCTCACAGAAGAAGGACAGAGGATTTGTACACAGTGCCACGGTCCTTTTCCACCTTGTGATTTTTGACCCTTTTGAGGTACCCCTGCTTCTTCCTTTTATCATCTTTGTCTTCCTTGTGTAGGACACGTCCTCCCTGGGGAACATGAGATAGCTCCCTTGATCAGGGGAACCAAACAGGAGCACAGGCAGAGCTCAATCACACTGTTAGTACAGCTAGACCCTCCTGCTGAGAACAGAGAACGTTTATCTTCTCTCCTCTCCTCTGACCTTCAAACCACCTGATGCTATGAGCTAGTGACAATGCATGCAGATGAAAATGCAAACTGTTGTGTCCTAAACAAATATAAGTTATCATGTGACTTTTTACATTTATGCTGATTTGGCGTGAACTATTCATTATTGCTTCATTGGAGCTAATCCCTTATTGAAGTAATTAAAGAAGACTCAAGCACCACCAATGAAAACAGCATCATCCATTGGAATCAGTGATCATCATTTTCCTCCTCTTAAAAATGAAAAAGTTTGGCCTGGCTGGTTTGCTCAGCAGATAGAGCATCAGCCTAGCATGTGGAAGTTCCTGGTTTGATTCCCAGTCAGGGCACATAGGAGAGGCAATCATCTGCTTTTCCCTCCTCCCCCTTTCCTCTTTGTTCATTCTCTCTCTCTCTCTCTCTTCTCCTGCAGCCATGATTCAATTGATTTGAGCATTTGAGCATGTTGGCCCTCGGCACTGAAGATGGCTCCATCAAGCCTGTGCCTCAGGTACTAAAAATAGCTCACTTGCAATCATGTCACCAAATGGTCAGAGCATCAACCCTGACCAGCTGGATCCTGGTCAAGGCACGTGCAGGAGTCTATCTCTCTATCTCCCTATACTCACACTTAAAAATAAAAAAAGCAAAAGTGTTTTTAACTTTCCAGAAGCTATGACTAACCCTCAAAAATCAATCTTGTATCATTAAAACTATATGCATATTTAAACATTAAATCAGAAAACTGGATTGCCCACCTGCTAGAATTCTGACTTCGTAGTTCAATGTAACTAAGGTGTTAAAAAGTTCAAGGAACAGACTTGGGAATTACAATGTGGTTGACTTTGCTACCTTCAAATGCAGGGACACCTACTTTATGCTCCAACCAGAGCCCCTTCTCTGCTCCTAACGTCTTTGTGACACACAGAGAAAATATTCTCACTACCAGGCTTGTCTCTGCTCCCTCTAATTTGGGACACACAGATAATCTTGTCACTTTAAGAGAAAAGATTAGCCAACAAGCCATGCATCAAGTTTCAGGGGTCCTGTACAGTTCCAGGGGCACTCAACACGAAGCGAACAAGTCCTGTTCTGTGCCTGTCACAAGGTCATGTGACAAGAACAAGTTTCCAAGGCGCAGCCTATGTCTTGGGGACCCAAGAACTCAACAGGGATGACAACAGACTTTTAAGGGCTTCAGAAGGATGGCAACAGTAAATTTACTCTTTCCCTGAACCACAGGAAGCAGACATAGCTCCACTAAAAGAAGGTCTATGAAGATCAGACAGACACCTAGACACCAGCACCTCAGACATCCTCTCTCATGGCAGCAAGTCCAGGACAGAGGCGCAGCTTCCTGGCATTGGGAGCCAGCCTGCTCCCACAGAACAGGTGTACTTCGCTTCCATAGAGCAGGTGCACTTTGCTCCCACAAGACTTCTGGAGGGAGAGGACCTGTTACATGTGGTGATGGGCAACAAGCACATGTGACCTTAGTAAGAGCTAGACAGTACTGTCACACACAAACAAGATTCTAAGAATCTCTAAAACCAGTGTGGATTAAAAGGAACCGTTAATCATTTCCTGCTGAAGCCCTTGCTCCATAGAATAAGCCCTGGAAAAGGACGTGATGGAACATGCTGCTCAGCAGGTGAAACCCTAGGAAAATGCGATATACCATTGGGCCTTGGGGAGGTCCCCTCCTGCTCTCCATTCATACCAGACGGTATGTGTGCCAAGGAGAGTGTATATTCCTGCCCCTATCGGGTATGAGAGTTAATTGAGCAGTACTAGGCCATAGCTCCAGGGGTAGGGCTCTCGGACTCCTTACAGGACCAGAGCCCACTGCTGCTGTGGCACTACGGGGCTGTCCCCAGACGCCAGCCTCTTTGGCCTGCCTAATAAGGCAATGTGCAAGTTGACTGGCTGGCTTATAGGTCACCTACTGTTCACTGGCCTGGACTGGGCTGGCAAGCAAAGCCAAGAGCCTACCTTTTGGCAGACAAAGGGTTACCCTGTGCCAAAAGCTCTTACAAGGCCTGCACTGTTACTCTATTTACATAATAATAAACTTCACAGAGGAGCCAGCCAGGCTCTAGAGGTAGGGTCCTCTTGCAGGGTTAAAGTCACTGGCCTTCAGCTGTGTCAGCAGGAAGCTGTGCCATGAAGGTGGAACGTGGCCTCTGATCCCTAGGCCCTTCCCCAGCCCCTTCTCCAGCCCCTTCCCCAGCTCTCTCAGAGAACAGCCTGCACCCTGACTTGCTGAGCTCCCCCCCACTTCAAAAATAGAAGCTGGCTGTCTCCAGATAGATCACCATGTCCTTGGTCATTAAAAGGGGGTCACTGGGTCAGGTGCAGAAACAATCCTAAGCAGTCCAGAAAACGAGTATGTGCCAGTGAAAAGTAAGCTGTATTTTCAAATAAGAAGGGCTGAGCTGTTGGCCAAACCATGTTTCTTGACTGACTACAAACACCCACAGTTTTCGTTCTGTGGAGGTCTGGGCTCGGAGATGCTCCCCACCCGGACTCCTTGGGCTACTACACATGTAAGGAAAAGAGTAGAGCACTAGTGAGTAACTGCGGAGCAGTCATCAGGGCACACATGTCCTTTAGCTTTGGACCGGCCACCTGTCATTCACAAGGCATTGCACCCACTGCACCACCAAATCCTGATACATCCCAGCAGAGCTGTGAGCACTAACTGTATTTCCAGTTTCAGTTTCAGCAGTGGACAGTGATGCTGAGCTGGGAAGGTGGGGGCAGGAAGCAGCAAGCCTATGAGGACATACCCACCAAATTACGAGTTCCGAGTCACATGGGAAGTCAAATATACAGCCAAAACATGTGTTACAGCAAGCAGAAACTAGTCTGACAGCCTCTTTATTTCACCTTTCCTTCTGGGCTAGTGTTCAGCGTGAACTTGCGTGTATGTGTGTTAAGAGAGCACCTCTTCACCATTTCTCAGAGCCCTAACATTTATCACGTGACAGCCGTTCTCTGCTTCTCAGAGGAATGGAGCTTGGCAGGTCTGAAACAGGAGGTATGAAAACTGAATGTTTGGTCCCTGTTAACATAGTGGGCATATAAATATTAGAACAATTTTCAGTGCTCACTACGTAGGTTTAACCTACTCAGTCCCTAGGGGGTTCCCTGACAGCTTGGTGTTCAGAAACTCCTGTCTGGCAAAGAGAAGGTGAGAAACATGGACTACTTCAAACCAAAGCTGCCTGTGAGCTCTGGCGAAAAGAGCCTTAGAAAGCAGTTTCAAAAAGTAACATCAACCCCTTAGCACCCCAACAGGCCTTTGTCCTCACAACCTCCGCTCTAAGGATAACCCGCTAGAACTGGCCTTTCCACGCTCTAAATTAGGCAAAGAGGAAGGCGACCACAGGTGGCCGACAGGTGTGGCCAGGCTCTGGTGAGTGTCGGGTTGCTCTGGGCCCCTCAGAGAGCAGAGGAGTCCACAGGGCAGCTGCTGCCCACGGACACTGAACCAGCTGGCTCTGCGTTCATCTGACTCTCAAGCAACTCATCTCCCATTATTTGCAGCTATGCTAGCGAGCATAGAAACACTTTTATTCCATCCTCATCTCTTAACTGTCAGCGTTTGGGGCTGTTTGATTTCTAATTAGCACTTCCATCAGAGACGAGGCCAGAAAGAGAACTGGAGGCTGACCACACTGTCTCCAGGCAGGCTCTGTCTGCCACGGTAGAGGATTCTACTGCAAAGGGCAGGCATGACATTCCAGGGTGACCTGGACTCCTGTGCAATCCCTATGGGACAACCCTCAGGATGTTAGCTGCTGCAAACTGAAGACAGTGAAAAAAAATGAATTTATTTCTCAAATAATCAGCAAAGGCTACAAAGCTGTAATCTTAAATTGATGGTGTAAAAGGCAACTTCTCTCTTTCAGTCCCTGTAGCTCTTCCCTGAACAATAAAGACCTTCCCGGACTTGCCCTCCACTGGCATCTCTCTAAGTTAGGCTGTCCAACAGGTTCCAACACAAGAGAACTATTCATAACTTGATTATATTAAAACTGCAACTGACCCTTGGTGTTGAAGGTATATATTTAGTCAGCATCCACTTGGCAGAACCAGAACCATGGTGTTTCCCCCTGAAATGAAAACCATTCCAACTGCACAGGCAGAAAATTTGTTTATCAGATTTTCCCCTGTTTGCAAGAGGGAAGAGTGTTCTCTTTAAAATAGACATGACAGCCTGACTAGGTGGTGGCGCAGTGGATAGTCAGACTGGGACACGGAGGACCCAGGTTCAAAACCCCAAGGTCGCCGGTTTGAACACAGGTTCACCAGCTTGAGCACGGGCTCACCAGCTTGAGCAAGGGGTTGCAGGCTTGAGTGTGGGATCATAGACATGACCCCATGGTTAGTGGCTTGAGCCCAAAGGTTGCTGGCTTGAAGCTGAAGGTCTGCTGTAGCTCCCCATTCAAGGCACATATGAGAAAGCAATCAGTGAACAACTAAGGAGCCACAACAAAGAATTGATGCTTCTCATCTCTCTCCCTTCTTGTCTGTCCCTCTTTCTGTCACAAATAAATAAATAAATAAACATGACACCTTTTTATCTGTTAGACTCTACATTCTATTTGATCGGGTGGCAGAAAGTGATTTTGAAATAATTAAGAGCTAAATCTTCATTTGCTGCCTATTTATATAACATATTTTTAAGCACATTATCAGGCTATGTTTATAGACTTATTTTTAACCTGGACACATGCTTTACTTGTGTAAAGCTCACAATATGCTGAGTTAGCTTTAAACCTTCTCTTGCAGTACTGTTGTAACCTGGCCATGGTGATCCACATCTGAGAGTATCAGCTCAACCATTAACTTTTCTTTTGAAAAGAAGTCATTGAAAACTTGATTCCTCAACTGCATTAGGTTGTCCCCTAGTGGCCGAGAGGAACTGATGCACTTTACAAAGTCTGTTTTACAAACACCACTCTTAATAGAAACCCTCATATCAAGACATTCTTGTTTATAACCATTTTAATATCTCTGAGATATGTAAGGGCTTAAATGTTAGCAAATGATTTTCATTTATTTACTTCCACAAATATGTATTGAGAAATCTATAGGCCAAACCCTGTTCTGGGGCTGGGAGACAATGGGAATATGAGGGTGCAGCAAATTCTGTTCTAGTCATTCACAACTAAAACAAATGTATAGTATAATGTCCACATGCAGTGGCCCTTTATTTTAACGCATGTGACACGTATAATATACGAGTGCAATAGCAAATACTCTGGAAATGCTAGTGATTTTGTATTGATGGCTTCTCTCTTCAACAACTTGTCTGTTGTCACTTCTCCCCCCCCCCCAGCCCTCAAGAAGTATCTGTTCAATAATATAACCGTGGCCCCTTAAGTACTCGTGGAACCCAAACTGAGGAGGCTTTATTATCGGCTAAATAAAAAGGTTTTTGCTGGTTTTAGTGGTCCATATTATAAACTAAAATATTGACAGTTATAAAAGTGAGTCAGTCTCATAAAAAAGTCATAGGCCTATATATGTAATCAATGCAATAATGTACCACAATAATGTACTCTTTTCTATATAAACCTTTCAATGGTGTGAATATTCTACTCAGAATCTTACATACGACAACATAATAAATTCCAAAGTCACAGAACGCTATTGTTTTACTCCTCTGCTTCTTTTAACCTGGCAGGGGCAGAACTAATATTCCTAAACATGTATGTGAATTCTTACTGCATGTCAGTATATAGGATAGCACATGGGATACAACATGGGTGTCAGCTTGGACGACTGGCCATGGCTGCCCAGAGGTCCACACTGAGAAGGGTTCTTCCAGTCCTACAAGAGATGAGGGGAGTCCAAGGGTCTGTTCTGGGTGCTGGAAGGAGGAAGGGTAGGGTGCCTACCCGCACTCACCATCTCTGCTACTTTATACAGCCCTAGATACTACGCTTATGCTTAAGGAACGTTAAAAGGTTTCCTGAAAACAATGTGAATGCTTTTAAGTGTTTGTGATATCTACATACTCCATTTTCAACATATGTATCTTCAAATATGGGAATGCAGTCACTTGGTATTTCACAAGAGGCAAGCGCGTCTCCGAGGAGCATAAACTCACAAAAGCTGAATACACATAGGCTACGCTTGACTATAATTCCAAAATTAAAATTCCACTAAACCGCCAAGGTGCTGTTCACACAGTTTCTTGCTGCCAAGAGTCTTCCAGTTAATTGTGAGGGCTCTGTGTGATCAACTTAAACGTTAAGGGGTCCACAGATACAGGCTCTCTGATAGTTATGAAAGAAATGGCAGGTGGCATTTGGCAAGACCTAATATGATCCAAATTAACAGCGAACATTCACAACCACTGTTAAAATATGCAAAGTGAGCTTTGTTAGAAACAATGTTCTCTTAGAAAAGAAAGTCTAGTTGATTTTCAAGCAATAGCTCTGTGTTTATTACAAGTTGAAACAAAATTCAAATAACATCTAAACGTTTCTTTCATGGCCAAAGCTTAGTTTTGTAAAAGTTCATTCTACTCACTTATGTTCCTCTTTATTTCTTTAGGGCTATAAAAGGGTGGTAGGAATATGTTTAATTTTAACTCAAAAAAAATTTAACTCAGTGTTGTATTTTTTTAAAATCTCATTTATTGATTTATTATACAGTACTGAAGGTTTAAACAAAAGGAGGATTTTGGATAATCAAGGTCACACTGAAAGTTATCAAATATGGTAATCCAGGTTTAAACATGCCTTGAAGATTTTGGCCCTAATCTCTGTGTTATGCCTAAAAATTTTGATAGCTGCCATGTTAATATTTGTATAGTTAGAGAGCATATGTGAAAAATAAATTCTGTAACTTTATACTAACACTATATTTGATGCAATATTTCATAAAATTTTTCAACTATTTAAAAGTATGAACAAGGCATAACCTGTCCCAAAGTTCTCGGCAGGTTCTGACTTATCCTGAAAACTTCACACAGGAATACAGGTTGCTGTTCCCTAAGCTCCCCAAATGTTTCCGTTGTGGAACTTGAGGACATTGCTCATACCCTCCTTGCCCTCCAGGAAGTTTCCAGGTCAAGGTTACCTATGCATGAGGTCCCCGGTTACCCGTTTCATCAGAAACCAGGTTGCCTCCACTCAACTCTGACCAAGTTGGTTATGGAAACCCACATATGTCACATGCCTGCTCCTCCCTCCTTCCCTGCTTCCTTTATTCCTCAGAGAGGTTCACAGAGCTTGGGCAATTCACCTCCAACCCAAACTCTCTGAGGAAAAGAATGATGCATTACAAAACTTTCCCAATTCGCTACACAACACAGCGATGTTATTCTGATAGTCTTTTGAGTTAATGAGGCTATGTAATAATTATAAACAGCGTGTCTTTTGCCAGAAGAACTGTAAACTTACTTTTGCTCACCCATATTTTAGTGTCAAATTTTATTAATATTTAACAGTGTTGGGCAGATGAAATATATTATGCTCACTTTGTTAAAGATGGTGCTGCCCACGTGGAGGCCCATTGCTCAGGTGATGATATTAGTAGCCCTTCCTGCTTGGGAATGGACGTGATTATGTTAATATGTGTTGGGGGAGGGTTTTCACGGCAAAAGGTTTTAAGGAGAAGAGGGATTACGTTCTAGGAGGAGAAAGCAGAGAAGGGCCACGTAGAGGAGAGGAGAGGCAGCCAAGATGGCGGAGTGCTAAGGGAGAAGCCAGTTTGTGCAGAGTTTGTCCAGGAGAAGGAGATGGGGAACAGAGGTGAATAAGTCTGGTGAGCTAGATACCTTTGATTCTAGGAAAGTCGGGTAAGTCAGTAGCTTTGTGAGCACTGAATGAGTGGTTTTTGGAGCCCAGTGTTTTTCTTTTTTACTTGCCCGCCGGGTGCAATCTAGGATTAAAGCTAATGGCCCACCAGTTTGTGGCTCCGTTGTTTCATTACCGACTGTCGGAATCAAATGCGAACCTGCATGTGAATGAACACGATGGCTGCTCCTAGTCATACAAACACCAATCATGTAGTAAGATATAGTCAATACATATATTACATAAATCCTATAGTTCGTTGTTTTTTTAAAAGACAGTAGGTGGCTATATGTACTAACTCCAAACCTTATCATCAGAGATTCCTGAAGCCTTTTTATTAATTTATACCCAGTTCTAGAAAGTTTGGTTGTTTTCTTGTCTAGACTCTGCTGAGAAGCTTCTAGAAGATTTAGAGGGGAGGGGCCCAAAGGTGGAGGGCCCCTTCACATCTCCTTAGTATACCTCTGCTGTCCATATTTGCTGAACCAGGAATGGAAAGTCCCATCTATATGGGTCTTCCCAGAATTGGGGATTCTCCTGGCTGGAGCCCATAGGAGACACACATGCCGGAAAGGCTGCCCTCAGCCCATGCACGCGAAGCACCACTGCCATAGGCGAGGGCACTGTTATTTATAAAGGAAGGTGACACGGGAGCACACGAGCAACACTCAGTTGCGTAGCAAAGAGAGTGAATTCCATTCATTCTGCTAACCAGTTTCTTAATGGAGAAAGAATACAGTAATATAGAAACAGACAAAATATATTTTCAGTGGGCCAAGCTTTGAAACTCATTGTTTCAAGACAAAAATAGAGACTGCAAAGAGAGAAGGCCTGCAGAGCTCATCTTGCTCTTCATGTCAGGGTTTTTCTGCCCCACCCCCGAGATCCAGCTCTGTATCCGTGCACCCTCCAAATGCCTGGAGGATTTGTGGGGTTGGCTATGCCCCACCCCCAGAGCCCTCAGCACAGGATGAGGGTGCCGGAAGCTGCCTTCCCCTGCCTTCCACACGTACCACCTCTGGCCTTAACTCTGAATGGGTTTTGGGAACGAGAACCAGCAGCTGTGCTTCCTGCCCTGTGGCTGCATAGCCCATGGGCACATCACTCCGCAAGCCTTGGTCAGGGGCTATTCCAGAACTTTCTTTTCTGCACTGTTCATAGCCATGTCTTTCCTTTTCTTTTTTATTGAATTTATCAGGGTAACATTGGTTAATAATATTACATAGGTTTCAGGTATACAATTATTCAATACATCATCTGTATACAGGGTTACATTTACCTATTAACTGCAACTTAGATGTTTGCCTTAACATAGTATTCATTTTTACCTTTCTGTGCATGTAAATACTTAAACATTTTCAAATCCACAGAACTTATCTCATTAGTAACCCAGGGACTGCCCGTATTGTATTGTGTGTTCACCTCCCCCAACTAGAGTCTGCTTCAATCATCATTTACCCTTTGATCCTTCTATGTCTTCCACCTCTTCTTTCCTCTGGTAAATCACCATACTGTTCTCTGTGTCTAAGAGGCTTGTTTTGTTTGTTTGTTTTTGCTTAATCCATTCACCTTTTTCACCCAGCCTCCAAATCCCCTTCTGACAGCTGTCAGTATGTTTTCTGTATCTGTGAGTCTGTCTCTATTTTTCCTGTTAGTTCATTTTGTTCATTAGATTCCACATATAAGTGAAATCATATGGCACTTGTCTTTCTCTAACTGGCTTATTTCACTTAGCATAATGCTCTCCAGGTTCATCCATACTGTCACAAAAGGTTAAGACTTCCTTCTTTTTATTTTTATTTTTTCGCCAGAGACAGACAGAGTCAGCGAGAGGGACAGAGAGGGACAGACAGACAGAAAGGGAGAGAAATGAGAAGCATCAGTTCTTTGATGTGGCATCTTAGTTGTTTGTTGATAGCCTTCTCATATGTGCCTTGACGGGGAGTGGGGGGCACAGCAGAGACCCCTTGCTCAAGTCAGCGACCCTGCGCTCAAGCCGGATGAGCCCATGCTCAAGCCAGCAACTGGGAACCTGGGTCCTCCATGTCTCAGTCCGACGCTCTATCCACTGCACCACCACCTGGTCAGGCAGGACTTCCTTTTTTTTATATAGCCATGTAAATGTACCACAGCTTTTTTTTTTTTGTAATTTTCTGAAGTTAAAAGTGCAAAGGCAGTTAGATAGACTCCCGCATGTACCTGACCAGGATCCACCTGGCATGCCCACCAGGGGACGATGCTCTGCTCATCAGGGGCATTGCTCCATTGCAGCCGGAGCCATTCTAGCATCTAAGGTGGAGGCCATGGGGCCGTCCTCAGCGCCCAGGCCAATTTTGCTCCAATGGAGTCTTGGCTGCAGGAGGAGAAGAGAGAGAGAAAGGAGAGGGAATAGGGTGGAGAAGCAGATGGGCGCTTTTCCTGTGTCCTCTGACCGGGAATCAAACCCAGGACTTCCACACGCCAGGCCAATGCTCCTGGCGCTCCTACCGCTAAGCCAATCGGCCAGATCTTGTACCACAGCTTTTTTATCCACTCATCTACTGATGGGCACTTGGGCTGCTTCCAAATCTTGGCTATCGTAAATAACACTGCAATAAACTAGGGATGTGTATGTACTTTCAAATTAGTGTTTTGGGTTTCTTTCAATACATTCCCAGAAGTAGAAAGGCTGGGTCATAAGGCAGTTCCATTTTTAATCTTCTGAACTAACTCCATACTGTTTTCCACAGTGGCTTCATGATTCTGCATTCTCACCAACAGTGCACAAGTGTTCCCTTTTCTCCACATCCTTGTCAACACTTGTTTGTTGATTTAATGATGATAGCCATTCTTACAGATGTGAGGTGATAGCTCATTGTGGTTTTATTTTGCATTTTTCTGATGATTAGTGATGTTGATCATCTTTTCATACTTCTATTGGCCATCTCTATGTCCTCTTTGGAGAAATATCTATTTGGGTCCTCTGCCAATTTTTTTAATTGGACTCTTTGTTCTTTTGGTGTTAAGTTGTATGAGTTCCTTATACATTTTGGATATTAACCCCTTATCAGATGTATCATTGATGACTGTGTTCTCCCTTGCAGTGGGCTATCTGTACAACTTGTTGATGCTTCCTTTGGGGGTACTGCCATGTTTTCATGCTCATGCTGGCTGAGGCAGCAGGTTTCAGGTCTGATGATGTGGGTAGCACCACAGTTTCCTGCCCTACTGGGAACGTCTCCTTCCCTGAGAGCCTGACTGTGCTGGGAGGGCTCTGCTGCCGTGCACCCACCTGTATTTGTCTTTTGAAAATTTGTTCCCCTTTGGATGCAGAGTTCCTTGGGAGAGCATTTCAGCAAGCCACCAGCCACAGAGTAGCTACGGGGTCTGGGAAATAGTGCCACAGCTGATGGGTATCAGGGTACAGCCAGAGGGGTCTCCCTACCCTCTGCTGCACTCTCTGCCATCCTATCCTCTCATGTGGAGAACCCTGCTCTCACCCAATACCAAATGCAGCAGTGCACACACAGTGAACATCATTCATTAATTCTCATTTTCCACTTAACAACATCTTCAGCTGTATGCAAAGTGCTTTCACCACTATGCTCTGTCTTCACTAAAATGGACACAGTACAGTGTTTGATTATTTACAAAGTGCTCTGGTCAGTGTGGCTTTGTGCGCTCCTATTGCCAGAAAGGTGAGTCACCCTGCCCCACTGCACAGATGAGGATGCTGACCTTCTGAAGACACTCAACGCAGGGCCTGGTCGGGGAGATAAGGAAAATAAGTGGTTCACCTGCCCAAGAGGGTGTGGCACTGAGGAAGGGCTGTCTGGTGACCCCCCAAAAGTGTCACCAAGCCCTGGACTTCCCATCTGAGCCTTGAAAGGCAAAGAGAAGCAATCTGAGCCACAAGTTCGAGATCATGGCTGCCCCAGGCTCTCTCTTCCTCCTCTTCAGTGACAGTAGAGGTTTGCAGATATCATTGTGAAAGCAGCAACTGCCCTAAGGGCAAATAGTGCACAGAGCCCAGAAGCATGTGCCTGGGGCCTGGGGGAATAAGCACCTAGTCTTCTCATAAACCATGGGAAAAGCCTGTTGGGCTTTATTCAAAACTGCTGTTTTCCGGCCTTGATGATGTGGGCTGTGTAGATGCTGGCTAAGGAAATGGTGAAGGGAGAGGGAGAAGATGGAAACAAAATTCTTGCTACATTCTTTGGGCAACAGATTTGGAACATGAGCTAATTCACACTACAGTCCAGAGCCAAAACCCGACAAAAACAATCCTATGTACAGCTGCCTTGGGCATCTTCCTGCACATTAAATAGCCTCTCACAGCTCTCTCCCACCAGAAGCTCAGTTATTTTATTTTTTATTACTGCAAGGGTCTGGATGAGCCTTGCAAGTCAATATGTCATTCTGTTCAGCTTCAGAAATATCTGATCCCGGTAATTTGGCAAAGGAAAAAAAAAAGTGTTCCATAACAGGAATATTTCATCACTGCAGGAACTAGTTTGAGCAAGTCAGGGATGAGACACTGAACTTGGGCCCCCGAAAGCTGCTGGGGTCTCATGGTGGACTCCAGGATTCCAGTTAATTCATCAGCCTGATTTAGACCTCTGGGCACATGCACAGGGAAACAGATGTTTTTTCTACTCTTACGTGGAAAATTTAGAGGCAAATTCTGAATCACAAGAATCTTTTCCTTTCTTTTATTTTATTCTACTTTGTTGTTATTGTCCAGTCTTGTTTTAAAAAACTTCTGGAGTCTTCCAGTGGGAAGCAAAAGTAACAAAATCAGTTTCCAGATAGTCAGCACAGACAAGATTTCATTTCTCGTGAGATGCCCACTGGGTGAATGCAATTCACAGTAAATGTGAAAAGATGTCCTTCAAGTATGTACCAAATAAAGTACTGTTAGAGCCCTCTTCTGGGTTGTTTGCAATTTGAATAGAAGAAGCCGAGATCATTTACACAAAGCCCATGAATGAATTGATAAAATACGCTACACAGAGCAAAAAAAAAAAAAAAAAAGAAAAGAAAAGAAAAAAAAAGGCACTCCACTCTTTAGTATTTTGGGCTAGATGAGATTCTTACAAAGATCACTGAAAAATTTCACTGAATTTTTTACCTTAGTACATACACAGACTAACAACCTACAAGGGGAAGGCAAATTCATCTGGGACCTGCTATAAGAATGACCTTTAGGGCAGGTGAGGGCTTTGGAATTCCTCAGGCTTAACTGTTCTCCACTCTAGCTGAATGGTGGGCTCTCCCAGGAAGCCTTGCAGCCTCCCCACGACTCAGGCACACCCCAGGTTCTCCAGGCAGACCGGGGCCTGGGTATCCTGTTAGTGCTTTCCAGGTATTCAGGGTGCAGCCTGGGGTGAAAACCATGGCTCCCCACTTGATGGAGGACCACACAGGCTGGCTAAGCTGGCATGAAGAGCAAAGTTGAGGCTGTGAATGTTGCAGTAATATAAGGTTATAGTAATTAAATATATAAAAATGTATAAAAATATGGACTATATATAAAAATAATTATGATATAATATTAAAAGCAATTAAGAAAATTAAAGTTATGCAGTCTGGATAGGAATTAATATAGTGTGTACAGATATGATAAACGGACTTTGTCTTTCATGCAGGGTCCAGTTAGTGTGTGTGTGAAGTTACATATAGATAAGAAGAGGCTTGATGTCATAACTCTATGGGTTGATGTAGACAGGAGGCTTCCCTAGACCATGGCTACAGGCTACTGCATGGGTGTAAAGACTGTAGCCACGGCCACCATCATAGCCGCCTGGCCCATGCAGGTTTGCATTAGATTCGGACATAGAGTAATGAAACAATGGAGCCAAGAACTGGTAAGCCATTAACTTTAATCCTAGCTTGCACCCTGTGGGCAAGTAAAAACACACACTGGGTTCCAAAACCCACTCATTCAGTGCTCACAAAGCTACTGACTTATCCGAGTTTCCTAGCATCAAAGCTTTCTAGCTCACCAGACTTATTCACCTCTGTTCCCCATCTCCCTCTCTCTGCACAAACTCTGCACGAACTGGCTTCTTCCTCAGAACTCCACCATCTTGGCTGCTTCTCCTGGCCTCCTCCATGTGGCCTTTCTGTGCTCTCCTCTCTAATGCTAATCTCAGGAACCGAGAGAGCAAGAGAGCAAGCTCCCGGTCTGCCCCACTTTATAGAGTAGATTCAAAACCTTTAATTCAATATACAAACAAGGGAGTCTCTGATACAAAGTCACTTATCTGAGGCATAATAGGATTCCTCATGAGAGTGCACCACACTACATCAAAAAGGGTGGGAAATGCTTAGTCTTAAAACTAAGCCTTGGACTATAACGACTTTGCCTGCTTACAGCCTGTTCCCCATACACATTAATAGAATCATGCCCATCCCAAGCAAGAAGGGCAACTAATATCACCTGGGAGATGGGCTTCCACGTGGGCAGCGCCATATTTAACAAAGTGAGCATAATATATCTGCCCAACAATGGGTAAGTCGAATCAGGGACGCCTGATAGATGTAGATCTTGGGCTCTACTGGGACGAGGCTCATGGTTTCTTTTTTTTAAAACACCAGCATCATCGACAGTTAACTTGATTGCCTGGAGGTACATTTAAACCAATATGATTAGAGAATATACAATTTCCATTTGATCAGTCCCAGAGTTTGGGGTGGGTGGGAAAGGACTCTTGTTGGGCAAACAAGTATGTTAGGCTTGTGTGCCTTGTACTTTGTCTGATTGGTGCATGAGCACTGGGCAGTGCCATGTGTGTATAGTCTATGTAAGGCTGTGTATGAATGCTTGCCCTCAGGGCAGCAGATTGCAAATTGTGGATTGTCTTCCTGCTTGGGAGGGGTGATTGTTTGCCAAAAAAGGGGCGTTCCCCCCCACTTCCTCACCACCACCAGCCTGTTGTGCTGGTGAGTCCTAAGAGAGAGCGAGAAGCAGTTTTCCTTGCCTGCGTGCTTGACTGCCATTGCGAAACTCTAATAAATGAAATGGCCCACCATCCTTTGGCTCCACAGTTCCTTTACTGTCTGCCTAAATTCAATGCAAACCTGCCTGGCCACGGCCACTGACCTTACAACCCCTCTTAAACATTACGGGGTCAAAGGATGATAAACATAACCAAAAACAAGTTCCCAGTGAATCAGGGAAAGTAGAAAACAAAAGATCATCCTAACTGACATCAGGGCTGCCTGCATCTGCAAGCCCCTCCCACGCCTCCCCACTATGGGACCCCTTTTGTAGAGGATTACTGTTAGAATTACTGACTGACCTAACGTATACCAACACATATGACAATTACGTTCCAGCTCATTTCCAATTCCCAGATGGTGAGCTACGCCCTTCCAAAATCAGATAATGCAACCCTAGGCCATAGGCACACTCCCCTGAGGTCTGTGCTATTCCTTCTTGAAAATCCTTTATCCTGGCTCATTTCTCTCTGTCAGTATACATTACTCATGTGCTAGCTTGAGAGGTTTTCATCTTGCGGTTTTCACCCCCTGCATCTTAGAAACATGTTACTGCAATTATACAAGTATGTCATCCAAGGAAAACAGCTAACAATACCCGAATAAATCTGTTCCCAGAGCAAAGGCATAAAAAAAAATCCCCCTGGAGTTTTATTTCTTTACTTTGTTTTCCAGAATGCTCCATGCCATGTTTTAATCTAAAACCCATGCACACTTCAATTTACCAAAGTCCAGAGTTGGAGCTAACAGAGACTTTGAAGACCAGAATGTGCTATGCTTTATCTGTGAAAAGAATGCTCAGCTCTCAGCCATTAGTAGAGGGCATTGTGTCCGCATGCATTTCTCTAAAAGAGGAGCTGCATTCAGGCCAGTAGAGCTGTGAGCAATGTTTCTCCCCAGCACCCAGACTCTTGAACCCCAGTTTTGGGAGGGGGTGAAGTATGTTTCAGGATTGAGCCCTATACTTTGAGTTCTAATGTAGGGGCTGGTGACCAGTGCCTTACCTCAGATAATGCAAAGAACAGCCCAGACACTGTTCTGGAGACAGACAGAAGTACAAAGTCCAGCTCTGTGGGGTTTTTCTAGACATGTGCCTGTTGGGCCAGTTTTCCCCTTAATGGGAAGGGTAGGAGGTGGTTCTAAGGATCGAGGACACTCACGGCCGTCATGTCTCAGTGCAGGTGTCTCTAGATACCACTGCTGGGTGGCATCATCTGCTGTTCCCAACAACTTCCCTCTCCCCTTTTCTTCTCTGTCCATCTCTTTTCTTCCCATCACACAGACTCCCTTTTAATCTATTCCCTATACATGTGACCCTCACTCGAACCATTATTCAGTTTGCTCCACTCTTCTCATTGTTTCTCTTTTTACCAATTCACTCCCTTTTGGCATCATGGTAAATTTCCCTCCACCCTAAACCAGGGCAGTGTTTGGTATCCATGTGATAGTTAGTTGTGCCCTTTTGAAAACATTAGGTCAGGGGTCCCCAAACTTTTTACACAGGGGGCCAGTTCACTGTCCCTCAGACCGTTGGAGGGCCGGACTATAAAAAAAACTATGAAAAAATCCCTATGCACACTGCACATACCTTATTTTAAAGTAAAGAAACAAAATGGGAAAAAATACAATATTTAAAATAAAGAACAAGTAAATTTAAATCAACAAACTGACCAGTATTTCAATGGGAACTATGGGTGCGGATGTATCCTGTGCTCCTCTCACTGACCACCAATGAAAGAGGTGCCCCTTCCGGAAGTGCAGCGGGGGGCCGGATAAATAGCCTCAGGGGGCCGCATGCGGCCTGTGGGCCATAGTTTGGGAACCCCTGCATTAGGTTATACTGCAGTCTTTTTGTTTATAACAATTTATGGAGCTATTAGCAATCCAAACCACTTACAGAAGAAATGCTATTCATGCCAACACAGTTTTGATTATTCTGCAATAACTTATAAACAAGAACACTGTGGGCTGTTCAATGGAGGGCCCCTAGCATGGTAACATGGTACATGATCCCACAGCGCTGGCATGCCTGCCTCAACTTCCCTGCCAGCCCCAAGCCCAGACCGAGTATGCTGTTCCATAAAATGGCTAGGGCACGTAAGTGTTCCTCACCTGAATGATCTTTTTGAAAGAAAACAAATGCTTCCATTCACGAATAGAAAACACATGCTGGTAGGATCATGCCTTCTAAGAAAAAATATGTATAAATCATGTGACATTTTTTTTTTGACAGAGCCAGAGAGCCAGAGAGAGAAACAGATAGGGACAGACAGACAAGAAGGGAGAGGGCCTGACCAGGTGGTGATGCAGTGGATAGTGTGTCGGACTGGCACCTGGGGGACCGAGGTTGAGACCCCGAGGTCACCAGCTTGAGTGCAGGCTCATCTGGTTTGAGCAAGGCTCACCAGCTTGAGTCCAAGGTTGCTGGCTTGAGCAAGGAGTCACTCAGTCTGCTGTAGCCCCCAGTCAAGGCACATATGAGAAAGGAATCATTAAACAACTAAAGAGCCACAATGAAGAATTGATGCTTCTCATCTCTTCCTTCCTGTCTGTCTGTCCCTCTCTCTGACTCTCTCTGTCTCTGTCACAAAAAAGAAAAAAATAATTTACGGTCAGACCATTCACCTCATGTCTTCACCTGTAGTTCTGAAACATACTTGGCATGCCCAGTTAATGGAGCAGCTGACCAGATGGGAAGGTGACAGAACGACAGAGGAGTGATCAGGGAGGAGTGTCCCTTCAAGAGTCACAGCATCTTACTTTATCCAAGTCTCTATACAGGGCTGGTCATAACACATTCCCAGACAAAGCACTGACTGAAAGCACATTTAATGAGCACCTGAGGTGCCTCTTTTCAAATGACCTGTTATTTTTGGATTTTTAACTCAATTCATATAGAATTCTGCTGTGAATAGACGTGATACACAAAGCCAGTGGTGGTCTGGAAAGGGGACTCCCTGTGGACGGTGCCTACAGTACAGGCTTTTAAAATCCAGCATAAGGTGGGTAATTTCTTGATGCATGACATTCTGTGGAAGCGGAGAAATAGGAGAAGGTTCAGAGTGAGACTGTCCAGTCTTCCCCCTCACATCCTCGTCACTCATCTCTTGTTTGTCCCTACAGGATTTCTTTCTCTGAGCAAATACAAATAAATGCCTATTTTCTTCTTCTTCATACACAAATATAAAGATCACTTAGCATGTCCTTTGAGGATGTGGCCATGTAGGCCAGCAGACAGCCGCCTCACTGGGTCAGAGCTGCAGAGTCCCCTCCTGATGGGCACCAACATGTCTGATCCCTGGCTAGTTCACACAAAGCTGCAGAGCATAACCTTGGAGCTGTCAGCATATCTGAGAAGGTTCTGATGAAAACTGCTCCTCACAGACTACTGCCGGCCATCCCCCTCGGTGACAGTCCTTGCTCCCCACAGTTTGGTCTCCGCACTCGAAGTGGAGGACGGACGGAGCATTCTGGGGCCTCCGTGTCACAGCCCACGTTCATTTCTCTTTCTGTGAATGAGGCTGATCATCCTCTCACAGGTTTTAGATTCACTTAAACTTCCTTCTGTGTGTGCCATTGGTTTAGATACTCCGCCACTCTACTGTATTGACTATTCTTTGTAGGATTTCTAGAAGCGTACATATTAATTTTTAGCCATATATCTTTGATGCGAGTTAGTTTTCATAGTTTTCCTTTTTCCTTCTTGTTTCCCTCCCCTCAGCTGTAAAAGCGTTTTGTTTTTTTTAATATAGTTGATTTTTATCAATCTTCTTTTCTTCTGGATTATAAATCAGTTGGAAAAGTCTGTAAACCCACAGCTATAAAGGAATTCGCCCCATGTTTTATTCTGTATTTAATTTTATTTTGAAAAAATAGTAAACTCACACAAAGTAGAGATGATGCTAGAACAAACACTGTATTCAACAGGGTTTTGTCAACTTGCTCCTTCTATCTCTTTTCTAGCTACAGAATTATTCTAAAGCACACCCAAGCTATCAAGTCATTTTATCATTATATATTTCAGTATGCACTTAAAAACACAACAAACATTTTCTTGTTTAACCATCATGCTGCTATCAGATACACCAAAATTAAAGTGTTATTTGGTATCACACAACACTTAATCTACATTGTTTCTTCCCATCGCCTAAAAAAATGTCTATACAATTGATTTGTTCAAATCAGGATATGACTGTATTCAAATGTGGGTTGTGTATGTATGTGTGTGTGTGAGAGAGAGAGAGACAGAGAGAGAGAGACAGAGAGACAGAGACAGAGAGAGAGAGTGGGACAGATAGGGAAAGACAGGCAGGAAGGGAGAGAAATGAAAAGCATCAATTCTTCATTTTGTCTCCTTAGTTGTTTATTGATTGCTTTCTCACATACCTTGAAGGGGGATGGCCTACAACAGAGCAAGTGAAACCTTGCTCAAGCCAGTGATCATGGGGTCATGTCTATGGATCCCACACTGAAGTCGCAATACTGCACTCAAGCTGGTGAGTCTGTGCTCAAGCCGGATGAGCCCATGCCCAAGCCAATGACCTCAGGATTTTGAACCTGGGACCTCCACGTCCCAGTCCGACGCTCTATACACTGTGCCACTGCCTGGTCAGGAAGTATTTTAATGTTTTAAGACTACTCAAACTTTTTTAAGTACTGAAACTTTTTTTTTTTTTTGGCAAGATATCAGAGTACTTATTTAGACAGAGCCTGTTTATTTTTTCTTGTTTTCCACTTTTAGATCATTTTTATTTTCCAACTACAGTGGATATTCAGTATTATATTAGTTTCAGGTGTAAAACCCAGTGATTAGACATTAAATAACTTACGAAGTGACCCTCCTGATAAATCTTGTACCCATCTGACATTATATACTGTTATTAATATGTTATTGACTATATTCCCTATGCAATACTTTATATTCCCATGACTATTCTCTAACAACCAATTTATACTTTTGAATTCCTTCATCATTTTTTACCCCTCCCTAACTGCCCCTTCCATCTGTCAATCATCAAAATGTTCTCTGTATTTATGAATTTGTTTCTGTTCTTCTTGTTCATTTATTTTGTTTTTCAAATTTGTTGATAGATATGTATTTATTGACATTTTATTGTTTATTTTATTGTTCATATATTTTTTTATCTTTTTTCTTCTTTGTCTTAAAGAAGACCCTTTAACATTTTATATAATACTGGTTTAGTGGTGACAGACTCCATTAGCTTTCTCTTGTCTGGGAAGCTCTTTGCCCTTAAGAGTCTAAATGATAGTTTTGCTGTAGAACAACCTTGTTTGTTGGTCCTTGCTTTTCATCACTTTGAATATTTCCTGTTGACTCCTTCTGGCCTTCAATATTTCTGTGGAGAAGTCAGCTGACAGTCTTATGGGAGCTCCCTTGTAGGTAGCTAACTACTTTTCTCTTGCTGCTTTGAAGAGTCTCTCTGTCTTTAACCTTTTGCATTTTAATTATACTGTGTCCTGGCATAGGCCTCTTTGGGTTCATCTTGTTTGGAACTCTGTGCTTCCTGAATTTGTATGTCTCTTTACTTCATCAGGTCATGGGAGTCTTCTGTCATTGTTTTTTTCAAACAGGTTTTCAATTTCTTGCTCTCTTTCTTCTCTTTCTGACACCCTTGTGATGGGAATGTTGGAACACTTGAAGTTGTCCCAGAGGTTCCTTACATTATCCTCATTTTGAGTGGTGGGATTCTTTTTTCTTTTTGCTGTTCTGATTGGGTGTTTTTTGCTTCCTTATATTCCCAATTGCTAATTTGATTTTTAGCTTCATCTACTCTACTATTGATTCCATGTAAATTATTCATTTCAATTAGTGTAGCCTTCATTTCTGATTGGTTCTTTTTTATGCTGTTGAACTTCTCACTAAGTTCCTTGAGCATCCTTATAACCAGTGTTTCGAGCTCTGCATCTAGTAGACTGCTTGTCTTCATTCTGTTTAATTCTTTTTCTGAAGTTTTGTTCTTTTTCTTTTATTTGGGACAAGTTTTATTTTCTCCTCATTCTGGCAGTTGTGCTGTGTTTGTTTCTATGTATTAGGTAGAGCTGCTACATCTCCCGGGTGGCACAGAGTGGTCTAAGGAGTAGCTTCCCTTATCACCCAAGCTTGAAACCCAAGGTGCATCCCCTTGTACACCCTCCTTTTGTAGTTGAGCCTTGATTACTGTTGGCACATCAGTGGGACAAATTTACTTCCCAGGCCGATCAGCTACAAGGATTGGCTGCAA
Organism: Rhynchonycteris naso; assembly: GCA_037038555.1. Lineage (NCBI taxonomy): Eukaryota > Metazoa > Chordata > Mammalia > Chiroptera > Emballonuridae > Rhynchonycteris > Rhynchonycteris naso. The sequence continues at coordinate 185,472,448 of CM072996.1, read as the reverse complement.
CCTACCACCAACTTTTAACCACCATGGAGGATCAGCTGTGCAGGGGCTAACCCACTGAGCAGTAATTTGGCAGGGCTATGGTGCCACTGAGATGGCCCCTTGAGTGTGTTGCTTGTGGAAGTGGTTAGGAGGTGACTTAATCTGAAGCTGTCCACTGGGTGCACTGAATTTGGGGCCTCCAGGGAGGTGCTGAACAAGGTCAGCTGCCACCTGTGTTTTGCCCAGGGCTGCCTGACACGAGCTACAAAGCCATCTCCAGATGTCTGCTACTTGTGCTTGGCTGGGAGGTCCCCAGGCAAAGCCAAGCTACAAACTAAGGACAGCTGTTGCTAGTGTTGGGCCTGGAGGCACTTTGCAAAATGTACAGGGCTTACTGAGGCTAGATTCTGCTTGCTTGAGTCTTTAGTAAAACATGAAGCATTACCAAAGAGAGTCCATTTGTATGGAAAAGCCAATGTAAGCAGCTTGGGTAGGCGTGAAAATTGGGTAGGGGCATGGTCTCAGGGAATTATCAGGGCAGGGCAAACAGTGCTAGCCAGGTTCATGGAGGCTCAGATATGTCACCTGCTTGCTGGATCTGTGGGGGGAGAACTCATGAAAGGAACACTGGACTCTGCCAGCATGTCTGCCTGGGAGAAAGCGCCCCCTACTCCTGCAACTCTTGTCTTGATGTTGGACAAGTCAGTTCTTCCCCATATGTCCCTGGTGCCTTTTGAGCAGCTGCCCCAGCACTGGAGCTCAGAGGGAGTAAATTCAAGTAAGTCTGTGTGTGGACCCTTTAAGAAGAATACCTGGGACTCTGGCAGCCTCTGTCTCATTCAGCAAAAATCCCTGCTGGTTTCTAAAGTCAGAAGTTATAAAGGCTTCTCTTTCCAGCGCTGGAATCCTGGGCTGGAGGTTCTGCTGTGGGGTTGGGGCCCCTCACTTCTCAAGGGAGACCTTGACAGTGGAGATAGCTTTCTTGATTTTTATCAACTACACATGGGTATGGGACCTGCTTGTTCTGCATCTCTGCTCCTCCTACCAGTCTTGATGTGGATTAATTCCCTAGATGTAGGACATACATTCAGCAAGATTTCAGGCAGTTCTGAGTGATGGCTGTTCTGTACTTTAGTTGTAATTTTGCTGTGGTTGTGGGAGGAAGCAAGTATCGCGTCTACCCGTGGTGCATTTGACCAGAAGTCTCTATTTAAACATTTGATCTACTAGAGATTTATCCTTTGGGTATGGTACAATTTATTTACTGTTCCATGTGCTTACCCTGTCACCCATTTTTCCCATGGATTTTATTTTATTTTATTTTTAATCTTATCATTCAATTATGTTGCATAGCCATCATCCGAAGTCAAATTGTCCTCTGGTTCCTGCTCTTAAGGGGATTGCCTTTAATTTTTGCCTATTGAGCATGATGTTTGCTGTGGGTTTGTGATAGATGGCCTTTAACATGTTAAGGAATGTTGCCTGTATTCCCACTACTGAGAGTTTTGAGCATGAATGGGTGCTGGATTTTATCAAATGCCTTTTCTGCATCTATTGAAATTATCATGTGATTTTTGTCCTTCCTTTTGTTTATGCAATGAATCACATTGATTGATCTGCAAATATTTAACCAGCCTTGCCTCTCCAGAATAAATCCCACTTGATCATGGTGTATAATTTTTTTTAATATGTTGCTGGATCCAGCTGGCTAATATTTTGTTGAGAATTTTAGCATCTAAATTCATCAGGGATATTGGACTATAATTTTCTTTCTTCGTGTTGTCTTTGCCCGGTTTTGGGATCAGAATTATGCTCGCCTCATAAAAGAACTTTGGAAGTCTTCCTTCCTCTTGCATTGTTTGAAATAGCTTGAGGAGGATAGGAGTTAGTTCTTCTTTGAATTTTTGGTAGAATTCACTTGTGAAGCCATCAGGCTCAGGACTTTTCTTTGTTGGAACTTTTTTGATAACTGTTTCGATCTCATATGTTGTAATTGGTCTGTCTAGGTGTTCTGATTCTTCCAGATTGATTTTTGGAAGATTATATGATTCAAGAAATTTGTCCATTTCACCTAGGTTGTCTTATTTTTTAGCATAGAGTTCTTCATACTATTTTCTTACAATACTTTGTATTTCTGTTCTGTCTGTTGTTATTTCTCCATTCTCATTTCTAATTTTATTTATTTGAGTCCTCTCTCTTTTTTTCATGTTGAGTCTAGTTAAAGGTTCATCAATCTTGTTTACCTTTTCAAAGAACCAGCTCCTGGTTTCATTGATCCTCTGTATTGTTTCCTTAACCTCTATGTCATTTATTTCTGCTGTGATCTTTATTATTTCCTTCCTTCTACTAGTCCTGGGCTTTAATTGCTGTAGTTTTTCTAGTTCTTTTAGATGTAGTATCAAGTTGCTTAATTGAGCTTTTTCTAGCTTCTCATGGTATGCCTGTAGTGCTATGAACTTCCCTCTCAGCACTACTTTTGCTCTGTCCCATAAATTTTGAGTTGATGTATGCTCATTATCATTGGTTTCTAGAAACTATTTTATTTCTTCTTTGATCTCATTGTTAATCCATTCGTTAATTTAATAACAAGCTATTTAGTTTCCAAGTGTTTGAGTATTTTTCAGTTTTTCTTTTGTGGTTAATTCCTAGTTTCATGCCATTGTGATCAGAGAAAATGCTTGATATAATTTCAGTCTTAAATTTGTTGAGACCATTTTGTGTCCTAACATGTGGTCTATCCTAGCGAATGTACCATGAGTGCTTGAGAAGAATGTATATTCTACTGCTTTAAGGTAAAAAGTTCTTAAGATATCTATTAAATCAAGTTGATCTAGTGTATCCTTTAAGTCTGCTGTTTCTTTGTTAATTTTATTTCTTGAGGATCTATCTAGTGATGTTAGTGTGGTATTGAAGTCCCCTACTTTTATAGTATTGCTGTTAATCTCACCCTTTATATCCATCAAAGTCTGCTTTATGTATGCTGGGGCTCCTATGTTTGGTGCGTAGATATTTATAATGGTTATATCTTCCTGTTGAGTTGTTCCATTTATCATTAGGTAGTGTCCTTCTTTATATCTCACTATAGCCTTTGTTTTAAAGTCCATTTTGTCAGATATAAGTATTGCTACCCAAGCTTTTTTTTCCTTTCCATTTGCATGAATTATTTTCATCCTTTTAGCTTCAGTCTCTGTGTATCTTTTGTTTTAAGGTGTGTCTCTTGTAGACAGCATATGTAAAGGTCCTGTTTATTTATCCACACAGCTACTCTATGTCTTTTGATTGGATCATTTAATCCATTTACATTTGAGGTTATTATTGATATGTAGTTGTTTATTGCCATTTTATTCTTTAAAGCTCTATTCTTCTCTTGCTATATTCTTTTTCCCCTTTGAACTGTTCACAACAGGCCCCATAGCATCTCTTGCAGAATTGGTTTAGTTTTAATGAATTACTTGAGGTTTCTTTGGGAAGCTCTTTATTTCTTTCTCAATTTTAAACGTTAGCCTTGCTGGATAGAGTAGTCTTGGTTGTAGTTTCTTGTTCTGCATTACTTTGAATATATCTTGCCATTCCCTTCTGTCCTCAAGTGTTTCTGTTGAGAAGTTTGATGTCATCCTTATGGGTGCTCCTTTGTAGGTGATAGCCTTTTTCTCTCTAGCAGCTTTTAAAATTTTCTCTTTATCACTTAGCTTTGGTATTTTAACTATGATGTGTCTTAGTGTAGATCTTTGGGTTTCTCTTTAATGAAGTTCTCTGTTCTTCTTGAATGTGTGAAACGTTTTCCAGTCTTAATTTAGGGAAGTGTTCAGCTACGATTTGATTGAACAAAGTTTCTATCCCTTGTTCTTTCTCCTCTTCTTCAGGAACCCCTATGATGCGGATGTTATTTCTCTTCATGTTGTCAGAGAGCTCCCTTAGAGTTTCCTCAAATTTTTTGAGTCTCTTCTCTTTTTTCTGCTCTGCTTCTATGCCTTTGTTTATTTTGTTTCCTAACTTGTTGATTCAATCCTCAACTTCATCCATCCTGCTTTTAATTCCATCCACTGTGGTCTTCAGTTCTGAAACTGTATTTGTCATTTCTGTCAGATTCTTTTTTATGATTTCAATTTCCTTTTTTATACTTGCTATCTCTTTATTTAGGTGTTCGTAGTGACTCTCCATTGTTACTCTAAGCTCTTTGAACATCCTAACTATAATTATTTTAAACTCTGCATCAGTTAGTTTGGTGATATTTGATTCATTCAGGTCCTTTTCTGGGTATTTGTCTTGATTCATTTGAGCTGCATTCCTCTGCCTGCTCATTTTGTCTGTGTGTAAGTGGGGTTTGGCTACTGGAGTCCAATTGATGTTGCCTCTGTGTTCCTTAGGTGTGGTCTGTCTGCAGGCCCGCCACCCCCTATGCCGCTGCCTAGGGCGGTTGGGTGTGGGTGTTGCCGGCACCTGCAGCTATGGCTGCTGCTGTGGTCTCTGCCTTGCCTCCGCAGGAGGGGCTGTGCTCTTGTGCCAGGCTCTATAAGCCTCAGCTGGTCTCAGCCTCCGCCCCTCACCCACAGTTGGGACCTTGCACCACACTCAGGCCACAAACCTTGGCACCAAGGGCAGGGATGCGCACTTTTGCTCAGCTGCGGGTCCCTGTCAGCCTGTTCCTTGGGCCTGGAGGGGCTTCTGGTGCGCACTCAGCTGCTAGTCCGGGCTTCCACCCCACCCACCCACCCCACCCCCCGCCAACCTCAGCTCATCGGCTGGCATGGCTGCTGCTATGCGCTCAGCCACATGCCGAGCTTCCTCCCACCTCCGTGGGCTGAGCCGGTTCGAGTAGGGCTTCAAACCTCAGAGTCCCGGTGCTGGTGCACACCTGCTTGCCCCTGCCCAGCAGTGGATCTCTGCCCGTTCCGGACTCTCGCTTTTCCCCCACACGTGGGGTCGCAGGCAGGCCCGCAGCCGCTGGACCACTTTCAAACGTCCCCTTTGCCCCGGATGGGCAAAACAGAGCTTACACCCGCCGGCTCGTACTTCGTCCCCACCGACGGAACCACGCTCTGCGTACCGCCGCTGCCCGCCCTCCAGCAAGCCCTCAGTAGTGTGGGTAGGGGCGCTGTAGCTCAGATCTAACCCTCCATACTGTAGTCCTGAAAGCTCCTTCCTTCTAAGCGACTGTGCTCTAATTGCCTCAGGGGAGCCTGTTTGGCTGGTGTCCTATTTCTCCTTGCTGGTTCCAGGGGAAATATTGTTTCAGATTTGTGGAGTGACTCAGCCCAGGGTTTAGGGTGGCTGTCCCTCAAAGCTTTTCTCCCTGTGCCTTCCAGACCGCAATCACTTCCCGCTGCTCCGGTCCTCTACTCTCTCCCTGTCACCCGGAATCCCAGGTGAGTGGTTGTGAGAGAGGTTTTCTGCACTGTCGCTTTAAGATGAATCCTGGGTCTGAGACAACTGTCTCTTTCTCACAAACTGTATCCTAACTTGTTTCCCGACTAAATACTGTCCAAATGCCTTTTCTAGGCTCTGGGGCTGCAGGCTGGGGCTTTGTTCCTGGGACCTAGGTCCCTACCTTTCTGCTGGCCTCTCTTCCTGCCACACGAGTCTCTGTGGGCTGCCTTTCACTCTGGGAAGCTGGGCAGCCCTTTTCGCGTTTTCGCTTTTCCTACCAGTCTCAATGTGGCTTCTTCAGTGTTCCCCGGTTGAAGAGTCCTCTCAGTCCAGTTCAACGTTGGTTTATCCAGATGATGGTTCTTAAAATCAAGTTATAATCCACTTTGGTTCTGGGAGTTGGAAGTTGGTAAGTCCACTTACTCCATTGCTATCTTGCCCCTTTCTATGATGAATTCTTGACTGACATCTCCCAAGGAGGTCGTAAAGGGAAATTGCCTGGCACAAGTCACAGGCAAGATTCCTAAACACCCTCAGCCCATCCTTTCTTCTGTAAGCATCACTCCACAAGATGGCTGTTTGGATCGCTCTCCCCTGCTCAAACCCGCCCTGACTTCCTTCTTCAGCTCCCCTTTCCTTTTTCCTCCCATTGATTTTAAATGGCATTTCCCCCCATTTCTTTTACTTATTCCAGTATAAAGTTGGACTCTTTCTGTTTTTCTAACCTGTCCATTGTCATCGTTTATTCCCATGCCAGCACTGCCTTTTAATGACTAGGGCTTTACAATGGGTTTTATAAAGGCTTTCCGAAGCAATAGTCCTGGTTTATTGATGCATATGAACTTCACATACCACTTGCCTACATTTTTGTTTTCTTAACAGTTGGATTTTTATTGGGAATATGTTAGATTTAATAAATTAACTTAGGAAGAATTGGTATGTTCATGATATTTATGAAGATGGATATAGATTATGATGGATACCTTCCCACTTTTAAAACTTCTTTGTATTCTTTAGGCATATTTCACATTTTCCACACACAGATTTTACATACTTTACATTAAGTAATCCTTTGGTGTTTCATGTTTTGTTGCTTTAATAAACGTGGTCTTTTCCTCTAAAGCTTTTAAACAGTTAAGTTTGGAATTAGAGCTTTTGACAGTGTCCAGGTTCTTGTTCTTTGCTTCTAGAAGCTCAGAGGCAGGTGATCCCCATCTGCAGCAAACCAGGCCATACCCCTGAAGCCGAGCTGGGAGCAAGTCAAATCAAGCCACAGCCTTCCAGTCCACCATCCTGTCCCCTCTACGGGGAGGGCCGATGGGAGGGGAATTTGGAGTAAGCAGACAAACTCTGGAAGCCAAGAGCTCCCTTATCTTTTGTCAAGCTTTGGCAGAAGCTAAACTTCCTCTAATACACCCCAAACAGTTTGCTGTGATGAGCTGTGCTGCACGACAGGCCTCTGACAGGAGATGCTTTCAGATCCCTGAGGAAAGGGGTCAAGGCTCTCTGCAGCCACAGTGCAGCCTGGATCTAGTCCTCTGAGCTTCATACTTGACCTCCCTGCCACCTACCTGCTGGCTCTGAGCCCCACACCTCACTCATCACCACACATAGACTTCCAGCCTGGGCAGGATCAGCTTCTCCAATGAAGGAGGAATGGCAAGGTAACCTGCGAGAGGAGGGGTGGCTGTCAGTTACCTCTCCACAAAACCCTTCTCATCCCCAGGATCCTGGGCTCGGGCTTGGGCTTGGCCTGCACTCCTGCTGACCCTGACTGACTTCTGTGGGGTGGACCCCTGAGGACTGAGCAAGCTGCCTTTATCTCAGGTATGTCCTGTGGCTCCCTGGGGAATCTGAGGGATCCATTCCACTGTGTCCCAATGTGAGATCTCTGTAGCACCCTGGGCAAGTCTTCCCTCAAGCCCTCTGGCCCCTCCCTTCCTCTTCCTGCCGCCATCAGCATAGTTGGAGATGTGCACAATCACAGTCACTCCCTAACTGCTTCCTTAGCACCTCCCCCTCCACCCCATCCTTCACTGGCAATGAGCATTCCTTCCATCAAAACTTCCATAGTTTCCAAAGGCCAAAAAAGCAGATACTACTTATCTTGTTATTCAAGGCTTCCATTGCCCAGAGTGCATTTATTATACCTTCATCTGTGGTTCCCCCCTCCATCCTTCCACTTATCTAAGTCTCACCCATCCTTTACATCCATGATATCTTTCCAGACTCAACCAGTCTCCTGCTCCTCAACCCCTACACCTCATCAACATTTTACCCCTAATGTGCTGGTGCGTGCATGCTCACAGGAGCTTCTGAGCTGCCCAGGAACCTCTGCAGAACCTAATGCACTGCACTGCTTGCGCATAAAAACTCGTGCACACAGGAGTCACTGTGCAGCCAGGAGTCAGCCCTCTCTTATTTGCCTGCATATTAAATTTCTCTACAGTTACTCTGCTGTTTCCATACATAACATCTTGCTTTCTTTTCACCTTTTTGGATAACAGGTAACACTTATATGACACTAAGTGCCCAAGAAGAATGTTCCCTTCCCCTTCCTAGGTCCAGTGACTGCACTAGTGACAATCTCTATGACCCAACAGTTTTCCCCGGCCTCTCCTAAATCCCTCACTGTAATTCTCGGTTTGCTTCTTTTCAGTGAGAAGGACAGTTTCCGGTTCAGTATATAGCTCTTTCACCATTTTTTTTTTTATGTCACAAAGTACTCAAAAGCTTCAATTATTAAAGACTTTATCTGTTAAATGTAAGGGCTGGGCATGGATGCAGTACAGCTCCGGGTCATCTCAGGAGCCAACCTCCACGAACTGTCAAGTTCATCCACATCTGCTACTAGGCCAGGACAGAATGTGAGAAGCATTTCCTTTTAGCTTTGGAAGGTGTGTCCCTGTGATATATGATGGTTCAAATGCCACCTTAAATTTAAAATAAAATTCACTTGCCCTGCCCATGGAGCTCAATTGGTTAGAACACCATTCCATCACTCCAGGGACAATGTTGGCTCCCCAGTCAGGGAACATACAAGAATCAACTGATGAATAGATGAATAAATGGAACAACAAGTCAATGTTTCTCTCTCCTTTCTTCTCTCTCTAAAATCAATCAACCAATAAAATAAAATAAAAGTTACCTTGCATTTATAATACCCTAGGATATTCTGGGGAAGAACATGGAGGAAACCAATGTCAAGAGGAGTCTTGAATTCAAGTGGTATGCAGAGGTAGGGTTGACCTTGGTGATATGCAGAGGTAGGGTTGACCTTGGTGAGGTGTGGCTACAAAGCAGTGAGTCCCCAGCCCATTAGTACCTTGCAGGTGAGGAAAAGGACTACCTCAGAAGCAAAGCAACTACCATATTTCCCCATGTGTAAGACGCTCCCATGTATAAGACGCACCATAATTTGGGGGCCCGAAATTTGAAAAAAAAAATGTATTACATAAAGTTATTGAACTCAAGTTTTATTCATCATTAAACAATGAGTGCAAAGACAACAAATGTGAAAAAGAGAGAAATGCAAGTAAAAAACTCCACAACGACTTATAAGACGCACCCAGTTTTTAGACCCAAATTTTTCAAAAAGGGTACGTCTTATACATGGAGGAATACGGTACTTAGAATTTGTGGTTATGACCATCCAGAATATAGAGTAACTCCTTCAGGTGACTGGAGCCAGCTGGTTCCCTGGGACCCTTACATTTGGAACAGCCTGAAGGTTCAAAGTTAGCCTGGATTATAAGAAAAAGGGACCATGTCAGCAACCAGGAGGAGAATCTACCATTCCATGAATGTTAGGCTCTAGGAGAAGCCCGACCACCCAGCAGGAGTGGCATGAATGTTAGGCTCTAGGAGAAGCCCGACCACCCAGCAAGTCTGTTGGCAAAACGTTGATTGGTTTTTCTCTAGAAATATTCTACCTTTCCTAGGCGGCAGCCCAGATGTTGGCACAATTCACCTTCTCAGCTACCTCAGAAAATATCAATTCTCAGCCCTTCCCATTACAAGTAACAAGAGAGTCTGCCTGGACCTCGCAGGCCTCATGTGTGCCAGCAGAGTGGTGAGGTCATTCGAACAAAGATCCGCAGGGACCTGGGGAGTCACGGACAGTAACAGCAGACTGCATGTTCTTAATGGCCAACAGAAACATAATCCCTTTGTTCCTGCTATTCTCAGGGAAATCTTTTGAAAGTACTATTCCTCCTCCTTTCCTTTCTCATGTATTGCTAATAGACTGAGTAGTGTTCAGTAAATTTTCCCCCAGCCTATTTTGCTGGAGAGTGCAGAGAGAGAGAGAGGCAGAGAGAGAGAGAGACAGAGAGTGAGAGAGAGAGAGAGCGTGAGAGCTGAGGGAGCCCTGAGATTTCAGCCCAGGCTGTTTGGCTGGGGTGTGCTGAGGCTGGTGGGGGCCTGTGAGTCTGGAATGCCGAGGGGCTTTGGGACCCTGCCTGTTTGCTCATCTGCCATTAAGGGGGGCTTGTCCTCAAGGGTGGCAGATTACAAATTGCAGACTGCCTTTCACTTGGGAGGGGTCATTGTTTGCTGGAGAAGGGTTTTTTCCCCCAGCCTGTTTTGCTAGAGAGAATCTAGAGAGAGCAAGGAAAGTCCGGAGGGTGAGTCTGGGGAATGAGTCCAGGTTATGGAACCAGAGACTGAGTCGGGGCTTGGGAGCCCTGAGATTTCAGCCCAGCCTGTTTGGCTGGGGAGTGCTGAGACTGGTGGGGTCCTGAGATGGGAGAAAGGGAAGCAGTCTTTCCTGCCTGTTTGCTTGTCTGTCATTATGAGATTTTTTTTTTTTTAATTTTACAAATCATTTAATGGCAAATGGTAACCATGAAATTAGCAGTGGTTATCTTCAAGTTAGTATTAGCTGTTCTGATATTTCCTGAGGTTGATCAAAGTCACCTAGTCAGACATTTCCCACCTAAGATGCATCATATAAATCAGACTTGGTTTATCACCAGCATTTAGAAAGCCAGACCTAGGGAAAAGAACTAGGTCTGGGGACACATGCATAGTCTTACTATAGCGAATGTTTAGCCTGCCCTGATTATTACAAAATCAGAACAGCGAGAATATTCGCAGTCATTATGAGATTTTAATAAAGGGAATGGTCCACCATTTTCTGGCTCCATAGTTTTTTTACCGTCTGCCCAAATCCAGTGTGAACCTGCACGGCCACGGTGGCAATGGTCATTGGCCTTACAACTGGGCGTTCTTCATATTAGACAGGAAAGTGGTGACAGAGTTGGTGGGCTGAGCCGAGGTGTAGTTGGATCACGTGCAAACTGACCCATGTTTTCCTGACTCATGAAAACTCAGGGGTTGGAGGCAGAGCTGTCTGCCCCAGGGACTCTGCCCATGCATGCACTGTGCAGTTCAACAAATAGTCAAAGAAACGGCACCAAGATTTGGATTCAGTAAAAACAGGAAGAGGAAATCAAGAGTGCTCTTGGATTTTGAATATGATTTTTCTAAAAGATGTTACACAGTTAAAGAAGAATACAAGTGTTGGCTGGGTGGCTCAGTGGTATAGCATTGGTCTGGCCTGTTATGTGGAAGTCCCAGGTTCGATTCCCAGTCAGGGCACACAGGAGAAGCACCCATCTGCTTCCCCACCCATCCCTCTCTCCTCCCCCCCCCCCCTTCTCTCTTCCCCTCCCGCAGCCAAGGCTCCACTGGAGCAGAGTTGGCCCGGGTGCTGAGGATGGCACCATGGCCTCTGCCTCAGGTGCTAGAATGGCTCCAGCCACAGCGGAGCAGCAGCCCAGATGGGCAGAGTATCGCCCCCTGGTGGGCTTGCCTAGTGGATCCCGGTCAGGTGCATGCGAGAGTCTGTCTGACTGCCTCCCTGATTCTAGCTTTGGAAAAATAAAAATTAAAAAAATAAAATAAAGAAAGAAAAAAACACAGAAAGCTTTTAAATATCCTTCAATTCTTAGTCAGTGATTCTCCTAGTCACATTATGCCCCACCTATACAGCTCACTAGAATAACGTTTGAGAATTCCACTGCTGGTGAGTCCACCTAGATGCTGATGGCTGGATGCTTCAGAGGGAGGGGCCCAGAGGGTCCCTATGGTGACACCCACCATACTGTGCAGCAAAATCACCTGAAGAAGGATTACAGTACCTGCCTTCTAATTATCAGCAAATATGTCGAGGTGGCATCCAACAAAAGATTTATTTATTTTTTAGCATATTTTTTATTTATTTATTTTTAATTTTTAATTTTATTCATTATAGAGAGGAGATACAGAGTGAGAGAGAGAGAGAGAGAGAGAGAGAGAGAGAGAGAAAGGGGGGAGGAGCTGGAAGCATCAACTCTCATATGTGCCTTGACCAGACCAGTACAGGGTTTTGAACTGGCGACCTCAGTGTTCCCAGGTCGACGCTTTATCCACTGTGCTACCACAGGTCAGGCCCAACAAAAGATTTTTAAAGCCATTTTTGTCAAATGATTTTAATGATCCTTCAGTTTTAGAAAACAATCACCTTGATGAATTATCATCTATTTCAAACTGATGACAATATAACTTTAGCTAAAATATTTTATTTCAATCAACCCAGAATTTCTTTTAGAGGATTAAAATGAAGACATTCATCGAAAATTTGACATCTGAACCTGAAGTACTGTATATTCTCTTCTTTTAGGTTTTTTTTAAAGAAACCCACTGAAGGATACTAAAATCCAGATAGCCATCTTACATATGAGTTCCAAAAACCCACCCAAACCCCCATAAGTTGTAAATTTTTCCTTTCCCCTTGTGGAATGTCTAAGAGATTTGACCAAAGCTTTCTCAGTGTGCCCTAGCCCCAGAATGCTGGTGGACTGACTGAGGCATACTGAGATACACCTTCCTCAGGTATGTGGCATCAGTATGACCACTCAGGCATCAGAAGTAGTCATTTTCTATTACTGTTACTGAAATAACATTTTAAGTCAATGTTTTATACTAAAGGGTATTAAATTACCTCCCAAGCTCTCTTAAATAATATCCCTAGCTTTCAAGAAAATCAGAGCCTCAAACCATCTATTTTTAATACCAAAGTTATAGAAAACATTGCAATAAAAAAATTTAGTTCACAGAAAATCCTTACAGCTTAAGCCTTAAGGCAAACCCTTGACCTCAGGAGGATTAATACTGATAGTGTCAGCAAACATGGTCACCCCTCAGGGGCTGCTCTAAGTGTTCGACCTGTGACAGCCCATTTAATCCTCTGACCAAGCTTCAGTGCCATGTCCCATTATCATTCCCATTTTACAGATGAGTAAATTGAGGCAGAAGCTGAGTTACCTGTCCATGCTAACACAATGGCAATGACAAGTGTTGGAACGTACACCCATACAGCCTGGCTCCAGGTGCCACAGAAAGAACTTCAAGTCAGACATGAGGTTTGAACTTTTAAACAAGTGAATTTTGTTAGCAAACCTTTTAGTACAAGACAGCATCTACTTAAGAAAAATACCCAGTTTTTAAATATCTATTTTAAAAAGCTATCATATCACAATGATTTTTATCTCATTTGATTTAGATTTAACTAAACCATTCTCTAGACATCTGCCACCTTGTTTTCAAACCTTTAAAATTATCCTAATTCTCATGGTTATGTTAAGAAGTTAAGTGGTGTATTATTTGACGTATTTTCCCCATCAAATACACAAGGTGAACTCAAAACTGGCACCGGATTAGATGCCAAACTTGATTTCATTTTAATTGGCAGTGTCTTCTGTGGCTATTATTCATTTTGTTATAAGCTAAGCCTGGTTACTTCTCACTTGTCACCTGCAGTATAAAAACAGAACTGTTTTAAACAAAAACAATTACCTTCCTTCCAGAGAAAGTTGAATGAAATTTAAAAAGCAGATTTTCACTATGGAGCTTGTCAGACAAGGGCATCCAATATGCTTTCCGCTCCTTGTACTTTGAACGCATGTGTGTATGTGTGTGTGTGTGTGTGTGTCCATTCATTGATTTCTTCACTCTACAACTGTTTATCAAATACCTTCTGTGTAACCATTATTGGGGTAGTAATGGTTAGAAGTGCTAAATATTACTTTGGAGTTCAAGCAATCACGGTATATATGAGCAAATTGTTCCAAAATAAAAAAAAATCTAAAATAAATTGATATTCAAGACAGATCTCATCTATATCCTCACATGGAACACGTGCTATCTTGATATTGGGATTCATGGTTCTGCATTGACTGGTTTTATGCAAAGGGCATGACAGGTCGTGTATTTCTCTTAAAAGCAATACATTTTATTTTAAGTTTCAGATAATAGATTAGTCAATTCTTTTGTCCAATCCTAAAATAACAGAGTACAGAGTGCAGCCTGAGTACACCTACAGCCATGCTATTCTTCCACCTGGGCCAGGTCCACACTGACGCCAGGGTGCTGGTCAGCACTAGAATATTCTATCATGTGCCAGGCTCCTCCACAGATGTGTGTGTGTGTGTGTGTGTGTGTGTGTGTGCATGCACACGCATGCATGTACATGTTCTCCATGCTACTGCCAGGCTATTTAAATCTAAGTCAACTAGAGAACAAGCAAATTCACATTAAGAAATTCTATCTACTCACCCTGGCCAGTTGGCTCAGTGGTAAGACATCGGCCAAGCATATGGATGTCGCAGGTTCGATTTCTGGTCAGGGCACACAGGGGAAGCACCCATCTGCTTCTCCACCCTTCCCCCTCTCCTTCCTCTCTCTCTATTCCCCTTCCGCAGCCAAGGCTCCACTGGAGCAAGCTGGCCTGGGCACTGAGGATGGCTCCATGGCTTCCACCTCAGGCGCTAGGATGGCTCCAGTTGCAAGGGAGCAATGCCCCAGATGGGAAGAGCTTTGCCCCATAGTGGGCATGCTGGTTGGATCCTGGTCAGGCGCATAGGGGAGTCTGTCTCTCTGCCTCCCTGATTCTTAATTAAGAAAAAAAAAAAAGAAAGAAAGAAAAAAGAAAGAAAAGAAAAATTCTATTCACTCAACTAAAAGATCACGTTGAGGTATGTGAAAGTAAACCCATTTTAGAGATTCCTTGGAGAGACTCACCTAGGAGATGATGACAGGAGGCTTCTGTGTGCCCTCAGGTGTGTTTGTCTCAGGTTGATTAGACTTGTCCTCAATCAGAGTCTGTGTGGCTTGCTGTGGAACATGGAGCAGTGGGGCCTGGCCTACACGGCCTAAACCTGATAGAAAATGAGGATATCTGATTTAGAAGATTGCTGTCTGCTGGAATATTCCACCATCTGGCCAAGATTAACATCCTTAGGTTTTCAAGCCCTAAAACACAGTCAATGTCATGGCACAGAAACTATCCTTGTCACCTTCAGTTATGTGCTAAAATGATTGTGGGCAGCATCCACAGAGAAGTAAGACGGCTTCTGAGGGGCTAACTAAAACTACATGGGAGGCTAGTTAATCCAGTCTTCTTTAGCATGGGAGAATTCTCTTTTCTTTTTAAGTTTTTTAAAAAAATTTGGCCCTGACCAGTTGGCTCAGTGGATAGAGTGTCAGCCCAGTGTATGGATGTCACACAGAAGAAGCAACCATCTGCTTCTCTCCCCATTCTTCTTTCTCTCTTTCCCTCTCACAGACAGTGGCTCGATTGGTTCACATGTGGCCTTGGGCTTGAGGATAGCTCAGTTGGTCTGAGCGTGTCAGATCAGCTTCTGGTG
Source organism: Rhynchonycteris naso (assembly GCA_037038555.1). Taxonomy (NCBI): domain Eukaryota; kingdom Metazoa; phylum Chordata; class Mammalia; order Chiroptera; family Emballonuridae; genus Rhynchonycteris; species Rhynchonycteris naso. The sequence goes on along the minus strand of CM072996.1, from coordinate 185,457,413 downwards.
CTAAAAATAGCTCGGTTGATTTGAGCATCATCCCAAAATAGGATTGCCAGGTAAATCCTGGTCTGGGCGCATGTGGGAGTCTGTCTCTCTATTTCTCCTCTCACTTAAAAAAGAAATTATTTGTTGATTTTAGCAAGAGAAGAATGGAGAGAGAAAGAAAGAGACAGGAACATCAATCTATTCCTGTATGTACCCTGACAAGGGATCAAACCTACAACCTCTGTGCTTTGGGACAATGCTATAACCAACTGAGCCATCTAGCCAGGGTTTAATATTTTTTTAATTTATTGATTTTAGAGAGGGAGAGGAAGGGAGAGAATGAGAGAATAAGAAACATCAATTTGTTGTTCCACCTATTTGTGCATTTACTGATTGTCTCTTATAGTGCCCTGACTAGGGATTGAACCCACAACCCTGGCATGTCAGGACGATTCTCTAACCAACTGAGCTACCTGGCCAGAGCCTGAGAATGTTTAATAAATTTGATTTTACAAGAAGAGCTCTAATAAGCCCAAACCCCAACAGCTGCACACAGTTCAGATTAAAAATCAAGACCTGAACACATAATTCTTAGGGAGGTGGAATTTCTGGATAGATTGTCAGATTCAAATTTTACTTCATGTCCATCCAGCCATGGACAGGAAAACAGTCTCTTCTAATTGTGATCAGCTATTTGCAGGTCCCTGGCAAACAAGATCCTACCTAGAGAAGAGGCAGGGCCTTGGGCTTCAGCAGAACTATTGATTTAGTGGCTACACAAAGCACAAGTCAAAGCCAGGTCAGACCCACGCCCTCCTCAGCTCTGTTTGCATGGGCCCACAGTGCCTCACACAGTCTGGACGTTCTCAGCCACTGACAGACCCAGATTCCTTGGTTTTAGTCACATGCGACTGTGCAGATACAATAGTCCGGGCAGACCCCGGAAAATGATTAGGTCTTTTCACAGTCAACAGTCTCTGCCCTAAACCTTCTGTTGCCCTTCCCTTCCAGGTTACAGAGGTGGCTAGCAGACACTTGAATGGGCTGACTGAGGGCTTGAAGGCTCCATAAGCAAACAGGGGTGGGGAGAGGAGATTCGTGCTGAAAATGACAACTCGGGATCCGGGTGGCTTTGCTGTCACCCAAGTAACCCAGAATGACAATGGTCATATCCCCCAAAGAAAGGTGATCAATCAGAGGATAAACAATGGTTGTGACCTAAGGTTCTAGAACCTAAAAGGAAATGCTAAAATTAATGATCCTCTATGAATCCCTAAGGACCAACAGAAGAAACAAGGCACAGAATCTTTCTGTTGGTCACTCATGTCTACATTCTTTTACATTCTTCATTTGCTTCACAATACATATTTCAGGGATTTTTAATATAAGAGAAGAAATGTTTTCAAACAAATAGTGGGCCCCAGGTGATGCCCGTATTGTGTGAGGAAAAACACAAGGGATTTTTGTGTCATTTGCTGGGCTGTCAAACTTCAAAGACTCTTCTGCCAAAATGGTTTCGGTCTGTGAAAACCCAAACTAACCAGACCTCTGACAAATGTTTACGATCATGGTTAAGAGTGTTTACTCTTTGGCAGTTAGCTTTGAAAACAGAAGAGCTTTGACTGAAGATGAACTGAGTGCAGCCACTGCGGGTGTTGTGCACCCCTCGGGAGAGTGACCCTCCTGCCGCCACCACAGTCACAAAGTCCACCGTTCCCATGCACAGCACAGGCGAGGAGTGGGAGGTGCATCTCTTCCCAACAATGTCTATCTTTAGAGGCCAGCACACCCGCATACAACACGATATGGCTTCCCTCGGAAAAGCAGAACAGCCAAATCATTACCACGGTTCTAATTTTACATTCCAGTTAGCCAACACTGAAGCCCGAGTGTGGGCTTGATTTGAACATTTGCTCTACTCAAATTAACCCAGAACGTCATGCACCCAGTTTCACCTTATCACTCCTGGAGAACGACATTTTAAAAATATAAGTAGATCTTTTGAGGGTTATTTACATCTATTCCCATGTACATATAATATATATATATATATATATATATATATATATATATACACACACACACACACACACACACACACACACACACACACACACATAAACATAGATACCTGTGGAGGAAAGATGACCAATTCAGCTTATGAAAAAGGAGAATCTCTTTCTGTAACATTATAATGATGCTTAAGAGTCAGAGTCAGTTTCAGAATAGTACAGTCATTTTTAAAAGATCATTTCTAGGTGTTTGCAGCATTACAAAAGCTATAAGAACTGTGTAAAGGGAAATTTTATGTCTATACCAATATATATTACTCACAAAAATTAGGGAATATTTCAAAAATGAATATGAAGCGATAAAATATCCCTTAGTTTTTGTGAGCAGTGTATTATACATATATACGTGTTTTCCCCACCCCACCCCATATATATGTGTTTTAAAAATGATCAGTACACACGTTAAAATCAGTAGAACTTACAGATTTCTGTGGCTAGATTACTGATGTCTTGACTTATCAGCTGAAGACGAAAGAGGAGAGGCAGCAAGAGAAGAGAAGATATGAGATAATATTAGAAATAGAAAACAGGAGGTAAGAAGATAAAAATGGAATAAAGAGGAAGGAAGGAAGAGAGGATGGAAGGGAGAGAAGGAGAGAGAAAGGAAGGGAGAGAGGAAAAGGAGAGAAGGGGTAGTAGAGGCAGAGCAGGAGGCTGATTCTCCTTATATTGTCCCTAAATATTCATCCACCCCTCTGATAAACCAAAGAAGGTCAGGTGCTAACTCGGAGAGTCAACTGTGTTGGTTATTTTCAAAACACCCATTCAGCTCAATGGCTGAACTGAATTGTTTCTGATATACAGTCATCTAATCCAATTAACCACGCTTATTCATCCAGACTTGACGCATGGGTTACAACAGGAGAAGTGAGGAAACAGACCTGCCTCTTTATTCTGTTCAGTAATGGCTTACCACATTCTTTTAAGAAATAGGTTGCACTTGTGAACACTCACCGTAGTGCAGTGGTTCTTAACCTGGGTTCTATCGAACCCTAGGGGTTCGATGAGTCAGTCTCAGGGGTTCGGAGAAGCCTCTGCCGTGGAGGCCAGAATAAAATAATACCGTAATTTGTTGTGAGTTCATACACTTTGTTGGTTTTGTTCTTTGAGCAAGGTGATGTTCATGCACGGCTCATTTTGTGCACCAGTAAAAAGTATATACCTCCGTCTTGAATTTGGAAAAAAATCATATTTTATTTATCACCAAAGAAGGGTTTGGTGAATGCGCATATGAAACTGGTGGGTTCGGTACCTCAAAAAAGGTTAAGAACCACTGCCCTAGTGGATGCTGACTTGATGTGACAAGATATGCAGTGGAGGTGATCTGGCCTCCTGTGTCATTCCAGATGTTAGGATCTGTGCTTTCCTAGGCCTGCTCAGACTAGCCAGTGGCTACGGGAGGGTGACAAAAGGACAGCTTAATCCCGAGGAGGTTCCCTGGTGATGGCCTCAAGTTCTCTGCAGCTGGTGGGCTAAACAGGATGGCAGGAGGGGCACTCCAGACCAAGGAGAATCTTCAACAAAGGCAGAGTAGGAAAGGTCATGGCATCCAGGGATGGGGCTGCCACTGTGGTTGGAGCCCAGGGTGCAGAGGGATGCAAGAGTGACTCAAAAGCAATTCACCAGGCCTCCAAAGGACAACCCACCAGCCACCAGGCTGTGGACCCATGAACATTCACTGTCCCCTTATTGACCTAACACATCCTCCAGCCCTACAGATCCTGCAACACGGAAAAGTTCCCATTCTCTTCTGTTAGTGGTTCATTTGAATAATAAAGGTTCTGGGGAAAAGCTGAACACACACATGCAAGTCAGAGGCTTGAGAACACAAGGAACCTTAGAAATGGTGGGTCAACAGGTGGCTTTTCAGATAAGAGGTTAAGTGGCTTGTGCAGGTTCACAGGGCTTCTCTGTGCCCCCATTGTAATGTCCCCCTCCACATTCTAAACTGTCAAAGGCTGGTCATCTGCAGACATTTGGGGCAAAGTACTCATTAGTAGCCATAGTAGATACTCAAAAATGACAGGCATGAGTGAGTAACCAACAAGTGTTTTGTATGGTTTGCTTGTTAAGTACAAGACCTCTCACAAGCCGCCATCACAACACTGCCTTCTAATGACACACATCGTGATCCTGTCAAAGGTGGATTTAACGGCGAGCACTCTGGGTGCGCGCTCTGGGCCCCGACTTCTGAAGGGCCCTGCAAAACCCAAACTTTTACACTTTTTTCTAATGACACCAAGCTTGGTTTCATATGTGCAATGTTAACATTAATAGTACATAATATGTTTTATTTATTTATTTAAAAATATGGTTTCAGTGGGCAGATATGACACCACATAGCTGTGTATTCCAGATGGCATCACCTAGAGACCTCCAGATACTTCTAAGATCTCACTTCTATACAAATATTCACACTGAGACTTTAGTCTCCAAAGACAAAAAGTTAAGTGTTGCCTGACCAGGCGGTGGTGCAGGGGGCAGAGCATTGGACTAGGATGTGGAGGACCCAGGTTCAAAACCCCGAGGTCACTGTCTTGAACATTGGCTCATCTGGTTTGAGCAAGGCTCACCCGCTTGAGCCTAAGGTCGCTGGTCTGAGCAAGGGGTCATTTGCTCTGCTGTAGCCCCCCGGTCAAGGCAATATGAAAAAGCAATCAATGAACAACTAAGGTGCCACAATGAAGAATTAATGCTACTCATCTCTCTCCCTTCCTGTCTGTCCCTATCTGTCCCTCTCTGTCTCTCTCTGACTCACACAAAAAAGTTAAGTGTTTGTTCTTAACATTTTGGGGGACATAGCTCCTTTAAGAAACAATCTGAAAACAAAAGATCTTTTCTTCCATTAAATGAGTATTTGAATAAAGAAAAATTTTTCATATAGTTGTTGTGAGATGTTCAAACTTTCTAAAGTCTGTTTACGAACCTGTTTAAAATTATATGTGCAACAAGTCATTTTTACAGTGGTATTCTGAAAAACAATTTCCCTGCAATAACAATTTTGTCTTCACCCTGCCCTATGGTATCTACCTGTCAGTCTTTTTTCATTTCTTTTTAAATTTGAGCTCATTAATTATAGAAAGCATCAGCAGCTCTCTCTCCCACATTAGCCAGAGATATACTGTGCATAAAAATTATGTACATGGTACTCCTCAGAAAACTCTCAGCTCACAAAACCTTCTCCATTAAAAACCAAGGTAATTTGTTCTCCTCAAATTTGAGAGCATCCATTTACCATCTAATTGCTAGTTTTATCTGGAGCTGCTGAATAAAATGTAATTTACTTTTAATGAAATAATTATCTTGTGAAGGACGAATGTTGGAATGTTTACAGCCTTGTGAACCAGGCATGCTTGCCACAACTTGTGCAAGATTAAATGTAAAAATGGCATACAATGTAGGCAGGAAGGCAGCTAAAGTACTAGTCTGAATAAATTGAGCTTCATCGGGAGTAGAGGTGATCAGATAAATCATCTTAAAAAAAAACCACAGAAATTCCAAAGTTTCTGTTGTAAAACAGCTTCTCTCACACTACTGTGATGCACACTAGTTCAGCTGATGTAACTAAGCCCTTTCTAAACTCACTTGAAAGTCTTTAGGTAAAACTACCTTTATTTTTAAATTTATGCTAACTTTTGTAATAAAAGCCACAAGGGAAACAACATCTGAAAAGTAAGACAGAAGTCCAAGTTGATTCAATGATTTCTGGAACATCCTGGTTGAATGATATTAGCATCAACCTTTGCCTTGGCCACGAATCAACATTTTATGGACAGCACTGTATGACAGTGGAGAGAACATAGATTGAAAAAAAGAGACGGGTCTCTGGCCTATATTTGCCTAAACTCAATAGATATTTTTTTAAAAAAGCGTATGAACTTTATCAGTATAAATTACAGGGGACGAGAGTGTTTTGGGAGGTAGAAAATGCAAACAAGAGGTAGATACTAAACCTGAGCAGCATCTTCTTTGGGTTAAGAACCATGGCAGGTGTTTTCAATTGTTTCATTTAAACACGCCACAGACAGAAGCTTGAAGAGATAGAGATCAGTCAGAGCACTTTGTGTGATCCATTAAAACTCAGCGGCACGGGAACAGAGATTTTGTTTGTCACTGTTCCTTCCCCACACCCATGCCAGAAAATAAATGCCAATAAAAAACGAATGCCTAACAGTGAGCAACTTGGATGGGGGCTGAATGAGCAGAAAAATTTTGTCTCAGGCATCAGAAGAAAAAGCAAAAGCCCAAAGATAAGAATAAACCAGGTTTGAGAAAAGAACATTTAATTATTTTTAAAAAAAAAAAACCACAAAGGAAATGAGAGCTTAATCTGAAGAGATGGCAGACACTTCCAAAAATTAAGGACTGAAGACCAAGGATGGTGATGAAGATGACAGAGAAGGAGGCAGTGGCTACACACACTTCACAGAAGCCAGCAAGTCCAAGTGCTGTAGGATGACATTTTAAAATATATACGTGTTCTTGCTCGAGACATCTCTAACTCATTCCTGCTCCCACCTGAACCACCACCTTCCAGATATAGGGTCTCTGTCTCCAGGAAGGTCAGAATGTTTTCAGGCTCCAAAATCTTGGAATTACAGAGTTTAAATAAGTAGAAGGGTCCTTAGAAAGCCATCAGCCCAACATTCATTTTAATAAATGAAGCTCAGAGAGGTTAAGAACTTACCCAAGGTCACACAGCTGGGTAATAACTAAGATCAGGGCTGCTCCAGTGTCCTCTTTTCCATTGCCCCAAACACTCCTCAAGGTCAAACACCTTCAAATTCCAAGTTCCTCCCCCATGGAGAGTAGGAAAAGTACTTCCTGGGAGAAAGCCCAGAGAAGGGTCTAGTTGGGTAGAGCACAAAGCTTGTGTGCTATCCTGGCTTTCACATTACTTTCCTCCCTGGGTTCCGCACTCACTCCACCTTCTTACTGCAACTCTCTTCTAAAATATTTAAGAACTATTAGCTGCCTGAAAGCTTGTTGAAGCCTCCAGAAAAAAGAACTGATACAAATCCAAATAAATAAATTCCCTCTCAAATGGGAGGATCCCATACTGGGGTACTTCCACACTGCACAAGGCTTATTCATGCTAGTCAACTACAGTATAACAATATTTATCTACACATGAAATTTTAAAATATTCAACACTTTCAGTCAAAAATGTATGAAATCATAAAGCCAAATGATTATGTGTGTGTGGCTAAAGTGAACATCTGGTGGAAATTAGGGTCCTGAGCATAATTTGGAGAGCCACACACCTTAATGTGCCCACATTGTTTTTCTCTCTAACCTGGCTCACACTTAAGAGTCATTAGCTGCATTAAGAACCCAAAGCCATACTTGCAAAAAGAGATAACAGACATTAAAATGTAATTTGTCCTTGGGTTTCATAATAGCAACTGTTAAAAGAATGAACTAATTGCAAAGTAAATGAATATAGCTGAATTTTGTGATTGTCCTTGTATACAGTAAGTTTAAAAAATATTTTTCCTAAGAAAATCTGTATATAAACATGGTACTAAAACTTTTCAAAGGTTATTTTACTTTTCATAACTTACATAATTCTTAATATATTTTTCACTATGAAAACTAACTGCTTTCCTAATTGAATTTTTGGCTGGAGTACCTTCTTTGTTTTTGTTGAATGTGCAAATGTAACGTGTATATTTTTAAATTTTGGTTAAAATAGGATAAAATTGGATATATATTTTTTCAGAAAGTATGAAAAGATGAGGGCTTAAAAATATAAATATATCAATATAATTTTCCTATTTAATGACAGTTTACATCTGAGCCCACATTATTTGTCAACTTTCCATACTCTGGAGGTAGCTGAAAATCCAGAAAGAAACAAGAGATCTCTGATTAATCAAAACACAGTCCACAAATTATGGGTGCATTATTTATAAAAGCCCTTTAGGTCTTCACTTAGAAACTAATTTTTTTATGCATTATTCTTCTATCAGTACTGGTTATATAAGATATAAACCATAGCCTAGCTAATAAGAAGTGAACAACTTCTAAATTATCATACCCAGGACATCCACATGCCAGGCCAACACTCTACCACTGAGCCAATTGGCCAGGGCCTAATTTTAAAAAACGGAAATGAGCTATAAAGCCCAATTGAGTATATTCCATCTGAAATGGACAGGACATTTAACTCCCAGCATAAAAAGCAGCACAAGCATTTCTATCTTGGCGAGAAGGGAGGAAAGAGGAACAAATAGACGGTGACAGAAAATTATTTGACTTTGCGTGATGGGCACACAACACAATCAACAATTCAACTGCTATAAAAATATTTACTTGAAACCTATATACTCTTGTTAATCAATATCACTTCAGTAAATTTAATTTCTAAATATAAAATAATAAAATATAATAAAAGAAGAATTTTTATCTTAACATGGACCCTAAGGGAGGGCTGAGCAAGAGAAGAGACAATGATTCAGAAAATAAAGTGACAGGGTTGCTTTATAGCCCCTGGTCAGTTAAGACAGAGACCAGAGCATGCCAACCTTTGCCTGAGATGGAACCCTTACAAAGAGGTGCTCAGAGGTAAAGCTCAGGGAGGTCAAAGGAATGGGGAGGTCTGGAGAACAGTGCCCAAAAAGCTGTGGGTATTAAGGAGTGAATGGACAGTGAAGAAATAGTTGATAGCATGAGATCAAAGAGAGCTGTATTTAGGATGGAAGAAACTTGAGCATGTTTTCAACATGAGGAGAAGGAGCCAGGAGAAAGGCAAATAGTGGCCATAAGAGAAACAGGGAATAACTGTGTGGAGCAGGGAAGGACAGCATGACAAGCACAAAAGAATGGATCGCTAGAAGGCCACCTCCACCCTCAAGAAGCCCTCAGATCCCCACCTGACCTGGTTCTCACCGCCTGGTGATTCTGCAAGGGAGTCAAACAGTGCTACTCAAAGTCAGTCCTTGGACCAGAGGACTCAGTGCCATGGGGGCTTGGTTGCTGATCTATGGTCGGTCCTACCCAGATCTACGAAATCAGCATCCACACATTAACAAGATTGCGGGTGATACCTATTACAGTGTGAGAAGTAGTGGCTATAAATATGGGCACCAAAGTCAGATATATCTGGGTTCTAATCCAGCTCTACCCTGACCCCATGGCATGTGCCCTTGGGAGAGCTTTCCTAAGCTCTGATTTTGTCTTCTCTAGAATGGGAATGATGATAGTAATATTTCTCAGGGGCCACTATAAAAAATTAAATATGATAATGCAGGTAAAGAGTTCGGCAGTAATCTTGGGTGGTATGTTATTACTGTCCATCCTTTCCAGCCTACTTGTATAAGAGTTTCACCATGTCTATGTAGGAAATGAGTTCACCAAGGACAAGAAGGCACCCAAACTGGAGACCTGCATGTAGGTATGCAACACTGACGAGAGGCATTGAATTTGCTGAGGTGAATCCAGGGATGTGACACGAGTCATTCAGTGGTCCTAAAACAACTATTAAAGCTCTTTCCCTGACAATGTTGACACAAAAGCCAGTTAGAAATAGGTTATGAACTAGTTTGGGATTAAAGGATCAACTTTCAGAAGAGAATAACCATGTTACGAACTGAAACACATTCCTCTTTCGAAATCTCCCACAATAGGGAGAGCCATCAGAAAGTGAGACCGAGCTCTCTGGACAGACATCAAGGTGCTAGGTGTCCCTTCTGGGGTCAGCAGGGCAAACCACTCTGAGATGTTTCACCTAAAGGGTAAAATTGAATGCTTGGGGAAAGGATACATGTCAAAACACACCACTAGAGGAGTTTTTTCATTTTAGGCAAGGCTCCAATAATGAAGTGGTTGACTTCACTGAATACACCTTAATTTTCTGTGTTGGTGGGAGCACACATACATAAACCCCAACAGACTTGTAACAGTAAGACCAATGTTTCTGCTCATGTTATTATATATAGGGGGGGGTAACATAACTTGTAACACATAACACCCACTTCTGCAGTAAATAATAGTGTATATAACACTGGCAGAATCATTTTATCAAGCACAGTTAAATTTTGATAAGAAGAACCCACAAGTCATACCAATGCAGTCCAATTCAATCAATGCACATTTGTGGAGTGCCTACTCACTGGGCAGCTGGTACTGGGCGGCGGGTACTGGGCTAGAACTGGAGGTCACAAGAGGCAGGGACCTAGGTGCCTCTTTGAGCACCAGAACACAGTGCTAGGGACCCAGGAGCCCAGAGCCAGAAGGTCAGAGGAAGCTTCTGGGAAGATTGCATCTGTTATGCAGTCTTCCCAGGGAGGTCAGAACACTTCAGGGAGAAGTTCCAGCAGAAATAGTGGCATCAAAGACCCCAGGAGGGAGGCTAAGGAGTTGAGCTTCAGTCTTTAATCAGTGGGAAGCCACAAGGGTTTGGCTTTGGTGTAGTGATGTGCTCAGATCTTTGGTAGGAAGGTTCTTCTGAGAATGAACTGAATGGCAGAGAAACTGGAGGCAAAATGACCAATTTAGGGCAGTGTCTCAAAGAACTAGCTGGGTAAGGGACAAGGAGGCTCAGGAGGAGGTGGTAGGCAGGAGCATCACTTCAGAGATAGACTAAGTGGCCTTGGTGGCCAATAGAGATTAGTCAGGGTGACGAACATAGTTTCTGGTTCAGTACAGAACAATGGAGAGCTGCACAGAAGAACGCTCCAGATGGGAGAATCTCCTGACCTCAGGGAGGCCTCCGAAACGTGTGTGAACATAACATTGCAGTGAGTGCCCAGAAAGCCCAGGCAGCCCCAGGGTAAGAAGAGGGGCCTTTGTCCCAAAAATAAAAAGAGCCCCTGCTTTCCCAGCCCCACAACTCCCCATGAAGCCTTGAACATCCATGACCCTCAATGTCACCTTTTCTTTTTTCAATTGTAGAATTTCTAGGGACCCTGGGCATTGCCAAAGATGTTCAGTCTAATTGTAATTCAAAATCTTCCAGGGTTGAGGTGACCAAGCAATAGCATGTCTCAAAGGACAAGCAGAGATGCCCGGGTGTGCTGCTGAATGCAGTAATGTGCACTGGGTGCCTTTACTGAATTTTCCTTTGAAAGTTACACTCCTGGAACAAGACAGACTAATTTCAAAAAAGCATTTTCCTGAGGACTCTCTCTGTCCGTCAGTGTTACCTCCTCTCCTTTTCAGAGGAGTGACAGGGGTGACCCACTCTGGCAGGACACACAACTGCTTGGCCTCTCCAGCACCACCCCGCTCCCAGTTTGATAAGAAGAGGCAGCAGGATACCCCTAGCCCACTGCTGGGGGGCAGTTACACCCTAGCATTTTCTTAGTAGGGGAGCCCACCAGCATTCTGGCCAGGACAATGGCTTTCGTGATATACGACTGTCGCACATTACAGGGCATGTACAATTCTTAACCACCTTCACCCAAATGCCAGCCCTGGTTATAGCTGTTAAAACCAGAAACACCCCCAAGCATGTTGTGGTCCTGCCTTGGGCTCAGAACCAGAGCAGTCAGTGTTCATCAAGAAGCTCATGTCTATAAATATTCTGTTTTTTTACCTGATAAAATACTTGCTGCTCCTTCCAGTCCATCTGATTCAGTATAAGGAAACAATCTTTTTTTTAAGAGAAATATGTTGAGCCATAATCTCCTGCAGCTCATTGAAATTTGTTAACAGAGGTGAATCACCAAGCTAAATTATAGAGACCACAGCTATCTCTAGGGTTTAAAAAGGCTACTACAGCATTTTTCTTCTTGTGTAATTTAGAAATGCAGCCCAAAATATAGAAGGGAAAGCAAAATTAAAAAAAAAACAACTGAAACATCAGAGGTTCTATCTTTCAAACTTGAAGAATCACAGTACCGAGATAAGGAACCCTCAAAACACAAACTGCCTGACAGGCTCACTGGTGACTCCTACTTCCAGATGCATCAGCAATAGGAACGAAATCAAACATGCCTCTCTGTCCTCCACCCCCAGACTTGAGACATAATCACTGGAGACTTTTGTGAACACACTTGTCATTCCAAGGCTTCAAGCGCTAGCATTCAGACAGAATGTCATTAGGAAACAATACGATCAAATTGTTAGTATAAACTTCACAGTACTAGAAAGGAAGTTCTTTTGTTTTTAAGAAAAAATAACAACAACAAAATAACAATTGTTCCAAACCCCAAAACCATGCCCATCAATACCTAGTGGAGCAAATCATTACCTAGGACCCTGCAGAACATCACGGTGCCTGAAGGCATCCAAGCTTTGGAATGATGCTCAGATGGATGGCACAGAGAAACTTATAGGAAGAGTCTTCACTTACTTCAAGTTTCTGTATAATCCTTGCTCCTCTACATTAAAGGTGGTGGTGGTGGTGGTGGGGAATTAAACTGTATTTCCTTATTTTTCTAATTGAAAATAATAAATAAAGCAAAACACGATATATCTTCAGATCTGGGTTTGGGTGTCTGCCAAGTATTTCCTTTGGGTCTCCTCCTTTCAATGAACGCTACTTTCAAATTCTAAACAAAAAAGTAAAATATCAAAAGCCAGGCCAAGAAACACTGTTAGGAAACCAAATATCACAGCACAAACCAGGCAAGTGCAGCTATCTATTCGAGGTGATGATTCAGAAGGGGATAAATTTAGAAGGGTGCTCTCCACAGGGTGACTGGGTGTCAACTGCAGGACATAGAAGAAGGCAACATCCCAAAAGTTTCTCGGAAACAAGATCGCCAAAATATTATTAAAAAGAGTCTTTTCTTTGAAGTGGTCAGTCCCCCGGTGTCCTTGACACTGAACTTTCCTGACCCAGCCTTTCTGTGGCCATCCATTACTGGGCAAATCCAGGTGAAACCTGAGGACCCTGCAGCCTGGGAGGACATGGCCGGCCAGAGGCAGTGGGGCAGCTCACAGGGGACGGGCCTTTTATGGCTTGAACTGGAGAAGCCTTGATCCCAGCTAATTGACCAAAATAACTCCTGCACTCAGAAGAGCCCATCAGCTGTTGCTGCAACAGACCAGGCCAGCGGCTACCTCAAATGTGAGGACTTGGTTCACACTGTCTTTTGGCTTCTCATATAGAGAAATAAAAAAATGCAACCTCTATCTACTGAACAGGCTCAACAGTACAGCATGGAATGGACACACATTTCTAACTTCCATTTCTGGTTAAAAACAAACCCCCCCCAAAATAGAACAAAAAACCCCAAAATGAATAATCACTGATAGAGCTCCAAAGCTGAACACACACAAACTAACATACATATGTAAATACATGTATGTACACAGGAAATGGCATGCTAGAATGGCACAGGTCTCTTTACAAGTTTAGAGTTCCACAGGTATCTGTGGGTTCCTTCTCACGTCCAGTGATTGTAAAAAAGAAGTCACCAGAAAAAAGAATGGTGCTGGGAGTACTTTCTCTAACTCAAGACAAATATTTTGGATTAAAACCAAAGACAGAGCTCTGAGCTCTCAAGATCTATCCTCACATAGATTTCAGGTCACATAACTCAAAAACCAGAAGAACCTTAACTTTTAAAAAAAAGAAGGAAAGAAAATAAAAAAACTAAACAAACAGAAAAGATCAAGCGTAAACTCTTCTTAAAAAGCTATATGTGTGTTTTTTATCTTAAAACTAAATGACTACTCTGCTTACAAAAATACTTACAATTGTAGGTGTCCTTGTTGTTCGGCAGAATAAAAGAAGGTCTCAGTTGTTCGTCCTAAATTCACTACGAATCACAAAGCCAGACTAACAGGTCACAGTAGAGCTGTGCATCCTGCTGCAGGCCTGGGGGGTGTGCCTTCGGGTGTCCCTCCAAGAACATCAGCTGTAGCAGGCACCAGAGGCCTCGTAAAGTGAGATCTGGATTCTTGTTTTGAACTAAGCCCACAGGACAATGCCTCCCCCTAAACAGACAGTCCTGCGCCAGGTGAAAAGACAGCAGGCACCTGAGACAGCTGTGGGAATCAAGCACCAGCTTCCTGACTGTTCTGTGCAAAGGGTAAAAATAATTTGCCCAAGCCAGATTTCATCCTCATGTCAAGGTCACAGACAAGAACTTTACAGCCACGCCTGACCTATGGTGGTGCAGTGGATAAAGCATCGACCTGGAAACATTGAGGTCGCTAGTTCAAAATCCTGCACTGGTCTAATCAAGGCACATATGTGAGTTGATGCTTCCAGCTCCTCCCCCCTTTCTCTCTCTCTCTCTCACTGTGTCTCCTCCCTAAAATGAATAAATAAAAAGAAATTTAAAAAAAAAAACAACATTTGCTGTAGTGTAGACACTCTGTGCCGGAGCTCTGTAGGCCAATATATATATATATATTTTTTTTTAAAAAAAAGAACTTCACAGTCTGGCTTCTGATTCCCACCCAGCCTCTGTCCTGGCCCTCATCTTATTTTCCCTTTGACCAATATTGCCTTTCAGCCATTTTTTAAATTTTATTTTGTCTGGTTTTCTATATTTATGCAAGCTGATTAAAACTCCTCTGGGGGCCTGACCAGGCAGTGGCGCAGGCAGGGGTCCCCAAACTTTTTACACAGGGGGCCAGTTCACTGTCCCTCAGACCGTTGGAGGGTCGGACTATAAAAAAAAACTATGAACAAATCCCTATTGCACACTGCACATATCTTATTTTAAAGTAAAAAAACAAAATGAGAACAAATACAATATTGAAAATAAAAAACAAGTAAATTTAAATCAACAAACTGACCAGTATTTTAAAGGGAACTATGGGTGCAGATGCATCCTGTGCTCCTCTCACTGAACACCAATAAAAGAGGTGCCTGTTCCAGAAGTGCAGCAGGGGCAGGATAAACGGTCTCAGGGGGGAGAGTGCAGCCCACGGGGGCCTTAGTTTGGGGACCCCTGGGATAGAGCGTGGGACTGGGATGCGGAAGACCCAGGTTCGAGACCCCAAGCTTGCCAGTTTGAGCACGGGCCCATCTGGTTTGAGCAAAAAGCTCACCAGCTTGGACCCAAGGTCGCTGGCTCCAGCAAGGGGTTGCTCCATCTGCTGAAGGCCTGCAGTCAAGGCACATGTGAGAAAGCAATCAATGAAAAGCTAAGGTATCGCAACAGCAACGAAAAACTAATGATTGATGCTTCTCACCTCTCTCCATTCTGTCTGTCTGTCCCTATCTATCCCTCTCTCTGACTCTCACTCTGTCCCTGAAAAAAAAAAAAAGAAAGAAAGAAAGAAAGAAAGAAAGAAAGAAAGAAAGAAAGAAAGAAAGAAAGAAAGAAGGAAAGAAAGAAAGAAAGAAAAGAAAAACAAAAAGAAACTCCTCTGGGGGCAAAGCAGCATAACAATAAACCAAAACTTACAAAACTTATGTAAAACAGCTAACCACAGAGTCTTTTAAGAAAAGAGAGGAGGAGAAAATGAATCCCTATTACTGTACTGAAACAATGCAGTTGTTTTCTTAAAAAATTATTCATTCACATAAAAATGAACATTTAACTTTTGGATGCCTATTAAGTTGTGGCTCACTGCTCCCTGTAGCAGCCAAGCTGGTCTAGATGAATCCCCTAGAGTCTAACAATAATTCTTCATGAATGTTTGTTTTGTATGCCTTTATATGTTGGTTATTTTATTAATTTTAATGGGATGACATTAATAAATCAGAGTACATTATGTTCAAAGAAAACATCTCCATGTTATCTTGTCGTTCAATTACGTTGCATACCCATCACCCAAAGTCAAATTGTCCTCTGTCACCTTCTATCTGTTTTCTTTGTGCCCCTCCCCTCGCCCCTCTCTCTCCCTATCCTCCCTTCCCCCACCCCATAACAATCACACTCTTCTCCATATCTCACAGTCTCCTTTTTATGTCCCACCTATGTATGAAATCATGAGGTTCTCAGTTTTTTTTCTGTTTTACTTATTTCACTCCGTACAATGTTATCAAGGTCCATCCATTTTGTTGTAAATGATCCGATGCCATCATTTCTTAATGCTGTGTAGTATTCCATAGTACATATGTACCAAAGCTTTTTAATCCACTTGTCCTCTGATGGATGCTTGGGCTGTTTCCAGATCTTCGCTATTGTGAACAATGCTGCCACGAACATGGGAGAGCATTACTTCTTTTCGAACAGTGCTATGGTGTTCTTAGGGTATATTCCTAAAAATAGGATAGCTACGTCAAAAGGCAGTTCGATTTTTAATTTTTTGAAGAATCTCCATACTGCTTTTCAAAGTAGCTGCACCAGACTGCATTCCCAGCAGTGCAGGAGAGTTCTCTTTTCTCCACATCCTCGCCAGCACTTATTCTGTATTGTTTTGCTGATGAGTGCCATTCTGACTGGTGTGAGGTGATACCTCGTTGTGGTTTTAACTGGCATTTCTCTAATGATTAGTGATGTTGAGCATTTTCTCATATGCCTATTGGCCAACTGTATGTCGTCTTTAGAGAAATTTCTATTCATTTCTTTTGCCCATTTTTTGATTGGATTATTTGTCTTCCTGATGTTGAGTTTTATAAGTTCTTTATAAATTTTGGTTATTAACCCCTTATAAGACGTGTTGTCGAATTTGTTCTTTCATTGTGTGGTTTGCCTTTTTATTCTGTTCTTATTGTCTTTAGCTGTGCAAAAACTTTTTAGTTTGATATAGTCCCATTTGTTTATCGTGCCTTTAATTTCATTTGCCCGTGGAGATAAACCGGCAAATATATTGCTGCGACAGTTGTTGGAGAGCTTACTGCCTATGTTTTCTTCTAAGATGCTTATGGTTTCACAGCTTACATTTAAGTCTTTTATCCATTTTGAGTTTGTATTTGTGAACGGTGTAAGTTGATGGTCTAGTTTCATTTTTTTGCATATAGATGTCCACTTTCCCAACATCCCTTGATAAAGAGGCTGTCTTTACTCCATTGTATGCTCTTTCCTCCTTTGTCAAATATCAGTTGTCCATAAAGTGTGGGTTTATTTCTGGGTTCTTTGTTCTGTTCCATTGATCTATGGGCCTGTTCATATTCCAGTATCAGGATGTCTTGAGTACAGTGGCCTTGTAGTATACCTTGATATCCGGAAGAGTGATACCTCCTGCTTGATTTTTCCTTTTTAAGATTGCTGAAGTTATTTGTGTTCTTTTTTGGTTCCATATAAATTTTTGGAATATGTGTTCTATATCTTTGAAGTATGTCATTAGTATTTTAATTGGTATTGCACTGAATTTATCAATTGCTTTGGGTAATATAGACATTTTAATGATGTTTATTCTTCCTAGCCATGAGCACGGTATATGCTTCCACTTGTTTGTATCTTCCTTGATTTCTTTTATCAATGTTTTATAATTTTCTGAGTACAAGTCCTTAACCTCCTTGGTTAAATTTACTCCTTAGTACTTTATTATTTTGGCTGCAATAGTGAAGGGGATGGCTTCCTTAATTTCTTTTGCTGACAGTTCATTGTTGGTATAAGGAATGCCTCTGATGTTTGAGTATTAATTTTATATCCTGCCACCTTGCTGAATTCATTTATCAGGTCCAGTAGTTTCTTGACTGAGACTTTAGGGTTTTCTATATGCAATATCATATCATCTGCAAATAATGACAGTTTTACTTCTTCTTTTCCAACTTGGATGCCTTTTATTTCTTCTTCTTGTCTGATTGCTGTGGCTAAGACTTCCAGAACTATGTTGAATAAGAGTGGTGAAAGGGGGCAACCCTGCCTGGTTCCTGATATTAAAGGGATTGCTTTTAATTTTTGCCCATTTAGTATGATGTTTGCTGTGGGTTTGTCATAGATGGCCTTTATCATGTTAAGGTATGTTCCTTGTATTCCCACTTTACTGAGAGTTTTGATCAAGAATGGGCGCTGGATTTCATAAAATACTTTTTCTGCATCTATTGAAATTATCATGTGATTTTTGTCCTTCCTTTTGTTTATGTGATGAATCACATTAATTGATTTGTGAATATTGAACAAGCCTTGCCTCTCCAGAATAAAACCCACTTGATCATGGTTTATGGGTTATTTTCATATATTTCTGGATCCTGTTGGCTAATATTTTGTTAACAATTTTAGCATCTATATTCATCAGTGATATTGGCCTATAATTTTCTTTCTTCGTGTTGTCTTTGCCCAGTTTCAGGATCAGAATTATGCTAGCCTCATAAAAGTAGTTTGAAAGTCTTCCTTCCACTTGAATTTTTTGAAATAGCTTGAGGAGGATAGGTGTTAGTTCATCTTTGAATTTTTGATAGAATTCACTTGTGAAGCCATCAGGCTCAGGAGTTTTTTTGTTGGGACGTTTTGATAACTGTTTCGATCTCATTTGTTGTAATTCGTCTGTTTAGGTGTGCTGATTCTTCCATATTGATTTTTGGAAGATTATATGATTCAAGAAATTTGTCCATTTCACCTAGGTTTCCTAATTTTTTGGCATAGAGTTCTTCATAGTATTTTCTTACAATACTTTATATTTTTGTTGTGTCAATTGTTGTTTCTCCACTCTCGTTTCTAATTTTATTTATTTGAGTCCTCTCTCTTTTTTTCTTGGTGAGTCTAGTTAAAGGTTCATCGATCTTGCTTACCTTTTCAAAGAACCAGCTCCTGGTTTCATTGATCCTATGTATTGTTTCCTTAGCCTCAATGTCATTTATTTCTGCTTTGATCTTTATTATTTCCTTCCTTCTACTAGTCCTGGGCTAAATTTTCTAGTTCTTTTAGATGTAGGGTCAAGTTGCTTATTTGAGCTTTTTCTAGCTTCTTCTGGTATTCCTGTAGTGCTATGAACTTCCCTCTCAGTATTGCTCCTGTTGTGTCCCATAAATTTTGAGTTGATGTATGCTCATTATCATTGGTTTCTAGAAACTATTTTATTTCTTCTTTGATCTCATTGTTAATCCATTCGTTATTTAATAACATGCTATTTAGTTTCTAAGTGTTTGAGTATTTTCAGTTTTTCTTTTGAGGTCAATTTCTAGTTTCATGGCATTATGATCGGAGAAAATGCTTGATATAATTTCAATCATCTTAAGTTTCTTGAGACTGCCTTTGTGTCCTAACATGTCGTCTAACCTAGAGAATGTACCATGAGCACTTGAAAAGAATGTATATTCTACTGCTTTAGGGTGAAAACTTCTGAAGATATCTATTAAATCGAGTTGATCTAGTGTATCCTTTAAGTCTGCTGTTTCTTTGTTAATTTTATTTCTTGAGGATCTATCTAGTGATGTTAGTGTGGTATTGAAATCCCCTACTACTATAGCATAGCTGTAAATCTCGCCATTTATATCCATCAAAGTCTGCACTATGTATGTTGGGCCTCCTATGTTTGGTGCATAAATGTTTATAATGGTTATATCTTCCTGTTGAGTTGTTCCCATTATCATTATGTAGTGTCCTTTATCTCTTACTTTGTTTTAAAGTCCATTTTGTCAGATATAAGTATTGCTACCCTGGCTTTTCTTCATTTCCATTTGCATAAAATATTTTTTTCCATCTTTTTACCTTCAGTCTATGTGTATTTTTTGTTTTAAGGTGTGTCTCTTGTAGATAGCATATGCATGGGTCCTGTTTCTTTATCCATGCAGCTACCCTATGTCTTTTGATTGGATAATTTAATCCATTTACATTTAAGGTTATTATTGATATGTAGTTGTTTATTGCCATTTTATTCTTTAAAGCTGTATTCTTCTTTTGCTCTATTCTTTCCTCCCTTTGAACTGTTCACAACAGGCCCCTTAGTATCTCTTGCAGAATTGGTTTGGTTTTAATGAATTCCTTGAGGCTTTTTTTTGTCTGGGAAGCTCTTTATTTCTCCTTCAATTTTAAACATTAGCCTTGCTGGATAGAGTAGTCTTGGGTGTAGGTTCTTGTTCTGCATTACTTTGATTATATCTTGCCATTCCCTTCTGGCCTCAAGTGTTTCTGTTGAGAAGTCGGATGTCATCCTTATGGGGCTCCTTTGTATGTGATAGCCTTCTTTTCTCTAGCAGCTTTTAAATTTTTCTCTTTATCACTTAGCTTTGGTATTATAACTATGATGTGTCTTGGTGTAGATTTCTTTGGGTTTCTCTTTAATGGAGTTCTCTGTGCTTCTTGAACGTGTGAAACATTTTCCAGTCTTAATTTAGGGAAGTTTTCAGCTATGATTTGATTGAACAAAGTTTCTATCCCTTGTTCTTTCTCTTCTTCTTCAGGAAACCCTATGATGCAGAAGTTATTCCTCTTCATGTTGTCACAGAGCTAGCTCCCTTAGAGTTTCCTCAGATTTTTTGAGTCTCTTTTATTTTTTCAACTCTGATTCTGTGCCTTTGTTTATTTTATCCTCTAACTCACTGATTCGATCCTCAGCTTCATCCATCCTGCTTTTAATTCCTTCCATTGTGGTCTTCAGTTCTGAAACTGTATCTTTTATTTCTGTCTGATTCTTTTTTATTATTTCAATTTCCTTTTTTATATTTGCTATCTCTTTATTTAGGTGTTCGTAATGACTATTCATTGTTGCTCTAAGCTCTTTGAACATCCTAACTATCATTATTTTAAACTCTGCATCAGGTAGTTTGGTTACATCTGATTCATTCAGGTCCTTCTCTGAGGACTTCTCTTGATTCATTTGGGTTGCATCCTCTGCCTTCCCATTTTGTCTGTATGTAAGAAGGGTTTGGCTACTGGAGTTAAATGGGTGTTGCCTCTGTGTTCCATAGGTGTGGTCTGTCTGCAGGCCCGCCACCCCCTCTGCTGCTGCCTAGAGCAGTTGAGTATGGGTGTTGCTGACACCGGCTGCAGCGGCTGCTGCTGTGGTCTCCACCTCGCCTCCGAGTGAGGGGTTATATTCTCATGCCAGGCTCTATAAACCTCAGCTGGTCTCGGCCTTCGCTCCTCTCCCATGGGTGGGACCGCACACCACACTTGGGCCACTATCCTGGGCACCTAGGGCTAGGGTGAGCACTTTTGCTCAGCTGTAGATCCCTGTCAGCCTGTTTCTCCAGCCGGGAGGGGCTTCTGGTGCATGCTTAGCTGCAAGGCTGGCTTCTGCCCTGCCCCCGCCAACCTCGGCTCCTCGGCTGGGTGGGGCTGCTGCTACGCCCTCAGCCACTCACTGGGCTTCTGCCCCACCCCAGCCAAACCTCGGCTGCTTGGCCCAGCTGTTGGTGCACGCTCAACTCTGAGCCCAGGTTTCGTTTCCGCCTCCATAGGCAAAGTGGATTTGTACATTGCTTCAAGCCTTGGAAGCCTGGTGAGGCTGCGCACCCCTCGCCCATGCCCAGTGGCTGATCTCTGCCCATTCCAGGCTCCCACTTTTCCCCCACACGTGGGGTCACAGGTGGGCCTGCAGCCGCCGGACCACTTTCGCATCTCCTTCGGCCCTGCTGTGCTAGACTCAGCTCATTCCAGCCAGCTCTGCCTTTGCCCTCACCGAAGGAATCGCACTTCTGCATTCTGCCGCTGCCCGCCCTCCAGCAAGCCCTCAGCAGTGTGGGTGGGGGCGCTGCAGCTCAGACCCTAACATTCCATACTGTAGTCCTGAAAGCTCCTTCCTTCTAAGCAACTATGCTCTAATTGCCACAGGGGAACCTGTTTGGCTGGTGTCCTGCTTCCCCTTGCTGGTTCCAGGGGAAATATTGTTTCAGATTTGTGGAGTGACTCAGCCCAGGGTTTAGGGTCCCTCAAAGCTTTTCTCCCTGTGCCTTCCAGACTGCAATCTCTTCCCGCTGCTCCGGTCCTCTCCTCTCTTCCTGTCTCCTGGAGTCCTGGGTGAGTGGTTGTGAGAGTTTTCTGTACTGTCCCTTTAAGATGAATCCTGGGTCTGAGACAACTGTCTCTTTCTCACAAACAGTATTCTACACTGTTTCACAGCTAAATACTGTCCATATGCCTCTTTTAGGCTCTGGGGCTGTAGGCTGGGGCTTTGTTCCTGGGACCCAGGTCCCTACCCTTCTGCTGGCCTCTCTTCCCACCACATGAGTCTCTGTGGGCTGCCTTTCGCTCTGGGAAGCTAGGCAGCCCTTTTCACGTTTTTGCTTTTCCTACCAGTCTCAATGTTGCTTCTTTAGTGTTTCCCAGTTGAAGAGTCCTCTCAGTCCAGTTCAACGTTGGTTTATCCAGATGATGGTTCTTAAAATCAAGTTATAATCCACTTTAGTTCTGGGAGTTGGAAGTTGGTACATCCGCTTACTCCACCGCCATCTTGCCCCCTCCACCTTTATATGTTTTGTCTTTGTTCTAATTCCAGTTAATTCTACCTGTGCAATCTGTTAAATACTTTCTTCAATTTTTCTGCCATCTGACAAACTCAGCAAACTCTTGTTATGCACACTTCTCTCAAGAAAATGACAGTAATCAGACCTGATGTGCAAGAGAGAAGTCTGCATGGTATACCCACGAAGAAAATGAAAAATCATCTGTTATGAATGAGAATTAATTAAAGTGAGAACCAGATTTAGGCTCAACTTAAGACATTTCCAAGACACTTGATAACTTGATAACTATTTCACATTTTTAATACTGTAACAATCTGATAATTCACTATTTTCTCTAGTCCAGTGGTTCTTAACCTGGGTTCTATCGAACTTAGGGGTTTGATGAGTCGGTCTTGGGTTTGGAGAAGCCTCTGCCGCGGAGGCCAGAATAAAGTAATACCGTAATTTGTTGTGAGTTCATGCACTTTGTTGGTTTTGTTCTTTGAGCAAGGTGATGTTCATGCACGGCTCATTTTGTGCACCAGTAAAAAAACATATACCTATGTCTTGAATTTGGAAAAAAAATCATATTTTATTTATCACTAAAGAAGGGTTCGGTGAATGTGCATATGAAGCTGGTGGGTTCAGTACCTGAAAAAAGGTTACAAACCACTGCTCTAGTCACTGTTCTTTATGGTAGCATCAGTACAAATTTTAATCTGGTTTTTTGAACTAATCCAGGAGCCATTTCTTTTTATGGTATTTATTTCTAAGGAAAACTACATTCATGCTTCTTTACCACCTATTTTATAACAACAATGAATATGTGGAAACCAAACTGAAAACACACCATCTCAATCATTCCAAAGAAAATAAAACACTTAGATATGAGTTCACAAAGAATCTGTATGTTGTAAATTATATAATACTGATAAGAGATAGCAAAGAAGATGTAAATAAAGTAAGAGTTATCAATCTATCCATATGGAGGTCTACTGTATAGCTACAATGATAGATTAGAAAACCCAGAAATAGACTAACACAAATATTCCCAACTAATTTTTGAAAAAGGTGCCTTTTCCACAAATCGTGCTGAAACAATTGGACATCCGTTGGCAAAAAACAAACAAACAAAACAAAAATAACAACTTTACCTGATCCTCATACTTTTGTGTGTGAGTGTGTGTGTGTGTGTGTGTGTGTGTGTGTGTGTGTGTGACAGAGACAGAGAGAGGAATAGATAGGGACAGACAGACAGGAAGGGAAAGAAATGAAAGCATCAATTCTTTGTTGCGGCACCTTAGTTGTTCATTGACTACTTTCTCATATGTGCCTTGATGGGGGCCTTCAGCAGACCAAGTGACCCCTTGCTCAATCCAGCGACCTTGGGCTCAAGCTGGTGAGCTTTTGCTCAAACCAGATGAGCCTGCACTCAAGTAGGAGACCTCGGGGTTTCAAACCTGAGTCCTCCGCATCCCAGTCTGATGCTCTATCCACTGTTCCACCACCTGGTCAGGCGATCCTCACACTTTTTTTATTTAACAAATCTTTTATTATTTATTTATTTATTTATTTATTTATTTATTTTATTCATTTTAGAGAGGAGACACAGAGTGAGAGAGAGAGAAAGAGAGAAAGGGGGGAGGAGCTGGAAGCATCAACTCCCATATGTGCCTTGACCAGGCCAGTGCAGGGTTTTGAACTGGCGACCTCAGTGTTCCCAGGTCGACGCTTTATCCACTGCGCCACCACAGGTCAGGCCGATCCTCACACTTTTTATAAAAATTAACCAAAATGGATGAAGAAATTAAATGTAATATATAAAACTATAAAACTTTTAGGAAAAAATAGAACTAAATCTAGAACTTCAGCTTTGGGAAAGCTGTTAAGAGGATGAAGAGACATGCTACCGAGTCTGACTAGTGGTGGAGCAGTGGCAAACAAGGCACACATGAGAAACAATCATTGAACAACTAAGGTGCCACAACTACAAGTTGATCCTTCTCCTCTCTCTCCCTTCCTGTCTCTTTTTCTTCCTGTCTCTCTCTCTCAAGGGGAAAAGAAAGAAAATAAAAACAAAAGACATGCTACAGAGTAGAAAAAAATATTTGCAAATGATATATCTGAAAAAGAACAAATATCTAGTGTAAGGCCAGTGGCTGCTGCCACGGCCATGCAAGTTACCACTGGATTCCTACAGACGGTAAAGGAACTGTGGAGCCAGAGGATGGTGGGCCATTCCGTTCATTAGAGTTTCGTAAAGGTGAACAAGCAAACAGGCAAGGAAAACCACTTCCCTTTCTCTCAGGGCTCCCAAGCACTGACTTGGTCTCTGGTTCTATACCCTGGACTCATTCTCTGGACTCCTCTCAGCTCTCTCACTCTACACACTCTCTAACAAAACAAGCTGGGGGAAAAAACCCTTCTCCAGCAAACAATAGCAAACAATGGCCCTTCCCAAGCAGAAAAGCAATCTGCAATTTGCAATCTGCCACCCTGAGGGCAAGCACAGACTTCCATAGACTATACACACAAGGCGCTGACCCAGTCAATACAAACAAGCAAACTTAAAAAACATTTGTTATAAACTTATTTGCCCAACAATCTAGAACAGGGGTGCCCACACTTTTTCAGCTTGCGAGCTACTTATAAGATGACCAAGTCAAAATGATCTACCTACAATAAAAATGCAAAACATAAATTTATTTCTTCTATATTATCATTATTTAAGTTACTATTATTACTATTTAATATTGTGTATTCTTCTTTCACCTTTCTCCTTCTCAGCTCTCTTTTCAGAGGAAAGTCAATGTCATAGTTTTTATGAACAGTCTGAAAAAGCCGCTCCACATTTCCCTTCTTTGGAATAGCAATGGCAGGCACACAGACAGATGAGGCAAACTCACTTAGAATATGACATAGTAAAAAAAATCCCCTCCCATTCTGTATGAAAGTGGTAGGTTTTAGGCTTCTTACTCGGACCAGCTACGGCACTCATTTTTATACCCTTTGTTGTATTTAGTTTAAATAAATTGAAGGCTAACTACACAGCAATGTAACTGAACAAGTTAGCGCGGTTTAATGCGCATGCGTAGGGTGTCAAAAGTTCAGACGTCAGATTAGCTACCCTCTATGCCAATCAAAAGACAAATGTCTTTTTAATGTCATGCGATCTACCCACACTTCCTTCGCGATCGACCAGTAGATCATGATCGACAGATTGAACACCCCTGTCTAGAACTTCTTTCTCTGCTCTATTGACTGTCTCAATGCCAATATCCTGCTATTGGTATTGCTTTATAGTTTTGCAAGATGTTACCATTGGGGGTAGAGGGAGGGGTATGGGGGAATGACTAAAAGATGCACAGCCTTTCTCTGCATTACCTCTTACAACTGCATTTGAACCTATAATTATCTCAAAATTAAAAGCTTAGACATTAAAGAAACCCTGCTTCAAATGAAACTTCCAAATGCAACCCATTTGTAAATGGGCTACTTACCATAACTATACCTTCAATAAATCTAAGGAGATTTTTCTTGTCATCATGGCCATCTTAAGAAATTCCAACTAAATGTTTCCACAAGGAACTCATGAATCCAAAGTAAAGTATCTGATACAGAATAAGAAATGCAAAAATTGTTTTTCAATAAAAGAAATGTTTATTTGGCAGGTGGTACGGGCACTTAAAAGAGCACCTCTCATACCCAGGTCTCTAAAGAGAGAGCAGGGTTCTACCACCTTCCAGGAATCTATGGCCCAAGATGGTTCATTTCCAAACCCCGGCCTACAGTTAAAAAATAACAAGAAAACAACTCTTTAAGAGAGGGAGAAGCCTGGGCCATCTCAAATATGATGCTACTATAAATACTATAGAAAACAAGTGTTTGAACTCCAGAATCCTAGAGTCTTGCAGTTTTTAAGTCTTAAAAATGTAAAGACAAAAGTTCAGCCTTTGAGGTGGTAGGATGGGCCAATTGAGAGCACTTCAGGGGTCTTATCCTCTTAGATTCCGTCAAACCTAGACCCCAAATCTTGACCTGTGCCTCCTGTTTGCCAGAGTTATTCACAGAACTTACACTTTCAAAAAGCGTAGCTCTGGGCATGCCATGGAGTGCACAGGGAAGCAAAGCTTTGCTCCTGTTCCTGGAGGACAGCAGAACACCAAGCTCAAGAGCATGCTCAGCCCCTCTCAGCCCTACTCCAAGTTCCTTTATCCCAGTCCCCCTCAAATGCTTGCCAGCCTTGAATCTTTTTTAAGTGAATTTATTGGGTGACATTAGTTAGTAAAATTATATAGGTTTCCAGGGGTATAGTTCTAAAATACATCATTTGTATATTGTATTGTGTGTTCATCATCCCAAATCAAGTCTCCTTCCATCACTGTTTATATCCCTTCTTGGCCCTCTTCTACCTCCCTCAACCCCCTTCCCCTCTGGTAATCATCATACTTAGTCTGTGTCCATGAGTGCTTGCTTGTTTGTTTGTTTTGTTTTGCTTAATCCCTTTACCTTTTTTACACCCCCCCCCCTCCAACCACCTCCCCTCTGACAGCTGTCAGGCTCTTTTTTGTATCTATAAGTCTGTTTCTATTTTGTTTGTTAGTTTATTTTGTTGATTAGATTCCACATATAAGTGAGATCATAGAGTACTTAATTTTCTTTTAGTGGCTTATTTCACTTAGCATAATGATCTCCAGGTCCACCCAGGCTGTCACAAAGGGTAAGATTTCCTTCTTTTTCACGGCCATTGTGTAAATGTACTGCAGCTTTTCATCAGCACTAATCTTCCACAACCAGTGTCTCCCCTCCCCAGCCCCCTTTTTCTGATTTGATCCTAGCTCCCTCACACTCAAAAACTGCTACCCCAAACCATAGGCTCTCTGAGTGGACTTGGCCCTGCAAGGCATTTGACCCTTTCAGACCACCTCCGCCCCCATTGGACATGCTCTTTTGAAACATCTTTTGCCTCTCTCCATGTCTTGCTGACCCCTTTCACCCTCAGTTGGTCCCTGGCCCCTTCTTCCTTTCATCTCCCTCAAATGTCTATGCACCAGGACTCTGACCCTGGCAGCTACTTTTCTCGCACCTCACCTGAGGCAGAATTCAGGAAGGCGGTCATTCCCTGCAGTTCAGAATACCAGCTCTTTCACAGGAACAAGCGACTCAAGACAAATGATGCTACTCCCATCCTCTCCCATCATGACATGTGCCCTGGTTTACCTGGCTGATCACAGCCTCTCTTGAGCTCATTACCCCCATCCCAACTATCACCAAGTCTTGCTGCCTGAAGCTCAGCTGTCCCCACTACTTCCACTTCTCATCATACTCCCACTGCAATTGTCCCTCACAGTCCGACACCTCCCCGAATCCATCCCCTCCACTGCTTTCACAGTGCCTTCTACCCAGCCCAACCCAGTGCGTCACTCCCAACCCAGACCTGGGCAGCACCTCGAGCAGCAATCCCCCGACCCCCAGGGCCAGGCAGCCAGTCATTCCCCAGTGATGAAAGCCTTCAGACAAATTTCTTGAATTAAATGTTCTTGGACAGTAAACATAAGAATGTCTGTGTAAAAGAGTCACTTTCACCGTCTTGCATTTAGATATTCATTAGTACGAGAAAGACGGGTCAGGTTACAAATAAATTCTCAAGAAACAGCATGTAATCCAGATATGATCTCATCCAGACTAAATCTGCAATGACTTACTTTACAGATGTCTCACTAATAGTTGTGAGATGTTACAAGGAATCTTAATGTCTCACTTTATTACAAACATCAGATGTGGACACACCCAGGGTATGTGGCGCATGGTTCACATCCAGTGTACATGAGCTGGTGGAAACCAGAGAGCTGAGAACACTCGGCCTGCTGGGTACAACCCGAAGCCCCTGGCCTCTGACCTACCCCCTGCCTACCTCTTCAGCCACACAGCCTGCTGCTCCTCCCCCTCAGCAGGTGACCATGAGAAAATACAGTGACCATGGCTGCCATGTATAAGCTGTACTCTCCTCCCTTTTCACTCAGAAATCCCCTAATTGTTCTGCAAGGCTCCATTGACATTATTTCTCCTATGAAGCCATCCCAACATGGTCTATGATATCCAACCTCCATTCTGTCGCTGTCCAGAAGCCAGGGCCTTTGCCTTGCCTCTGTATCCACATGACCTGGCCAGGTAGGTCTGCCATGTGACAAAGGTCTTAAGGATTTATACACAAAGATGGACACACCTTGTAGTTAGTTCTTGTAGTCTAATTTTAATTCAGCAACAGAATTCTTTTTCTTTTCAGGTTTGACCAATCAATAATCAGTTATCCCCTCTCCCCCAAAAAAACAAAAACTAGAGAGTGATAAGAGTGACAAGTTGGTTCTTGAGTTCACGGGCAGAACATAAAAAGACCTGGCTGGCAAGCGCTTTGGGACAGCAGCCTTACCTTCCGTATTGCCCCCTGTGATGTACCCCATGTATAAGATGCACCTTTTTTCGAAAAATTTGGGGTCTAAAAACTGGGTGAGTCTTATACAGTGGTTGTAGATTTTTTTACTTGCATTTCCTGCTTTTTTGTGCTTGTTTTTGTGCTTATTGTTGAAGACAGTGATTTGTCATCAGACACAGATGAAGACAGCTAATGGATGGGAGTTTTGACAGTGATGAGGAGTTGGAATGAATTTTATGATGAATAAAACTTGAGTTCAATAACTTTATGTAATACATTTCTTTTTTCAAATTTCAGGCCCCCAAATTAAGGTGCATCTTATACATGGGAGCAAATTATACACGGGGAAATATAATACCTGTTTCCAGGAAGGATGACATCCGGGCACTGGCCTATCAGTGCAGGAACAGCAAGATAGCAAAGCTTTCTGTCTAGCATCTCTGCCTTCTGAAAAATTCTGCTTTCTAAATGGCAATGGACTTGAGCAATGATTCCAAGTATTTTTTTAAGCTGCTCATTTCCAGGGGATGAAAAGACTTGGCAAGCAGGATCTGTATGCATTATGTCCAAACTTCTGCTCTCACAGGACCAGATATGGAATCATTTCATTTTCCATTATCTGAGAATTGTGACATCTATAAGTAAAGACAGGGACAGTCTTTAGTCTCCTGATACCTACACCGAAACACCACAATGAATTTGAGATTGTAGTCTTTTGTATCATGGACAAGTAATTATATTTTGGGGTAGATTTTTTTTTAAGCAAAAGGAAGAGATATTATTTTTGGTTAACAATGTTTTTCAACCAACAAATCTCTCTCCCTCACCACCCTCGATAATCTAAATCAACCAAGCAATGAGTCTCTCTGTCTCTCTCAAAGTGTAGGAAGAACTTAACTGGCTTTAGATGACTATCTTTCAAGCTCCAAGGTCATGTGTAGGTCACTGGCTTGAACAACAAATAAGCAAGCCAATTCCTTCTCTGCAGCTGCTGCTTCAAGAACATGGGTGTGTAGCAATGCTCAGTATGAATAGAACTGCTGACCCCATGGTCAAGATGAAATGTTAGTTTTCCAAGGGGGGAGCCCAGACCATGTTTACAAGTGCTGGTTACAGTGATGCGGGCTGTTGCACAGCAGGGCCAACATCACATTCCTGGCCGCTAGGCTAAGAGTCTTGAAAGTAATCGGAGATGCATAAAGAATGACATGATCCCTGAGGCCACCATATATCTAAAACTAAGGGATCTTTGCCCATTCACCACATGGAATGGAAGAACCATGGAAGTTCTCAAGTAGTTCAGCAATGCAGTGGGTGGAGGGAGGACCCCCTATCCTACAGAAGACTCCTGAGGCTCTTTCCCGTCCATGCTGTTGTGGGCACAAGGCTTTGCACCATAAGTGGTCTCCTTGGTTGATCTCAAACACCAAGAAGAAATGGGCAATTTGAGAACCCATGTTGTTTCTTAAGGAGCACACAAGAAGGCAAACATCTGCACCACATTACGAAGCCAGAGCAACGCCCAGACCTAGAGACGTGCTGGGAACAGGGAGGGCCTGGGCAATCCTGGCAACCCTCATTCTCCTGCCCCCACACCTGGAAACCCTACCCTTGGCTGGAGGCACAGTATATGTACTCCCCAGCTCAGGAGGATCCCTTGTCAAGTTCATTCTCATTTTCTTCCAGAAACAGTTACAAGTGAGGGCTGCACACTTGGGCCAACCCACAAAAGCCTGATAAGCCTCTAATAAAGTGGAACCACAGTACCAATAATTCTATAAAACTGAACCACTGTGTGTTATAGCTTAGAATGTACTTGTGGCTCCAAGTAGGGATCCTAAAACCCAGCTTCCTGGCACCGCAAATGGTGACTTCCTACCCTACAGGGCAGGCAGCAGCTCTTGTTTTTGGGCAGGGACTACAAAATAGACAAGAGCACTGTCAGGAAACCCAAGCATAAGAGAATGAAGTAGGGGGTGGAGTCAACTGTGGGGCAACAGGGCGAGGGGTGGGGTCTGCGCTCGGGAGAAAGAATCATTTCTGAATCATTTCTGGGGTAGAAGACACTAAGAACTAAAAAGTTTAAGTAAAGAAAATAATGGGAATACACAGGAATCAACTCATTAAGTTTAGCTTTCTGAAACATCTACTTTATTTCTTATATTTCTCATTCTCTCCATGTCAGGTGAAAACTTGGTTTGAGCCTAGAGACCAAAAAATCACGTTATCTAGGCCAGTGGTTCTTAACCTGGGTTCTATTGAACCCTAGGGGTTCGATGAGTCAGTCTCAGGGGTTCGGAGAAGCCTCTGCAATGGAGGCCAGAATAAAGTAATACCGTAATTTGTTGTGATTTCATGCACTTTGTTGGTTTTGTTCTTTGAACAAGATGATGTTCATGCATGGCTCATTTTGTGCACCAGTTAAAAAACATATACCTATGTCTTGAATTTAGAAAAAAAAATCATATTTCATTTATCACTAAAGAAGGGTTTGGTGAATGCGCATATGAAACTGGTGGGTTCGGTACCTCAAAAAAGGTTAAGAACCACTGATCTAGATGAAGATTCCCATAGTCCCACACAGTTCTAAAAACAAAGCTTGAGAGTCTGTAATTCTGGGGAGAAATGCAGCCCATCCTCTCAAATTCACCAAAGAAAAAGGGAGAGAATGAGGAGGAAGAAAAAAAGGAACTAGAGACAGGAGGGGGTCCCAAGAGAGAAAAAGTACCTTAACATAAGGTGTTCCGAAGTGAGAATTTTAGACAGACAGTAAGTGCTTGACCTTCCCTTAGTGTCTGTCCCTCTAACACAGACCCAGTGCAGAGCAGATAGTCCCTTTAGAGGCCCTACAGTTACCTCCCATACTCTTCACTCCAGCCTGGGGTTTGTTACCATGCATGAAGAACACCCTTCGGGGAATGTGAAATCAGTGGGGTCGTGTGCATTGTGTCAGAGGAACAACAGGAAACAGACAGGCAAATATACCCTCACACGACTAGACACTCCATGTACCTCATTCTTCCTGCCCCTCCTAACTGCTGAGGCTTTCTTCCACCGCCCTCCAACACACTTTCCACCAAGATAGAGATTTTTGTCCTGATTTGGAGATGTTTGTTAAACTCCAGTTTTTAGAATTGCACCTAGGACCTAGGAAGTGCTCATTTAATATTTGGTGGAAGAACAGAATTAATAATACCTATTTCACAGGGACGGCCCCCAAAACACAGAGGTTTTTCAAAGGCTACTTGCGCTGTCATTGTTCCCAGCAATCTGTGACAGCAGCTCACAGTCAGAACTATCTTCCTTCATTCCTAGGACCTCTGGAGCTCCTCACTAGCAGTGCCTAATTTCAGCGTAAGACTCTCTTGCAAACTTCATGCTTTCTTATCTAAGCTTGGATGCTAATGCAAGTGCATGACCCCCCTCCCAGCGGCCCAGCCAGCAGCCTCTGAGGTCAGCTAATTGATGGGGTAAATCTGAAGGCAGGGTCACAACTGACAATGTCCAAGTGGGCAAGTTCAGTCCCTTCTGCCCAGAAACATGACACTGCTCTCTATACCAACAAGTATTAACTAGAATCTCTAGTGCATGGTCCAGGATATGAAAATTACAGTAATCTAATCTTGCCAAGGAAAAAATATGAATCATCATTACACGGTCTGACACAGTGTAAAATGATGAATCCTAGGCTACACCGAGGTTTAGGTCCTCAATGATGGCTCCCTGTGGGCTGCCAGCCAAATAGTGCCACCCCAGAGAAGTTGGCATCCTAGGGGAGCAGAAACCAGGAGCAGCAATGCCATGTTCCAGGACCACACTTTCCAACCGTTTATTCTGAGAGAGATTCTGTGTCAATGAGGGCAGTGGAGGAGGAATTAGGGACTAAAATTCCCCTTCTATCTTCTGACCGGTAAAAACTACTTCAGCTCTGAAGCTTCTGTCTAAGGAGGAACTGTATAATCAGGGGCAACAATAGAATACGCACAGGACAAGCAGAACAATGAAAAACAAACTCACTCAGAATGTTCTCTTAAACACATCACAGAAACACCCAGTTCTGGCCTTTTCCTGCAACTTTCAAAAAGACCACCAAAGCGCCCCCTCCAGAAACCACAGCCTCAGTACTCTTGGGATGGCTGGTCAGGGTGCCCGCAGGCCCAAACCATCCCTTGGCTCCTTCCCCCCTTTTTCTTTCTCACAGCTGCATTAAATTTTCTGTCCTTGAGGTTTTTAAAGGAACATTTATTCTAGGGCCAGGATTCTCAAGGTTTATGGTTATATAACTCCCTCTCCCAGGGCCAAAGAATGCTTAAAAAGCCTAAAACTGGCAAAGAAAATTAGTAAAAGTATTCAAATGAAAGTGAAATAAAAAGTTAAAGAGTTGTTCCAAATTACAGTCAACCTCTTATTTGGTTGCATTATACCTTCTGTTTGCCCTGCAAGATGCTTGGTACCCATATTTCATGCAAACACACGTGTGTGTGTGTGTGTGTGTGTGTGTGTATGAGAGAGACTGGGAACAGGTAAGGAATAGAGAATTTCAAAGATTCAAAGATGTATTTGTATTTTCCATGGCTTCTATTTCCCATTGGGCGGTAAACTTTATTAAAAATACAGCCCATATCTTATCTTACATGGGAACTGATAAAAGCACACACAGAAGGAGATTCCCTATGGAGTTTTCTGTGCTGGTTTTTCCTATTTAAAGAGCTGGATGGTAGTAGGGTTTTGGTAGTAGGATAGCCAGTTCAAAAAATAAAACTGTATTTTTACTTAAAAAGTCAAATTATTGGCATTTTTAGTTGGAATGCTCTACACTAAGTACACTATTAACACCCCAAGATCATCACCACACACCTCCCAAACGGAGAGCACGAGATCCCCACCGGCCCATGAAACACGAACCAGGTTCCTAAGAGCTGCCACATGGGGCTGGTTCAGAATCAC
Source organism: Rhynchonycteris naso (assembly GCA_037038555.1). Taxonomy (NCBI): domain Eukaryota; kingdom Metazoa; phylum Chordata; class Mammalia; order Chiroptera; family Emballonuridae; genus Rhynchonycteris; species Rhynchonycteris naso. The sequence continues at coordinate 185,423,860 of CM072996.1, read as the reverse complement.
CAGAAGTCCTTACCTGCCTCTTTCTGTTCTCCTCCTCATGTCACCAGGATGCCTACATCTCAATGTGATCTGTCCAGAGGCTCCGCCCCCACAGCCTCACAAACATCCCTGTTAGGGATGCTAGCTGCCTGCTTCAGACAAACTCATCTGGTCTGAGGAAGCCACATTCAGGTTTTGGGGCCTGAGGCTGGTGACATAGCAGCACACCACCCACAGTGGAAGCCAGGCTGCACCCCAGGACCAACAACACAGTTTTGGAGAAACAAAGCTGCTTGCACACACCTGCCCTGAGCAAAAAAAAAAAAAAAAGAAAGAAAGAAATTGATCCAGAATGTGGTCAGTAGCACCTGCTTAACACAGCCCATGCCTGTGAAACCATCAGGAGACATTGGCACTGACCTTGCCTTGTCCTGGTCAGAGGATCCTGCGGAGGATTCTCTCAAAAGCACTTGCTTGCAAAAGGCCCGGCAGGCAAAATAACAGGTTGAGGTTCAAATGGTTCCTCCAGATAGCCATTCTCATTCTTCCAAGATTGGAAGTGGCCAGAAGTTAGTAAAATCTTTAAACCGAGGGTAGAGGGTAGCTGTAAAAAGCAGGACTCTAAAGTCAGAGAACTTTTTTTAAAACTGGCGATTTTCCATTCTCTTGTGGATGACAGTCTGGCTTCTAACCAAACAGGACACACCACAGAGATTACTTTCTCATGATAACAAATTTAACACCCTGCAGATCTGTGCCCTCCCACAAGTTAGGATGCTTTGTTCAGAGCAAGAATGTTGCAATGAAAGTAACACTGGAAAGTTCTTCCCTCAAAGTCCCCAAAAGCACGTCCCTTCCATATAAAATGAAACACAACTGAACAACAATCATATAATCTTTTATTAAAAAAAAATAACACACAAACACACAAGAAAAATCTGTATAAGGGGACTGTAACCATGGCTTGAAAACAAAGATGTTTTCTAATCTTGTGCCATAACAGTAGATTTTAAAAGTAACTTTTTATGAGGCCACTTATATGCCATACAAGATGAAGTAAAAATTTGAGCTAAAACACTGATATAACTTTAGAAATCACTCACCAAACTGTGTGCACGTGTCTGCACACACACACACACACACACACACACACACACACACACACACACACACAAATACCCACACTGCTTGAACTCGTACAAAAGGAGCAGTCAACTAACACATGCTCAAAACATGACTTTTGCCCAAAACATCAAATGGGCTTCATAGCCTAAGTAGCAGTCTGGATTGTTACTTCAAGGAACATGTATCTTTAAAAGCTATTTCCACACACTCTAACTTAGTAAAGAAGGATAGGAAAGACTGTGCTAATGCCAATGTTAAGAGGCATGGTCACAAACTTCTGAGATTTGTGAAATGCATTTGCACAAGAGCCTTTTGAGAATGTTACCACATTCCCATCCACCTTGCTTCTGGACCCACTGTAGTCTGGGGTGTCCAAACACTGGGTTCTGCTGATATCTGCAGAGATGTGAAGTGGTGACATATGTACAACCAGGACTCGGCTTTATAAAGCCTGTATCTTTAAAAAGTGAGATGTCTTTTCCCTTTATTCTGATTTTAAATGAAGATTTTCAAACAATTCCACCAAAACTTTGAAAAAGCATATTAGTAAAATCTGGCTTTTAGCTTTCTCCCAATCAAAACAACAGAAGAAAATAAAAACTATTAGAGAACAAAGCAAAGAATGACCCCCTTCTCTCGACCCCATGCCCACACTACCCTCCTGCCCCACCCTACCTACAAGTCAGAGCTCCCCGGATGCAGGCTCTGCCCTGAGAGGGAGAGAAGGGAAGGCATTAGAGTTTCAGCAGAGCAGGAAAGGGTCCCAGAACAATGGTCATTTGTTGCCTAACTTTCCGCTTCAGCACTTCACATTCTTCCTTCAACCCATACAGACCTGGAGTCTCACTGCTGAACTACTCTGACCAAAGCCATAAGCAACATCTACCTTGGCAGTTCCAAAGAACACTTGTGTCCTCCTCTTACTGACCTCTCAATCATGCCAGCTCTGTGGGCCCCTCCCTCCTTCTCAAGTCTGGGCTCAGTGGTCCAGCACTCTCCACTCTGCTTCCTCCCTGGCTGCTGCCCCTCCTGCCTCCGTTGTGGTGACCTCCTCCGTCCCCATCCCTTTAGCTTTGCTCACTCTCATCCCTCATCCCCTCTCTTTTATCCTCTCCCCATCTCCCTCCTTGCCTACCACGGATTTACCTATCACCTAATTTAACCTCCAGTCCACACGGTCCCTCTGAGTTCCAGATGTGCATGCAACTGTCCACTTAAAATCTCTAACTGGGTATTTAACAGACACTCAAACTTAATGTGTCCACAACAGAACTCTGGATTTTCAAAGCTGGTCCTCCCTGTTTAAAAAACACACCCCCCCCCCAAACAAAAAACAGAAAACAAAAACGTCTCCCAGTCTTTTCTCTCCTTCTCAGAAGTTGCCATTGCCAAACTGTAGGGGTCAGTGTTAATTCCTCCCTCGTCTTTGCTCCCATGGTTCATCTACCACCAACTGTTGACAGTTACACCTGCAAAGCACCTCTTCTTCTGTGCATACAACAGCTGTATGTATTGCTATATAATTCATATGCCATACACTGCATCAACTTAAAGTATACAATTCAATGGTTTTTAATATATTCATAGAGTTGTGTCATCATTAACAAAGTAATTTTAGATATTTCCCCTAAAAGAAACCATCTACTGTACACATTAGCAGTCCCTCTCAATTTCCCCTTAAACACTCTAGTCCTAGGAAACCATTAATCTACTTTCTGTCTCTGTGGCAGATTAACCTGCTCCAGAAATTTCATATAAATGGAATCATACAATATGTGGTCTCTTGTGTCTGGCTTCTTTTATTTAGCATATTTTCAAGATTCATCAACATTGTGGCATGCATCAATTCTCCATTCCTTCTAATAGCCAAAATTATCCTGTCATACAGATATATAACATTTTATTAGTCCATTCATCAAATGATCACTGGGGTTGTTTCTATTCTTTGATTATTAAAATAATACTGCTATGGCCTGACCAGGTCATGGCACGGTGGATAGAGCATTGGATGGGGACGCAGAGGACCCGGGTTCAAAACTCCAAGGTCGCTGGCTTGAGCGCAGCTCATCCGGCTTGAGCACGGGCTCACTAGCGTAAGCACGGGGTTGCAGGCTTGAGTGTGGGATCACAGACATGACCCCATGGTCACTGGCTTGAGCCCATATGTCACTGGCTTGAAGCCCAAGGTCACTGGCTTGAGCAAGGGGTCACTCACTCTGCTGTAGCCCCCTCCCCTGGTCAAGGCACATATGAGAAAGCAGTCAATGAACAATTAAGGTGCTGCAACAAAGAGTTGATGCTTCTGATCTCTCTCCCTTCCTGTCTGTCTGTCCCTCTCTCTTTTACAAAAAAATAATAATACTATGACCATTTCAATTTTTGTAGACATAAGTTTTCATTTCTCTTGGGTATATATCTAAGAGCGGATATGCTGGGTCATAAAGTACCTTTGTGATTCCCCATATGAGGAACTGCCAGACTGTTTTCAAAAGGCGGTGGCACAGTGGATAGAGCGTCGGACTGGGATGCAGAAGACCCAGGTTCGAGACCCCAAGCTCGCCAACTTGAGTGCAGGCCCATCTGGCTTAAGCAAAAAGCTCGCCAGCTTGGACTCAATGTCGCTGGCTCCAGCAAGGGGTTGCTCGATCTGCTGAAGGCCCGCAGTCAAGGCATATGTGAGAAAGCAATCAATGAACAACTAAGGTGTTGCAACGTCAACGAAAAACTAATGATTGATGCTTCTCATCTCTCTCCGTTCCTGTCTGTCCCTATCTATCCCTCTCTCTGACTCTCTCTCTGTCCCTGTAAAAAATGAAAAAATAAAAAAAGACCAAAAGTCAGCTTCTTTGGAAAGATTTTGCACTTCGACTCGCAGGGTACGAGAGCTCTGGCTTCTCTATATCCTTATCAACACTTGTTACGATCTGTTTTTCACAGTGGAATGAAACAGTGTCTTGCTGCAGTTTTTATTTGCATTCCTCTGATATTGAACATCTTCTCAGGTACTAATTGGTCGTTTGCATATCTTCTGGGAAGAAATGTCTATTGAGAACTTTCCTTATTCTTAAATTGGGTTATCTTTTCACAGCTGAGGTGCAAGGGTTCTTTATATACCCTAGATACACGTTCTTATCAGATTACATATTTGCAAATATTTTCTCCTATTCTGTGGGTTGTCTTTTCCCTCTCTTGAGAATACCTTTTGACACACAGAAGTCTTTAAGTTTGTTGAAGTCTAACTTACCTATTTCTCTTTTGTTACTTATGCTTTTGATATTATAACTAAAAATCACTGCCTGAGCAAAAGTTACGGAGATTAACACCATGTTTTTTTCCAAGGGTTTTCCAGTTTTAGCTCTTCACTTAGGCCTGTGACCCACTGTGATGTCATTTCTGTGCACAGTGTGATGTGGGGTTCAACTTCATTCTTCTCTATGTGGACACCCACTGGTCCCAGAGCCATCTGTTGAAGAGTCTGTTCTTTTCCCATTGAATTGTCTTGGAACATTTGTAAAAAATCAATTATCATAAATGTATGATATTATTTCTGGTCTAAATTCTGTTCCAAAGATCTGTATGCCTATCCTTACGACAGTACCCACTGTCTTGGTCACTGTAGCTTTGTGTTAAGTTTTAAATCTTCCAATTTTGCTATTTTTCAAGATAGTTTACACTATTCTGGATCCCTTAAATTTCTGTCTAAATTTTAGGATTAGTGCTTCAATTTGTGCAAAGAATCCACCTCAGATTTTGATACATGTTATATTGAATCTATAGATTAGTTGGGAAATCCTGTCATTTGAACAACAGTAAGTCTTTTTTGGTAAATAAACATAGAATGCTTTTACACTTGTTTAGATTTTTCTAAATTTCTTAAAATGATGTTTTATAGTTTTAAGACTATAAGTTTTACATTTCTTTGATTATATTTATTCCTAAGAACTGTTATTTTTTATGTTATTATAAATAAATATTTTCTTAGTCATCTCAGAGGTTCATTGTAAGTGTCCAGCACTACAATTTTACTTGTATCCTTAAACCGTTTGGAGCCTACTTAGTAGTTTTAAGAATTTAATGGATTTTCTGTGACAAGATCATGTTATCTGCAAAAACAGTTTTACTTCCTCCTTTCCAATCTAGAAATTTCTGATTCCACAGTCTTTCTTAAGAACCCTAGCTAGGCCTGCTCAGCACCACACTGAAGAGCTATGATGACAATGGACACCTTCATCTTGCTCCTGAGCTTCAGAGGAGAGCTTTCTGCCCTTCAGAATTAAGTGTGATGTAAGTTGTGGGTTTTCACAGATCTCTTAGGTTAAAGAGGTTTCCTTCATTCCTAGTTGTTGTTGTTTAGTCTTGATTTATTTTTTCTTTGTATCATGAAGAGGTATTGGATTTTTTCAAATGCTTTCTCTGCATAAAACACAGACTTTTGCATTTGTATGTCTCTGTGTAGACCCCTTTGAGCTATCTCCTTAGGTCAGTATTTCTCACATTTATAGGGATCTTCTTCTGGGAAGTCCTGGACCATCAGATTCAAAAGTCCCTGGCCACCACTGTCTCTTCCCTAGTCAGTCTGTCATATGACCTTCAAAGCACTCAGCCATTATTATTGTAAGCATACCTTTGGATAACACTTGTGTAAGAGTTACCAACACGTTTTTCATTATTTAATCCTCACAACCGCTTTACTAGGTAGGTCCTATTATTGCCAATTTACAGATGTAGAAATTAAAAGAGAGGTCAACTGTCTTATTCAACGTCATGCAATTTATAAGTGGCAGACTCAGGAATAAAACTCAGGCTCCCCAGCTCCCCATATCTCTTAAATATGTTATCATGCCCTGGTCAGGTAGCTCAGAAGTGTTTTTCAACTGCCAGTCCAGTCCCTGGACCAGTGCCAGACCGCTAGTCATGTTGTGCCAGTCTATGAAAGAGTTAACCTCACTAAATGTTGTACGAAGACTATCTGCAGACTGGCAGTTGAAAAACGCTAAGTTAGAGCACCAGTCCCAATATGCCAAAGTTGCTGGTTCAAACCCTGTCAGACCACATACAAGAATCAACCAATGGCCCTGGCTGGATAGCTTGAATGGCTATAGCTCCCATCCCAAGGTACGGAGGTTGCCAGTTTGATTGCTGGTCAGGGCATATACAGGAAAAGATGAATGTTCCTGTCTCTTTCTTTCCCTTCCTCTCTCACTAAAATCAATAAATTTAAAAAAAAAATCAACCAATGAATGCATAAATAAATGGAACAATAAACTGATGTTTCTCTCTCCCCCCTTCCTCTCTAAAATCAATCAATCAATAAAATTTTTTTAAAAATTGCTTACTTCAGCCTGACCATGCGGTGGCACAGTTGATAGAGCATTGGACTGGGATGTGGAGGACCCAGGTTCGAGACCCCGAGGTCGCCAGCTTGAGTGCAGGTTCATCTGGTTTGAGCAAAAGCTCACCAGCTTGGACCCAAGGTCGCTGGCTCAAGCAAGGGGTTACTCCATCTGCTGAAGGCTCGTGGTCAAGGCACATATGAGAAAGTAATCAATGAACAACTAAGGTGTCGCAACGAAAAACTGATGATTGATGCTTCTCATCTCTCTCCGTTCCTGTCTGTCCCTATCTATCCCTCTCTCTGACTCTCTCTGTCACTGTAAAAAAAAAAGAAAAAAATTGCTTACTTCTTACCACCTTATTTACTATCTATACATAGACATCATCAACTTCGTTTATTATTGTATATTTTAGAATCTAACCCATACATGGCTGGTTTTCAATAATTTCTTTAATGAAAAAATAGAGCACTGGTCTCAAGATGACCCATTAGAAGAGAGTTGAACAGGACTCTGATTAACACTGGTGATCACACACACCCTTGGAGATTCACAAGGCTCATTCGTTTTTGAGATCCTTTAGTAAGGAAGATTGTTTAAATTTAACCCCATGCTTTCCAAACTTCTTTGAGCACGGACCTATCTTCACAGCCCTGTACCCACTGCATAATAACGTAGGGAACACACTCTGAAAACCACTGCCCCAGAGCAGCAGTTCAGAAGGAACCATTCCTAGAAGGAAGCATCCACTTCCCTTCCTGCTGCTGAATCTGCACTCATTTAGAAAGTCTCAGAGTCATCTCTCACAGCCACAGCTCAGTTAAAGAACAAAAAAGAAAACAAAAAACCCAATCACAGAGGTAGCGTTAATTTTCTCACAGCTCTGGGTTGGTGAATATGATTCAAATTTACTATTCTTAACATACTTTTAACTATACTCAGAATGCAGGTGAAAAATAAAAACAATGATGTGCTAACCAGAAAACTGTTACATGTCTTCTCTAAGTATTCACTGTAATGCCAGTATTTAAATCATGGCTTCAGATGCAAAACAACTTCAAAATCTTCATCCTAGCTTTTTGAGCCTACTCGAAATCCCTCTGAAAAAGGAGAAAGAAAAATTTCTACTTTGAAATCTAAAAAGAGAAAATAGCAAATAATCCAAGATGACCATGTGTATGAGCAAAGCAGGATACACTGATGTGATTAATTTTCTGCTTCTAAAGAGCTTTCTCCTTTTCACTTACTTATTTACATCGGCAACTACAGATGACAGGCAGAGGTTAGAGCGTCTCTGTAAAGCCAGTGCCTGCGGCCACTATCACAGCTGCCTGGCTCATGCAGGTTCACATTAGATTCAGACAGTCAGTAATGAAACAATGGAGCCAAGAACTGGTGGGCCGTTACCTTTAATTCTAGCTTGCACCCGGCAGCCAAGTAAAAACACACACTGGGCTCCAAAACCCACTCATTCAGTGCTCACAAAGCTACTGACTTAACCGAGTTTCCTAGAATCAAAGGCTTCTAGCTCACCAGTCTTATTCACCTCTGTTCCCCATCTCCTTGTCATTGCACAAACTCTGCACAAACTGGCTTCTCCCTCAGTACTCCACCATCTTGGCTACTTCTCCTGGCCTCCTCCATGTGGACTTACTCTGCTCTCCTCTCTAATGCTCATCTCAGGAACCAAGAGAGAGCAAGCTCCCGGACTGCCCCATTTTATAGTGTAGAAATCCAAACCTTTAAGCCAATCTACAAATAAGAAAGTCTCTGATACAAAGCCACTTATCTGAGGCATAATGGGATTTCTCATGGGAGTGCACCACCCTACATCATGCAATCAGTCAAGGGTGTAGGGAAAAGCTTAGTCTTAAAACTAAGCCTTCAGCTATAATGAACCTGCTTGCTTACAGCCTGTCTCCCACACCCAATAATATAATTATGCCCATCCCAAGCATAAGGGCAACTAATATCACCTGGGCGATGGGCTTCCATCTTTAACAAAGTGAGCATAATATATTTTATCTGCCTAAGAGTCTCTTTCTACCTCATTAAAGAATAATTTAAAAGTATATATTTGGACTTAGAGAAATGGAACCATGAGGGGTGCTCCCTATACCTCTCCCTGAAACTTCAACAAATTCAAAAACTAGAGACAAAAAAAAAATCTCAGGAGCATCTGAAATATACATACATCAAACAAAGGTACAATTGGGTGAAAACATTGCTGAATATATAATCTACTCTGAAGGAAATCAGATGAAGAATAGAGTATTCTACTTTCCTCACTGACCTGAGCAGGAGCTGCTTTCACTTGGAACTGAGAGGAAGGGACGGATAGGGGAGAGGAAAGAAGCTAGTGTGCCGGTGGCTCAGCCTATGATCACTGATGTGGAGCTAGTACCAGCAGCAGACCCGGGCAGAGCTGACTGAGCGGGTTGCCTGCGGAGACTGATACCAGAGTGCTTTGGGCTTTGTTCATTCCTGGTCTTCCAGTATGCAATTGCGGGCGATGTGCGAGTGGTTCCACCTGGCGCTTCCGGCGAGGACGCCCGCATTTCGGGATGGAGGGGCTGGGTCAGAGACTGTCAGCAGTGGCCTTCTGCCTGGGCTGTAGCCAGAATTTCTGTGTAATCCCAGCTCCCCAACCAACAGTGCACGAAAAGTGCTGAGAGCCGGATTCTCTACACCTGGACCTGTCCAGGAGGGGCGCCTCCGCCAGCCGATACAGGCTACAAAACACATTTCCGCAAAAGAGAACTGTGGAAGTGGTGGGGGGCAGGGTGCACAGGCAGCTTGCTGGAGGAGGCAACCTCTGGAGAGCAGACCTGTGGAGTGCTGAGGCAAACTAGACATACCCCTAACCCTTAAAAAGGAGCCTAACCTGCAGTCTGCTCACTGCCCTGCTGGCTTACGTTGGCGGCCTCTGGCTGACAAAGACTTCTTTCCCAGGGCTGCGATTTAAGCGGAACTGGAGGAGGGACTTGATAGTTCTTAGGGCCTCTTGCCCTGCAGGCAGTGGCTGGGGAAACTTCCCACCAGTTGATACAGGTTAAAAAGCACATTCCCACAGAACAGACCTCAGATAATACTGTGGAAGTTGGGCGGGCTGGGCTGTAGGCTTCCAAACAAGGCAGAAGCCTATGGAGAGCAGACCCGCAGAACACTGAGGCAAATTTAACTAGACATACCCAGGGAACCTTAGAAACGAGATAGACCAGAAGTCAGCTCACTCTCCTGCTTGCTTCCGCTGGTGGCTCTGGTTGACAAAGCCTTCTTACCCAGAGCTGTGCTTTGAGTGAACCTGGTAGACGGACTTGGCAGGTTTTAGGACCTCTTGCTCTGCAAGGAGTGACTGGGGCATCTTCCCACCAGCCATACAGGTTACAAAGTGCAAAAAGCCTGGGGAGAGTAGATTCAAGGAGTGCTGAGGCATACTAGACATGCCTGGAGGCTCATAGAAAGACACCTGAAAGGCAATCAGCTCCCAGCCCTGCCTGATTACGCTGGTGGCTCGGGCTGACAAGGCCGTACCCAGAACCCTGCATTGAGTGGGGATAGAGGGGGATTTGGCAGCTCTTAGAGCCTCTTGCTCTCCAGGCAGTAGCTGGGGCAACTTCACAGCGGGTCCCCAGGCTGCTGGTTCAGGAAGGAGAGATTTGGGGAGAGGCTCCAGGAAAATGGACTCTCCCCTTGTCGGAGCCTGCAAACAGTAATAATCCCCGCCTACCAACAGGACTAAGGTCTATGTCATTACCATAGCGACACAACAGCAAATCTCTACCTAAGAGTGCCACAGGGGCAGAACCTGGGGTACTGTGCCACTGGCCAAAAAAGAGAAAGAAGAAAGAAAAAGGAAGAAGATAAGTTCTCAAAACCAGGAAAAATCCAAAGTCTTTATAACTTTATTTCTTTTCTTGTATATTTTACCTTTTTTTTCTTCCACCTTAGTCATTTTATCATCTTTTCATTTTATTCTTTCCTTTTCAGTTTGAACTTCATTAGCCACAGGTGTTACATTTTCAATTCTTGTTATTTCTATGAGGGTTACATTCCAAAAACCTTAATTCCTTTTTTCTCTCTCTCTTTTTATTTCTTTTCTCTTTCACTTTTCCTCTCATTCAATTCTCACTCACAAACAAATTATTTTATTCTGGATTCAAATTTTTTCTCTGTGGCATTTTGTGTACTTTTTACTTTGCTTTTTACCTCTTTATCATTTTCCCCCAACTCCGGCTCTCGATTTTATGTAGTTTTTGTTCCATTTAATACAATAGAATTTTCATTTTTCACTGTATATTTCTTTCCTTTTTCTATTTTTCTTCTTTTCTCTTTCACTTTTTCTCTCATTCGACCATCATTTACAAACAAATTATTTTATTCTTGATTCAAATTTTTTCCTTGTGGCATTTTGTGGGTTTTTACCTAGTTTTTTGTCTCTTTGTTTCTTCCTCCCAACTCAGGCCCTCCGTTCTATGTAGTTTTTGTTCCACTTAGCACAATAGAGTTTTCATTTCTTCACTGTATTTTCTAAAAAAGTTTTTTTATTATTTCTATCAACTCTTATTATTGTTACTAACAATAGCACTCTCAAATTCCATTAAGCAAAAAGAAATCAAATATCATAAATACAAAAGACAGAGATGAGGAAAAATCTAAAGAAAAAATTTTAATAGCTTGGAAACCCTGGAGTTCAATGACAGAGAATTTAAAATTGAAGTCCTAAAAATATGCAGGGAAATACAAGAAAGCACAGAAAGGCAATTTAGGGAGCTCAAAAAACAATTCAACAAACAGAAAGAATACATCACCAAGGAAATTGAAACTATGAAAATGAAACAGTGATGGAAAACTCAAATCACGAACTGAAAAATGAGGTAACAAGCTTAGCTAATAGAACAGACCAGATAGAGGAGAGAATCAGTGACATAGAAGACAAGCAACTAGAAACACTACAGAAAGAAGAGGAGAGAGATTCATGAATTAAAAAAATAAATGAGAAAGCCCTACAGGAATTGTCTGACTCCATCAGAAAGAGCAATATAAGAATAATGGGTATATCAGAAGGAGAAGAGAGATCAAATGGAATGGAGAACATATTCAAACAAATAATAGACAAGAGCTTCCCAAGCCTGTGGAAAGAATTAGAGCCTAGAATTCAAGAAGCAAACAGAACACTGAGTTACCTTAATCCTAACAAACCTACTCCAAGGCACATAATAATGAAATTGGCACAAACCAATGACAAAGACAAAATTCTCAAGGTAGCCAGGGAAAAGAAGAATACAAGATATAAAAGAAGGCCCATTAGATTATCATCACATTTCTCAGCAGAAACTCTACAAGCTAGAAGAGAGTAGACCCCAATATTTAATGTTCTGAAAGAGAGGAACTTCTAGTCAAGAATACTATATCCATCAAAACTATCCTTCAAATATGAAGGAGAAATAAAAGCATTCACAGATACAGAAAAGAGGAGGAAATTTATCACCAGAAAACCCCCACTTCAGGAAATACTAAAGGGGGTTTTCTGACCAGATACAAAGACCAAAACAAAACAAAACTACAAGTAAAAGCTCCATCAAGATCACAATAAAAAAAAAGATTAATCTGTGACAACAAAAACAAAAAAGGGGAGAGGACAAAGATTAACAGTAGCAAAGGAAGATGGAGTGCAGAAGCACTCAGATAATGTACTACAATGAACATGATATGTATCCTTTCCATTACTTAATGGTAACCACCCCTGAAAAAATCACCACAGAAGCACATGGCTTGAAAAAAGAAGTAACGGAGGAAAGAAGTATGGATTACAACCAAACATAAACAAATGATAGAAAAACAAAAGAGAAGAACCAAACAAGATACAAAACTATCAAAAAGCAATATATAAAATGGCAATAGGAAACCCTCAAGTATCAATAATTATACTAAATATAAATGGATTGAACTCACCAATAAAAAGACACAGAGTACCAGAATGGATTAAAAAAGAAAATTCAACTGTATGCTGCCTACAAGAAACATAGCTACAAGGATAAAAACAATTCAAAGTGAAAGGTTGGAAAACAATGCTCCAAGCAAATAACATCCAAAGAAAAGCAGGTGCAGCCATACTCATATCTAACAATGCTGACTACAAGACAGCAAAGGTAATCAGAGACAAAAACAGTCATTTCATAATGATTAAGGGGACACTGAATCAAGAAGACATAACACTCCTTAATATATATGCACCAAACCAAGGAGCACCAAAATACATAAGACAGCTACTGACTGACCTAAAAACAAAAACTGACAAAAATACAATCATACTTGGAGACCTGAATACACCACTGACAGCTCTAGATTGTTCTTCCAAACAGAAAATCAATAAATAAATATTGGCCTTAAATGAAACACTAGAACAATTGGATATGATAGACATCTATAGGACATTTCATCCCAAAGTGCCAGAGTACACATTTTTCTCTAGTGTACATGGAACATTCTCAAAAATTGGCCACATGTTGGGCCACAAAAATAACATCAACAAATTCAGAAAGAATAAAATTATACCAAGCATATTCTCTGATCATAAAGCTTTGAAACTAGAATTCCACTGCAAAAAAGAGGTAAAAAAAAACCCCACAAAAATGTGGAAATTAAACAACATACTTTTAAAAAATGAGTGGGTCAAAGAAGAAATAAAGCAGAAATCAAAAGATACGTACAAATGAAAATAACAATACGACATATCAGAATCTCTGAGATGCAGCAAAAGCAGTAATAAGAGGGAAGTTCATATCACTACAGGCCTATATGAACAAACAAGAGAGAGCCCAAGTAAACCAATTAACTTCACATTTTAAGAAACTAGAAAAAGAAGAACAAAGGCAATCCAAAACCAGCAGAAGAAAGGAAATAATAAAAATCAGAATAGATCCTGACCAGGCAGTGGCGCAGTGGATAGAGCGTCAGATTGGGATGTGGAAGACCCAGGTTCGAGAACCCGAGATCGCCAGCTTGAGCGTGGGCTCATCTGGCTTGAGCAAAAAGCTCTCAAGCTTGGACCCAAGGTTGCTAGCTCCAGCAAGGAGTGGCTTGGTCTGCTGAAGGCTCACGGTCAAGGCACATGTGAGAAAGCAATCAATGAACAACTAAGGTGTCGCAACAGCAACGAAAAACTAATGATTGATGCTTCTCCCCTCTCTCCGTTCCTGCCTGTCTGTCCCTATCTATCCCTCTCTCTGACTCTCTCTGTCCCTGTGGAAAAAAAAATAATCAGAGCAGAAATAAATAAAATAGAGAACAGAAAAACTATAGAAAAAATCAATAAAACAAGGAGCTGGTTCTTTGAAAAGATCAACAAAATTGACAAACCCTTCGCAAGACTCACTAAGGAAAAAAAGAGAAAGGACTCATCATATAAACAAAATTCAAAATGGAAGAAGAGAAATCACCACAGATATGATAGATATACAAAGAATTATTGTAGAATACTATGAAAAACTATATGCCACCAAATGCAACAATCTAGAAGAAATGGATAAATTCCTAGAACAATACAACCTTCCTAGACTGAGTCATGAAGAAGTAGAAAGCCTAAACAGACCAATAAGCAGGGAGGAAATAGAAAAAAGTATTAAAAGAAAATACAAAAATAAAATTTCAGGCCCAGACAGCTATACTAGTAAATTCTATCAAACATTCAAAGAAGATTCGGTTTCTATTCTTCTCAAAGTCTTCCAAAAAATTGAAGAAGAAGCAATACTTCCAAACACATTTTATGAGGTCAACATAACTCTCATACCAAAACCTGGCAAGGATGGCACAAAAAAAATAAAAAACTACAGACCAATATCTCTAATGAATACAGATGCTAAAATACTAAACAAAATACTAGCAAATCAAATACAACAACATATTAAAAAAATAATACATCATGATCAAGTGGGATTCATCCCAGAATCTCAAGGATGGTTCAACATACATAAAACGGTGAATATAATACACCATATCAACAAAACAAAGAAGAAAAACCACATGATCTTTTCAATAGATGCAGAAAAGGCATTCAATAAAATACAACACAATTTTATGTTTAAAACACTCAACAAAATGGATATAGAAGAAAAATATCTCAACATGATAAAGGCCATTTATGATAAATCACCAGCTAACATCATGTTAAATGGCATAAAACTGAGGACTTTACCCCTTAAATCAGGAACAAAGCAGGGTTGTCCACTCTCTCCACTCTTATTTAACGTGGTGCTAGAAGTTCTAGCCAGAGCAATCAGACAAAATAAAGAAATAAAAGGCATTCATATTGGGAAAGAAGAAGTAAATGTTTCACTTTTTGTAAATGATATGATCCTATACATTAAAAACCCCAAGGACTCCACAAAAAGACTACTAAAAACAATAAACCAATACAGTAAGGTCGCAGGATACAAAATTAATATACAAAAGTGCATAGTATTTCTATATGCCAACAATGAAACGTCAGAAAACAAAGTAAAAAAAAAAATCCCCTTCATGGTTGCAACAACAACAACAACAAATACCTAGGAATAAACATAACAAAGAATGTAAAGGACCTATATAATGAAAACTACAAAGTATTGTTAAGGGAAATTGTAAAAGATATAATGAAATAAAAAAATATTCCTTGTTCTTGGATAGGAAGAATAAATATAGTCAAAATGACTATATTACCCAAAGCGATATACAAATTTAATGCAATTCCCATCAAAATTCCAATGTCATTATTTAAAGAAATGGAACAAAAAATCATCAGGTTTATATAGAACTATAAAAAAACCCAAAGAGTCAGGGCAATCCTAAGGAAAAAAGAACAAAGCTGGGGACATTACAATACCTAGCTTCAAATTATATTATAGAGCCATAATAATCAAAACAGCATGGTATTGGCAGAAAAATACTCAGACCAATGGAACAGAATAGAGAACCCAGAAATAAAACTCATATAGTACATGGTCAAATAATCTTTGATAAAGGAGCTAACAACACACAATGGAGAAAAGAAACCTCTTCAACAAATGGTTTTGGGAAAACTGGAAAGCCACATGCAAAAGAATAAAACTCGACTACAGTTTGTCCCCTTGTACTAAAATTAATTCAAAATGGATCAAAGACCTAAATATAAGACCTAAAACAATAAAGTACATAGAAGAAAACATAGGTACTAAACTCATGAACCTTGGTTACAAAGAGCACTTTATGAATTTGACTCCAAAGGCAAGGGAAGTGAAGGCAAAGAATGGGACTACATCAGACTAAGAACCTTTTGCACAGCAAGAGATACTGACAACAAAACAAATAGACAGCCGACTAAATAGGAGATAATATTTTCAAACAACAGCTCAGATAAGGGCCTAATATCCAAAATATACAAAGAACTCATAAAACTCAACAAACAAACAATCCAATTAAAAAATGAGAAGAGGATATGAATAGACACTTCTCCTAGTAAGAAATATAAATGGCCAACAGATATATGAAAAGATGCTCATCTTCATTAGCTACTAGAGAAATGCAAATCAAAACTACAATGAGATACTACCTCACACCTGTTAGAGAGGCTGTGGAGAAAAAGGGACCCTCATTCACTGTTGGTGGGAATGTAAAGTAGTACAACCATTATGGAAGAAAGTACGGTGATTCCTCAAAAAATTAAGAATAGAAGTACCATACGACCCAGCAATCCCTCTAGTGGGTATACACCCACAAAACTAAAAAACACTAGTACATAAAGACACATGCAGCCCCATGTTCATTACAGCATTGTTCACAGTGGCCAAGACATGGAAACAACCAAAAATCCCTTCAATAGATGATTGGATAAAGAAGATGTGGTACATATATACTATGGAATACAACTCAGCCATAAGAAATGATGACATCGGATCATTTACAACAACATGGATGGACCTTGATAACATTATACTGAGTGAAATAAGTAAATCAGAAAAATCTAAGAACTATATGATTCCGTACATAGGCAGGACATAAAAATGAGACTCAGTGACAAGGACAAGAGTGTGGTAGTTAGGAGGGGGGGAGAGGGAAGGAGTAGGGGGAAGTGAGGGGTACAAAGAAAACCAGATAGAAGGTGACAGAAGACAATTTGACTTTGGGTAATGTGAGTATACAACATAATCAAATGTCAAAATAACCTGGACATGTTTTCTCTGAATCTATGTACCCTAATTAATCAATGTCACCCCATTAAAATTAATAATAAAGGAAAAAAGTAAAAGTATATATTTTCTCCAAAAGTATCTAAACTCAGTGAATAAAATCATTTCTTTGAAATGATTCTCTAAAGCTCTAAGGGTTCTGTGGTAACTGAAATTTTACATAGTTGTTCTGAAGACATGAGTTATCTTGAGTAAATGTGAGTACTTTCTAGAACACATTTACATCAGATCCAAATCAGGGGCTTGGGGAAGAGACGCCCTGTAACAAAGAGACTAGAGAAAAACAAGCGTTAGAACTCCTCATGTGGTCACAAGGAACCGACAAAGACCCATTCCTTAGAAGAAGAGAAAAAGTGGATACAAAATTTAGGACACTAGAGTAATGGGTCCAGGGTGTGCAGAGCGACGGGGCTGGAACCTGGTCATGCCATTAATTCCAGAGGAACACAATCTTCAGCATTCATTCTCTCCAAGGCTGGGGTATGAAGGAAAACCTCACATGTACTGGAAGTGCAATGGATCAGTGCTAATACAAACACACATTTTCTCATGTGATTTTCCTAATGGCATGTAGTCTGGACACAGGGCGACTCACATGGCAGTAGACTTGTTCCTTACACTCTCAACAGCTGACTGCCTATGTGGAATCCTGGTGACTCAGCCTGAGACAGGGGCGCTAATGAACACAAGCGAGACTCAAGCCCGGAGGGCCGCAACAGGAAAGCCCCTCGGGTATATTAGTGGGTTAATTGGTTCGTGGTTAGGGTTGATTTTGGGAAATATTTTAAGCTACTGAGGCACACCCTCCTATGTTCTCTTGATGTCTGTTCAGAACTTCCTTGTATTACCTTTTGAAAAAGTCATTTAAGGAATGAGTCTGCTCAAGCACATGGCTGTGGATTGGATGGCAGCCTGTGACACACCAGCATTGCACAGACCACAAATGGGACTAGTTCTGGGTTTTTTAGAAGCAAATGGGAGACACAGTGTCAGAGCCTGTCTTACCTGTACTGCAAGAGTGGGGTTCATCCTCAGGAACCCCAGCTGAGGCAGCTTATAAGAAATTGGCACATGGTGTGAAGGAGCCACAGGGGAGCTGACCCATGTGAAGTTCCCTCAAAGCAGAGAAACAGTATCGTCACCACTACCTGGTGAAATTCATACAGCCATGAACTCACGACTGGAAACCACATAGGTGGCTGTGGTAAACAAAGACAAACTCTTGGGTTTAAGTAGGTTGCTTTCTGTGCCAAAAATAGTCATTTTCCCTTCTCCCCGATAAATCTGTTGCTAAAAAGCTTTGCAGTCGCCTGACCAGGCGGTGGCGCAGTGGGTAGAGCGTCGGATTGGGATGCGGAAGACCCAGGTTCGAGACCCCGAGCTTGCCAGCTTGAGCACGGGCCCATCTGGCTTGAGCAAAAGCTCGCCAGCTTGGACCCAAGGTCACTGGCTCCAGCAAGGAGTTGCTCAGTCTGCTGAAGGCCTGCGGTCAAGGCACATGTGAGAAAGCAATCAATGAACAACTATGGTGTCGCAATGGCAACAAGAAACTAATGATTGATGCTTCTCACCTCTCTCCGTTCCTGCCTGTCTGTCTCTATCTATCCTTCTGTCTGACTCTCTCTCTGTCCCTGTAAAAAACTAAAAAAAAATAATAATAATTAATTAAAAAAGAAAAAGCTTTGCAGTCTTGTGAGCAAGACTAGACCAATTTAAGCCTCTGTTTCCTCTCGGGTTCCTTCTCAGGATACTAAACTGGGGAAGAATTTTTAGGCTTTGGAGAAGGGGACTCTCTTTCTGTACTGGCCACAAAAGAAAGAAGAAAGAAATTCTTCAGAAGGAGAAAATGCTAAGAGAACCACAAGAAGCCAGCGGCAAGGGCAGAGGAGGAATCCAGACCACTCTCTTTCCTGTCCTGTCAGAAGGAAGATCTACAGTGGAGATCAAGAGCCCAAGGGTACAGAAGGAATCTGAAAGGCCTGTACCTGAAGTTTTATTTCTAGAAATCTGGTTTGCCCAAAGACAAAGAAAAAACCTCATTCTCTAGATGGTAAAACTTCAGAATAGTCACTTACAGGAAAACAAAACAAGAAGCTTTGTTACACTCAAGGTACGTTGAAGAAAAGAAAAGAGCAAGATCACAAGCAAGAAAGGGTCCAAATTAAGTGACAGGTTGAAATTTAGTAAACAAGTTAAACATGTAGAAAAGCAGGAAACCTCGAGAGACAGGGCATTAGGGAAAGAAGAATCAATATGGCTCATGAGGCAGGAAGAGCAGCACCCTCAGGGTCAGACCCGGGAGACCTACCTGGTCATGTCTCTTCAGGCCTCTCTCCACCTTTCTTAAGCATTTCTTCCAGGTAAAAAATAAACTTAAGCTTGACTTTCAGACAATGACCAATCCCGAAGCAAAAACCCCAACACAACTTTGTGACTGATTCCCAACCAACTGCATCTGGAGGGAAGACACATGCCAGAGAAAGACACACTTTTACCTTCATGCTCCAGACGACTTAGTCTGGACAGGAGGTACCCATGAAGGTGCTCACAGTGAAGAGCCACTCCAGTGCTCTCAACAACTAGTGTCAAGTGGCTTTAGGTCCAGAGCATTTAGCAGGGTCTTGCGCCCCTCCAGCAGGAATCCAAAGGAACTTCATTCCAGATCGTCTGGAGGACAAGGCTCCACGAGACCTAACTTACCCTGCAGGACTCTCCTTCCTGCCTTTCTTTCCGGAAATGCCTAGAGCAAGGAAAGGAAGTTCTCCAAGATGTTTTCCCAGAGCCATGAGCACAGACTCCCAGAGCCACAGGCATTTCCTCCCTACCCTCATATATGTCTCAAGATGTTTTTCAGGAATGAGCTCAGACACCTCCAAATTACTATGTGGCTTTCCCTGACTGCCTAACCCAGGCATGGCCAACATACAACCCACGGGCCAAATACGGCCTGCGTAATGAGTTTATGCGGCCCGCGATTAAATTTTTAATATTCTCTGCTACTTTAAAATCTCAGCTACTCAGAAGTGGAAGCGTCTTTGATTATTGGAAATTGAGATATTTAAGAAGATAGTGATACGCGGAAAAGAATTCTGTGTGTGACTAATCTAGGGTTAACTTCCAATAATTGGTCGAATGGATTTGCGATACTTATTTTTTAAAAAAGTTCCATTATAAAGATTTACAGCTTTTGTACTCGTCTATACTCAATATGAGCTTTTTGAAGTTTAGCAGCGATGTGAAATTCACATTCTTTTAGGTGGAGTTTGCCAGTGTGCATCCAAGGTCAAACAATTCATTATTTTTGTGGTCAAGTGTGCTGAATCACTTGTAGCATAGACAATAGCTGCAGTTGATAACTGAAACCTTGTCTAGGCTGTTTGTAAAATGAAATAATTGTTTTATTTGCGATATAACCCTTTCAATCTCATTCTATTAATTAAATATTGTTTCAATTGATTGCAATACAGTTTGAATATTTATACGGTATGTAATTATATTTTTATTAAAATATATTTTTATTAAAATAATATTGTATATTAAAATTTTTTCACTCATTTACATTTATTCATAAACAAATTATATAATTAAATTCTGTTTACTTAAACAAATCATTTTTGTATTTAACATTTTTTAATTTTAATATTTTGTCCGGCCTGTGAAAAACATTTTCTTTCTAATCTGGCCCGGAGGCAAAAACTGTTGGCCAGGCCTAGGCTAACCTCTTCCTTGGGGACCTTTCTTTCTCCTAAATCCATGCCAAACATCGGATTATAAATAACCACTACAGTTAATTCTCAACTATCCAGGGTTGGACTAACCACATCAATCAATCAACAGAAACTATTATTTTTATTTGAGCAGTTGTAAAAAAACAATAAAGTGCCTTCAAAGCACCACAACCATGTACCTATTAGAAGGTGTCTAATGACTAGAAACACACAGTAGTCACAGACATGGCATGGGTCTGACACAGTGTGGGGACAGCCCCATTCTATCTACCCCCCACCCCTGTCATATGCTTACTATATTGGTGAAAAGGTGTCGCTCTGCTCACATTAAGGCTAGGGCCACACAACTTCATGGAAAAACTATTAGTCAGAGACTATCTGTCATGTGTAGGAGCCAAGGTTAGAGGCAAAGGAGCAATGACAGCACTAGGAAGGTGAGGTAGGTGGACCTACTGCAACGCCTCTGGAAGAGGAAAGGACAGCTCTCAGTGACACGCTAAACTGCCTAGGCTTCATTTTAATATGGTGAGAGGGGGTCAGAAAGCTTGAAATAAAACAAATAATAGAATATTTTAAGAGTATTAACACCAGCCCATTTTATTTTTCAAGAAATATATAGGAGATTCTGTGACCCTGGACTATTATGATTGTGATATTTTTACACATTAGCATAATACCCACAGAACAGAGAATATTTTCCTAAACACTGCATTTTTTACTAACTAAATGTCAATAATCTTTACTAAGTAAGAGATTAAAGTGCATATCGATGTACAATTTGACTGTGTAATGACCTTTTTGCACTTCACTTGTCTTAAGGGTTATCTGTATCTCATGTGTATATATTTTTTTCTCTAAAACAAAACTGGGTTTTTGTAAGCAGGACTCTTACCTTGTATTGTATAATTTTATTATTTCATAGGCACGAGTCCTGTGCTCAACACGTTGATGCTGAAAGAGTGACAGGGAGAGCTCATCACCCTGCCCCCACCCTCCTGATGACTCTGGCAATCAGCACACCGCCAGCTGCAGAAAGACACTCACCATCAAAACAGCAACTGATGTGGGGAGACACATGAAGGAGAGGGAGCTAAATTAAGCACCACCATCCTCCCTGGTGAGATCCAGAAACACCCCCAACCCTCCCTCTGTCCTTGGGGATATCTTCTGATGGGGACACAGGTCTCACTTTATGGGCTTTATGCCGCTGCTGGGTGAGCTTTCCATATACTGCATTAGAGCATAGATAGGTCTTTAGAAGGCAGTATCAGTTTTTTGAACATTTTCAAATTGTTTCTGCAAAAACCCTAGGAGGTCTTTTGCTTCCAAATTCAAAGGATGAGAGTATTATCCAAATTCACAGGTGGAAAAATTAAGTTAACGGGCAGAATTCTTGATGTTAAGCTTGCTCATCATTTTCTTCTCAAACTCGGTGGTGCCTCCTATTACTTGCCTAATGGCAACCACAAATGAATAAACTAAACGAGTAGCAAGCTGACATTGGAGGAAAACTCAGTTTGCTGTTTGATAAAGATACGAGCTTGTAAATATGATTTTATATTGTTTATAGCATACAAATACAGTGTTATGGACTGAATGTTTGTGCCTCTCACCAAATTCATTTGTTGAAATCCTAACCCCTAGTGTGATGTCATTAAGAGATGAGACCTTTGGGAGGTGAATAAGTCATGAAGTGGAGCCCTCATGATAGGATTAGTGCCCTTATAAGAAGAGACACAGAGAGCTTGCTTCTTCTCTCTGCTCTGTACGGTGTGAGAACACAGCCAGAAGGTGGCTGTCTGCAAACCATGAAGTGGGTCCTCACCAGTAACTCAATCTGCCAGTTCCTTGATGTTGGACCTCCCCATTTCAACTACTGTAAGAAATGAATGTGTGCTGTTTAAGCCACCCAGTCTGTAATATATTGTTATAGCAGCCTAAAATAAAACATACAGAAAGAGCCAACTTTATATTTAGCAACCATATTGTCCTTTCTTATCTGCAGGGGGTATGCTCTAAGACCCCTAATAAATACCTGAAACCGCAAGCAGTACTGAACCTTGTACATACTGTGTGTTTTCCTGCATATACATACCTACGTTACAGTTTAAACTACTCTGCACTTTGGAGTCACTGTATTAAGTAAAATAAGGGTTACTTGATTAGAAACACTGTGATTCCAGGACAGTCTATCTGACAACCACGATGGCTACTGACTCATGGGTCAGGAGGGTGTAGAGCGTGGAGACGTCGGACAACAGTATGATTCATGTCGTGGGCGGGTCTACGTGAGATGGCATGAGATTTCATCACAACCCTAAGAATGAATAGCAGCACACAATTTAGGACTTATATAAACTGTTGATTTCTAAAATTTTCCATTTAATATTTTCAGACTGCAGTTGACTACAGATAACTGACACAGAAAGTGAACCTGTGGGTAAGGGGGACGACGGCACACTGATGTATATGTACATACATATATTACACACACACATATATTAGTATATGTGATACCCAAATACATAATGTCCTAAGCTGCAAGACAGAGGAAAAGAATGCAATACTTGGACATAGGTGCCTCAAGGTCAAGGAGCACAATAACTTCCTCCAGGTGTCCTTAAACTTCACCAGGTATGAACTCGACCATAGGAATGTGTTTTGTTGTTGTTGGTTTTTAAATAAATGAGAGGCAGGAGACAACTAGACAGACTCCCACATGTGCCCCAACCGGAATCCACCCAGCAAGCCCCCTACTGGGCGATGCTCTGCCCACCTGGTACTGCTGCTCTGTTGCTTGGCAACCAAACTATTTTAGCACCTGTGGACCACCATGGAGCCATCCTCAGTGCCGGGGGCCAACTTGCTCGAACCATTTGAGCTCTAGCTGCAGGAGAGAAAGAGAGAAAGAAGGAGAAGGGGAAAGGTGGAGAAGCAGATGGTCACTTTTCCTGTGTGCTCTGACCAGGAATCAAACCTGAAACTTCTACATGTCGGGCTGACACTCTACCACTGACCCAACTGGCCAGGGCCAGGAGTGTGTTCTTACAGGCAATTCAGGGTGCACTCGAAATGTATGGCTGCCCCAAGAAAAAGAGACAGAAGACCCTTCGCAGAATGGAACACTCCCTCTGTCCTTGGTCAGAGGCAGGTGGTGCCCCCAGGAAATAGCAGTGGGCTCGCAGCATGCATGGCATCCTGGTCCCTATTTTGCTTCCTAGCCAGGGTTGACCCATGCAGTTCAGCACTTGCTGAGGACAAATCTTTCCTATTGCTCTTTACTGGCCTCACATGTGCGTGTATTCATAAAACTCAGATTAGTATGCGAGGCCTTGCTCTTTTTCCTAGCTGAATAACAAATACCAAATAAAAATCCTATTGATACACAAACTGCACTTGATAAGAACAGTGTGCCCAGATGGCTGGAGTTCACTCTCTCGCACACTCTGCTTCTCAGCCCTCCTGACAGGTCAGGGGGTGATGGGTCCTGCCTGCCTCTGGGTCCCTCTCACCTCTTTTCTCTCCTTTTAAGTAATGTCTCTGGTTGCATGTTACAGGTGGACCTCAAGACCTTCAAGTACAAGGAGCTCCTCTGTAATGTTATAACTTTCTTGTGACACCCCCCCCCCCATTCCAGTAGTTCCATGTTTAGTAGGTGTGGAGCAGCTGTGTTAGGTTTGTTGGTAGGGTTACCAGCTGCAAACATTTTGCCTGATTGATGTGTGCAAGTGTGGCTGAGCCACGTGTGTATGGCCTGTGTAAGGCTATGGGTGTTTGCACTTCAAAGAGAGATGGGAGACTGTGGATGGTGGATTGCCTGTCGCCACTGCGAGGGGTCATTCTTGCTGTTTGTGTGCCGGAGAAGAGGTTTCCCCCTGCCTGTGTGTTCATCCTACATTGTGAGACTTTATTAAATGGAATGGCCAACCCTTTCTGGCTTCACAGTTTCTCTACTGTCTGCTTGCATCTAGTGTGGACCTGCCTTGCCTTGGCCACCGGCATTACAGAAGGACAAACTGAAAGGCTGCTATAAATTCAGTAGTACTTTATATTTTCTAAGTCCCAGTTCTCAGAAGCATTGAAAGTAACAGGCATGTGTGAGACCTGAGCTAGCCTGCAGACAATGCTCAGAACAACATAAACTTGTTCACTCCTGTGATAAGTCTGGTATGCACAAATGAAGCAGCCCTGTGTCAGAGCCAGCGCTCACATGGGCAAGCCCACCCGGTCCCTGAGGGGTACAGATGGACCTGCGTGCTGGCTGTGCACATGCTCACCTTTCCCTGGGACCCCACGCTCTAGCCATGGGGTGGTGCCTCCAAACAGGGACAACTTGACTGCACTTTCACATATAACAGCTCCTGAATGGGAAAGCCGAGCCATATCTGTTCCCTGGAGACACAGCCACTGAAAAGAAATGTCAAAGAAACAGTTGCTAAACCATGCTAAAAGATAACCATTTTTTGTATAGAGACAACAAAAGAAAACTAGGGAGATAGAAAGAGACTATTAAAAATCTTGTGCCCAAACTTCTGACCCTGACGTAGTTGATCAAACTATGGTGGATTTAACCCTGCAGATGGAGGAAGCAGGGACAGAGGGGGGAGGATGGTACCCCAGAAATCACAACTGCCTCCTGAGCCTCCAAAATCAGAGAAATAAGCCAGCTAGACCTAAGAACTGATGCCACTTAAACATGTGACTCAAGTCAACATGTGTGCATACAAATACATGCATCTGAGGATAATCAGCAACAGGACATTATTCTAGGTAATGACATAAAATTCTGGTTCTCACTGCGAACTGAATGTTAGTCATTCTTTGAACAGGTGGCTAATGCATAAAAACACATTTTATTGGGGATAAAGTTTAGTTAATAACAATAGCAGCAGCTATTAACACTCATATATCATTTAATAGTTCCAGGCTGTTCTAAGCATGATACACACATTAACCAATTGATCACCATTACAAACTAGCTACTTTTTTTTTAAGTGAGAGGAGGAGAGATAGAGAGACAGATTCCTGCATGTGCACCGACTGGGATCCACCTGGCAACTCCCATCTGACGCCAATGCCCTGTCCATCTGGGGCCATGCTTTCAACTGAGCTATTTTTAGCACCTAAGGTGGAGACTTGAATCATCCTCAGCACCTGGGGCCAATGCACTCAAATCAATAAAGTCATAGCTTAGGAGGGGAAGAGAGATACAGAGAGAAAGGAGAGGGGGAAGGGTGAAGAAGCAGATGGGCACTTCTCCTGTGTGCCCTGACCAGGAATCAAACCTGGGACTTCCACATGCCAGGTCGACACTACCACTGAGCCAACCAGCCAAGACCATAGCTACTATTATTATCCCCATTGTACAGATGAAGAAACTAAGGCATAGAGAGATTGGCCAAGGTCACCCAGGTGGTTAGTAGCAGCATTTAGCTCCAGAGAAAACCTGTTCACAAGTTTTGATTTAGTTCTAAAGAATCACTCTAGTTTTCCAAGGAAAATAGACTTTGGGGGTAGTCAGATATAAAAGCAGACAGAAAAAAGCAGAGAACTTGTTAGGAAGTCACCACAACCATCAAGCAGACAGTAAGCCCTCAGTTGGGTGGTAATAGTGGAGGAGATAGATGGTCAGATAGGTCAACTGGGCACGTGATGTTGTCATTGAGTGAGATGAAAAGTTCTGAGGGGAACAGTTAGTTCCATATTTAATAGCCACTGTCTGAATCAGCAGAGAGAGTATATAATATTGCCATCAGAGAGTTAGGTGAATTAAGATTTAAAAAAAAGTTAATTGGACTCAAATAGTCTCCAGACTTTCTTTACAATGAAAACAGTTAACTCAGAACCAGCTTAGACACTGAGTTTACCACAGCACCCCACTGACTAGGTCACTTACTACCTGCAGCTAAGAAAAGGGTTTCTGGAAGAAACTGTACACTCCTCCATGAGTGAACTTTCCAGGAAACAAAGGTTTCCAGTGAAGCTAATAAAAGCTTCAAAGCTTCCCCCAGTATCTCAACAATGCTTTGAAGATCCCCTTTACTTAACCCCAGCTAAAGGAAAAGACCGTCAGCCAGAGTGCAGAACATGAATAGTCTTTTCTAATAAATGTACCATGTACAAAAGCTTTGTCTGATGGGAAAAAGAGGAGTCAAATCAGACTCTTTAATTGGTTTGTTTTATATAAACAGTTTGCCTGACATAATCCACAGAAAAGTATTTATCAGCTTCACAGATTATCTTCTTCAGCTGCCCTAAGAGGTCTATGTTGAGGAAGCTCTTTCTGAGTTTTATGAAGCTGCATCTACCCTAGAGACAGGCCAGAAAAACACCCACACAGATGGACAACAGGATCAGATTTGATGCCTGCTAGTCAGAGTGAGGTGCAGTAGCAGGACAGACAACAAAAGCACAGAGCTTGGTGGGGAACCAGATCAAACACTTTGAGATGCCAGGCACAGGGACCTCCTGAGACAACAGCTACATATATCACTTTTAATCAATTCCTGTTGGTGAGAAAATGTTTCAGTACCATTCGAACCATATAAACTTGAGACCATCTCCTAAACTTAGTCTGTTTTTCCTAAGTTTTACACAAAAGGAATTAGCTCTCCAAAGTAGCCACACTCATCCAGCTCCCACTGTTAGCTAAGAGAAAAAAAATGGGTCAGAACAGGTGACACGAACAGCTTCCCAATGTTTTCTTCTGTAACATTTCTGAAAATCTTTCATGGTTTTTCCCTACCACTCTCTACCTCTTAGAATATACCCTTGGAAAGATCTGTTAAAGAATTCACAGTTTCTCTCAAAAACAGTGATTTTCAACTGGTGCCACAGCAGGTATTCCTGTGTCTCACACACACAAAATAATTTAAACATGCACTACCTCTTTTCCCTTAGATTGTCGAATGAAAAAGAAATAAAAGGACAACACCCAAAACAACAACAGTCATCCAGTGTAAATGAACCAAAATTATACCTTTTTCTTTGTCAGATCAGCAAAATAATATTTTTGTGTGCCACAGAATTTTGTAATTACAGGTAGTTCATTGTGTCAGATGAAAAACGTTGAAAATCACTGCTCTGGACTCCTTACACAACTCTTTGAAGTTAGTGACTTTTCCCACAGTGTCGGCTGTGGCAGACAGAATTTTTTGGCTTGTTGCTTTAAGATGTCAAGATGTGTTCTGCTTTTTAAACTGGGCTTGGGGCTTCCTCTTCTACAGCCCTCAGTGAAAGAGGCCCCAGAGGCCCCTGCAGTTCCCCAGAGACGCAGCAGGGGGCTTCACTCGCCCCCAGGCCCTGCTCCTGTCCTCAGGTCAGAATGTTACCTGATGGTTTTTCCCAGGGTTTCCCAGACAAATCTTCTCTTTCTTTCTATTTTAATCTTAGAGTTAAAGCACTGATAGACTCTTACAATGTCAAATCCTTTGTCAAGACCAAATTAGTGTGGTTTTCTCTCTTCAAACTCATCTATAATGACCTAAAGATGTATTTTATGTGGATTCTCAGAGGCCTGTTAAATATTAATCACAATGATGTAAAAAGTTAGAATACTGGGTCAGTCTGAACATCCATGGTTAAACCTTCAAGTAGTGAGTATTTTTCATGCTCATTGCCCCCCAGGAGTGGGTTTCTTTTTCAAAAAATTAAATTAGTTCCAGTTATAGTTTTATTAACTTAAAATCATGTTTATTTGACAACCAATTTGTGGAAACAAGAAGAACATACATTTGCCCTTTTTTAATGTTGTTTTACACATTTTTAAAATAAATCGATCACACTCTGGATGGTTAGGAGGCACAAGGACGTACATGGACGTTTGTACTACTCAAAGGGTTAATCTTGTCTGCTATCGTTTCTTGGTGAGAGTCTCTAGCCTACACTGAAGCTGTCACTGAACCCCTGAGAAACAAATGAAACCTATCAGTGCCCTCTCCAGAAATATCCTGAAGCAAAAGTGGTAGAGTAATTGCCATTTTAGAACAGGAGTCAGCAGGCCTTGGCCAGTTGGCTCAGTGGTGGTGCGCCAGCCAGATGTGTGGATGTCCAGGTGTAATTTCTGGTCAGGGCACACAGGAGAAGTGACAATCTGCTTCTCCGTCTCTCCTCTTCCCCTTTCTCTTACTGTCTCTCTTCCCCTCCTGCAGCCATGGCCCAACTGGTTCCAGTGTATCAGCCCCAGGCACTGAGGATGACCTCCTTGAGCCTCCACCTCAGGTGCTAAAAATAGCTTGGTTGCCAGCATGGCCCCAGATGGGGATTGCCGGGTAAAGGCCAGTCCAGGAACATGCAGGAACCTATCTACCCTCCTCTCACTTGTAAAAGAAGGGGTAAAAAAAGAATAGGAGTCAGCAAAAGGCAGCCTCCGGACCAGACCCAGCCACTGCCTATTATCAATAAAGTTTTATTGGAACACAGCCATGCTCAGTTGTTTCCATATTATCTATGGCTATTTTCACACTGTGGTGGTGGAGTTGAATAGTTGTGACTGAGACCATATAGCCCACAAAGTCTAAAATATTAATCCTCATTTTTTCCAGAAGAGGTTTGCCCACCTCTGCTTTAAAAAACCATGACTTCTAAGACAATATAATTCCCACTCCATATGGTTTTCAAAAATGACTTAATGAGAATATCATTTTCCTCAAGGTAAAAATTAAATGACAGAGTTATATGCCCAAGTGCCCAGCATAGTGCCTGAAATTCAGTAGCAGTCAATACTATATGAACTTCTTCTACCAGCCATGCTGCTTCTGGTCCACTGGTCCCTGGTTTGAGGGTCTCTTCCTGTCTGCATACTCTCCCTGCAGAGCGTAACGTTCCCTCCTCTTGGCAGCACCATTTACTTGAATTGGCTTCTCCATATTCTCATCATCCACCCACTTGTCTTCCTTCCCACCTAGGCTGGGGCTTGTCCCAGAAAGTGCCAGAGCTCACTTCCCTTCATTTCTCCACTGCCTGGCAAATACCAAGGTCCTAGCAGAGATGTTTTCAGAGAATGAGTAAGTGAAAAAATAATAAATCAACGCTAAAAATATTCTTAATTCTATAAGATGTCATGCAAAGATTATTAATATTAGTAAATAACACTAGGCTTCCCAAACTGAGTTTCACAAATAGTGAGCTATTTTTGGTTACTGATTTAAGGTGACACCTTGGTACATATTACAGAAGTGTTACTGCACAGGCAAAGGGCAAGTTAACACTTCAACCATGTGTAGGTACAAAGAAGTTGCTAGAACCCAAAGAAGCAATAATGAGTCTTGTTTAAATCTCACAACTGAAAAAAAAAAAAAAACTTCTCTAACCAAACCTCTCGTCTTTGAGTGACAGTGTAAAGTGGGATATTCTTTGTCTATAGCAAGAACTTGGACTAATATTTCTAATAATAGTGATACATTATAAAATAAACTCTCTGAAAAGATAGTTGTTTTGGTTTTTCATGGATTTAGTTAAAAGAGATCCACTCATTTAAAAATGAGTCAGGCATTGAACTAGGCAGTGAGGATGTGAGAATCAAGAAATGAAGATCCTGCTCTTGCTCTAGTAACATAAATGAGCTTGGAGAAATCTTAGAATTAATTTTCACAAGACTCTTCCTTGAATTACTTGCATTCCATAAATTTCCGTTGCATTGTATACTATAAATAGCGAAGAGGGTCTCATGCTTCCAAAGCAGAGACAGGCTTCCTTATTGGATTATTTCCCATGTTACGAGAGCAAATCACTACACACTTAGTGGTTTAAAACAACAAAAATTTATTTTCTTAGTGTTCTAGGGCCTGGAAGTCTGAAACCAGTCTTGTGGGGCTAAAAATCATGGTGTTGGCAGGGCCAGTTCCTTCCCTCTAGAGGTTCTAGGGGAGAATCCATTTTCTTCCCTTCTCCAGCTTCTAGAGCTCACCTGCACACCTTGGCCAATGGCCCCTTCTTTCATTTACAAAGTAACAAATGTTGAGAGACTTTATCACACAGCCTCACTCATACACAGACTCTGCCTTCTCTATCCTTCACTTCAGAGGGCCCTTGTGATCACACTGAACCCACTTGGATTATCTAGGATAACCAGCCCACCTCAAGGTCTGCTGACTAGCAAATCCTATCTGCCATGTAACCTAACATATTCACAGCTGCTAAGGATTAGGATGCGAACCGCGATGCTTCAGGGAGCCATGATTCTTCCTGCTACACATATCTGTGTAGCAACTATGTTGATGAGCTCAGTCACATGTGTGGCCCCGTATGAAGCCTAGAACATCACTGATTCCCAAGAACCAGCCCTCCCACTGGCTATCATGTCTCTCCCACCCACACAGTCCCCAGCACCTCACAGGAGCACACCACCTCTGTTCTTCTACAAGCTCCACTCCAGGAAGTGGCCACTTCCTCGTCATCGAACCATATTGTATCCATGGCCTCAGCTCTTCTAATAAAACTAATGACTTTCCTGTTGCCTTCCTCCAAATTAAGGGGACATCATACCTCTCCTCCACTTTGCTAGTCTAACGAAGGATAAACCTCTGTTGCCTGTGTTGCACAGATTTGTTAATGATACTAAAGTTTTATTCAACTATGTTCTGTTGCTGTGTTAGCTAAGCATACTTGTATTAGTTTGTTCATCTGATTTTAAAGTTCAGAGAATAGGCATGTGTGTGTGTGCATACACATGTATGTGATATAGACTCCTAGAGAGCAAAGTAACTTGCTAAACCCAGATACTTAGTGATTACTAGGCAGCTAACCAAAGACTAAGCAGTCTCTGACCATGACAATAGAATAAGATGTGCTCTGAGAATACACACAGAGCCTTGTTGAGATTTCCTCTTGTCAAAGGTAAGAGCTTCGCAGAGCAGTGGGCTGCAGCAGGGAAAGTGAAGAGCAGTGGGCTGCAGCAGGGAAAGTGAAGTCATTCCGGGCCCTGAGATGTCACACCTCAAGGGACAAGAGCAGCCAGCTCTTGCAGCAGAGGGATCCAGGTTTGCAGAAACTTGGAGCCAGCTCTTCTCCTTATGACAACAGCCTTTGGCCAGAGGGTGAAGCTGGCACACACCTAGGACTTAGCGTCCACTTGGCTGCAGGGAACTGACTGTCCAGCTCCCCTTCCCCGCTGGCACACAGCTCTGACCCTGGGCCCTGGAGCATCTGTTAAGAACCAGCCCCAGTCACTTGTATAAGAGTTCTTCCCCTGTCAGTTAGACCCATCCATCCTCTAGCTGGGGATCATTTACCTTAGGGACAAAGGTGACAAACAAAGGTTTGTAAAATACCTTGATCAACTAGGTGTTTAATAACTGCTAGTTTATTGTGATCACTTTCAAAATTTCAAACAAAAGAATTAAATTCAAGAAAAGAAAGAGTCTCCATGTGACTGCCCCAGATACCCAATGTCCTTTTCCACTGATTCTCCCTTTTCTCTTCCCTCAACTCGACTGCCTCCCCCATCCTGGGAACGCAGGTGCCAAAAGATGTGTTCAGTTCCACCCTGTAATGCTTCTTTGTCAGAGAGGAGGGAACTGAAGGAAGATTTCCATTTCTCTTGCTCCCTTGTTGGCTCTGAACTAAAATATCCGCAAACCAGAAAAAAAATTTTGTCAGGAGAACCAGGCCTTGCCCAGCCCCATATGCTATTAGTGCAATGATGAATGACACCTGAATACAGTTTCATTGGCTGTTTATTGCCAACCTTCCCAGCTCCACGAGGAAAGAGAGAAACACTGCCTTTTCCATGGGAGCACTGGTCTTTCACTTCCAGGTGAATAGAAGATCATTCCTATTCGATACCTCTGCATCCATCATGTCTTACTGTTCTACATTCACCCAGAGAACCCAAAAATGGGCTGGCAAGGAGACCACCTTGGTGGTGGGTTAAAAAGGCTTTTGACAAATGAGTTAACATCTTGAGAAAGTCATTAATCTGGGACAGATCCCAGAAGTAAAGCCAGAGCCCACCTTATTGGGTCTTCCCAATAAGACAGCTGGTCTCAAGTCTTGCTGGAGCCCTGCATGTGTGAGTGACAGTCGTGTGTCAGAGGCAAGCTATAAGACTGTTCCCTGCAGTTATGTCCAACACAGTGTAGCAAAATACGATTGAGCGTGCAGAACAAGCTTTTGTCCAAACAGAAATGATTACCCATAGTTGGAGCCTCAAGAGTTTGGTGACCATAGAACCCCCATCCCTTCTAGTCCTCTGCTCCTCCATGGCTCCCCTCTGGCATTCTAGTTAGAAGGGGGTTGTTGACTGAGGTTGAATGCATGGCCATCTCCTGCAGGAGTCTTCTCCTAGCAGCCTGTTTGTAAAATTATAAATACCTACAGTGACAGCTGTGCCCAGGAACAACTTTTCGAACCATTCGAGCCATGGCTGTGGTATGGGAAGAAGAGGGGATGGAGAAGTAAATGGTCACTTCTCCTGTGTGCCCTGACCGGGAACTGAAGCCAGGACTTCCACACACTGGGCCGATGCTCTGCCACTGAGCCAACTGGCCAGGGCTCATTTTCTAAAACACCTATGTATAAGGCGCAGTGACAGAGGCCGGGGATACAGTTCTGCCTTTACAGCCATCCACTTAGCTGGAGATGAACATCTAAACCACATAGTGGGACAAGCTCTAACATGAGTTTTGTCCTGGGGCCCAGAATAAGCCCCCTCTCCAACAGGTGCAGTGGA
The DNA here is from genome assembly GCA_037038555.1 of Rhynchonycteris naso. Classification (NCBI taxonomy): domain Eukaryota; kingdom Metazoa; phylum Chordata; class Mammalia; order Chiroptera; family Emballonuridae; genus Rhynchonycteris; species Rhynchonycteris naso. The sequence goes on along the minus strand of CM072996.1, from coordinate 185,390,820 downwards.
CACAGATAGCTTCCTTCAAGAGGCACCTGAATGACATTGTTAGAAATCAGTCATCTTTAGCCCATTGAGAAGAAGGGGAAAGGCATTCCAGAAAGCAGAAGCAGCAAGTGCAAGGCCACATGTTGAAAAGCCTGGCATTTCAGCAAGTCGGTAGTACTAATGCACGACCAGAACGTGGTACAATGGGACAGGAGCGGACGCCCACACCAGGAGGGCCCTGTGCGCCAGGCTCAGACATAGTTAGGCTATAACAAGCCCAGCTGTGTTTAGGAAAGTTGACAGTATAGTGCCATATCAAGACAGGCAAGGCAGCAGGGAGGGAGGGCAAAGGTGGGCCCAGATGAGGTACCCAACTCAGCCAGCATGCTAGACCTCACCTGCTGGGCGGCCCACCAGCTGTCACAGGGAGGAAGGGACGGACCATGTGGGAAGCATGGTCACTACAGGGCTGGAATGAGGGGAGTCTCTATGCAAGAGGGGCAGGAAAGCTTGCACTTGCCATTGGCATGTGGGGAGCAGGATTCTGACAGTAAATTAGGAGGGTGCAAACATGGAGAAAGGAACTGAGCAGAGCTGGAAACAGGGGAGGTGGGAGGGGTTGGCAGCAATCGTGTGACACAGAACAAGAGCCTCCTAAGCACCTGAGGTGAGGAGGTAGCTCCAGCTACCTCAGCACACAACCTGACATGCAACAGCATAGCACTTTCTGCAGTCAGAATGGGGTGTGTGCGCGCGTGTGTGCGTGACAAAGAGGAAGAGAGAGAGGAGAGGAAGGAGCACAAGCCATGGTTTCATTTCACTAGCATCTCATGACTGTCTCAGAATTACCCACCAGCTGACAGAAAGGCAACTATCATTGTGTCTTAGAGTCCTTGTACCTAAAATTTCCTTTCCAGATCCCGTTTTTTCAGAGCATAGAGGCTCTGAAAAAACCTGGCCACCTCCCTTCTCCAGAACTCTAATCACCTGGGAGGGGAAGCCTAGAGACCAAACCTACCCTCAGGGCACCTTCTCCAAGATAGTATTAGATCATCAGAGTGAGATGTGAATTTCCTGTCAGCCAGACTTCGTACCTGCTACATATCAAATCAGGCCCATGGCCACGAGGCTCCTCTATGCTCAGGCATTTGTTTCAATGAAGGTGGGGCTTCAAGGACAGGATGAAGGGGCCACCAAGAGTCCACATCAGCCCCTGCTGGGACAGACATTCTGCCTCCATGTGACTTACCACACACTTCCTCTCAGACCTGAGCAGAGGGGAAACCTCACTGTGACACCAGGACACGCCCTTCCAGCCTCCTCGCTCCACTGCAGCCCAGCTGGGAGGCTTCCTGGGAGTGGCTGGTGCACACAAAGTTAGAAAGTCCTGCATGGACACAGCCACTGGCTCTTGGCTTTGTGTCCTTGCCACATCTCATCTTTAAGCATCTTGGAAAGAATCTTTTATGCTTTAAATAGCAGACAGGCACGCTTAACCTGTGGTCACCCATCTAGTGACAGTACAACACACCACTTTCTTAGCCCTTCTGAGAGAGGGGACTAATGTGTGTTATCACACCCCACAGACCTGAGGTCAGTGAAGGGAAAAGCAGCAGTGTCAGCCTAGCAAGGAATTCACTGCAGAAGGGACTGCTCCTGTCCTCAGGGAACTTTTGGTTTGGTACAGGAGATGCATTAATGACCTCATTAAGTACCTACTGTGCACCAAACACTATTCTACTCACTTGGCATAAGGTAGCAAACTCAACAGAAATTCTTTGCCTCGTGGAGCTGATACATTAGTAACATGAGGACACACCTTCTCCATACACAGTTAATAAAAGAAACCACACCAAGGCCATAAGGTAAGGACCACATGATGCTGCATTAGAAGAAAGGAGGAGAAAGTACTTCCTGACAAAATAAGGGAGGCATCATGAGAAACGGGAGCATAAAAACTTGGTTCCAACTTAAATACACCTTTATAGTCTCAAGTTTATATTACTTCCGGGGATGGTCATGGGATATTTAGACATTTTCAGAAACAGTTAGTACATGGTTCTTTATCTCAAGTTTAATGTTGATGCCCCTGCTGTCTCCAAGGAATGGTAAATGGGAGGCTTGGCTGTGGGAGGCAGACATGAGGGGTTCCAGGGTGGCAGACAGGGTGGGGTTCAAAGACCAAGCTAATATCCCAACAGCCAGGTGTATAATCAATTCAGGGTTGTCTTCTCCCCCCCAATCTAGCTATATGCACACACCCTTCAGACAGCTGCCTGGGAGCAGCACCCTCTGGGCACCACAATGCCACAGAAGTGTGTCCACAAAAACATTCTCTAAACAGCCCTCCAAGGTCACAAGAGGTACGTGGGAGCCACTCAAGAAATGTGCTTGAGAATGAGAGTACCAAGAAAATCAACCCCAAAGCATGATAGATGCACCAGAAATTACAAGGGCAATAATCTACCTATCTTTGCCTAATTTTTTAAATGTGTGTGTGTGTGTGTGTGTGTGTGTGTGTGTGTGTGTGTGTGTAAGGAAAGAACTAAACTTTGCTCCCTATGGGCAATCAATTAAGAAACTGCAGGAGGACGGAAGATGGCGATGGAGTAGGCAGACGTACCAACTTCCAACTCCCAGAACCAAAGTGGATTATAACTCAATTTTAAGAACCATCATCTGGATAAACCAACTTTGAACTAAACTAAGTGGACTCTTCAACCAAGGAACACTGCGGAAGCCACATTGAGACTGGTAGAAATAGCAAAAACGCGAAGAGGGCTGCCCAGCTCCTCGGAGCAAACGGCAGCCCGGAGAGACCTGCGTGGAGGGAGGAGAGTTTGGCGGAGAGGGAGGGACCTGGGTCCCAGGAACGAAGCCCCAGCTTGCAGTCCCAGAGCCTAGAAGAGGCGTATGGACTGTGAAGCAAGTGAGGATACTGTTTGTGAAAAAGAGATAGTTTTCTCAGACCCAAGAATCTTTTCAAAGGGACAGCGCAGAAATCCTCTCTCATAACCACGCACCCGGGGCTCCGGGGAACGGGGACAGAGGAAAGGAACAGAGCGGCAGGAAAAGAGAGTGGACTGAAGGCACGAGGACACTCTGAGGGACAGCCATCCTGACCCCTGGGATAAGTCATTTTCCTAAGCAAAAACGAATATTTCCCCTGGAACTAGCAATACCAGCAAAGGGAGACAGGACACTAGCCAAACAAGCTCTCCCGCGGCAATTAGAGCAGAGCTGCTTAGAGGGAGGGAGCTCCCAAGCCTACAGTGTGGAGACTTAAGACACTGCCATCTCTCTGAGGATTGCTGAAGGGATGTTGGCGGCAGGACCCTGAAATGCGGTCCTGTCGGCGTGGGCGGAGGCACAACCGATGTGAGCTTGGTCTAGCCCAGCAGGGCCAGAGGGGACGCGCGAAAGCGGTCCGGCAGCTAAGGGCCCGCCAGTGACACCACTTGTGGGGAAAAATACGGGCAGAGATCTGCTCTGCGACCCTGCGCAAGCCGGCCCTGACCGCAGGGACGGGGCTAAGACCATGAACGGGCGAGGGGCTCGCGGCTGAGCTCACGCTGCCAACCCCGCCCGGCCAGAGAAACCCCGGTGGTTTGAAATCCTATGGGAGCGCGAGCTGGCTTTCGCGGCTGAGCTCACGCTACTAGCCCCGCCTGGCCAGAGAAATCCTGGAGGTGGGATATCCTACATGTGCGAGCTGGCGCCGAACATGGGGGCGTGGTAGAGTCCGGATTGATCGGAAGCTAGCAGCTGAGCTCAAGCCAGCAAACACGCCCGGCCCAATAAACCATGGTTTGCAACCCTGCGCAGGGGGGCCCCGGCCTCGAGGGTGGGGCTAAATTCTGGACGCACAAAGGCTCACAGCTAAGAGCACGTCAAAAGCCCCGCCCAACCCACAAAACTGTGGCGAGTAGGCTCTGACTGCGGGGGCTGGGCGTAAGCCTTCCGGAAACGGGCTGGGTCCGCAGTGGAGCAAAGGTGCTCACCTCTACCATTGGTGCTAAGGCTTGTGCTTGAGTAACAGACCATCCCGCGGAGGAGAGGCGGAAATCACAGCAACAGCCGCAGTAGGCTGTCGCTGGCAACGCCCATACCCAACCACCCTAGGCAGCGGCAGAGGGGGTGGCGGGACTGCAGACAGACCACACCTAGAGAAGATAAAGGCAATACCTGCTGGACTCCAGTGCCCATAACTTGCCTATACACAGATAAAATGGGCAGGCAGAGGAATGCAAACCAAATAAATCAAGAGAAATCCCCAGAGAAGGACCTGAATGAACCAGATATAACCAAACTACCAGAAACAGAATTTAGAATAATGATAGTTAGGATGTTCAAAGAAATCAGAGCAACAATGGATAGTCATTATGAACACCTAAATAAAGAGATAACAAGTATAAAAAACGAAATTGAAATAATAAAAAAGAATCAGACAGAAATGACAAATACAGTATCAGAACTGAAGACCACAATGGAAGGAATTAAAAGCAGGATGAATCACGCTGAGGATCAAATCAGCGAGTTAGAGACACAATAAACAAAGGCACAGAAGCAGAGAAGAAAAAGGTAAATAGACTCAAAAAATGTGAAGAAGCTCTAAGGGAGCTCTGTGACAACATGAAGAGAAACAACATTCACATCATAGGGGTGGCTGAAGAAGAGGAAAGAGAACAGGAAATGGAAACTTTGTTCGATGAAATCATAGCAGAAAACTTCCCTAAATTAAGGCTGGGAAACATTCCACACGTTCAAGAAGCACACAGAACTCCATTAAACAGATACCCCAAAAAAATCTACACCAAGACACATCATACTTAAAATACCAAAGCTAAGGGATAAAGAAAAAATCTTAAAAGCTGCTACAGAAAAAAAGGCTATCACCTACAAAGGAGCCCCCACTGGGATGACATCGGACTTCTCAACAGAAACACTTGGGGCCAGAAGGGAATGGCAAGATATAATCAAAGTAATGCAGAACAAGAACCTACACTACTCTATCCAGCAAGGCTAACATTTAAAATTGAAGGAGAAATAAAGAGCTTTCCAGACAAAGAATGCCTCAAGGAATTCATTAAAACCAAACCAATACTGCAAGAGATATTAAGGGGCCTGTTGTGAACAGTTCAAAGGGAGGAAAGAAAAGAGCAAAAGAAGAATACAGCTTTAAAGAATAAAATGGCAATAAACAACTACATAACAACAATAACCTTAAATGTAAATGGATTAAATGATTCAATCAAAAGACATAGGGTAGCTGCGTGGATAAAGAAACAGGACCCATACATATGCTGTCTACAAGAGACACACTTTAAAACAAAAGATGCACAAACTGAAGGTAAAAAAATGGAAAAAAATATTTCATGCAAATGGAAATGAAAAAAAAGCTGGGGTAGCAGTACTTATATCTGACAAAATGGACTTTAAAACAAAGGCTGTAGTAAGAGATAAAGAAGGACACCACATAATGATAAAGGGAACAATTCTACAGGAAGATATAACTATTATAAATATCTACGCACCAAATATAGGAGCCCTGATATACATAAAGCAGACTTTGATGGACATAAAGGGCGATATTAACAGCAATACTATCATAGTAGGGGATTTCAATACCCCACTAACAACACTGGATAGATCCTCAAGAAAGAAAATCAATAAAGAAACAGCAGACTTAAAGGATACACTAGATCAACTTGATTTAATAGATATCTTCAGAACTTTTCACCCTAAAGCAGTAGAATATACATTCTTCTCAAGTGCTCATGGTACGTTTTCTAGGATAGACCACATGTTAGGACACAGAAATGGTCTCAATAAATTTAAGAAGACTGAAATCATATCAAGCATTTTCTCTGATCCCAATGACATGAAACTAGAAATTAACCACAAAAGAAAAACTGAAAAATACTCAAACACTTGGAAACTAAATAGCATATTAAATAATGAATGAATTAACAATGAGATCAAAGAAGAAATAAAAAAGTTTCTAGAAACAAATGATAATGAGCATACATCAACTCAAAATTTATGGGACACAGCAAAAGCAGTACTGAGAAGGAAGTTCATTGCACTACAGGCATATCATAAGAAGCTAGAAAAAGCTCAAATAAGCAACCTGACACTACAGCTAAAAGAACTAGAAAAACAACAGCAAATAAAACCCAGGACAAGTAGAAGGAAGGAAATAATAAAGATCAGAGCAGAAATAAATGACATAGAGGCTAAGGAAACAATACAGAAGATCAATGAAACCAGAAGCTGGTTCTTTCAAAAGGTAAACAAGATTGATGAACCTTTAACTAGGCTCACCAAGAAAAAAAGAGAGAGGACTCAAATAAATAAAATTAAAAAGGACAGTGGAGAAATAACAACTGATACAACAGAAATGCAAAGCATTGTAAGAAAATACTATGAAAAACTCTATGCCAAAAAATTAGACAATCTAGATGAAATGGAAAAATTTCTTGAATCATATAAACTTCCAAAAATTAATCTGGAAGAATCAAAACACCTAAACAGACCAATTACAACAAATGAGATCGAAACAGTTATCAAAAAACTCCCAAAAAAGAAAAGTCCTGGGCCTGATGACTTCACAAGTGAATTCTATCAAAAATTCAAAGAACTAACTCCTATCCTCCTCAAGCTATTTCAAAAAATTCAAGAGGAAGGAAGACTTCCAAATTCCTTTTACGAGGCGAGCATAATTCTGATCCCAAAACCGGGCAAAGACAACACAAAGATAGAAAATTATAGGCCTATATCCCTGATGAATTTAGACGCTAAAATTTTCAACAAAATATTAGCCAACCAGATCCAGCAATATATGAAAAAAATCATACACCATGATCAAGTGGGATTTATTCTGGAGAGGCAAGGCTGGTTCAATATTCGCAAATCAATCAATGTGATTCATCACATAAACAAAAGGAAGGACAAAAATCACATGATAATTTCAATAGATGCAGAAAAGGCATTTCATAAAATCCAGTACTCATTCATGCTCAAAACTCTCAGTAAAGTGGGAATACAAGGAACATTCCTTAACATGATAAAGGCCATCTACGACAAACCCACATCAAACATCATACTAAATGGACAAAAACTAAAAGCAATCCCCTTAAGATCAGGAAACAGGCAGGGTTGCCCACTTTCACCACTCTTATTCAACAGAGTTCTGGAAGTCCTAGCTATAGCAATCATACAAGAAGAAGAAATAAAAGGCATCCAAATTGGAAAAGAAGAAGTAAAACTGTCACTATTTGCAGATGATATGATATTGTATATAGAAAACTCTAAAGTCTCAGTCAAAAAACTACTGGACCTTATAAATGAATTCAGCAAGGTGGCAGGATATAAAATTAATACTCAGAAATCAGAGGCATTTCTGTATACAAACAATGAACTGTCAGCAAAAGAATTTAAGGAAATAATCCCCTTCACTATTGCAGCCAAAAAAATAAAATACCTAGGAATAAATTTAACCAAGGAGGTTAAGTACTTTTACTCGGAAAATTATAAAACATTGATAAAAGAAATCAAGGAAGATACAAACAAGTGGAAGCATATACCGTGCTCATGGCTAGGAAGAATAAACATCGTTAATATGTCTATACTACCCAAAGCAATTTATAAATTCAACGCAATACCAATTAAAATACCAATGACATACTTCAAAGATATAGAAAACATATTCCAAAAATTTATATGGAACCAAAAAAGAACACGAATAGCCTCAGCAATCTTAAAAAGAAAAAATAAAGCAGGAGGTATCACTCTTCCTATATCAAGGTCTACTACAAGGCTATTATACTCAGGACAGCTTGGTACTGACATAAGAACAGACACATTGATCAATGGAACAGAACAGAGAACCCAGAAATAAACCTGCAGCTTTATGGACAACTGATATTTGACAAAGGAGGAAAGAACATACAATGGAATAAATACAGCCTCTTTAACAAATGGTGTTGGGAAAATTGGACATCTACCTGCAAAAAAATGAAACTAGACCATCAACTTACACCATTCACAAAAACAAAATCAAAATGGATAAAAGACTTAAACATAAGTCGTGAAACTATAAGCATCTTAGAAGAAAACATAGGCATCAAGCTTTCCGACATCTGTATCAGCAATATATTTGCCGATTTATCTCCACCCGCAAAGGAAATAAAAGGCAAGATAAACAAATGGGACTATATCAAACTAAAAAGTTTTTGCACAGCTAAAGACAATAAGAACAGAAGAAAAAGACAAACCACACAATAGGAGATCATATTCGACCGCACGTCGGATAAGGGGTTAATAACTAAAATTTATAAAGAACTTATAAAACTCAACACCAGGAAGACAAACAATCCAATCAAAAAATGGGCAAAAGAAATGAATAGAAATTTCTCCAAAGAAGACATACAGATGGCCAAAAGACATATGAAAAAATGCTCAACACCACTAATTATTAGAGAAATGCAAATTAAAACCACAATGAGGTATCACCTCACACCAGTCAGATTGGCACTCATCAGCAAAACAACACAGAATAAGTGCTGGCGAGGATGCGGAGAAAAGAGAACTCTTCTGCACTGCTGGTGGGAATTCAGACTGGTGCCGCCACTGTGGAAAACAGTTTGGAGATTCCTCAAAAAATTAAAAATCGAACTGCCTTTTGACCCGGCTACCCCACTTATAGGAATATACCCTAAGAACACCATAGCACTGTTCGAAAAGCAGAAATGCACCCCCATGTTTGTGGCAGCATTGTTCACAATAGCGAAGATCTGGAAACAGCCCAAGTTTCCATCAAAGACGAGTGGATTAAAAAGCTATGGTACATATATACTATGGAATACTACTCGGCCATAAGAAATGATGACATCGGATCATTTACAACAAAATGGTGGTACCTTGATAACATTATACGGAGTGAAATAAGTAAATCAGAAAAAAAAAACTGAGAACAGCATGAATTCATACATAGGTGGGACATAAAAGTGAGACTATGGGAATTGAACAAGAGTGTGGTGGTTACGGGGTGGGGGGAGGGAGGGGAGGGTGGGAAAGGGAGAAGGATAGGGGCACAGGGAAAACCAGATAGAAGGTAACAGAGGACAATTTGACTTTGGGTGATGGGTATGCAACACAATTGAATGATAAGATAATCTGGAGATGTTTTCATTGTACATATGTACCCTGATTTATTGGTGTCACCACATTAAAGTAAATAAAAAAAAAACTCCAGTATTCCTTTGGGATGAATCAGACCTAGAAAACCTTCCCCAGGCAGTCAGACTCCCCTTCAGCAATATTCTTGTCAGACAGGTGTCTGGTTTCCATAGAAATATCTCCATCCAGGGACATCTTTCTCCAGGCAAAGTAACCTGCTCATTAGACAGCCAGATATTTCAGAATTCTCATGATGTTTCTTGATATCCTCAGCCCATTGGCCCTGGGACCAATATGGCTAAAAAATTATATGCATAGGAATTTAAATATGGTTTCTTTTCAACTGAATCCAGTCATGAGGCAGAGCACTTAGAGAAGAGGGGAAAATAAACTGCTACTCTGAGCATGGTAAGCAGGAATTGTCATTGTCCCTAAGAACAAAATATTGTTGCTAGATTTTAGAAAGATAATCTTTTTCAGAAACAGTAAATTTCTGAGACCTGACCTCTTGGCTAAGAATTCTGGAAACAGGAGAACGGAGGGCATCCACATAAAAAATTCTGACCTGAAGAGGAGAAACAGACCTGGGAAGCTGACGGGAGAGAGAAGCTGCACTTGGAGTGCAGCTAACGAAATCCCTGGTGGCGCTGCAAGGCCGTAGGTGCCATGGGACTGGGGAAAGCAGTGAAGCAGTTGTTTTTTCGCTGTTTCTCAAGTTTTACCAAATTTTATGTGTCATTCAAATGAGTCCTCCCACCCTGGCTGGATAGTTCCGTTGGTTAGAGCACTGTCCCAAAGCACAGAGGTTGCAGGTTCGTCCCTGGTCAGGGGACATACAGGAACAGATCGATGCCCCCCCTCTTTCCTCGCTCACTAAGTCAATAAAAAATTTTAAAAATGCGTCCATACACTTTAATTGTCTTTCTATAACTTAGGTCTTAGATTCCTACATACCACACAGAACAGGCAGGGGAGACCTGACCAGGGACGTGGTCTAAAAAATAGAAGAAAGCTGCTGAGCTGGGTCACAACTTAATTCTCAGGTACACTTATCTGAAAAAGCTTATAGAAGAAGAACATGCTATGTTGTTGTTGTTGTTGTTTTCACATTACTAAATCAGAATGGTACCAGTTACTTGTTGGTGGGAGAAAATATCCAAACTCTTGGATTTTTGTTTCTTGCTATGGCTGCCAGCCTCTTCAACAGTCTTGCAAACACATTCTGAAATCATCGATAATTACCTCTTAGCTATTATTCGAAACTCAGAGAAAAGTCACCATCACTCATGGACTGGCTTCTTCTCTAGTTTTAGAAAACAACCAGTCATCAATGTAGCTAGAATCTGGGGAAAAAGAAAAAGATTAAAAAATTTTAAGATGAAACTTTCAAAGCTGTGCTTAAGTTAACCTCTCAAATATTGAACTTTATCTTACTTTCTCAGTCATCTTCATTCCCTATGACCTAGCACAGTAAAATTTGGAATTGACATGCAATTTTTATAATTCTTTAGTTGTTTCTAGTTGGCCATTTATTTCATGACTAAAATGGCCTTGATTGAGTCTACTTTAACCTGACTTCACTTGAAACATTGCCATTAGCCACTGTAAACAACCAGGTTCTCAAATTTCACCAAAGCACAGTTCTCTTTCTTGCCCAATAACCACCTCAGTACTGTGGCAAGTTATGTCAAACAAGCATTGCAAACAGGTCACCTGCATATGCATAGGAAGTGACCACATACCCTGACCAAAGCAGATGTTACAAGTAGGAAGGAAAATCTGTCAAGTATGCTTCCTTTATCTTTTTTTCTTTACACTTTTTCAATTATACAATATTATTTTGTATTAGTTTCAAGCTTCCTTTATTTTGAGAAGAGGTAGCAGATTCAATTATAATGGATGCACAAACTATTATTCTCCAAGGATGCACTGAAAATGTCTAAGGTGGTGAGTTAAAATGGAAAGTGCTGTGATGTTTAATAACGTAAGATGAGCCCATTCAGTCTGTGGCGGCTTGGCAGCTGGGCACATGTCTGCTCCTTTAGATGGCCACCCCTCTAGTTTTGTTCTCCGAACCAGACTGAGTGCGACTTCAGGAGCCACCAGTCCCCACCCTTGCCCAATGATCAGACACTAGGTGTGCCATGCAGGGGTATCCGGGCACCTGAAGATGCCACGCAGAACCCAGGCTCCCCAGGACTGGCCCTGCTTGGCAGCAGCAAACACAATGTCTGTGCAGCATTCCTTGTCCTTGTCCCTGCTTCACACAGCCAGACGCTTGGCCTGAATCTGTTTCTTCCTGTTTACAGCAGCAGCATAGGCACAGAAGCACCGAAGTGCCCCCAGAACTGTGCTACACAGGAGACACTTTTTAGACAAAGCTGTCTATTGACAGAGATGTCCATAGTAACATGGCCCCCAAATTCCCCAGAATTCTAAACTACAGAGATGCTTTGTAGCCAGGATACACTGGTCAACACATATTTAAATATAATAAAACACATGGACTCAATGAAGTATTGAGCAGCCATTAGAACAGCTAAATGTGAAAAAGAGAAAGCTATTAAGATTACAGTAAATAGAAAAACACAAGAGATAACACCATTGGAAAGAGCAGAATTTAACTTTACCGAAAGTATGGATGTAGCTATTAAGATGATAAATATATGTATGTGTGTATGGGGATGTGTGTATAAAACTAAAAGAAGGAGTTGGTCGACATCCTTTAGTTGTTTTTAGTTGGCCATTCATGACTAAACAGCATCCACACCTAAGGCTGTTAGTCCTGTGCGCATATCCACTGCACAGTGAAGTTGCAAATATTTCCCCCAAATACCGAATTTTATGAGGTTAACCAAAATGACAGTAGGGAATGTGCCCAGTAACAGCTGAAACAATGGCAAATGGAAACTGAGCAGTTGGATGAGGAAACAATGATTTAAGAGGAAAATGTTAAGTTGGTGGCAAGGTGGGGATTTCAACACAGATGGGGCTTAATGTTCAAGAATGCAAATGGCCCAAATAAAAACGATTAAGACCTCAACTCTTAGTGTAAAATTGACCACTTTGAAGATGTGATGTAAATGTCAAATGGGATTTTAAAAAATTAAGCAGTGTACACAATTTTGTCCAAAAGTTTACTCTTCTCAAAAGCAATCAACATTTGATTTTTGCATTGCTCATTTCAAGAGAGCCATGCTCAAAATGATCATCTAAATTTTGTTACATATGAACTAAAATAAATATATTTTTATAATTTTTGTGTCCTTTTTTTTATTTTGCAAGATGAAGTCCCCAAGCTTTTTTTTCATTATATTATGAAATTTTGGTCCTGCTTAAGTGGATTTACTTTAAATGGCCCCTTTCTGGTTCTAATTATCCTTAGATAACAAGGATCTGCTATAGATTCTTTAAAGTGTTTTTAGAAGTATTATCAGTAATATGAATGCTATTTATATCATTCTAAGCCAAATCTAAATTTTAGAAGCAGGCACTTTGGTCCAGAATATGAAATAATAGCAAACCCCATGTTTTCATTTGGCCTCTCTCTCATCAAAAATAATGCATTTAACATTTTATTTCATACAAAATAAAAAGAAAGGTTGAAAAAATTATAATTGGCTATATGTTTCAATCAAGTTGACTGAGCTTTTCTATGTTCGAGATGTTTATTATACAAAAATATTTAGTATTCTGGAATGTCTAACATTCACTTAGATAATGAAAGCTATTCTAGTGTCATAAAAGCACAAGGTTTTATTTTAGAGGCATCAATTATTCAATGGAGAATGAGAGCATCAATTCTTCTAGGAGAATGAGAACAGTCAAAAATATTTTTTCCATTAAATAAAATAGCAACATTCAATAAGTATATATTTTTTTCCTTTCTTTCTAAATATGGAGTCTAAATAATCAATAATGAACAACTTAAAGTATGTGGGATAATAAATATTTTTTAAAGGTTTACTTACTGGGGACTTTCCAGTGTAGATGATCAAAATAATACAAAATAATAAACAATGCATGATTCAGTTCCTTTACTAATCCTGTCTTGAAAGTCAAGACTGAGATCATTGGCTCAGTCTGGCTTGTCCAATCTACTTACCACTCACATGAGTGTAAATGTGTCACTCAGGATGAAGACATGACTAATAGTTCCTTGCAGCAAGGATAACAAAACCCCAGCTCCAGCCACGGGAGGCCAAAGACCAAAGATGTGGAATATACCTGCCACGCTCTGGTGAAGACAATTATGTCACCACTGTGGTCTGAGGACAAGGAGAAAAAGCTGCTCATATCACCACCCTCCCCATTACTTGAGACTCCTGCCAGGCAAGTCAGATGAGGCCTCTGATGGGGTACTTCCTGAATGAACTGAAGGAGCAGCTGGAAATTCCAGGTCCATGGGACTCCTGCTCTCTAGCTCAAGCAGATAAGTCACCATCAGCCTCTGTGAAGAGCTTTGGTTGTTTACAGCTAAAGAAGGACGGTTTGTGCAGAGAAGCCTGATCAAACCATGAGAAGCAAGAGATTATGAATTCATCTCCTTATTTGTGGCTAACTGACCTAGAAGCAGATGTCTCTCAACATTAAAAATGCCTTTGAAAGAAAATGCATTTACTAGGCTATCAATAAGAGATACTGGGACTAAGGTCTTGGCAACCTTTTAGCCGTGAAAGAGGCAGAGTACTCCCGCCATATATGCAGGGGGCCCAGGTGGGTTCAGGAATAAAAAGTCCAGCCATTTCCTAACATGGGTAAGTGTATTTACCTCTCCATACCTCTTTCTCTTCTGTAAAATGGCTATAGGAATACCATTGTAAGATCCTGACAGCTGTAAGTGTCAAGTGTGGATCATAGTGCTTGGCACACACAATGTTAAGGTGGCTAGTTATTCTTGCTGCTGCTACATACACAATAGAATAACATCCTCCCTTCTCTGAAACCCAGAGGAAGCTGCCTTAGACACTTTCTCTACTTAAAGCTGATCCTTTCCACCCAAAATTGTGACTAGGATTTTTTTTATTATTATCACTGTAAAAATACAGAGAAAGTAATACTAGAGAATATAGTCTTCTAAAATCCTTTTTCCCAACAGTTGCTCCAGAATAGGTAGGATTCATATGACTTTGGTTTCATGGTCACTAGCTGACACAGTGCCAGGCACTCGAAGTGGTTCCCATGTGTTAACACATTTAAAAACCCTGATAACCCTCTGGGGTGGGACTTGTGCTCATCCTCAGCTTGCAGATTGGGAAACAGACAGAGCTGGGAAGCCTCTTGTCCAGGTGTCAGAGCCAAGCCAGGATTCCAACCAGGCAGGGCAGTGCCACAGTCCACACAGGACCTCTGGATTGTGTATTTATTAGGGAGTGGGGGGGGGGGAGAAAAAGCAGGCATGGAAAAAGAAGGAAAACTAACAGTCTAGAAGATTCTCCTCCCCTCCAACACACACACTCACAGCAACAACGATTTCAGTTTTGAAGATATCACCAAATACCTGTACCCTGGCTACTTCTTAAAATAAAAATGTTCTACTTCTTATTTAAAGGACAATATATATGCTAGAGCTATATGGAGAAGTCAGAGAGGAGAGAGGCCTGGAATGGGGCAGACAGGGCACTGAAGCCAAGAGGCGGGAGTCATTCTAGAACGTTCCACAACCTAGAACCAAGCTGCTATGTTTATCACAACAGCACCCACACAACCGGCTGTGACGCCCAGAGCCTCCTCCCTCTGCGGAAACCTGTCCTTCCACACAACGGTGCCCTAAGAGCTGAGGAAAGCCAGGGGAGCGGCAGCCGCAACTGAACCCAGTATAAAAGCAGATGTACTGGAGGGGCAAAATGGCAATGGAGTAAGCGGACGTACCAACTTCCAACTCCCAGAACCAAAGTGTATTATAACTTGATTTTAAGAACCATCATCTGGATAAACCAACGTTGAACTGGACTGAGAGGACTCTTCAACCAAGGAACACTGAAGAAGCCACATTGAGACTGGTAGGAAAAGCAAAAACGCGGAAAGGACTGCCCAGCTCCCAGGAGCGAAAAGGAGACCGGAGAGACTCGTGTGACAGAAAGAGAGGCCAGCAGAAGGGTAGGGACCCGGGTCCCAGGAACAAAGCCCCAGCTTGCATCCCCAGAGCCTAGAGAAGAGGCGTATGGACAGTATTTAGCTGGGAAACAGGTTAGGATACTGTTTGTGAGAAAAAGACAGTTGTCTCAGACCCAGGATTCTTCTTAAAGGGATGGCGCAGAAAACCTCTCTCACAACCACTCACCTGGGACTCCGGGTGACAGGGAGAAAGCAGAGGACCGGAGCAGTGGGAAGAGAATGTGGTTTAGAAGGCACAGGGAGAAAAACTTTGAGGAACAGCCACCCTAAACCCTGGGGTGAATCACTGCACAAATCTGAAACATTTCCCCTGGAAGCAGCAAGGGGAAACAAGACACCAGCCAAACAGGCTCCCTTGGGGCAATCAGAGCACAGTTGCTTAGAAGGAAGGAGCTTTCAAGACTACAGTATGGAGTGCTAGGGTCTGAGCTGCAGTGCCCCACTCACACTGCTGAGGGCTTGCTGGAGGGCTGAAAGCGGGGGGGACGCGGAAGCGCGGTTCCGTCGCAGGGGGCAGAGGCCCAGCTGGCTGGCGTGAACTCAGTCTAGCCCAGTGGGGGCTAAGGGGATGCATGAAAGTGGTCCAGAGGCTTCGGCCCACCTGCAACTCCACGTGTGGAGGAAAACCGGGAGCCCTGAACAGGCAGAAATCCGCCGCTGGGCAGGGACGAGCAGGCTCGCAGCCTCACCTGGCCTCCGAGGCTTGAAGCCCTGCATGAACCAACTTTGCCCACAGAGTTGGGGTGGAACCCGGGCTCACAGTTGAGCGTGCACCAGCAGCCCAGCCAAGGAGCCGAGGTAGGCAGGGCAGGGCGAAAGCATAGCTCGAGGCTGAGCACTTATCAGTAGCCCCGCCCAGCCAAGGAGCCAAAGTTAGCGGGGGCCGAAGCCTGGCTTGCAGCTGAGCACACACCAGAAGACCCACCTGGCTGGAGGAACAGGCTGACAAGGACCAGCAGCTGAGCAAAAGTGCTCACCCTTGCCCTTGGTGCCCAGGCTTGTGGCCTGAGTGTGATGCGCAGTCCCACACGTGGGAGAGGGCCAAAGGCCAAGAATGGCTGAGATAACAGAGCCTGACACAAGAACATAGCCCCTCCCACAGAGGCGAGGCGGAGGTTGCAGCAGCAACCGCAGCAGCCAGCGCTGGCAACACCCATATCCAACAGCCCTAGGCAGGGGCAGAGGGGGTAATGGGCCTGCAGACAGACCACACCTAGGGAACACAGAGGCAACACCCACTGAACTCCAGTAGCCAAACCCTTCCTACACACAGACAGAATGGGCAGGCAGAGGAATGCAACCCAAATGAATCAAGAGAAATCCCCAGAGAAGGACCTGAATGAATCAGATATAACCAAACTACATGATGCAGAGTTTAAAATAATGATAGTTAAGATGTTCAAAGACCTTAGAGTAACAATGGATAGTCATAATGAACAACTAAATAAAGAGATAGCAAGTATAAAAAAGGAAATTGAAATAATAAAAAGGTATCAGACAGAAATGACTAATACAGTATCAGAACTGAAGACTACAATGGAAGGAATTAAGGATGGATAAAGATGAGAATCGAATCAGTGAGTTAGAGGACAAAATAAACAAAGGCACAAAAGCAGAGCAGAAAAAAGAAAAAAGACTCAAAAAATCTGAGGAAACTCTAAGGGAGATCTGTGACAACTTGAAGAGAAATAACATCCGCATCATGGGGATTCCTGAAGAATAAGAGAAAGAAGAAGGGATAGAAACTTTGTTCAATCAAATCATAGCTGGCCCTAAATTAAGATTGGAAAACGTTTCACACGTTCAAGAAGCACAGAGAACTCCATTAAAGAGAAACCCAAAGAAATCTACACCAAGACACATTATAGTTAAAAATACCAAAGCTAAGGGATAAAGAGAAAATTATAAAAGCTGCTAGAGAAATAAAGGGCATCACATACAAAGGAGCCCCCATAAGGATGACATCGGACTTCTCAACAGAAACACTTGAGGCCAGAAGGGAATGGCAAGATATAATCAAAGTAATGCAGAACAAGAACCTACAACCAAGACTACTCTATCCAGCAAGGCTAATGTTTAAAATTGAAGGAGAAATAAAGAGCTTCCCAGACAAAGAAAACTCAAGGAATTCATTAAAGCCAAACCAATTCTGAAAGACATGCTAAGGGGCCTGTTGTGAACAGTTCAAAGGGGGAAAGAATATAGCAAAAGAAGAATACAGCTTTAATGAATAAAATGGCAATAAACAACTACATATCAATAACGACCTTAAATGTAAATGGATTAAATGATCTAATCAAAAGACATAGGGTAGCTGCGTGGATAAAGAAACAGGACCCATGCATATGCTGTCTACAAGAAACACACTTTAAAACAAAAGATGCACATACACTGAAGGTAAAAGGATGGAAAAAAAATATTTCATGCAAATAGAAATGAAAAACAGACGGGGTAGCAATACTTATATCTGACAAAATGAACTTTAAAACAAAGGCTGTAGTAAGAGATAAAGAAGGACACTGTATAATGATAAAGGGAACAATTCAACAGGAAGATATAACCATTATAAATATCTACGCACGGAACATAGGAGCCCCGACATATATAAAGTAGACTTTGATGGATATAAAGGGCGAGATTAACAGCAATACTATAATAGTAGGGGATTTCAATACCCTACTAACATTACTGGATATATCCTCAAGAAAGAAAATTAATAAAGAAACAGCAGACTTAAAGGATACATTAGATCAACTCGATTTAATAGATATCTTCAGAACTTTTCACCCTAAAGCAGTAGAATATACATTCTTCTCAAGCGATCATGGTATTCTAGGATAGACCACTTGTTAGGACACAAAAGTGGTCTCAACAAATTTAAGAAGATTGAAATCATATCAAGCAATTTCTCAGATCACAATGCCATGAAACTAGAAATTAACCACAAAAGAAAAACTGAAAATACTCAAACACTTGGAAACTAAATAGCATGATATTAAATAACGAATGGATTAACAATGAGATCAAAGAAGAACTAAAAATGTTTCTAAAAACCAATGATAATGAGCATACATCAACTCAAAATTTCTGGGACACAACAAAACCAGTAGCGAGAGGGAAGTTCATAGCACTACAGGCATACCAGAAGAAGCTAGAAAAAACTCAAATAAGCAACCTGACTCTGCATCTAAAAGAACTAGAAAAACAACAGCAAATAAAGCCCAGGACTAGTAGAATAAAGGAAATAATAAAGATCAGAGCAGAAATAAATGACATTGAGGCTAGGGAAAGAGTACAGAGGATCAATGAAACCAGGAGCTGATTCTTTGGAAAGGTAAACAAGATTAATGAACCTTTAACTAGACTCACCAAGGAAAAAAGAGAGAGGACTAAAATAAATAAAATTAAAAAGGACAGTGGAGAAATAACAATTGACACAACAAAAATACAAAGTATTGTAAGAAAATACTATGAAGAACTCTATGCCAAAAAATTCGATAACCTAGGTGAAATGGACAAATTTCTTGAATCATATAATCTTCCAAAAATCAATCTGGGAGAATCAGAACTCCTAAACAGACGAATTACAACAAATGAGATTGAAACAGTTATCAAAAAAATCACAAGAAAGAAAAGACCTGGGCCTGGTGTGTGAAGCCATCAAATTCAAAGAAGAACTAACACCTATCCTCCTCAAGCTATTTCAAAAAATTCAAGAGAAAGGAAGACTTCCAAATTTCTTTTATGAGGTGAGCATAATTCTGATCCCGAAACTGGGCAAAGACAACACAAAGAAAGAAAATTATAGGCCAATATCCCTGATGAATTTAGATGCTAAAATTCTCAACAAAATATTAGCCAACCGAATTCAGCAATATATGAAAAAAATCATATACAATGATCAGGTGGGATTTATTCTGGAGAGAAAAGGCTGGTTCAATATTTGCAGATCAATCAATGTGATTCATCACATAAACAAAAGGAAGGACAAAAATCACATGATAATTTTAATAGATGCAGAAAAAGCATTTGATAAATTCCAGCACCCATTCATAATCAAAACTCTCAGTAAAGTGGGAATACAGGGAACATTCCTTAACATGATAAAGGCCAACTATGACAAACTCAAAGCAAACATCATACTAAATAGGTAAATATTAAAAGCAATCCCTTTAAGATCAGGAACCAGGCAGGGATGCCCCCTTTCACCACTCTTATTCAACATAGTTCTGGAAGTCTCAGCCACAGCAATCAGACTAGAAGAAGAAATAAAAGGCATCCAAATTGGAAAAGAAGAAGTAAAACTGTCATTATTTGCAGATGATATAATATTGTATATAGAAAACTCTAAAGCCTCAGTCAAAAAAGTATTGGACCTGATAAATGAGTTAAGCAATGTTACAGGATATGAAATTAATACTCAGAAATCAGAGGCATTTGTATATACCAACAATGAACTGTCAGCAAAACAAATTAAAGAAACAATCCCCTTCACTATTGCAGCCAAAAAAATAAAGTACCTAGGAGTAAATTTAACCAAGGAGGTTAAGGACTTGTACTCGAAAAATTATAAAACATTGATAAAAGAAATCAAGGAAGATACAAACAAGTGGAAGCATATACCGTGCTCATGGTTAGGAAGAATAAACATCATTAAAATGTCTATATTACCCAAAGCAATTTATAAATTCAATGTAATACCAATTAAAATACCAATGACATACTTCAAAGATATAGAACACATATTCCAAAAATTTATATGGAACCAAAAAAGAACACAAATAGCCTCAGCAATCTTAAAAAGAAAAAATAAAGCAGGAGGTATCACTCTTCCAGATATAAAGGTTTACTACAAGGCCATTATACTCAAGACAGCCTGGTACTGGCATAAGAATAGGCACATAGATCAATGGAACAGAAAGAACAGAGAACCCAGAAATAAACCCGCAGCTTTATGGACAACTGATATTTGACAAAGGAGGAAAGAGCATACAATGGAGTAAAGACAGCCTCTTTAACAAATGGTGTTGGGAAAATTGGACATCTACCTGCAGAAAAATGAAACTAGACCATCAACTTACACCATTCACAAAAACAAACTCAAAATGGACAACAGACTTAAACATAAGCCATGAAACCATAAACATCTTAGAAGAAAACATAGGCAGCAAGCTCTCTGACATCTGTAGCAGCAATATATTTGCCGGTTTATCTCCACGGGCAAATGAAATAAAAGGCTTGATAAACAAATGGGACTATATTAAACTAAAAAGTTTTTGCACAGCTAAAGACAATAAGCACAGAAGAAAAAGACAAACCACACAATGGGAGAACATATTCGACAGCATGGCTGATAAGGGGTTAATAACCAAAATTTATAAAGAACTTATAAAACTCAACACCAGGAAGACAAACAATCCAATCAAAAATTGGGCAAAAGAAATTAAAGAGGACATACAGATGGCCAATTGGCATATGAAAAAATGCTCAACATCACTAATCATTAGGGAAATGCAAATTAAAAGCACAATGAGATATCACCTCACACCAGTCAGGATGGCAGTCATCAGCAAAACAATACAGGATAAGTGCTGGCCAGGATGTGGAGAAAAGGGAACCTTCCTGCACTGCTGGTGGGAATGCAGACTGGTGCAGCCACTGTGGAAAACAGTATGGAGATTTCTCAAAAAATTAAAAATCGAACTGCCTTTTGACCCAGCTATCCCACTTATAGGAATATACCCTAAGAACACCATAGTACTGTTCAAAAAGAAGAAATGCGCCCCATGTTTGTGGCAGCATTGTTCACAATAGCAAAGATCTGGAAATAGCCCAAGTGTCCGTCAGAGGACGAGTGGATTAAAAAGCTTTGGTCCATATATACTATGGAATACTACTCAACCATAAGAAATGATGACATCGGATCATTTACAACAAAATGGATGGACCTTGATAACATTACACGGAGTGAAATAAGTAAATCAGAAAAAATACTGAGAACAGCATGATTTCATACATAGGTAGGACATAAAAGTGAGACTATGAGACATGGACAAGAGAGTGGTGGTTACGGGGTGGGGGGAGGGAGGAGAGGTTGGGATAGGGAGGAGGGGAGGGGCACAGGGATAACCAGATAGAAGGTGACAGAGGACAATTTGACTTTGCGTGATGGGTATGCAAAACAATTGAATGATAAGATAACCTGGACATATTTTCTTTGAACATATGTACCCTGATTTATTGGTGTCACCCCATTAAAATTAATAAAGAAAAAGAACTCAGAAAAAAAAAGTTATTCGTATGGAAACTAATACAATAATTCATAAATAATAATACAAGAATAAACTGTTTCGCATACTCACTATTGTAACCCCACTTTTGTCTACCTCCTGTTTATACTCGCACAGACAAGAACGGAAATAACAAAAATTACTCTAGTTACCCTGTGGTTGTGGTTAATATAGGATGGTGGCATTGTGTTTCCCCAAACACAATTTAATGCTCTCTTAATCTAACCCAAGGGAAAAGGAAAACTAAAAAAGAACTTGGAAGTTGGTGGGGGAGGAACTTGTGGGCAACCGCAAGGTTGCCCTGACATACAGACCAGTATGAACTAAACCTTAGGGACAGAAGGCAAGGAAACTGGGTGTTCTGGAGTCACTGTGAACTCAGAAGGAAGGATGGCTTCAGGGAGTGAGAGGACTGGGGAATCTCTGTTGAGTCTGCTCTTCTGCATGGACCACTCATTGTGTGGTGTTTCTGGGGGCAGAAATGAGAAAACTGGTGAGTGAGGGATCCGGGGGCTTCGAGGACAACTGTGCTAAGGGACAGGCTAAGGCCCCACAAACACACAGACAGGTTGGCATGGAGGTGGGCCCCTTCACACGTGGGGATGCAGCAGCCACACACAGCAGCCCACTTGAACCATACAGAATGGACCACCTCCATTGTTACAACCCGAATTCATAACTTTAGAGGGTGAAAATTGACGCCTTCCCTGAGAAAGGCCTCCTGCACAGATGTCTCATTTCAAATAAAGGGCACATTTGGAAGGAAATAAATCTTGTATTTAAAACTAGACAGCCAGGTGTAGACAACATTCATACAAACAAATGAAGTGAGGTTTGCTTCAAGTTCCACAGCAGGTTCAAGAGGGATGGAAAAACTGTAACAGGTGACAAGGTGGTGGGGCTCCATGTCCCATGCTGCGGCACCTGTTTAAGCAAATAGAAGACAACCCGGCTGAGAAAGTGCCCTCGTCAAATGACACTGGGAAAGTGTGTATGTTAATGTGCTCAAAAGACAGCTCTGAACACCTAACTGGTCCACAAGTGGGATTTAAGGCAGCCCTTCCCTTTGTTTGATGGCCAACTTTAAGAATGGATTTGAATAACTTAACAACGGTGGTTCAGTCACCATATTTTTAATGATGGCTCAGAACAAGTTGAGGCCAAACATGCAAAGAGGTTGTTTTTTTCAGCAAGATTTGCTAAAACTTTTAGCAAGAGAAATTGGAGAAGAAGGGCACCAGATGAGAAGGCAGGTGGGGCCAGGTCCAGGCCGCAGCTACCCAGGTGCACCAGGCCCACCGCCCTTGGGAACACCCACTGCAGGACTCCCTCTGGGCCCTGTGCTGGCACCAACCCAGCACACTCAACAGTAACTCGGGTTCCCAGCCGCCCTTGAGACAAATTTATTAGGACCTAGACAGTGATTTTAAAGGTTTCCTCTATGGGTGCTGGCTTACCCATTAAAGGTGAAGAAAGATAGGTTTCCAAACTCAGGTGGAATTGCAGTTTCTCTTCAAAAAGAAAAAATAATTGACACAAACAAGTAAAAACATAGGTGGAGTAAATTAACCCACCTAAATAATGAGGGGTTCACCATGCAAGTTCTTTAGCAGATATTCTGCCAGGACAGACAGTTTACTGCACACAACAAAGCCACTGAAATAAACGGGTCGCTTCAGAGCTGAAGGAGGACAGTACTCAAGGGACCCCAGGACGCTAACCTCATTTGTGTACGATGGAAGTTTATGTAGAGAAATGATCGCCAGTCCGGTTCTTCACTGAAAGAGCCCATTAGTGAGCATTTCCCTGCACACTCTAATCCAGTGCACGATTCCAGGGACATCCTTTCACAAGGACTATGCCCTTGCAAATATTTTCTGCAAACAGGAACCTAAAATGCCACAAGACCCCTCCAGGTGACTCCCCCTCATCCTTTCTAAAGCAGTGAAGAAATCGTATTGTTCCATACTTATGTGAGACAATACTGGTCTGCTCCCTTCTACCCCCCCTCCCACCCCAATCATGAGTCCATCTTCCTATCTGCTTGGGTATGTAAAGGAACCCAAGTTTGAGAGGCACTGTGCACTTGAGCCTATAACCTCTAGGCTCACCTGTTATCAGGAGCAAGAGAACAGGAGTGGTGACCACTGGTGTTTCTCTTCTCCGTACTCCAGCCCTGCCTCAGCCCAAACATAGGTCACCCTGAATGACAGCAGGCCTTCTGGATATCTGATGTCGTCTTTGTTCATGACAGAATTCCTCCTCTGCCCTCAGCATCGTGCCCCACCCAGGCCTCTGTCCACAGCAATGGGCATATGACCAAGACCAAAGTGATTCCTCTCATACGACTTGATTCAGCAACACTAGAAGAGGGTCTCTCCTGTTTTTTCATGGGGTGAAGCTGTGAGAGTTGCTAGCAGCCATCTCTCAGACCCAAGAGCATGAGGCCAGCATACAGAGGACACTCAAGTCCTCACTGAAGCCAGCCTCACCCTCAGATTTTCCTGGTGTGTGACTCAGTGGGTGCTTAAGCCACCTGGAGTTGGGCATGGGTGGGATGTGGAACCCTAACTCTCCTCAAGACCTTGAAGCAGTCGCTTTCAGTTCAACAGAAAAATTTGATATCTAATAATATACCAAGTTACCATCTCCTATATAAAAAAAAATTTCTCATTTGGCCAGAAAATAATGTGTCACAAGTCTATTCATAAAATAGTCACGCACGTTTTGCAGAAAAGTGGTCTAACTTGATACTTGAAATCTTACAACTAAATGGTGTCATTACAAGGCTCCACATTATCTTTTAATATATTGTGACAATCTAATAAATTTAGAAGATCAAATAAGAGACATTGTTTTTCCCTTATTGGAGCTGTTGTTTATAAATATCATCTCCCATTTGGTAGGTTCCCTTTTTGTTTTGTTGTCAGTTTCTTTTGCTGTGCAGAAGCTTTTTAGTTTGGTATAGTCTCATTCTTTTATTTTTGCCTTTACTTCCCTTGCCTTTGGGGTCAAATTCATAAAATTTTTTTTATATCCAAGGTCCATAAATTTAGTACCTATGTTTTCTTCCATGTGATCTGTTGTTTCAGATCTTATATTTAGGTCTTTGATCCATGTTGAATTAATTTTGTGTAGGGGGACAAACTAGTCAAGTTTCATTCTTTTGCATGTGGCTCTCCAATTTTCCCAGCATCATTTATTGAAGAGGCTTTCTTTTCTCCATTGTGCATTTTTTTACTCCTTTGTCGAAGATTATTTGTCCATATATACATGGAAAAATACATTTTTAAGAATCATATCATGACAGGACATGGTGGTATCTTAGAAGATAATAAAGGTGTTTCACAATGAACTGTCCTGGCAGGGCTAAAGCCTCGTAAACATTTCTCGAAGGAATGCAGTAGGTGCTACTTTTTAAAAAAAGATTTTATTTATTGATTTAGAAAGAGGAGTCAGAGAGAGAGAGAGAGAGAGAGAAAAAAGGGGGTGGTGTAAAAAGCAGTTGCTTCGCCTGACCTGTGGTGGCGCAGTAGCTAAAGTGTTGACCTGGAACGCTGAGGTCGCCGGTTTGAAACCCTGGCCTTGCCTGGTAAAGGCGCATATGGGAGTTGATGCTTCCTGATCCTCCCCCTGTTCTATCTCTTTCCTTTCTCTCTCTCTATCCCCCTCTCTCTAAAAGTGAATAAATAAGATCTAAAAAGAAATGAACAAACAAACAAACAAAAAAGAAAGAAGGAAGCAGTTGCTTCTTGTATGAGCCTTGAGCCTTGACCAGGCAAACCTGGGGTTTCGAACCAGCAACCTCAGTGTTCCAGGTTGACGTTCTATCCACTGCACCACCACGGGTCAGGCAGTGCTACCTTTTTGAATACATATTTCATCACAATAAGAAAAGCCACTGCAAGAAAAGACTTCACCGTCAACAGCACAAGTAGATCTTTTCAGGAACATTTATATGTCAAAGACTAACATTTCTCAGATGTGGTAGGATTGGACCAGTGGTTCTTAACCTGGGTTCTATAGAACCCTAGGGGTTCAATGAGTCGGTCACAGGGGTTCGAAGAAGCCTCTGCCGCAGAGGCCAGAATAAAGTAATACCGTGATTTGTTGTGAGTTCATGCACTTTGTTGGTTTTGTTCTTTGAACAAGGTGATGTTCATGCATGGCTCATTTTGTGCACCAGTAAAAAAAAATCATATTTTATTTATCACTAAAGAAGGGTTCGGTGAATGCGCATATGAAACTGGTGGGTTCGGTACCTTAAAAAAGGTTAAGAACCACTGGACTGGACTAATCAAAGTTATTCCATTTCATAAGCTAGGCAACCCTAACAGGCAGCAGTGCAAAGTTGATTATGGTGACACCGAACATAAACCCCTTAATTGATCTGGCTCAAAGACCTCTGACCCCTCATGATTTTCAATCAGACTATGGACAATCTGCCCCCAGACGTGTCCCCTCCGCGTGGAGCTCCCCGGGACTGCTCCTGTTCCTGGTATAAACTTCCAACTCAGGACTCACTGCTGACACATCATTTTAGGCCTGCCTGCCTCCCACGGTGGGCCTTGAGCTCCAGGGGGGCTGGGATGGAGTCTCACTGGTCTCGATTATTGGCCTGGATGCTATGACACTGGATGGCTACATCACCAATACTCATTAAATGGATAAACTGAACTTCCTTTCACTTTGATGTAAAAGCAAACACACACACACCTTGGATATCAGGGTCTCAATAAAATAGTCCAAACAGGTGAGGGGGCCCAATGTAGGCTTAAGGGAAATGTTAAATAACCTAGACGTTTATTCTTAATACGGGAAAAGAGAAAGTTTAGTTTTTGATAAAAAAAACATAGTCTAACTGTACAACAGATCTATGATTCCTCCTTCAATTATACAGTTTTTCACCAGTATTTTAAAATCTTTCCGGGTTCAGTTACTTAAGGCTCCCTGCTGACATTGCGTGTGAAGGTCCTTGGGGCAATTCAGGGTCAAGTCCCAGACACTGAGTAGGTCCGCACCCTCTCATCCGGCTGTACTGGTAAAGCCCTGGCAGACCAGGCCCTCACTGCATCTCCATCAGAAACCCCTCTCTTGGAAATCACAACCGTCACCCCAAATGCATTCATTCCCTTTCTGGTCTCATGCTTCACAACAAGTGAAGCAGGAAGAGGGCAGGAGGGCAGAACATAGGCGTCTCTGTCTGCCACTCTCCAAATGCACTCAGACGGCCCCCAGGGTGCTGGGCACAGGGCCAGCAGGGTGGACATGGGGCCCCAGGCAGGAGACCGCTATCCCGTCTTGGAAAACTTGCAGCACACAGAGAAAGGAGGCTGTCTGAACAAGCAGGTGCAGGGAAGGTGCACATGTGCCAAGTGTGCCCACCCTTGGCCTCTGGCACACGCTGATGTTGCCATCAAGACTCTCTCCATGGCCTGGCCAGGCAGTGGCGCAGTGGATAGGGCGTCGGACTGGGATGCGGAGGACCGACCCAGGTTCGAGACCCCGAGCTCGCCAGCTTGAGCACAGGCACATCTGGCTTGAGCAAAAGCTCGTCAGCTTGGACCCAAGGTTGCTGGCTCCAGCAAGGGGTTACTTGGTCTGCTGAAGGCCCGTGGTCAAGGCACATGTGAGAAAGCAATCAATGAACAACTAAGGTGTCGCAACGGCAACGAAAAACTAATGATTGATGCTTCTCACCTCTTTACATTCCTGTCTGTCTGTCCCTATCTATCCCTCTCTCTGTCCCTGTTAAAAAAAAAAAAGACTCTCTCCATGGGTCCAGCTATCCCTGAAACTTCAGATTTCAGCTTAACTGGCACCTCCTCTAAGAAGCCCACCCTGACCACTTAGTTTAAAGTAACTCCCCACCCCCTTTCCTCACAGAACACTCCACGGTGCATAATACATCTGTATTCCTGGATGTCTTGGTTCAAGGCTCATGCCTGCCTCTCTTTCTCTGTAGGGACAGGGCCAAGACTTTTCCATACCCATCCCACCTAGCACAGTGCCCTGCACAGAGAATGGCCGTGTGGACAAGTGAACGATATAAGGCTACAAATGCCAGGATGTCCAATCCCATCCCCAGGACCAAATGGAGGAGTTGGAGAAGCTGTCTTAAATCACAGAGGAAATCCACAGGAGCAAATAAGTAACTGCTACGGAAGAACCAGGCAGGTCTGAGGGGTTCACCTTTCTCCCCCCGTTTACTTACATAAACGGGCACAGCAGCCACCTGATGGGGTCACTGTCAAGGCCCCTACCTACCCAGTATACAGTGCCTGAGTAAGTATGCCACTTCCTTTATGGCTGTACTGCAAATCTCCAGATTCTAAAATTGAAGGAGAAAATGCGTCCCCCCTCCCCAGCCCTGGCATATAACACCTCATGGTTTATACTAAGTGTATCCTAATGCTTCATGGTCTATATTATATGTATTTCAAAAAAATGTGAAGCTTTCATTCCTAGTCTCCTTACATTTCACAAGGTAAGACTGAACAATTGGCATCACATTTAAATGATTTAAACAGATCCATTGCAAGCATATCCATTTAAATGTTAAACTAGCACATAAGGAAGGGGTAATTTTTAGAAAAATTGTTCCTTTAAAGGTATTAAAAGTTAAAATAGCCCCCACACCCCAGGACTTGAGTGTTATCTGTGCATGTCTTTTGTTTTTGGAGGTGAGGTCTCGAGTTACCCTGGGTTATCCTTACCTGATGGAGGAAATGAGGGAGATGGCCGTGACATTGACCAGTTACCTGAATAGCCAGTGCAGGGTTCAGTCCCAATTCGATGTAAGCTCGAGCTTACATTCTGTTTGTGTAAACCCCTTGTGCCTTTCCACCTGCGCCCCCCCCCCATGCTCTGTCCACTCTTCTTGTTGATGTGGGTCAATCAGAATGTGCTGGGGAGGATTTTATGTTTTGTATGTGTGTCTTCTCCAGACCACCTGCTTGTATATTTTCCTAAACATTCTGCATCATACAATCTCCATTATACAATCTGGAAACAAACACAAAAAGAGCTAGTAGAATTTAAATATATAATTATCAAGAGAAAACTGCAATAAAAGGGTTAGAAGGTAAGGTATGGAAATCTCCCAGAACCCAAAGCAAAAGGACATGGAGATGAAAAATTAAGGAAAAGACAAAAAAAAAAAACAGGACTAATCCAGGACACCTAACACACAACTAACATTTCAAAAAACCACAGAAACATGGAAAGGAGAAAAAGAAGAAATTATCATAGAAATAGTATAAGAAAACTTCCTAGAGAGAACAAGAGATGTGACTTTCTAACTCCAAGATCTGCACCTGCTGTGGCTATGGTGGGCCAGCCCCTGGGCACCAATGCCCCATCTCCCTGCCCTCCATTATGACCCTGGAGCTGGACCTGGGATATCTCTCCTTTGCCAGTGACATGAGGCTAGGCTTCATTGGGTACTGGAGGGGAGTGCAGAAGGAAGGGGCTTCTCTGTCGGGCATGTCCTTGCCAGCTTGTTCCCACGGTGCCCAGTGGCCAGCCCCAGAGAGCCCAGGCAGCACCCTTGCAGGTGGTTTCCAGCAAGCCTGGCAGGCACCTGGAGAGCTGTTTCCAGGGAGGTGAGGCAGAAGCAAGTCTGGGAGTTCCTCCCCAGTCAAACTTGTCAGCACCCAACAAATATTGCAGACACACAGTGAGGGGACCCCCAACAAGTTCATAGCAGGTGACATCCTACCAGCCTGTGTGTAGCACCTCACCCAACACACTGGCACAGTGGCTACAGAGCCATCCCCTAAGGCAATCTGACTCTCAGCCCTGGGGGGTGAAGGGTGGGGGGTGGGGTGGAGGGCAGCAGCTTACAAATTTGATACTGTTCTTAGCCCTAAAGGGAATAGCTGCTTCTTGTACCCACCATTCATGTATTCCTTAACATTCTCTTTTCCAATTTAGTAGCAAATCCTATTAACCCACAGTAGTTAACCTCCTGCTGTTAATGAATACTTCTTTAAACTCTCCCTGTTCAAATTTCTGTGTGATTTTTGTCTTCTGCATGGACCCTGAAACACCCATTGACTACCAAATACACGACATGAGAAAAGGCTCACACCCAGACACAAGTTAGACAAAAGACTTTCAGCCTGCGATTATTCACAGAGATGGGGTTCTGAAAACATTCCTGGCCAACTTAGCTAAGGGGCAGCTTTTATCTAATACCCTAATGGTGTGAAAATGACAGCAGCTCTTCCAGAGCCAATGGAGATGACCTCTGCGGACAGAATTCCCATCCAGCTATGTTCAGTTCACACTGTTCCAGGGGTCACTGGTGAGTAGTAACCCACGGGAAGAGAAGAGAGCTGTAGATGACCTATAGACCTTAACCTGGCTCTGTCCCAACCTTACAACCCACAAATTGTCTCTGGGGTCAGAACTCAGCCCTGACACTTGTCCTCATGGCCTAGCATAGTAGGAGGCTGTCCAACTCTTGAGGCACACTCATCATCAGACCCTCTGAGACCACAGGCTTCCTTTCTCTATACTCCTAGACTTCCTGGGTGCTATGGAACTGACCCAACAAATATTGCAGGCACACAGAAAGTAGCAGTTTGCTGAGTAAGAAAAGTGGGAACCCACCTAGCTGTTGCCGTGAGGTCCCTAGATTTAAATGCAATTAGCCCCTGGCCAGCCCTGTCCAATACAAGAGCCGATGGCTACACAAGGTTACATGAGATGTGGCATGTGCAACTGAGGGACTCAATGTAAAATTTTAATTAATTTTAATTGGTTTTATTTGTTTTTAAAAACTCAAGCAATGTAAAATATTTTTTTCCATTAAACACACATGTATTGCTTTGGGGGACTACACTTCACTTTAAATGCTGCATTTGCTTAAGATGGCGATGGTATATCACAGCCTGTGCCTCTACATACAGACCCATCACTGATCCACCTGGTGTTAACAAGACAATTCAGTTTACATATTTTTTTTCTGCACACTGGTGTGACACTATCATGTGTTCATTTGAATATTTTATGCAGACGATACAAATGACAGTGATAATTACATAAATCATAATTGATAGTTAAATCAAAATGCTTGCTTTAATAAAGTATTTTATTATTTTTCTACTTTAGAAAAGTAATAAAAATCTTAAATTTAAAATAAAGTCTCAGTACTGATATAAAATCAAATGAAGATACAAAAGCTAGTACTATGATGAGACCAGTAAAAGAAGGGACTGGAAGAAAAATATGTCATGATGAATGGCAATTATAATTAGCTGTGGCTGAGCAAGATGAAAATGCTGTTTATTGCATCAAAAAAGCAATTTCAGCAGACATACTGAATCTGATGCCTAATTTCCTTTCAACAATCAAAATGGAATCCCTTCAATTAGTCACCTGAAATCAGAATTTAATGCCAAAAAATTTTTTAAAAATAATTTTTAATAAAATTTGAACTTGTAACTTTGGCCAACTATACAATATCTTAGATTCTTGAACAACAACAACAACAACAACAAAACCCTCCACAATTTTTAGATAGAGAGACAGTAATAGAAATTTTTCTTTAGTTATGGAAATTTGGTTAGAAAATTATGAGGAAAAAGATAATATTGTACAAGAAGTAAAAGATTTTTCATTAACCAACAAAGCATTGCCCACAGAATACAAGATCTTTCTGCTAATATGAGATAAATAAATTCTAAATCTGAAAAACCACAAGCAGTTTTCTTTAGCTTTAGATGAGTTGTGTAAAATAAGAGATTTTTCCCAATTAATATTTTGAGTACATTTTTGTCTCAAAAGGCTGCCAAATTTCTGAAGAGATATTGTCAATTCATAGCCTAAAAAAACACATGGCATAGGTGTGAGGTCAGTTGGCAATGGGGGAAGGTCACATGAGAAACCAGGCCCGGAAACTTTGGCTGGAACCGCCTACACCCATGTGCGCCAAAAGAAACGCTCTGGAGCCTTTTGAAAAAGAACTACTGTCTGTCAGCCAATGAAATTTTACCATGTCATATCAACTCGCCATCACCCTTCCCACACTATAAATTACCCCCACCCCAGTGGAAGAATCCCCGCGACTTCTCTGGCCCCCTTCTCACGGCTCATGGACCAGAGAATCTCCTCTAGGAAGCCCTCTACTAAATAAAGCTTTTGCTATTCCACATTTGGTGGCTCTGCCCTTCTTTCTTCCTCATTGGGGAAAATACCTTACAATAGGTATTTTCAAATCTGTTACATCTGTCAAAGAAGAATTTCAACTCACTATGAAAACAGAAATCTTGACAGACTATGCTCCAACCATGTCAAATAAAAAATCTTGCTAGGCTTTTAAAACAAAAAAACTGGTATTTCTCTTAGTGCTTTAGTTTACTGAATGATATTAATTTGTAGTTGTTTTCCGAAGTATAGTCTATATAAACTGTCATCAGTATCGTTAAAATTGCTCAGTATATACATACAAGTGCTATGAATTACCAGTTTATAGAATTGCTGAAATTGAAAACAATAAATTCATTGATAGCATATTTTTTGCCATTGATCTTTGGTTGAGTAATGGAAAAGTTTTACAAAGATTCACTGTAGAGTTGACTCCAATCACAATTTTCTTTAAAAAAAAAGAATGCTTGCCAAATATCAATAATAAAGACAAAAATAAATAGCAGTGACTTATGTCTCTCGTGGATATCACACTGCACATAAACAAGCTAAATTTGAAGCTCCAAAAAAGAAAATTGTAGGAAAATGGCCGGGAATTAGACCGTTGTCCTGAGAAAAGTCTTTGATGTGGATTTTGGAACCCAAGTCCTGTGGGAGCGGAACACTGTCCAGGCAACCATTACTAAGATTGTTTATAGGAAGCATCTGATACCTACAGCCATTTTCCTACACGCTGGGGGGCATCAGCTGGTATCTTTCTCTGCACCTGAATCCATTGTAGACTAATTTGACCTTCTGCTAATTTGCTTGATGAGCAAAGAGATGAATAAATACGATGAGGCTGCAGAGATCTGGGTTCTCAGTCATAGACGCTGGGAGTCCCCTGTACCCATCTTTTTTGTATGTTGTATCTTGTGTGTTTTTACACAAGATACAACATACAGCTCCTTCCTTTTGTGTACACCCATTGCTGAGCTAGTCTCGGCAAGAAATGCCTATTTATGACCTAGCTAGACAAATATGAGAATTTATTTAAAAATTTGTACTTTTCATATGACAAGTAAAACATAATGGTTTTATATTCTTTTAACTTAAATCAATATGCAAAAGATTTAATTGGAATCAAAAGCATTATATAAATTGCCCTTAAAATCTACAAGAAAAATTTGAAAAATACTTTATTGAGATCAATTTAATTTTGATTTTTACAATGCCCTTTTGAATTTGATGTTAGTGATTCTGAGTTGTCATAAATTAGTGAATTGATATACCTTAAGCAGACATATCTTTTAAAACTATATACTTTTGTTTCAAAAATCAAATCAATTCTTTTAGAAAAGGTGAATGTTTTATCAATTTCAATACAAATATTAGTAAAAATTATTTTTGACACCTGATTCATTTCATTGAAAATGTATGTTTCGAACCTGGTTACACAAATCTACTTTCTTAAATACAGGCACACTTCAGAGATACTTTAGGTTTAGTTCCCACTCATCACAATAAAGGACCATCACAATACCAGGTAGCCATAATCTTTGTGCTGGTGGAAAGTCTTGCCTTTGACTTGTAAAAGAAAAAACACAATATATGTAAAGTGCAATAAAGTGAAGTCCAGTAAAATGAGGTATGCTTGTGTAAATTTTGTGAAATCTAAACACAGACCAAGTATGTCAAATGAAAATGTAGTATCTGAATTTAGAACTGCTATAACTCTATAATACAGACCAAATTTCAAGACAGTACAATAAGAAGAAAGTAAAATGTACCATTAATATTTTCATACTGGTTACATGTTAAAATGATAACATTTCAGGCAGACTGGATAGAAAATATAGTATTAAAATTAATTTCACCTCTTTTTAATTTTTAAATTTGACTACTAGAAAATTCAAATTACACATGTGGTTCACACTATATTTCCATTGAATAGTTAGCAAGCCTGGCTACTCAAAGTAATCTTTGTCCCAGAAGTATCAATATCACTTTAAAATTTCTTAGAAATGCAGAATCTTAGGCTCCAGCTACAATCTACTGAACAGAATCTGAATTGAACTAGAAATCCCATGTTTGTCCAAGATAAAGTAATTGAAAACAGATTTATCCATTTGTCTGAGACATTTAAAAAACAAAGGAAATTAAAAGCAACCAGACAAAATATATGAAACAATGCTTTTCAGGAGACAAGACATCCAGGAAGCAAATGAGACTATGATTGTTCCAGCTATTGCCTTAATGAGTTACTGGCCAAGACCAGGGGAGAGAGCACCCTGTATGAGTCCAGCAGCCTTCCCAGCTGCCGATACAGAGCTGAAAGCTGGGAAGAACAAGGCAGCTACTTTCTGGAGGACAGAGGAGAGTGCTGCACAAAGAAAGAACTCTAGTTGTCTACAGAGAGTCACCTGTGAGTATTTTAGCTGAGTACTTAACCAATGCACATGTGTGAGCAAACTACCTACAACTGGGGAGAAAAATACCAGAAAGGATTAGAGGTAACACTGATTGGTTATCAAGACTAATAGTAGTACTGTTCCCATCAGATAGACTGGAATACCTCATAATTTAGGGGCATTAGGTACTCAGATCTTGACTCTATAGAGGAAAATAGCCCCAGACTGAGCACTGCTCCAATCCCACCTAACAAACCTTAAAAGTAGGGTACAGAATAAACAACTGTCTCCAACTAATACACCTGTCTCAAACAAAGCTCAAGAATATTTGTAGTAATACAGATACATCCAGAACCTAAGAAAATAACTCAGTGTCTGGTATTTAGTCATAAATTATGAGGCATGCAAAGTAGCAGAAAAGTACAACCTATAATAAAGGGATATGTCAATTAACTGCAACACATCCAGAACTAAGACAGATGTTAGAACCGGTAAATAAGGAAATATATTCAAGATTTTAAGAAGTTGTGTGAATATATAAAAATGCAAATTAAATTTTTAGAGATAAAAATCTTCAATGTGTGATGAAAAATACACAGGATAGGATAAATGGCAAAGTAGACATCACAGAAGAAAAGAGTAGAGAACTTAAGACAAAGCAATAGAAATATCCAAAATGAAAACCCAAAGAAAAAAGTTTTAAAAAAATGAGCAGAGCATGTATGAGCTGTGGAAACAGCTCAAGTAGCTTAATATACATGTACTGAAATACTAGAATTGGAGGCAGGGGAGAAAATACTATTTGAAGAAACAATGGTAAATATTTCCAAACATAATAAAAATGTAAATCCAAAGAAACAAGGAGTTCAACTAATTCCAAGCACAAGAAACACAAAAATTTACCAAGACACATATAATCAAATTGCTTAAAACCAGTAATAAAAAAATCTTAGAAGAAGAATTAGAGGACACATCAGAGAAACAGAGATAAGACAGCAGATTTAATGTCAAAAACAATGCAAGTTAAAAAACAATGAAGCAACATCTTTTAAAGAACTGAAAGGGAAAAAACTGTCAATCTAGGCTCCTATACCTAGCGAAATATCTTTCAGAAATAAAGGCAAATAATGACTTTATAAGTAGAAAGAATACATCATTGGTAGTCCTGCAAACTAAGCAATGTTAAAGGAAGTCCTTTTAAGTAGAGGAAACTTATATCAAGTAGAAATATAGATATACACAAAGGAATGAAGAGACTGAAATTGGCAATTATCTAAGTAAAAGAGAATTGATTTCTAAAACGATGTTAACAATTTAGGTGGACTTGGTTACATAGGTAAAAGTAAAATGTATGACAATACAAAAGTCAAAATGAAAGTAAACTATTATAAGCTCCTTATACAATATATAAAGTAGTATAACATCACTTAAGGGTAGACTGTGATTAGTTAAAGATGTATACTTCAAACCCTAAAGCAACCACTAAAATAGCTAAACAAATATATATAACTAATAACCCATCAAAGGAGAAAGAATGGAAACATTAAAAAAAACTCAAGTAATACAAAAGAAGGCAGAAAACAGGAAGATAAAACATAAGATAAATAGAAAGCAAATAGCTAGATGATAGAATTCAAACTAACTATATCAATAATTATATTAAATGTAAATGGTCAAAGCAAGAGCCAACTACAATATATAGTAGGTTATATATAAGCAAGAAAGGCACTTTATTATAGGCATAAATAGGTTAAAGGTAAAATTATGGAAAAAAATACCATATGAACAACTATTCAAAGAAAGCTAAAGTGCCTTTATTACTATCACACAAAGAACATTTTAGAGCAAAGAATATCATCCAGTATGAAGGTCATTTCATAATGTTAAAGTGTCTAATTCATCAAGAAAACATAACAATCCTAAACATCTATTTATTTTAACAACCACTTTTCCAAATACCAAAAGCAAAAATTGATAGAACTGCAGGGAGAAAGAAAAATTCACAAGAATAGTCACGAATTTCAACACTGCCTTCTCAATATATTAAACACAACAAGTAGACCAAGTAGAAGGAAAAAAATCAGCAAATATATAAAAATCTGAACAAGTCCCCAGGTGATTTGTATGCACATTAAAGTTTGAAAAACACTGTTCTACCTTACTCAGAATGGGTAAACAGTTCGTTTGTAGTCAGGTCAACTTTTCTTTTCCCTTCTTACTGTTATTATTCTAATTAGTGCTCTTTTGTCTGGCTTCCAGACTAACTAGGAATTTGAGGAGAAGGTATTTTTAGGAAAGCGAATTATAAAAAAATAAATCAATAGAATTTAGAGATGGTGGTGTTGAAAAATTCTGCACTTATTCATCTAACAGACCTAGAAATGATCAGCCTCCTCACTCAGCCTTAACCCCTCCTTGAGATGAAGGTATTTGTGTGCCTATATGAAGAGCTATCATCAGGTAATGTGTAGACCATGTCTACTACACAGCCTAATACAGAATGCAGCACTAGTTCCTTTCCTACCAGCACTGACTAGCCAATGTGATACCTGGTTAAATAATTCCAGTAAGAATGGAGAAGGTCAATATCCTCAACAACAAAGCATGCTGGTATTTCCATTTTGATCACTGAAAATCCTGAGACACCATTCAATTCAGACAGTTCTTTTCTTTCTAACCCTTAGTGAAGAGCTTTACTTTACACATGGTTGTAATTTACATTCTTCTAACAGCTGTTGTCTTTTTTCATAGGAAAACTCTATCACTTGTTATTGACTCAATCAAATCAAAAGTGGAAAAACAGAACTAGAAGTTAGAAGACATGACTTGTGGGCCAGACCCTGCTACTTGCTTCCTTTATGATCTTGCACAGAAAATTTTTCTTTGGAGCCTTGTGAGCCCTAATTCCCTCATCTATTAAGAGAGGTAAAACAAGCCCTGTTCATCTTCTAGAGTGCCCAAAGAATTAAAATCAGTACATGTGGAACCAGAAAACACAATTAACTGTAAGATATTATTTTTATATGATTTTCATTCCTCCTATTAATATAGAAAATCAAGAGGTAACTGGAGAGGAAAAACTGTTCAAAATCACAGCACTATGTTTCTCCTTTTTACATTCAGGCACTCAATATTTTGTCAGCAACTGTGAGATTTTAAAATTCAAGAATTTCCCAAGTTACTACTAAAAAGTTACTCTGAAAGTATTAAAGAAGTGTGGTAACAGGAAGTAGTTTGAGTAACTCAGCCAATACTACATCAAAAAGCCCTAGAAGTTAAGAAATTCTGGCTTAACACTAGCTCAAACTTTCCCTAAAAACCCTGCTAAAAAGTTAAGAAAACGAAAACAATGCTAACAGTACACCCCAACAAAGCTGTTTCTCAAAAAAAAAAAAAAAAAAGGAAGATGGAATAAAAGAAGGGAGGGAGGGGAAGAAAACAGTGGTAATGCCCTTTGGAGAATATATATATACATTATATAAACAACAAAACTGTGACTTCACTATAAGTGGACACGGCTGTGGGATAATCAATGTCGTTAGCAAAAAGAAGCCAAATATTAAATTCTATTCTCCAAACCTAATGTAGACATAAGAGCACTAAAACTCCCAACCCCAGTGTGATAGTTTTGTTCTTAGAATTGTATTACATTACCAGCAAGTTGTACTTCTGAAATCCCCTATTACACAAGTGATCTTCACTGTCCTATTACTACCATTCACTCATTGGCTTAGTGCTCTGGGGAGTGAACATGACTTCAGAGCTGAGAGATCTAGATTTGAATCTCAATCCTGTTGCCCATTAGATAAATGATTTTGCCAAATGAAAACCTCCATGAGCCTCAAAGCTGCTCATCTATGAAATGGGAATAACGTGACCTCCTCACACGGTGGTTGTGATTAAATGACCTCAGAAATGTGAAAGGGCCTAGCAGAGTACCCTGCACATAAATGTGCTCATATACATGTATACACTTGAATAAGTGATTATTCATGATGAGTCATTTTCATTGTAGTTTAACTGAAACCTCCAGTATTCATTGTGAAGCATTATTCTTAAAAAGAGCTATTTGTCCTACCAGACTGTCCTACCATCACTGCCAAGTGATGATAATGATAATAACAATTATAGCGAAAGCAACTTAAAGAGAAAAATTCCCTCATGCTATGAAATCTTTCACCTTTTCAACTATCTCCACTCTCCTATCTATCCAGAAACTAAAATTATTTCATCTGCAGGCACCCTCATGTTTGGTGATGATAACTAGTGCATTCAGTAAGCCTAAGTACAACAGGAGGCAACACTTGCACAACAGCTCATTAATTCTCCCCAGTCATCCCTAGAATCAAAAACAATGGGAAAACTATTTGGAAAATATTAGATGAAACAGATAAGCCATTCTTGGGTAACTATTGACAATCCACGTGAATGTAGCAACCCAGAGGATAAAGAGCTTGGAGAAGAGCACAGTTTAGGTGATGATTATGCAATCATAGCCTTTAACTTTTTAAAGCCGACCTCTAGCTGACATGGGAAATGCTGGCAAAGAAAATGTAT
Organism: Rhynchonycteris naso; assembly: GCA_037038555.1. Lineage (NCBI taxonomy): Eukaryota > Metazoa > Chordata > Mammalia > Chiroptera > Emballonuridae > Rhynchonycteris > Rhynchonycteris naso. The sequence continues at coordinate 185,352,155 of CM072996.1, read as the reverse complement.
ACTGGAAACCGTGGTTCCCTGGTTATGGGGCAAACAAAACATGTGTGGGTTTATAAATGTCAATGCTTCCACAATCAGGTGAAGGATATTACTATTTGAACCTAGAACCAGTATCTGTGCTCAAAATGAAAGTGAGAAGTTTCCCACAAGTTTGCAGTTTCCTCTAAGGTTGTTTTTTTTTTTTTTTTTTTGGTGTTGTTTTTTATTTAAGAGGCCTAGACATTAGAGATGAAACTAATTTGTTCATGGGGAAAAAAATAAAGTGCTTTCACTGCCTGCTTTATCCAACTTGTGTTTTCTTCCAACACTGGGAGAACCAAGTTCAGGAAACAAGCCACAGGACAAAAGCTATGTTTTTTTGTTGTTTTTTAAGGGATGAGAACATCATTTCTTTTTTAAACACACAGATGTTGGGTTTACATAAGTAATCACCAAAATATTTTTTCTACAGTATAATTTTCTTGTCAAGCATGTATTGTTTTTCTTTTTCCTAGAAACTCAATTGCAGAAGTATATAATAATGATTGTTTTTCAACAGATAATTATAATTGGACAATTCTGAGGTCAGAATGAAATTATATATATAATTTAAAAGTCTTTACATTAAATTCACTTTTAGAAATGAGATGGAAATGGTTTAACTTTGAAGAGAGTTTGCTCTAAATTTGAGCTCACAATCGATCAATTTTTCCAGGACTGCAGGTACTTAGCCTTAAACTTAAGAGATTTTGGACTTAAAAGCCAATGGATTAGGAGAAAAAAATGCAGCATTTAAAAAATAGCATGTTTACTTCCAACTGCTCAATCCTGGAATTTCCTCATTGTAGCACAGGTAGAGACAGAGGTCTGTTTGTCTGTCCACTTGCATTGCTATGAAGGGTGCACAGGAGTGAGGACACACAGACACAGCCCTGAAGCAGTCATGCTCCTCAACGTTTCCTCTTGCCCCCCCCCTCAGTGACTCATCCGGAAGAAGGCCACCCCTATCTTTGCTGCTTTCCTCGGGAAGAAGGCGGGGTCCCACCTCCCTTTTTAGCCTCTCCTTACAACCTCAACAGGGTTATCAGAAATGCAGATCTGCGATCCTGCCAGGCAGGCAGAAAACAGAAAACGGGGGTGAGAGGAGGTAGCCTGCACCTTGTGAGATGTGAAGAGCCCACTAGAGCGGATCCAGTGTGCCCTGACACACTGCTACCCCAAAGAAGTTACTCTTCCCTTCAGCAGGCCTGAAGCAGAGCCATTGTCCTCACCCAAACACACGTGCAAAAAGCCAGGCAGAAACCAGAGGCTGCTGGCCACAGTGCACAGCCCCAAGAAAATAGGCAGAGAGCTGTGGGCACAGTCCCGCTGTTGACAATGAGTCTGGCAGTCAGCTTCTGCAGAGCCTGGCAGAGGGAAAAGAAAGCCAGTTTAGAATCACAGTTGGCCAAACACTGAACAGAAAAGGACCCTCTGAAAAAATGCATAATTACAGACTTAGAGTCATGGTCTAGACTAGATCCCCTTGGTACATTTGACTATTGAGCAGCAGGTTTGAATTGCAGGGGTCCCCTTGCAGGTGGATTTTTTCAGTAAATATACATCTGGCCCTCCACACTCCCCATATTTCCATATCCTTGGATTCAACAGACTGCAGCTGGAAAACAGTATTTTTGATCTGTAGCTGGGAGTCCAAGGATGTAGAAGGCTGACAGTATATGCACTGCCCTATGACATTTTATATAAGGAACTTGAGCATCCGTGGATTTCACTATCCACACGGGGCGGGGGGGGGGGGGGTCCTGGAATCAATCGCCCGTGGATACTGAGGGATGACTGGAGAGTTGACAGTTAATATGCAGATTTTGGACTGTGCAGGGGTCTAGCCACCCAAGCCTGCACTGTCCAAGGGTGAACCATCCATCCTTCATATATGACAGTGAGCTGAGTCCAGATCCCCACTGAGCCTCCTCTGCAGAGAGTGGCTGGCTCTTCAGCTCCCCTCTTTCTTCACAGCACACAGTGATGGAGATGGCTGGAGCAGGAAAGTACACCTAGAAAGATACTGATGCCTCCTCTTATTTACAGCACAAGGTTTACAACTTCTGAGTTCAGACCCAGGATCTACTTATTTATTACCTTACCTCATTTGAGGTACTTAACTTACGAAGGCTGCCAATTAAAACGATCCTGCTGATTAAAAGAGACTCATGGTAAACCCTCAGCACAGGGCCCTGCATGGGTTACAGTGAATGACACGCTCTCAGCACGTCACCACCACATCCCCTGCGCCTCTGCCACTCTTAGCAGGTGCTTCCCTCACAACACCATGACAGCTTCCCATGCTGTTGTGCTTACAAGCGTGCCTCCAGGTTGTCAGCTCTGTGAGACAGGATTCATCTATATTTTCAGTACTAAGCATGCACACCCACACAAATGCGCACACACACCACATGGCTAACAAATGTTTGTTGAATAAACGAGTGATGAATAAACAGTATGTGTGACTACTGTCTTCTCTTGTTTTTATATGATTCCAATTTTAAAAACCTTCTGTCTTTTATAGATGGACAAGATCCTGCTGAAACACCAATTAAAGAGCATCACTGAGACAAAGATCCCTTGGTCTGGGTTAGTTGTGGTCTCCACCAACATGAGCACCAATCCCAATTCTGCATACAGACTATCTTATCTACTAGGGCAAGACAGCTGGGCTCCCTTCTAATTGGCAAATTCAAAAACCCAACTCCATTTCGGCACAAGTAAGCACCTTTTCACTTTTACTTAAAAAAATAAAAAGAAGAAATGTAAATTAGCAAAAAATATTTAAAAATCAGAAAAAAAGCAATTTCCACGCAGCCGTTAAGTACCAGGTGGGATGGCCCAGGAGCTCTTGGCAAACATGCCAGCTGCAGCCTCATGGGCCCAGATGTTATCCTGGCAGCTCCAGCTCAAGGCAGGCTGAGAACATCCTCTCCCAGTGCTATCAACAGCCAACCTGCTCCACTCCTGACCCTGAGGATGCCCCTCCATGTTCAAAGCTTTGGACAGAAAAATAAAGATTCCTAAATCAAAGCTCTCCTCAGACCTACCCTCCAGTGTACTTTCATAGACACAGGATCCCTGCTAGGAAATCCCCCAGTGAGCCTTTGGAAGAAAGGTCCCAACACAGCCATACTCCTAACTTCTAACTTGCTCCTAACTTATAGGCTAGCCAGCATGGCCACAAAGCACAAGCTGCCTTCCAAGACCTTTCATATATATATATATATATATTTTAAAAGAAGCAAACATTAGTACATTAATGCTGCTCTGTGTATGTATGATTTCTATTTGCAAGGGAAAAGGGAAAAGTTATCCAAAAACAAGCTCATGTTTCAGTTCCTTTCCAGGTACCGCCTTGAGAAAGGAAAACCAAAACAAATTTCAAACCCTTTTGTCCAAAGTTCAGGCCTTTGAAATTACCTGACCTGACCAGTTTCAAAACTGGTGCTTCCAAGTTTCAATTCCAAAGAACTGTTTTTTAAAAGCAAAGTTTCCTCTAAATAAAAACTGATAAGAGTATGAGCCTTATTTTTATACCAGATGCAGGGGGCAGCCAATCAGGATAGGCTGGGGACCACAGCCTGCAAATTCCTGAGAACAGGTAAGGGCAAAAGGACCTATTTAAGAAGCACGATCAAAAAGTGGAGGAAGAACTATAGATTTGAAAGTTTCTAAGAGAGTAAATCTTACAAGTTCTCACCAGAAGAAATAATGTTGGGGGTCCTGGCCAGTTAGCTCAGTCAGTTAAGAGCGCCATCCCAAAACAAGATTGCAGGTTTGATCCCTGGTCAGGGCACACAAGTGAAGCCACCAATGAATGCACAACTGGGTCGAATAATACATGGACACTTCCCTTCCCCCTCCCCTCTTCCTCCCTTCCTCCCTCTGTCTCTGGGGAAAAAATAAAATAAATTTAATTAAATTAAGCCCCAGTTGGATAGGTCAGTTGATTGGAGCATCATCCCAGACCGCAGAGGTTGCTGGTCTGAACCCTGTCGGAGCGCATGCAGGAGCCCCTCGATGTTCCTGTCTCTCCCTGCCTTTCCCCCCATGCACAAAAAAATGTGACTATATGTGATGATAGATGTTCACTAGACTTATTATGGTGATCATTTCCCAACATATACAAAAATCAGATCATTATGTCGCACACCTAAAACTAATATAATGTTACATGTCAATTATACCTCAATTTAAAAAATTAAAAGGGTTACAGAAGAAGGGAGGAAAGGAAGAGAAAGAAATAGTAGGGCTGCCCTGGATAGAAACAGAGACATAAGACAGTCCTGGCAACCCAGGGACAGTGCAGACACAAAGGGGCACCCAATCAGCTGGAGGAAATGCTAACAGAGAAGTCAACAGAAAAAAAACAGTAAGGGGGAAAACCTACCCTTGGTCTGGAGAGTGGGGGAAGCAATTAAACACCAATGACAGATGGAGATAAAGGCATCAGAGGCAAAGTGTCCCTGAGATACTTGAAACCCAGTGCTGCTGGGAGGTGACTGGGCCCAGCAGCACAGACCAGGTGCAGGAAGGACAGCACGTCAGAGGGAAAGCAGAGGGCCTCAGAATGAGGCTGCCAAGACTAGGGGACAGGAGGGGTTGTTAGGGTGAGTGTGAGGAACAGAACAGTGGCTGAACCTGAACACTAGAAGAACCGAGGGCACAGGAGGGCCCCTGGCACTACTGCACACCCCAAACGTACCCCCTTCCTCCTCCAACCAGCAAATGGTTGTTTCTCTAACCTCTAAGGAGCAGGATGTTGAAGGGACAACATGGTCACCTTTACCAAGAAGTGCTGGCTCAGGTTTCAAGAGTGAGTGCCCTTGTGGAGAAAACACAAGGCTGGTTAACTTTGACCATTCACCTATAGCTGGCATCCATCAACGAACTGTGTAGCACTCTGAATCATTAATCAGAAACAAACACTCAGATGAAATAAATGTGAGGTCACTTTCTGAGATGAGCGGCACTGGGTGATGGGTCCAACAGCCATCGCTGGGCCTCTTACCTGTGTGTACGTGTGTGACAGGAAGGAGGGATCCATGTGTTAAGAAAGCTGGCAGGTACACTTGAGAGCCCAGTCTTAAAAACATAGCATGCTCAATGAACAAGTACAATGTGCAGAGAAGTATAATAAGGCCCAGAGAGTTATTCAGGGGAAGGAGACCAGGGAGAGGACCACTGTCCCCAGCATGCACAGTGAAGCCTCAGCAAGGCGGTGACTCAGCCTCTCCAGCTTTGTGTAAATTGATTCTTCCGAGCCTCGGGGCGCATAGTACAGTCAGGAAAGAGACTTTCATTCTCATCCTAGCCCAGGCAAGGGGCCCGGCTGCTGAGCCTTAGTTTCCTCTCCTGCAAAACAGAGCCACTGGGCCATCATCCCCAAGAGCCTACCAAAGCTTGAGTCCCAAGTGAAAATGGCAATAAACCAACTGAAAGCTGACACATGTGAACATGTTTGTATAAAACGGAGTCAGAGACATGAATATATAAATGGAGCCCAGAAGGGATTAAGGTTTTCAAAACTATGGGTCTAATTCAGCAACTGGGAGTTGTAGGGGATATGAAACTCCTAAGAATTAGCTGTGATTCAGAGTCAGAGGTTTTCATACATGTCCAAGTATGAAATATGGGAGGCTGCGGGAGACAGAGGTCTCCACGCAAACACAAGGCTTCCTATTTTTAGTGTGGGTCCTCAGATCTGATAAACCGTATATGACTTCTGCCTTCTGGTACCAGGACTCTCCTTGGTTATTATTGGCACATCAACTTGTTATGCAGGCTTTATCTGAGCTGACATGATTACATCAACACCATTATTATCCTGCTTTCCCCAAAAAAGGAGCCTGAAGAGGTAATTTCACAAAAACCTGCTGCGCTATGATAGCCCTCATAGGGTAACAGTTCACTCATGCCTCTGTGTGTAAGCTGTTGAGTCCCTCTGGGGAGTGGGCCCAAGGCCTTACTTACCTTGGCACTGTGAACACTCAGCAGAAGAGTTGCTGAATTAAACCAAGAGCCAAATCACCTTGCATAGATGAAAACTGCTTGTTTTCTCATAGATAAGATAAGGGGTGTGGGCAAAGTACCTTGTAACCTTCAGCTCTTTCAAATACAAAGTAACCGATACTTTTGAAAATAAAAATGGAAGGCCTAGACACACATTGCAACTTCTCTATATTTCATGAAATAGAAAAATGTATATACCTAAACCCAATTCATATGGCAATTTTTTTTTAAAAAATGCTTAATTTAAATATTAGACCCATTCCTTTGTTAGTCAATGAAATTCAAAAGCAAGGTAGGTGTTAGGTGTAAGAAAATGATACACACTGGTTATCCTTAAAAAATGTATTCAAATAAAAACGTTAATGCTGACATTTATTTTTATAATGTATCTAGAATAAAACACTGTCATAACAGAAACAAAGACTACTTACAATGGCTATATACTTCAACAGAGGTGTCTGTATTTTTACCTTCCTTGGTTACTGCACAGCAACAGTAAGCACAGTTGCCCCAACAGCTGGCTTGTTCTCTGCCATATGCGAAGAAGTTGTGGAACAGCTGGGGAATGCAAGACGCTTTTGAACCGGCTGCCTGTTCATCTTCCTACAATGGGAGCGAGAGCCCAGCGCAGGTCTGGTGCACACCCAGCAGCTGTTTGCTACAAGTAGCTACAAATGGACTGACATGCACAAAAGCCAGGACCTGGCTCCTAACCCTTTGCATGCTGTCACCTGGTTACACACGCAGCAGCTCATTTTCCATGGTGGGAGAAAGCTGCATTTCATATCCACGTGTCAAACCTATATAAGGCTTTAACACAGCCCCCCCTCCCTCTGCTCCAGGGGCATGTACTACTTGGTGATAACTTTCATGCTTGGGTGGTGTTTAAGAAGTCCACGGCTGTTTGAAAGATAAAAGCAAAAGGAAAATCAAGAACTATAAAACAGCCGTGGAGGAGGTCCTTCCAAAACAACATGACCATTTCTCCACCTGTATTTGCTAAATGGGAAAGTTGCCAAGTTTTGCAACACACGAGACAGCTATACTAGCTATTTAGCTTCACTGAACATCTCTATTTTTGGGTGACCTTCAAAAGTTAGTTTAGCAATTTTCAGATCACTCAGACTTTACCATATTTGACCAAATGTATTGGAAATGTTATCTCAAACTCTGTTCTCTTCGTTATCAGTCTGGTGGCTGACCTTAAACCAGGCAAAGGGTCCTTCTTGCCAACTGTGCCTACACAATTTTCAAAGAAGTAGATAATTTTCTTTAATGTTATCAACGGTTAGTGAACAAGCGAAGAGAATACTTGCTCCCTTTACTCCAGTTTGTTTGGTTTGGGGTGTGTTTTTAAAATTCCTGTCATTTCCGTCATCAGAATACTGGCTTCAAATTTAAATGAAGAAGAAATGAGTGCATGGCTGGCCACTGTGGTAAAACTCAGAGGAAAACCCTAAGGCTCCAGAGCACCTTGTCAATTCCTTGGGCAACTAGACAATGTTTCCCATCAGTGCCACCCTCCCATACACCACACACACCACTTGCTGACAAGAAAGAACCACTAACTGCATTACAGTGTACTGTTAGCTAACAGCCAGTGTCAACCGTTTTACCCTATTGGCTATTCTTAAATACCATGGTTATCTGTTACCACATGCTGAGTGGCTACGTAGCTTGAAACCAGAAGGTGTTATGTCATCTCTGTCTTAGAAAAGCAAAGTGAAGTTCAGAGAGGCTGAGCAACTTGCCCAAACATGAGTGATAAATGGTGCAGGTGGCATTTGTGCCTGGTTCTTCAGACACACCTCAGAGGCTGGCCTTTAATCACCATGCCTTGAAGTCATAACTGATGTCACTGCATTAGGGCATTCTGAGTCACAGACTGTCATCCCAGACTTGCAAACAACATGTTTCCCTAAGGTGATCCAATCTAAAGTACATGCAGGGCACTACCAACGCCCGATAGCATAAACTTGAGGTAAATAATGGAGAAAGGGATGTGAATAAAACCATGTTCTTAGAAGCCTAAAAGGATTTTTGGAGTTTGAAGTAATTAGATAATAAGGTTGGTTGTATTGCCAAGGCAGATTTTACTTAACTTTAAACATATACTTAGAAGGTGGCAAAGTCATGTACCTATAACCAGGGTAGGAACCGCAGTTCACTGCTGTAGGGGATGCAACAGGGCTCACAGCTTGTACAGTTCCCAACCCCAGGCCCACCTGCTTCAGGGGACACCATATAAAGCAAAAGACAGCTATTTCTGGTGCTCTTTGGAGTTGTCAGATAATTCTAAGGGTTTTAGTAGTCTTCATATACCCTACACATTTAACTAAGTTGGGTTAGTTGAGGCACTAGCCCTAACAAAAGCCAGGAATATGTGGAAAGTCAATGGGACCCTAATGCCTCACATGATCAAACTGAATCTAGGGCAACAGCATGTACTGCCTCTTCAATCAACAATCCACACACACACACACACACACACACAAAATCCCTGGCAAAGGCTGGTATGAGCAAACAGTATTGTTGGAGGGGGAGGGACTCTGGGTCCTATAAACACCTTTAAGCCCCAGTTTCCTCATCTGTAACATAACCTCTTTGTAAAAGGCTGAGGTTTAAAAAGGAAAGGTGAAGATCATTCTAAAGTGTGTTTGTAAGTCCTCTACTACAGTAGGTTCTTCAGAAAAACCAGTTTCTGCACTTTCCCTACTACAGGAGAAGGGAGTGTGGCAGCAGATAAGAAAACCAGTGAATTCTATCCATTGATTACAGGGGGATAAGGTTTCAAAACACACGAGCAGAGGGCCCGTGTATCCCCAGGCAGCACCTCCTTCTTTCTTGGGGTCCCTGGGATCCAACTCCAGGACATCCCGCGTGTGGTGGCGAGGCCGCCCCGCCCTTTCCGTACGTGTGCCGGGGTTTGTACAGTTCCCCAAACTCGTGTTAAACTAAAGATTTTCTTAATTTTCCCTCCTGTCCTCTCCCTTTCTGGGGAACTTCCAATGCCAATAACCTGTCAGACTTCTGCGGAGCTGTAACGCCTGCGCCAGAAGAGCTTAACCCCGCACCTGACCCAGATTGCGGCCTGGCCCGGAGCCCCGCGTCGCCAACTCAAAGTAATGCAATTACCGCCTTCTGGAGTTCGGCTCAGGGTGCCGGCTGCCTGCGCCCCCAGGGGCTGAGCCGTCCGACCCTGGGGCCCCGCACGCCTCCACACTCAGCGGGGAGGGGCATGGACAGCGCGCTGGCAGGACGCAGGGCGCAGGGACTTCAGAACCGCCCGGCCCCGCAGAGCTGCGACCCTGGGACCCGGAGGAGCAGGGCGGGGGCTCCGGCAGCTCATGCAACTCGCCCGGAAAAGAAATAGGCGGTGTCGCAGTTCTGAGCACACCATGCCTCACTGGGGCCGCCCCTTTTCCCGGCCCTCCTCCCGGCATAACGGGCCACGGAACTAAGTTCCCGAAACTCGGGAGAGGGAGATCCTCCTCGACTGGTACCAAGGGGCGGTGCGCGCCAGGGCACGTCGGGACGGAAGTGGGTAGGAGCAGTGGCCGCGCAGCGCCTTTGTTACCAGGCTCGGGGACCCTGCGGGCCTCTGGAAGCATTCCTGGCCGTGCCCGGGAACTCGGCCGCCCTTTCCCTGCCAGCCGGAGTAAAACTGACCTTACCTCCGGCCCTAGAGAAAAGCACGTAGCCTCGTGTCCTGGTGTCGCCAGCCTAAGTCCTCTGCTGCGTCCCCCTGCCCCTTGGCCACCGCGCGGAGGGGCGTTCCGAGCCTTCCCCAGACCTCCGGGGGACAGAATCGCCGCTTCCCGCCGACAGCAGCCCGACTTCTCCACTACGCAACCGCCACTACCCGCCTGCTCTCTCGGAGCAAGGATCTGTCCCGGGCTCGGGGTGATTCACTACGCTCCTTACCTGGAGGTTTGCACAAGTCCCCTCCCTCAGCCGCCCGCGCTGCGGCTGGCGCCCTCTGCTGGACCACCAGGCGGGAGCACCCTGAGGACAGCGAGGAGCAGGACAGAGGGTCGGGAACATGGAGCCCAACCCAGTGCAAGGAACCTGACGCCTCCCACCCCAGTCACTCTTTTCCCCAACAGGGGTCAGTGCGCTGGCAACCCCTTGAGTGCCTTGCCCAGGCCAGGCCTGACCCCGGGCTTAGAGGACCGGGGCTTTCCCCGCGCCACCCACTTGCGCCCTGAGTCGCCCCACTCGGTCCTGCGGGCAGGAGGTGTTCCAAGAAAACTGCGATGGCTTGCGCACCCTCGTCCTGTTTTTAAAACGCTAAAAAGGCAGTGGTGCTATGTGCAAACGAAGTGTGTGTCCTGTACCACAGTAGCCGTCTCGTCTCCTGCGTGAAGGAGAGGAGGGCGGTGGCCTGTCACACTTCTCTTCACCCGGGTCCTGGGACTAGAAAGAGGCTTGTAGCGAAGTCCAGGTGCAGTCGCAGCACCGGGGCTCTCGGGTCAGGTAGAGCAGAAGGTCTGGTTTGGGACTGGAGGCCGGGCTGGCGTGTCGCTCCCCCGCCGGGAGGAGTGGCTGTCCAAGTGACTCTCTCTTTCACCAGCGTAAACACATTGCGAGTAGCTTAGTCGACCGCCCCCAACTTCCACCCCTGACCCGCCCCCAGGTCCCGAGTAAAACTTTGGAGGGTACCAGGTTGGGGATGGGACGGTACTCTACCCGTCCCGCCACGGAGCGCGTCCTCACTCGAACCCCACCTTTGCGACCCTACTCACCGACTCCGCTCGCCCCGAAAAGCCCGAGCCACGCAGGCCTCCCCAGCCCACTTGCCGGGCGACCCCGCGCACAGAGTTCCCCGCGGTGACAGAAGTAGCAACTGAGCCGCCGGCGGACGTTCGCGCGGTACCTCGGCGATGGTGGCACAGTAACTGCACTGCCTGGCTCTTGGCTATGGCCAGGAGAGTCTGCCTGGCCCCTATCACCGCTGCTGCGGAAGTAGAGCAAGTTGCGAGGCTGGTCGGCGGGAGCCGGGGTCTCCTGTACAGACTTCGTGCGCACGAGTCCCCGCGCGGCAGGCGGCGCCGGGTATTAACTGTATGGCCTCCGATGTCGGCTGCCTGCGCTCTGAGTGGCTCCGTCTACGCGCCAGGCTTGCGGGGCGGCACCACCCAGCACTAGGCTCACTCCCGCGCGCACGCGCCGGGCAGCTCCGGCTCCTGGGCTCCCTGTGACCCGCTGCAGCGCTCCGCTGTCCGTAGGCTGGAGGACGCCGCTCACCTTGTATACCCTGAGAGGGTACGCTAAGTTTTCAGCCGGTTCATTCTAGGGATAGAACCCAGCAAGGTTCTCGAACTTTGTAGTTCTATGCCGCCTGGGCCAGTTGTCAAGGAGACCACCCTTGTGGGGCCACTCACAACCGTGAAAGAGTCACATCACCCTCCCAATTGCAGGTCCGGACAGGGGACCATCCCCTACCTCGGTGGTTCTCAAACATTACACTTTATTCTAATGAGAATCTCCTAGATTTGTTAAAACACATCCTGCTGTCAACTCTCCGCGCATCCCTCTTTTTTGATTCTTCAATCAAATCTTCAAGGGCCCGCGAATTTGTGTTTCTAACAAGTTCCCAGATGATCTTGAGATAATTGTGAAGATCAAATGAGTTAAGGTTTATACAGTCCTTGGTAATCTGCTAAACAGTAGATAAATTTAAACATGTTAAATCCACCTGTGCTACTTGCCTGTTTCCATCGGTAGTATTCACAGTTAATTTTTCTTCCTCCTTTTTTTCTTCAAGTTGGTAAACTTTCATTTTCCCATTTGGGGATACAACATGTTTATGCATATAAACAACCATCAGAAAAACTAAAGGTTAATGTATAAGCCTGCTGGGGGCTAGAAGTCCAAGATCAAGGTATTGGCATGGCCTCTCCCTTTGGCTTGTGTGTGGCCATCTTCTTCTCCCTGTGTCTTTGCACTGGTTTCCCTTTGTATGTATCTGTGTCCAAAATTTCCTCTTCCTACTGGATTGGGGACCACCCATATGACTTCATCTTAACTTTATTACCTCTTAAAAGATCCTACCTCCAAATACATTCACATTCTGAGGTCTTGGGGGTTAGGATAAGGTGACCAGATTTTAAAATTGGTAAAGCGGTACACCATTGACCGGGAGGTGGGTGGGGGGTTCTTGATTAAAAATTTGGTCTATATGGAGCAAAAAAGATTTTCATAGAATGCAAAAATAGTATTGTAATATATATTTTTAAATTTCAACATAAGTACAATTTACAAATATAATACATTTAAAAAATTATGTATAGTATTATTTTATTCTTTGGCATATTTCTCATTTGAGTGAATTTTTTTTAGTAGATTGCTGTTGTTGTTTAAAAGGTCATGAAATTTTTCACAAGAATTTGTTAAATTATATTTCACACATAAAATGTCGTTCAAAGTCTCAACACTTAATTGTGATTTTTCTGATGTCCACACTTTATTTACTGTAGAAAAAAACGCGTTCAGTCGCAGCATTAGTTCCTGGTAAAGACAGCATGTATTCCACAATTTTTAGTGCATTATTGTATGGAACATGGTTTGTTTCAAAATGATAAAATATTTCTAACCATTTGTTCTCTATTGTGATTTTTGCTGATGCCCAAGATTTCACCTTTTCCTTACAATATATTTTTTAAATTATGATACCTCATTTAAAAGATCATTTTGGGAAATATTACTATATGGGAAATTTTGAGTGAGTCAAAGGGATTGGGTTACACGGTCCCAAAACCAATGCGGGAGCTGCAAGAGCAGGCGGGAGCAGGCAGGGCAGCACTGGCGGGCGGGCCAGTGGGTAATTAGAGGACTTGACAGCCGTCACCCCAGCAGGTATGTCCTGCCCAAAGTTCTTTGTTTCAGGGCCCCACACGGGGCAGCCAGCTCTTGCGGCAATGCCGGCGCTTCCAGGTCAAGGCGGGGTGTCCCTGTCGAAAACCATATATTCCCTTCCGGTTCTCTCGCCGTTCCCTAGCTTTCGTGCATTCTTTCCAAAAATTGGACTTTTTTAAAATGCCGCGAGATGCGGGACAAATTGTTAAAAATCGGACTGTCCCACCAAAAGCGGAACGTGTGGTCACCTTAGGTTAGTTAGGACTTCAGTTGATGAATTGGGGGGGGGGGGGAGGTGTCACACAACTCAGTCCATAATAGTGAGCTTCACTGCCCCAAAGACCCTAGAACACAATTTGACCTTCTGTCTTCCCTAGTCTCTCCTCAATTCCTCTGCCCTCCACTGAAGGCTGAGCTGTGGACTCACACACAGATTGGTAAGTGATTTGAGCTGGAAGGATTTAAAGTCTAGTAAAGAAATAGCCTTCTCAGCTAGCTCAGTTTATGCTTCTCTGGAAGACATTAGTACAACACTCTGGTCTGTGAAAATATTAGGAATCTCTCAGGAATTTGGGACTTTGTTAATTCTGAGGTACAGAGTCATCCTAACTTTTGTCCTGCCTATATTGAAGCTGTGACCTCTGCCTGGCATTTGTGTCATCTCCAGAAGGCTTCTGAAGGAAGCGCTTTGTAGCATAAACCCTTAAAGACTCTTCATTTCAGCATGTTGTCTGGTGGCATTTACAGCTTAAGGAAGACACTAAGGAAGTGAGGACAGGGGCCGTTGGCACTGATGCCACACTAACCAGAGCCAACCAAATGACTGATCTTGAGCAAATCAGTAATTGCCCTGAATTTGGGTCGTTCTTAGAGCCACATTCTCAGTCTTCTGCTGGTCTGACTTCATAGTTTTGCTTTGTGGCTCCATTTGACACCAGGCCAGACCCAAAGTCCAGATCCAGGTGGGTATTACATCACCATAGGCACTCTGCTCTTAGGATGTCCATCATTGAACTCTTTACCCAAACGTTTTCCTCCCTCTGCCTCTCCTGTCTACATGGAGGGTACAAACAGCATTCTGGTTGTGCCTGCTGGAAACTGGAAGTCATCAGGGACGTGATCTGCTTTAATCCATCTGCTACTGTGTCCTCAGTGCTTCTAAGAGGCCTCCTCTCCTCTCCATTCCCACCTCTACCTTCATGGCCAAGGCTCTTTGCATTGTTTTGCCTCTGGTTTTCCACACCAGCTTCCTAACTAGACCCCTTGCTCTAGTCTGGCTCTCCAGCCAGCAACACCCACACCTCTTCTACAGGAATCTTTTAGAAACAGAAGCCTCTCAGTGGATTGATTGCCTATATGTTCCCGGAGAAAAGTCAAGTTCCTTGTTCACCTATTCCCGGAGGCTCATCTCTGGTCATTCCCCATCGGTGCCCTTCACTGCAGGCACAGGGACCCCTCACCATGCCCTACAGATTCAAGAGGGTCCATGCCCTCTGAACACAGATACTGAGCACTTTCCTGGTCTGGAGAGAAGGTGTCATTCCCATCCCGCCTCTCCCTCCAGGAGGCTCACTCAACCCTTTCTGCATCAGGGCCCATCACTGCTCCCTGGCACCCATGTGGGTCTCAATGACAGTCCTTACAACACTGGGCCATATCGACTGTCTCACCTCTCTGTGTCCTCTGTTAAACCATGAGCTTCTGGAAGATAAGAATCTTATCTATTTTTGTATGTTTGAAATCTAGATTGGACTTGATGCTAAAAATAAAAAGTTTGCTATAAGAAATGAATTAATTCTTAGAAATTCAGAGGATCTGGTCAGATGTAGCATTTGCTTGTAACACACTTTACTTGGACTAATCTCCACTTTTCTGACAACATTTTGTAAATACTCTTAAGGCACTTTCTGATTGAATCATAGGTCCATCCTTCAGAACCTCTAGTTAACTTCCTAAATACCCAGGGGCCTTAGAGTTTTTCAATGTTCTAGTAATGAACTCAATTCTGTGGGTAAAGATGAGCATGTTTGTTTTATGAAAATAGAATTAGAATTAAAAATACTCAAGTGAATCCTACATAGTAAGTATTGTTTTCATGAAATGTTTATTTCAGTGTACTAGTGAGTTTCACTTGTGTGTATACAGGATTGTTTTGATAGTCAAATGTATTCCTTCCTGTCGGTCATGGTCAAAAAGCCCGAGTGGCCATCTCTCAAGCAGGACTGAACGGTGCTCTCTAGAGGACACACATTTGTGGAGGTGCTGAAGAGGGTGGCATTAAGCAGAGAATGTTTTCTGAAAATATACTTTTTAAAAAATGTTTATTTTAGTGAGAGGAGGGGAGGCAGAGACAGACTCCCACATGCACCCCAACTGGGATCCATCTGGCAAGCCCATCAGGGAGTGATGCTTTGCCCACTTGGAGCCCTTGCTCCTTTGCAACCAGAGCCATTTTTTAGCACCTGAGGCAGAGACCATGGAGCCATCCTCAACATGCAGGACCCATCCACCCCAATCAAGCTGTGAAAGCAGGACAGGAAGAGAAGAGAAAAAGAAGCAAGACAGGGAGGACTGGAGAAGCAGAGTGCCCTGTCCGGGAATGGAACCCAGAACATCCACATGCCAGGCTGACGTTCTACCACTGAGCCAACTGGCAAGGGCCGAAAAGATATTCTGAGCTAGTCTTTTAATCAAGGAATTGATAGACAGTGTGGAGAAACACAATGCTCCCTCTGCACACAGTAGGATCTTTATCAATGCTTTCATTCACCAGTATATGGGTAGAGGTAGATGAAAAGATGCCATATATATGTGGAGCGTCGTCTTAGCTGAAGTCAGTCAGGGAGCAAGAAGAAATGAGATTAGTGACACAGAGGAGAGGTGAGAAGGCCTGGTGTGTCACCAGGCATTGCTGGTGTTCCCTGAGGTATACAAACATGAGCAAGAATTACAGTGACATGGGACTTCCTAACCTGACTCTGTCCCAAATGTCCCAGAATTGAAAGCATGTTATTAAGATAAATTTTGCTGAAATAAAAGTATCCCTTGCTCTGGGTGGCGATATCAGAGGTGTGGAGTGATCTGTAGTGCTCAGAACAACGTGCCCAGTTCAAACGTCAAATTTTCTAAGCCTCCAGAGTCCACAAGTCTGGAAAGCCTAGTAAGAGAGGCACAGTAATGAGATAGGGTTATATAACGAAGGAAAATAACAAGTGGCTCTTATAAAATTGTGATCTCAATAGTCATGCCAAGCATATCCATCCATATTAAATGCCTTCAACCAAGGAATCCAGAGCGAGCCAGCCCACAAATATTTAGAAGGCAATGTTCTCACTCCCTGGTCTTAAGTTTTGACTCTGTGAAAGAAGGTTGCTATGTAAATAAAGAATACATAGTATTGCAACTATTTTTATTATTATTATTGCTTAAGTCATTCTAGTCTGAGTAGATAAGAAGAATAAAAACTTAGGCTCGGGGAACACAGACAGGATATTTAAAAAAAGAGACAAAGAAGGTGAACCCAAGATAGCCACATTATAATAAAGAAGTTCTAGAAGACAGTGTCTCTGTTCTCCTGCTTCTAAATGGAAAGACACTTGGCCATCAATATTCATACAGAATTATATTTAATCATAGGAGATGAGCGAAGTCTGACAGCAATTAGATTGCAGCAAGCATGACTTTTAACCAAACTTTAAAACAGGTTCCAGGTTCTTTTTCAGCTTTGGAAAACACACACACACACACACACACACACACACACACACACACACACACTAGGATGGGTTGGCAAAACAAACAAACAAACAAAAAACACGTGGTTTTGAAAAATATCTAGAGGCTGAAATATTCTTTGATAGTAGGTATAACTCTGTGGAAGTCTCAGCCATCTAAACTAAACAAAATAGGTGTCACCTGCACTTCCCCCATAATGCAGAGATTATTCTTTAGATATATCTCACCCTTCACTCCTGTGTCACTTGACAGTTGAGAAACACTGCTCTAATACTTTGAAAATGAACAGTGGTGAGGATACCAAAAGGAATACATCACTGAAGGCTCTCTACTCAAAACAGAAAATACAGGTGGGGCAGAACTAGCTTAGCAGAAGCTTCTCCCCCACAAAGCAGCCACTGAAGGGGGCCAGGCTCCAAAGCCCTTTGTGCTGCTGCCTCTTTCAGCATAGGCAGTTTTTTTTGGCTATTAAAATCAGTAGTAAACCTTCCTCTTTTGTCTGCTTGATTTCTGCCTCCTCTCTGCCTCACCTGCTCCTTTCCCCTACCTGCCCCCTTGTGGGCTGCAGCCCATTTCTACTTTAACAAAGATGTCCACGTGCTCTTACGTCCTCCAGGGGTGCAGAGCCAGCCTGCTTGGTTTCCACATTGGGTTTCTTTGGGCCAGTGATTTAACCTCTCTGTTCCTCAGCTTGCTCATCTATAAACTGGGGCAATAAGAACAGCCCCCTCCTGAGGACTGTTGTAAAGAACTTAGGACAATAGCTCAAACGTGGTAAGTGGTTAATAAATATTGGCTGTTGATTTAGTTATTATAAATAAAAGCTTCACTCACCTCTCAGTCAATCAGTTCTTTGAACGAGATCCACTGCAGACTTGGTTGATGTCATCAGCAGTCTACAGATGCCAGGACATCACACACATTTCACTTGTTTGTTTTTTTATTTTTTTACATTTCACTTGTTTTTTTCTTTCTTCCAACAAATTTTTACTGAGCTCCTCAGGCCCTGTGCCAGACACTAGCTAGAAAGTTATTTTTAAAAATTTTTTTAAAGAATGTTATAGGCTAGTATCTTTGAATTTGATGTAACAAAGGAAATAGTCATTTATTTGCGATCACCAACAGGTGAAGTCCAAGGACCTCTGAGTTCATTTTCCATGTTGCCTTCCCCAATAGACGGTAAGCCCTTGTGGTCCAACCCCCACCTCCTTGACTGAGAGGAGCATCATTGTGCCTTTGGTTTCCTTCCTGACGACACTCAGAACCTCCAGGCTGGCTTAACTTGTATTCTGCCACCTGCCCTCAGTGGAGCCGCTCAAGAGTGCCTCTCAAAGCCAATCTTACAACCTCTGACTTCCAGATATGCCAGGGGCTGGGTTCAGGTGCTTCCTATGGTGCCCTGTGCCAGTGCTGAAACAGAGGCATGGGAACAGAAGTGTCAGGGAGCACCCACAAGGGGCTAAGCTATGACAGATGCATAGAAATTTGCCAGTGATGAAAAAAAGAGAGAAAACCTCAGGAAGACCTGCAAACATTTCAAGGGTCTTGCTTCTGAGGGTAGACATTCATTTTTACACCAGCACGAGATCACCTAAGTAACCTTGAAAATGCCATCCCTGCCTGCTGCAAGCTGCTCAAGTGAGCCTCCCAGCTTCCCCAAAAAGAAGAGTGCCCTGGAGTCATCCGCGTCCCTCAGGGGTGCTCCCTACAACTGTGGGGGAAAGACCACAGCCCGGCAACAGTCTGAGCTGTTCTGAAAGTTTCTGAAACTTCTTTCAAGCCCAATCTAACCCAAAGGGCATATTCCTCAACTTAATTCCATTTCCTCCCTTTCTATTCCTGGGCAAGACAGCAAACAGCCCGTTGTCGATTACACAGCTGCAGACACTAAGCCTTCACTGGGTTGTAGCGCCTGGTGTTCTATCACTGAGCTACCGCAGGGAGAAAGTGTTTATCATTCCACCCGTTTATGAAAAACAGCCCTGTATCCTCCTTACAAAAACTTGCCTGACTCTAAACTCGGATTGCATTTAACAAGACAAGGTAAAAAAAGGAAAAGAAAAAGTCATTCTCCTCTTCTGCATGAACTAAAACAGCACAGGAAATCAACAACCAGCCCTGCAGTCAGAAGCTGGCAGAGCCTCTCTTTCTGGGATACGGATATTCGATGTGCCTCTTGACCCTAACCTAAGAAGCCCTGCAGAAGGTGAGGTAAGAAAGGGCTTAAAGAAACTCAGCTCCAGAAAATAAAATCCAACAGACTTGCTTAGCCATGACAAAGTGCATTCACACTCTCTGAGGCTGTCACTGGACCTGAATCTGTGGAAATGGAAAGGTCTCTGCTAACATGCTTTGACATGTCTGTGTCAGAAGGTCAGAGGACACACCAGAAGGTTTGCAGTCAAGTTACAAGGCTGTCTTATGACCTGCTCCTGAAAACTGCAATTAAACCCTGCAGGCACATCCCTCAAGAGGGCTTGAAGAAAATTCGCAGGAAATCTGTACTGAAGATCAAAATCTGGGGTTAATCACCGGCCTTAAAAACAGCGCTTTCTTCCAGACAGTGTGATAGATCTTTCCTAAGAGATTAGGACTACAGTTGCAGAGCTGGCCAACAAAATGCCTATGCTGTGAGGGCTCACACCTAGGTTTTGGGGTGGGGGGTAGACGGGCTGGCAGTGTATGTTTTCTGTTTGCTCCCACTGCTTGGTTCTTGTCACAGTGGTGCTGGTTGTCCTAGTTCTGCCCCTCCCCCACCCCAAATTACCCTTTGTTTTCCAAAGTTCACAGGAAGATACTAGCATTGGTTAGGTTGCTTTCAGCTTAGAGTAACAGAAAATTCTCTTCCTGTTGGCCTCACTAGCGAGATCCCACAGTGGGAAGTCCAGAAGTTTTTAGAAGTGATTTGACTTTGGGTGATGGGCACACAATGCAATCAACAGTTCAAATTTTTTAGTAAAAAAGATAAAAATTATAAGATAAAAAAGAAACAAAAACAAAACAAAAGTTACTCTCAGTCCAGTGGCTCTAGGTCTTCTTTTCTGTGGGTTCTTTTTGTAACCTTCATCCTTAAACTGGTGCCAGGCCTCCAGTCTGTGCTGGACAATAATGTCCACAAGAAGAAAGAAAAAGTCACCTCTGGGAGTTCTTTAAGAGGACTGAAAAACAGATTTAAGAGGACTGAGAAATAGATTTCCCCTAAGCCCCCAGGAACTTGAAGCTCTTGTTTGAAAGCTATTGACCTGAATTCTATGTGCCTACTCCTAAACCAATCACCAGCAAGAGAGATGGCAGTGTCCCTTGACCAGCAAGTTCATCCCTGGTGTCGAGGGTGTCAGCCATGTTTCCCTGAGGCCCTGTGACTATGGGGACAAAGGAGAGAGACTTGAAGTCCCTCTGCCTTATGGGCACATAGTAGCATTATACCTCTTGGCTCCCTTATGGGGTCATGTTACCAGATTTGACCAGTGTGATGTAAACTGCAGTGGTGAGTGTGCCTTCTGGGCCAGAGCACTTAATTGCCTGTACTTGTCTCTCCAGAGAATTCTTTTCCTTTGCCATAGGGACCAGCAATGCTTTAGGCAATGGCTATCCTGTCATCCAGTGTCCTAGAGTAAGAACAGTGCAGAGCAGAGTTTCCAAGACACCAGCAATGGACAAGTAGCACATTAAAAAATAAAATAATAACACTGACATTTTGAGATAATTTGTTCCTGCAACAAGAGCCTAACATATTTTGACTGACACAGTAGCTAACATCTACTGAGTGTTTACTGTGGTCCAGGCATGTAGTTACACATTATCATTAGTTGCTATGAAAATGAAAAATTAGAAGTGGTAGAGTTTCCTTCATTCTATTTACATACCCCACCCCCATGTAACTTCATTACTAGTCACTTGTACCCACTGGCACTTGCCTAAAGTGTACATAAGTACCTATTGCCCCACTGCACAACAGATAAGTGTCCTAAGGATTTTGAGCAGAAAATAATATAAAAGTTTTGGCATGTATGTATGTGTGTGTACAGGTCAGAAAGAGATCAGGATATACAAACACAGCAGGACTGCAATAGGAGTGTAAAGAAAGAAACACATTGTTAAAATAAAATTCTCCGTGGTTCTCTTGTGTTTGTCATGCCTTATGAACAATTCACTGACTGCCTTTTGTTCCAAATGTCTTTTGATGCACGGTTATAGGAAATAGCTTGAAGGATAGAGATACTGTCTTCCCCAGAGCAAAGAACAAGTTTGCCTACCACTCTGGAAGCAAAGGTAGGCATAGTTACTCTCCGTTGTAGTAAAGATAATGTTTCCACAGCACAGCAGGCATGCTTAGTGCCCATTATAAAAGAGTCGGGTTCCTTAAGCACAGGGTTCCTCTTCTGTAATGCAACCCTCATTGTGTGTGTAGCTGTCATAACCCTTTGGGAATTGATTCTGTGGTACAGAAACTGTGATACACACTAGCTACTGTTATTGCTATGAGTAATAAATAGACAGTCCTTTGTCTCTGACCCAGGAGTCTCACATCTCCTGTCAGCACTCACAAAACTTGGCAGGCTGAATTGTTAGCTCGCAAGTAGGGTAAATCTTAGACCCTTATTACTTCCTGACACCTGTGCTTATTTATTGGAAGATAATATTCCAAATTAAGTATAAAGAGAGAAGTTAAAGAGAAACCTTGCTTATCTCAGGACTTTGCCCTTTTAAATTATATTTTTTTTCAACGTTATTCCTTTTATTCTTTTCTAAAACCTGGCAGACTCAGCTGATTGAAAACCCCAAGATCTGGATGGACCTTGGGCTGGTTTGCAGAAGTTCTCAGCTAATCTTTCCTATTAAGAGAATTTTCTCTGTTTCTTCACATCCACTTGAGAATATAAGCAACTAATTGCCTTGTGAAATAAACCAGAATGCTGCCTTGGGATGTGATTCACAAACTGCTTGTCCTCTCTTATACCTGCTGCTTTCTGTCTTCAAATATCAGAAAACTTTGGCACTCCAAAGTGTCAAATTGGATATAAACTCTGCTCAGTGAGAACCCCATTCAAACAGACTGTGGAGTGGATTCTAAGGGTTTCATGTAAGCTTTAACCTCTAACTAATAAATATGTCACTTGCCATATCCTGAATGAAGAGAGCTTATTACAGATGATCAGGACTCAGAGAACAATGGGTTTTGCAGAGCTCTTTGCACCCAGGTACCCTCCCCCCACAATTCAATGTCAAATGTTTAAATAATTCCTTATAATACATTACAGAGCTGTGATAGTCATGCGTAAAATATGGATGCACACATATTTTTACTTTTGCAAGAAACAAAGACAAAGTAGAATAACCTGCATGAAATTGAGACCATCCAGGAAGTAATCTTTAGACCTACCCAAGCCACTGAGTTCTTAGAAATGAATTCTTATTGTGTCAAACTGTCAACCATATCTTCTCTGAAACTATGAGACACATTGGGAAAAACTTTCTCTTGGAGTAGAAATGACACCTGCATGGCATTTCTGTAAAGAACTCAACCGTTTTCTTTCAGATATTAAGTTTGTTCAATCATTTAATTCAATTCAAGTAATATATTGAATGCTTATTCATGTGCTAGGCTTCAACAAATACAATCCCTGCTCTTAGAAATGTTTGCAAAAGAAAGGTTGAATTTCATTTTTTTTCTTTTCTTTTCTTTTTTTTTACAGGGACAGAGAGAGAGTCAGAGAGAGGGATAGACAGAGACACACAGACAGGAACAGAGAGAGATGAGAAGCATCAATCATCAGTTTTTCGTTGTGACACCTTAGTTGTTCATGATTGCTTTCTCGTATATGCCTTGACCATGAGCCTTCAGCAGACTGAGTAACCCCTTGCTCGAGCCAACGACCAAGCTGGTGAGCTTTTTGCTCAAACCAGATGAGCCTGCACTCAAGCTGGCAACCTTGGGGTCTCGAACCTGGGTCCTCCACATCCCAGTCTGATGCTCTATCTACTGTGCCACTGCCTGGTCAGGCAAGAAAGGTTGAATTTCACAATATGTAAAGTGCTATAAAAAGAAGTTCACAGTGCTGTAACAGTTCATGATAAGGGCCCTAACCTCTTCTAGGAGGTTCAAGGAAACTTTGTTGGCAGGTGGAATATTGGATCTAAAATCTCAGAGCTTGAAACAGATTCACTGCACAAATAAGTTTGATATAGAACAGAGGTGACAGGGAGACATTAGAAGATTATTTCAGTCTAAGAGAGAAGCATGCTCAACAGCCTTGCACACATGCCTACCTGTCACTTTTAGGGCAATGTAAAAGGGCAAGTCCAAAATTTGAGGCAGTTTGAGCAACAAGATATATAATAATAGAAATATATTATAAATAATAGATTAAAATAAATATTTACCAGTCCTGTGATAATCAACAATGGAACAAATAAATAAATGGAGAAGGAAAGCTATTTCTTCCACTAGAATTTCAATTAATAAATGTAAAAGGGGGAATGGAAGTAGACAACTTATCATTTGAAAAACATCACAGCAATAATGATTACATGTAAGAATCATCAACTGATGATAAAATAAACAGGTAAAAAAATGATGAGAAACAGAATACTTACATAGATTGAAAATAATCTCTTATCTTAGCCACCTCAAGTAAAGAGTAACTCTGCAAAGGAGAAACTTGGCAGATACTATCTTACCCAAAGTCTTAAAGTCAGCCTCATCAGTAATGAGACATTAGTGTCATGTGCTTCCTGAGATGATACACTAAGAAGGATATAACATTACTGTTGTGATAATCTTGCCAAATTATCTATAACCTACATTTAAACATAAGAAAACTTCAGACAAGTCCAAACCAAGAATTATGCTACTAAGAAACTGACTTGTGTTCAAGTGTGTCAAGGTCATGAACAACAAAGGGAGAGGGGGGAATCCTCTGAATTAGAGACTAAGGAGGCAGGACACCCACAGGCAATGAGGAGTCCCCTTTTGGATCCTAACCCAACCATTGAAGTTTGAGTAAGATCTGTAGATTACTTAACAGTATTGCATAGTAATGTGCATTTCCTCTTTCTGATAATGACACTCTGGTTATGTAAGATGTTGACATTTAGGGAAGCTGGGTAAAGGGTATATGAGAAATCTATTTTTGCAACTGTTTTGCATATCAGAAATTATTTAAAAACAAAAAGCTAAAAAGAGAAAAGGAATTCAAGGATAAGAGGCCCATGGAGCTGGAGCATAGAAAAAGAGAAGAGGCTGGAGGAGTGGGCTACCTGAGACCACACGGGGATTTAGAGACTTGAGTCTTCACTCCAAAAGGAAAGGAAGACATTGAAGGGTTATAGACAGGGCATATGGATGAGATTTGCATTTTTCAGAGATCACACTGACTGCAGTGGGGAAATGGCTTTGAGGCAGGCCAGAATACATGTGGGAGATCCCTACCCAGGGTATTGCAAGAGTGCAAAAGAGAGGATGCTGCAAGCTTGTTCTAAGGTGATGCCAACAAGAATGGATGGACATGATGAGATCTAGAGGTATTTAAAAAGTAAAATCATAGAGCAATGTGGGCATGGGGAATGGCTGGGCCCTGGGTGTCAAGGATGACTGTACAATTTTGGCTGGGTCAACAAGAGACCTAGAGAAGTTATTCACCAAGAGAGCAAACACTGAAGAAGGAAGAGATGTTGTGGATTCAGCCTTAGATATTCTGAGCTTGAGATCCCTTCAGTGGACCCACATGGTGATGTCGTTTAAAGGCAGTTGAATTTTAAGAGAAATCAAGCTCAGGGACATAGTCTGATGTGGAGATAAAAGTTGATTATCAAAGCAAACTTGCCTTCAGAATAGCAAGGAAGAGATATTTAAACAAAACAGTTATAATTATTCAGTGAAGTACAAAATTGAGTTATGAGTAAAATTCTGTGTGAGCAAGTAGGAGAAATAGCTACTAATGTGGATAACTGAGAGTGGTTTTCACAGAGGAAGTGCTATTGAGCTGAACTTAGAAGAACAGACAGGACTTTGTTAAGCTAGCATAGGGGAACTTTGGACAGTCTGCATGAATATTCCTCTATTTCTTTAATTAGTGGGCATCACAGGTCCAGCTATCAGGTAGTGGCTTAGTCAACTACCTGGGCTCTACCAGAAGAAAGGGAGCAGGAAATGTGTTTTCAGCTCTGCAACTGGTCTTTCTCTGTTCTTTCCTTTTACTGGGTGTATTTTGAATTTTACCCATAGTGCATGAATGATACAGTTTTCTTTATTGTTGCTCCTTTTTAATGCCCCATCCCATCAAAAATCCCCAAACCCTATCCACAGGGCTCTAGAGACTGTTTCCAAGGCAACAGAACTTTCAAAGATCACTTGTGGTTTATGTGTGACCATTTGCTCATGATTTGCTTAAATTATCACCTCTGGGGCATTTCCATTTTAACAGGGATTTAAATACTCCCACCAGATCCAGTTCCAAATTTTGGGACAGTAGCTTCAGAACAGGAAGTGTAAGTTCAAAATGACTTTTCTTCATGATACTCACACTAAGTACTCATGTTGCAAGTAACCCCATGCCATTGAGAACTATTTTCCACCCCCACACACTGAGAGACCCACTATTCTCCAATCAACAACCTGGCCTGAGTTCACAGTGGTTATAAGTATAGGAACAAGAGGCAGGAAACTTGCTTGAGGATTGAGTGTCAAAATCTCTGGTGATTTTGAGAAATTGCCCAGGAGGTTCTGAGAAGCTCAGGGGAAGAACTTCTTCTTCCCTCTCTGCCCAAGTTTGTATACCACTTTTCAAAACCCTTATCTCTTTACCCACAGAGTTAAACTAACTGAATTTGTATCTCTATGATGATTAAATTACCACTGAGGGTCCCCTCTTACCTTAGGAAGCTTCTGGTTGCTGACTCACTCTTAGGGGAAGCCACTTATTAGGCAGCATTTCCATCCATACACACTTTTCACGAATTTCTTCAGATAGATTCAAGAATGCTTCTGGCTAGCATATACCCTTTATCCATTGCTGTTGTTAAAGACTAAAAAGAAATAGGACAGTTTAGCAGAACGTCATATTAAAACATCTATTAAATTAGCAACAAGCATTGGTGGTTGAAATGACAGTAAACAGTACCATTGACAATAGCATCCAAAGCCATGAAATACTTCAGGAGAAATTTTGTAAAACATATGGAACATGTGAATGATGAAAACTGCAAAGTGTTTCTGAGAGAAATAAAGGAGACCTAAATAAATGGAGAAAATATGTTCTAGAATTGGAAGATACTGTTTTCATAAAAGTTCTTCCCAAATCAATCTATACAACAAATGCAATCTCAGTAAAAATTCTGGCATGATTTAAAAATATAAAAATCAACAGACTGATTCTAAAATGTATATAGAAATGCAAAAGACCTGTAATAGCTATAACAATTTTGAAATAGAAGAGTGAAATGGGAAGGTTTATACTAGCTAACTTAAAGACTTACCCAATAGCTACAGGGATCAAGACAATGTGATATTAATGCATGTATAGACATACAGGTCAAAGAAACAGAATAGAACTCAGGAATAGACCCACACATATGTAGACAATTGATTTTTGACAAAGATGCCAAGGTCAGTTAATGGGAGGAAATGCTACTCTTTCAGGGTGCTAGTTACATATCTGTAACTACGCAATACATAGGATAAAGTACTTGTAGCAGAATATTAGAACTTAATAATAAGTGACAATCCAATAAAAGTGATTGAAAAACTGAGGAGACATTTCACACAAGAATGGTCAACTAGGGCATGAAAAGATGGTCATTATCATTAGTTTTCAAAAAAGTGCAAATTAAAAGCACAAGAGAAAACTACCCATCCATTAGCATGTCCTAAAATTTAGAAGACAAACCAAGCCCATAACAAGTGTTGGCAAGGGCACAAAGCAATAGAACTCTCATGCACTTCTGGCAGGAAAGCAAAATTGTGCAAACACTATGGAGAACAGATACAAAGATGCACTTTAAAGTATATATCCAGGAATTGTAGAACTAAGATTTACATAGGAGAAAGGAAAACACATATGCACAAAACGAAAGGTAGACACATGTTCATAGAAACTGAATTCATAATAGCCCAAAGTGGACACAACCTTATTTTTATCCAAAGGTAAATAGATAAACAGGTGGAAGAACATGCCCACATGAAATACTTGCTAGTCAGCCATAAAAACACAAAGAACTAGTGCTGTGCACAATGACCGGGGTGGATCTCAGAACAAAACAAAACAGAACAAAACCCTTATGCTGAGTACAAGAAGGCTGACATACAAAAGAGTATGTTCTTATGGTTTCATTTCTGTGAAATCCCAGGGGAGACCATCTAATCTGCAGTGACAGGAAGCAGAGCAGTGGTGGCCTAGCGCCCGGGTTAGAAGGATGGACTGGGAAACAGCACAGGGGAAGGTTCCACGGGAAGGCACATGTTCAGTATCTTGATTGTAGCAGTGGTTTCTTGGGTGTATAAACCCATTAGAACCCAGCAAAATGCATATTTCGATTGGTACGTTTTACTGAATTAAATTAAATCTCTATAAAGTGGATTTAAAAGAACAAAAGAACCATTCAATGAGTAGCACTCTACTATGCAAATATCAAATTGTGAGAAGGCTACATATAGATACAGAGATAGTAATAATTCCAGGTGACACTTAGTCTGCAGGACACACTCCTCTTCCTGGAGACCCCGAGGCCCTCTGTGGTCTGGCACTAGGACTGGCCCCAGGACCTGGCCCTGTGTTCAGCCTTTGCCACCTTGGGACTCCATTGCTTGTGCTGAGTCATGGATGAGCAAGGCATTGCATTTCAGCCCTCAGGTGAAGGACCCTACCTCCTCTCAGCAGTTCTGGTTAGCTGGCTGACTTTGTAGGCTGCTGCTGACTTCCTCTGTACCTTTCCAGACTTTACCATGTGAGAACAAGCGCCTGCTTGTCTAGCTGACTTGTCACCCGAGGCTGAAGTCTTTCCAAAGTTCACAGAGAGAAGCATGACTACTTTTGCCTTCATTTGCTCTCCATCTCTCTTCTCCTTCCTACTTTGTCTGCTTAGCCCCACCCCACATCACATTATATTTCTATCAAACTTTCCTTGAAACTCTCTACCTCCTAAGTTCTTAGCGCTCATCCCCTGACTTCATGTCTCAAAAACACCATGACACACAGCACGAGAGGACTTCAGAGTTTCTCTCTGATTTCAAAGTAATCTAAGGACTCAGGAGAGGATGGGCTGGCCCCAAAGAGGCCAGTAGCCACCAAGGCAAAGCCTGCTGTATTGAGACTTGACAGAGAAAGCTTCTTTTGAGGAATGGCCATTGGCCATTTACCCAAAAATAGTCTGTTCAAATGTGATTACTCTTTGTTGTTTCTTATTTCTACCAGATAGAATTCAAAGTCCTTGGTGTTGCCCACCAGGCCATCATCATGACCATCTGGTCTTTGCATGTGTCTGGACACCCAGTTCTCACCTGTCCTTGTTTGGTAACACTGCAGCCTTAGCCAGAAAGTGCCTTCTTGGGGAGGATATGGGAGATGTGGATTAAAGAAGGTGAAGGGATTAGCCTAAAAACATGTATGCATAACCCTCACACACAGATAACAGGGTGGTGATAGCCAGAGGGAAGAGGGGATATGGTTTTGTGAACCAGTGTCATCCTAATAACTTCAATTAATGAAAGGGAAGCCAGAAAAAAAATTTTGCATGCCCAGGGATTGAGAGACAGAAAGGGATTTGGTGAAATCGAACATGGTCTGCTGCAGATATGACCCTGGAGTTTTGCCCTTGTCAACTAAATGACTGGTGGTGCTGTTCACTGTCACAGGAGAAAGGTGATGGTGGGCATGTGTGTGGAGAAAAGCAGTAATCTGTGCTGTCCACTGGTTGCAGCCTGATGGAGGTGTGGGAATCCAGGAATCTGGGGCTTCAGGGAGAGGACAGGGTAAATTTAGGGTAGTAGGAACTGGGAATCATGAGCACCTTGGGGTGAGCTGGGAATGCTGGCGAGGGAGTGAGTGTAGCCACATTCCTCATCCCTGCTGCGCCTGCTTCTAAAAGCTGACACAACCAGAAAGGCCTTTGACCTTATCTTCCCAACGCAGTTCAGCTTTTTCCAGGTGTGTTAGAACAGGGGTTGTCAACCCGTGGGACAGGAGGGCTCAGAACCGTCCTTCTCAACAACCAGAAGAGGTGGTTGTTACTTACTTTGCATATTTAGGCTTTAAAATAAAATTCTTTGAGCACATGCTTTCATTAATAAGAGTTTTGAAAAATCACTCCTTTAGAGCTTCCTGATTTCTTCTTCAGTCATTTGATCAGTTTATCATTTTACTCACTGACTGTGTTTTTTGTTCAAACAGCTCCTTTGTGCTGTGCCAGTGTTTCTCCAAGTGCTGTCCTGACTCTTCGACCCCCACCCCAATAGTTGCTTACATTCAGACTGCTGGGCCCTTTGCTCACTGGGTCAGTTCTGAGAAAGGTGCTCAGGACTCTGCATTTTTATGGTAAGTCTTGGTGAGTTTGATGTAAATTAGAAAGTGATGACCATGAATGCTCAGAGGTTAAAGAATGAGCAATTGGTCACCCGAACATTCCCCCAGCTCTGTGGCTTCACCAACACAGTCTGGCCTCTCTGTCTCTGGGGGAAGGAACACTCTGTGAGATATTGAATGGGGAAGAGAAGGAAGGGACGCCAAGTGTCACAGTGGGTTGTCCTGTTGGTAGCCTTCCCCTGAGGGTGGGGGCTCTGGGCAGTAAGGAATACCATGATGCAGGCCTCTAGAGCCTTCACCGTTTGCCTCCCCATGTCAGATCTGACTCCTCACACCCACCTCACTGTGGAGAGGGGAGTGGACAGAGAGGGAGGTAGGTAGAAGGTTGTTGGAACTAGAATAGGAGCTTTTCCAAAAGGCACAGAGGCCCCCTTTCCTGGATGCAAATTACTGGTCTTACCATCTCCTTTTATCAACTGGCTCTTCTCTTGAATTGGAAAATCACCTATATAAGCACTGTATAGTACTGATCACTTCTAACATTATTATTTTAAGTCCTATGAAAAGGCAAACATTAACCACTATGTCAGAAATATAATATATATATTCTCTCTCTCTATATATATATATATAATATATATATAGAGAGAATAATATATATATTATTTTGAGGTAGAATTGACATATAACATATTTGTTTCAGGTGTACAACATAATTCGATCTTTGTATATATTATGAAATAATCACCACAATATATCTGGTTAACTAGACTATTTGGAATGAAAAATGTAGTGTTTTCTCCTGCTAATGCAACTTTTTTTTTTTTTCTGAAGTGAGAAGTGGGGAGGCAGAGAGACAGACTCATGCATGCACTGGAATCCACCTGGTAAGCCCACCATGGGGCAATGCTCTGCCCATCTGGGCTGCTGCCCCATTGCAACCAGAGCCATTCTAGTGCCTGAGGCAGAAGCCATAGAGCCATCCTCAGCACCCGGGGCCAACTTTGCTCCAATGGAGCCTTGGCTGCAGGAGGGGAAGAGAGAGAGAGAAAGAAGAGGAGGAAGGATGAAGAAGCAGATGGGTGCTTCTCCTGTGTGCCCTGGCTGGGAATCAAACCCAGGACTTCCACATGCCGGGCCAATGCTCTACCGCTGAGCCAACTGGCCAGGGCCACTTTTTTTTTCCTCTTTTTTAAGTGAGAGGAGGGGAGATAGAGAATTAGACTCCCACATGCTTGGACCTACTGAGCTATCCTCAGTGCCCTGGCCCACACTTGGACCAGTTGAGCCACTGGCTGTGGGAGGGGAAGAAAGAGAGAAGGGGAAAAGAAAGGAAAAGAGAAGCAGATAATTGCTTCCTTTGTGTGCCCTGATGAGGGAATCAAACCCCAGATGGTTGCATGCCAGGCCAACACTCCATGCACTGAGTCAACTGGCCAGGGCCTAACACTGCTTTTGAAGAAAGTGGGAGCACAGGCTTCCCCAGAAGTTCAAGACCCAGTGACTAAGCTCTGTGCAACACCATGGGCACTTACCCACAGAGAGAAGACTATGGGCACCCCCTCGCCCCCATGGAGAGAAGACGAATTACTCCAATCCGCTGCTCTGCTGTCTCTAATCAGTTCAGCTGCAAATAGCTGCAGTACAAGGAATTGTAAGTAGATAATGGAGCTTTCTGCAATAAATAGAAAAAAATGGAAGGCCTTTTAAGGACAGTTGGAAAACAGGCCCTTTTGAATCCCATAACTTAAGCCCCTTTCCCATTTTTTGCTATTGTTTCTTTTGTATTCCATAGTAGTGATTTTCAACCGGTGTGTGGTAAAAATGTTTAAAACATGCAGAACCTGACTAATTAGTCAGAAGCACTGATTTCTTTTCCTTGAGATTATCAAATAAAAAACAGCAGCAGCCAACATGACAATAGCCATTCAATGTGAAGGAATAAAAATTATACCTACTTTTTTTTTTGTCAGATTGGCAATAATTTATTTTTTGGTGTGCTGCAGAATTTTAGTAATTAGTTTATGTGTGCCATGAAAGGAAAAAGGTAGAAAATCACTGTTCTATAGAGAAGAGTAGTGTGGAAATTCTGAGTGTGCCCCAGGAATTTCTAGTGTTACTACCTCTAAAAACATGAAAGCCAGTTTTAAAAATGATAAATGTAGCACCTGCCCACTTGAAAACTTAAAAGAGAAAGCTATAGCCTGACCTGTGGTGGTGCAGTGGATAAAACATTGACCTGGAATGCTGAGGTCGCAGGTTCGATAACCCTGGGCTTGCCTGGTCAAGGCACATATGGGAGCTGATGCTTCCTGCTCCTCCCTCCTCTCTCTCTCTCTCTAAAAGTGAATAAATAAAATCTTAAAAAAAAAATAAAAGAGAAAGCTATAAAAGATGAAATAAAAAGTTTTTCCCTTATGACTGCCCGCTAGCTAAAGATAAACTTGGTCGACAGTTTTTATATATCCTTCCAGAGTTTTCCATGCATGCACAAAACACTAAAAAATATGTTTTTTAATTTTGCATACAATATTTTTATAAAATTTTATTTATTAATTTTAGAGAGGAGAGAGAGTGAGAGAAAGAGAGAGAAGGGAGAGGAAGGAGCAGAAAGCATCCACTCCCATATGTACCTTGACTAGGGAAGCCCAGGGATTTGAACTGGCAACCTCAGCATTCCAGGTTGACGATTTACCCACTGCGCCACCACAGGTCAGGATGCATATAATATTATATACTGACTTTTTAAGAGACTATGATCTATTTAATAATTATCTTGGCATCTTTTATTTCAACACATACAGACTTATTTTAGTCTTTTAAATAGCTATGTGGCATTCTTTTATAGTGGTATTTTATTATTTATCAGTCCCCTATTGATGGACATGTAAGTTATATACAGAAGTTTTCTAAATTAAATTTTGCATGGAAGATTATCCATATATTTTTGTACACTTGTGCAAATGTATCTATAAGATAAATTTTGAACATGGAATGCCAGGTCACAGTGTATGTGCATAAATTATTTTTTATAGATATTACCCCGCCCTCAGTAGAGACCTTTATATACTGCTCACAAAAGATTAGGGGCTATGTTATCGCTTCATTGTCATTGTGAAATATCCTCTAATTTTTGTGAGCAGTATATTTGACCAACAATCTACCTACATCGGGATTTATTAATACAATCTGATATGTAAAATGCAAACAAAGAAGGTGCCCTTTCTGTTTCAATTTGCATTCTTCCTAAAGTGTCCCCATTGCAACGTTTTAGTGAAAAGAATACAAAATGAGTTGTGCAGAAAGATACCCACAAAACGATGACTGGTATTCGACGGTACGCTGTGTCCCTTGACGTCATTATTTCCACTCTCCAAGTATTTTCATGAAGCAGGTAAGTTTGGAGAGAATACAGCAAAGGGAAGGGAAGTGATGGCGTGGTGAAGAAGAACGCTGATGCGTGGTCCAGACAGGACCTGTTCTGCCACTCCTCTTGTCCTGTCAGCAGGCTCTGCTTGCATGGACATGGTCAGCAGCTAAAACAGGGAGGGTGGGCTCAGACCTGGCCTTGGTGCTGGCAAAGCCCGGCTCCCCTTACACACAGACTTCCAAAGCAGCCCTTTGCGTCTACATTTTGGGACTGGCAGAGGGAGCAGCTGTTTAGAATTTCATTGATAAGGCATGGATTAATACTGCTCAATTTCTTTCTCTCTCAGCACCTGCCCGGTTGTGATCTTATTGGGTGTCACAGCAGGTATAGAATGAGCAGATCTAAGAGAGAGGACAGAGGGAAAAGGAGGAAAGTGGGTCTGTGGCACTGTGTACAGAATGCCAGCTGCTTGCCATTTCCCTTGCTCAGGCTCATGAATTTACATGCTGAGGTTTAAATCTTAGCTTCTCCAACTAATTGCTGTGTGACCTAGAGAAAGTCACTTAGCCTCACTATGCCTCAGACTACAGAGGGTAGTCCTAACTAAGTCATAGGCTATGAGGCTTCAAAAATAAGACAATTACCTACAAGATGAATGCATGGTTTAAAACACCAATTCAATAACTTTTGGCTGGTGTCATTGCAACTGGCTTGTGAGACTCAAAGTATACTAATATGAAAAACCTATATTCCTTTTTCAGATGAGTGATAGTGAACTAGTAGTTCTAGGATTTATCAGAAATTGTCTATTTTTGCCTTTCTTGGTCTCTCTGAATTTTCCTGTAAAGGCAATACTTTAGCAGCAGGACTCATGGGGGAAGGTGCTTGGGCTCTGCTTAGTGTGTCATAGAGCACTGCTCACGCATGTACACATGCTCAAGTTTCTCATCCGCTGCCCACCAACGGTGGGTGTGGACTGAGGACACCTACACTCATGGAGGAGCTTGGAGTAAATGATGTCTAGATGTGGGGTCGTCGTGGAAAGAGGCCCTGCTCAACTGGGCAGGCTCAGATTGAAAAAGATCAAGAGTTAGAACTTCCTCTAGGATCGAATAATCCCCCTGCTTTCCAGCCCCAGATGAGTTGTTTTCATGTAAGCAAACAGAGCAGGTTTCCTCTCCAATCATCTCTCCTAGCCTGTGTCACCCTGCTGATTTGTGTCATGTTCGTTTTTCACAGGACAGTTTATTTCCAGCAGGATGCCTTTCACTGAGTGCAGTGTTACTCTGGTAGCTGAGGCCGTTGAGCGACAGAAAGACAAAGACCGTGCGTGTACTGGTTAAATAACAAATCATAACTTCAAAAGAGTTATGTAATCTGGGAATGTGACTGAGGGAGGCTGTTTCAGGGGGAGAACAGGCTCAATGCCATTAAAGGTTAAGAAACTAATAGACCTTAGACCATGACTAGTAGGTGAGGGGTTAAGATGTTAGCACCCTCCTTTGGAATGCTGCCAAAAAGCAGAACAAAAACAGGCATCTAAAGGATTAGAGAAGGATACACTCTTGTCAGAGTCTGCACCAGACTGACTTTTCAAACACCTTCTGTTGTGAGACATTAATGAAGTGTCAGCATATACTGTGCTTTAGAAAACAGGTATGCCACATATTTCAGAATGCCAATAACAACCCATGTGTATATATAAATTATTATATATTTATTTTATTTTATATATATTACTATAGATGACATAATTATATTATATATACTATATACTATATATTATATATAGTAATTATACTATATATATTATTATTATAGTATAATATATATATATATTTGCAGGCTGGCAGATAAAGAAATAGAGCAATGCTTTCTCTCCAATCATCTCTCCTAGCCTGTGCTTCAATGCCCTATAGTTTAATTAACAGAATGGGAAGCTGCCTTGAACTGGATTCAACACTTTGGAAACTTCATGTATACTTTTAAAAATGCTATTTCATTTATTTATACCTCAAAACAGCAATATGAGGTTCTCACAATAAATGTGAGCCCCATTGACACCCCACTCTACACTGGAAACTGAATCTCCCAAGTGGATTCCTGCTAAATCAGCAAATAACCAAACAGGTGTCAGTGGTTAGCTGGCACATTGGTTGGGATCCCAGTCTCCTAGGCCATGTTGAATTAAAGGAAGGCAGACTTAAAACAAAAAAATACCAGAGTTATTACAAACCTTCTTAAAGGGTTTGCAGTACCTTCCAACCATACCTTGATCCAAATAAACAGAATCCAAACAAATAGTCCAGAAGCAAGTCAATTGTAGAGACAAAACACAGAACTCCCACCTAAAACAGTCACACACACACACACAAATATTTAAATCTTGTTAATAAATGAATGCATGATTATTAATACATAATAATTAACTAATATTAATATGAATAAAGCTTATATGACTATGGAATTAAAAAAAATTGAATCATTACAGTTTCTGAACCTCTACAAGCAGAGCGTGAGGCAGGATTAAGTTGGTGACACTTGTGGGAGAGGTACAAGCCCAAAGCCGTGGGACACAGTACAGAGGGAAGGAGGCGGGAAGAAGGCAAGGCAGAGGTGTAGTGTGCTGCACACGTGGAAGATGTGAGAGACGTGCGGCAGCTCAGGCACATGCTCACCTAGCAGTCAGGGTTTCCCTGAAGGGTCCACAGACCCATGGTCATACTCCCATCCACCTGAGATTTACTCTCTACCTTTCTGTGTGTCAGCAGTTTCTCCAGAGACCAGGTTCCAGACCCTGTGATGTGTTTTCTCCAGGTCTAAGAGGGGCTTGGGGTTCTGCCGAGAGAAGGGGAGGCAGGGAGAGAGGGAGGGAAAATGAGAAAGAGGTACTGCACAACCATTATTATTTCCTGGCCATTCTGTGAGTGAAAGTCAGAATTTTTCATCCTGTTGGTTAGAGCAATACCACCTAAGACATCAGTCATCACAATAATTATTGTCAGTGCTCAGAGAGACTTATGGAAGGAACTGCTCAATAAGGAAGCATGGAAATGTCTAAACAAACACACTTAAATTTTACTTATGTTAAGAATTTTACCCAAGACTGAGGATATTGAGGATTGCTTAGGTCTACAGGTTCATAAGAACTAGAAGTTTCTAGATTCTAGATTCCAGGTTGAACATTAATTGTCTGAGACACTGACATTGTCTTAGTTTGGCTTCCTCTGGAAGCTGACCCGATACACAAGGATTTGAGTACAGGTAGTTTAGTTGGCAGACTAAGGAGAGAGCAGTGAGATGGGAAAGGGATAGAAGGAGGGAGAACATGTGGTCTCTGGCAGGTCAGCACAGTGGGTAAGTGACCACCATACTGCTGGGGCTCCAGGGACCACAGCAGGCCCCTCCTCAGAGTAACTGCATACAGGGTGGAGGGCGCTGGGCTGTTTATATGCCACCTCCTGTGAGAGGTTGGTTGAGAGCTGCTCCCAGGGGTGTCATGTCTCCAGAACTTCTAGTCTGCTTGGGAGCATAGCATGGTCTCCACTCATTTGAGAAGCCCTCAGGCACAGAGTTGGAGGTGCCAACTATTGAAGGTCAGCCCATGCACGACAGGTGCATTATGGGCAGGGTACTCACAAAACGGTCTAGATGTGTCTGTGCCACCTTGTCACTTCTTAGGATGAGATGGTTCAGCAGACACTGTCAGATACCATGGCACTCTCCAATTTTCAAACATGTTTAATGTTACTAACACAATGTCCCTTTCTTTGAGAAGTGGATGTGGAGATCTGAGGCTTGATTGCAGAATTCTTCCAGGAGAAGCTCTGTAGCATGAGAGAAGGAAGAGAAGTGTCTGTCCATGTAGGTAAGCCCTCACCTCGACACTATGATGCAGGTTCACTGACATCGCCCCCTCCCAACTTCTAATCTTTCATCATGGAGTTTAGGAGTCACTCTTGATGGGAAGCTGCCCTGATCACTACACAGCTCTCCATCCCACCCACCATCTAAGTGCCAGGGGCAAGGTTAGGATTAGGGCATCTTCTCTGAGATCCTATTAATGCTCTCTACATACCTTATTTCTCCATGTATAAGATGCACATATTTTTCAAAAATTTTGGGGTCTAAAAACTGGGAGCATCTTGTACAGTGGTTGTAGATTTTTTACTTGCATTTCCCATGTTTTCGAGTTTGTTTTTGCACTCATTGTTGAAGATAGTGATTCGTCTTCAGACACAGATGAGGACAAACTAATGGATGAGAGTTGTTTGAATTTTATGATGAATAAAACTTGAGTCCAATAATTTCATGTAATACATTTTTTTTTCATATTTTAGGCCCCCAAATTAAGGTGTATCTTATACATGGGAGCATCTTATACATGTTAGGTCTGTCTTGGAATTTCATTAGTTTAATAACCATCTGTATGTCCCCTTTTATCCCCCACTAGACAAAGTGAGCACCTTGGGACAGAGATTGTTCTTTGTCTTCATCTGTCCCAGAGCTCAGAAACAGTGATGCTGACCAACCTGCCCCTGCTGAACAGCAGCCCAGGGAGCTTGCCCCATACAGGTTGGCTGGCCTCAATCGCTGATCCTTGCTCTTGGTCTGACCCAGCTCTCTGTGTCTGAGTATCTTCCTTGTCCACCTGCTCTGCTACCCCTGCATGTGAGGACAAGAGCAAGAAGAACCCAGGAGAGGAGGAAACTGAAAAATCTCCCCCAGGCAGAGGAGGCAAAAGACCTAAGAGAAAACATCAGGCAGCCATGAACTTGTAGCAGAGGACCCATCACACAGAAAAAATGAGGGAAAGGAGATTGACAGATTGACAGAAACTTGTGGGAATAGACACACAACTCTACCTTCTGTGGCACAAGAGGCTGTTGATCTTCCCTTCACTTAGATAGCTGGTGATAGGGGCAGTGAGGGTGAGCTCCTCTAGGGATTTTCCTGGGAATGTTACAGTTCTAACAGCTAAATTCAACTCATGAGAGAGCTACCTCCTCACAGTTAATCAGTTAGAGTCCCAGTGTGGAGACAACCTCTTCTAAAGCAAGATATTTTTTCAAAAGGATATTCCTATCCGTTATCCTGTTGATCCAGTTGGAATGTAAAATGGGTCTTACTCTTAAGTTTTTTTTTAAGTGAGAGGAGGTGAGACAGACAGGCTCCTACATGTGCCCCAACTGGGATTCATCTGGCAACCCCCATCAGGGACAGACCTTTGAACCTATCGAGCCACTGGCTGTGAGAGGGGAAGAAGGAGAAAAAGAGGAGAGGGAGAAGAGAAACAGATGGTTGCTTCTCCTATGTACCCTGACTAGGGATCAAACCCAGGACATCTGCATGCTGGGCCAATGCTCTATCCACTGAGCCAATCAGCCAGGGCCACTCTTTAATTTTTAATTATGAAAAATTTCATATACAAAAGCAAAGAGTAAACTGTAACGGATCTTCAAGTCAGCATCCTCCTTAAAAATATATCAACAGTTTGCCAGTCTTTTTTTTTTCTTTTTACAGGGACAGAGAGAGAGTCAGAGAGAGGGATAGATAGGGACAGACAGACAGGAACAGAGAGAAATGAGAAGCATCTATCATTAGTGTTTCGTTGCCGTTGGGACACCTTAGTTGTTCATTGATTGCTTTCTCACATGTGCCTTGACCGTGGGCCTTCAGCAGATTGAGTCACCACTTGCTGGAGCCAGCGACCTTGGGTCCAAGCTGGCGAGCTTTTGCTCAAGCCAGATGGGCCCATGCTCAAGCTGGCGACCTCGGGGTCTTGAAACTGGGTCTTCCGCATCCCAGTCCGAACCTCTATCCAATGTGCCACCGCCTGGTCAGGCCAGTTTGCCAGTCTTGTTTTCTCTTCTTTTTCTTCTTCATTAGACATATTCTAAAGCAAATCCCAGATCACATTAGGTTTATAATGCCATTATTATGCCACAAAAATGATAAGTAA
This sequence comes from Rhynchonycteris naso, assembly GCA_037038555.1. Classification (NCBI taxonomy): domain Eukaryota; kingdom Metazoa; phylum Chordata; class Mammalia; order Chiroptera; family Emballonuridae; genus Rhynchonycteris; species Rhynchonycteris naso. Next base: position 185,313,676 of record CM072996.1, on the reverse strand, counting down.
TTCCTTTATATCATTTAATAAATAGTCATCAGTAGAATAAGCACCCTTACCCATTTTTTTAAAAAACTCTACAAGAAAACTGAGGCTCAAAGACAAACGTGATAAGCTCAAGGTCACATAGCTGTCAGGAAGGGCATGCACTGGAACCAGGCTCCTCTGGCCACACAAAGCAATGTGCTTCCCATGCCGGAGAGATGGAGAAAGTAGGGAGCAGTCGCAGAGCCTCAGAGACAAGAGTCAGTTGGTGAGTCTCTCAGCATGTAGGTTATTGCAGCTACAGCCCTTTGGTTTTATGGCAGTTGTTTAAATCTTTTTCCAGAATCACCCCAAAAAGTGTATTGTAGACAGAATGCCCCCCTCCCTGTTGCTCAACCTCTCTGCAGCTATCCAGCGTGCTGGGAGCTCCGAGGCCCCCCAATGCTTGTTAAGGAAGGAATTGCTTGAAATCTCAGGGACTCTCATCTGTTCAATAATAGTGAGGCCCACTTCCCATACTCGGTCACTTCCTGAAGTTATGTGAGTGTTGTGGGGGTGGGGGGGACAAGCTCCGCCTCTGGGACATGCTCTAGTTGAGTATCAGGCCCTGTCTCCTGGCCAGGCCCAGCCCTGTTTGCATATTCTTGATAGATATATCCAGTTACACCAGAGAATATGGAAGACAAAAGGCAGGAAACCCAGGATAGGGTGGAGAGTGGGTCAGAGCAACCTGGGACTGGGGCATCCTAGCTACAAAATGTTTATTTTAGTCATCCTGAGTCATCAGCTTGACAGTCTTCCCAGCTGCCAGGCTGTGTCCCTACTGATGTTGACCTGTGACTGGGAGGCAGGAAACTTCAGGACAGAGGAAAGGTGGCTTTTAAATAACAACAATCACAACTGACAGAGACATGCTAACCATGTCACAGGGCAAAAATTCTTTCCTCAGCCAGCTCTAGAACCAGAGGATGTTTCAGAGTAAAAAAAAAAAAAAAAGCCTAATGTTTTAGATCATCAGCCAAAGGAAATCAGTTTGGGATTGAGTAGTGTGGTTTCCATTTTTCTCCAGGAAAAAGTCCAACTCATTTTGTGTATTTAGCATTTTAAAGAGGTTTAGTGTTAATGCTGTTCTACTTTATAACACACACATACACTCAGATGCAGTCTTCTGTATGTACCAAATATTATGTCAAAATATTGTACATTGCAGGGAAGTGAGAGCAGACACTTTTTTCCCCCTCACTTTTAAGAAGTAAAACAGAAAACCATAGGTGTCACATATAGACATGTGTAAGAAGAACCTGAAGGGTGGAAGGAGACAGACAGACTGGGACCTCTGGTTTCTTGCACTTCTAATGTCTCAGACTTAGAATCTGAAGATATCGATGGGTGCAAACAAAGACAGTCCCCCAACAGCTTGCTCTTTTTAGCCAAAGGACTAAGGAAGGGGCAACCTGGTAAGAAAGAAAACTTTTAGACAATACCTACTCTACTTCAGCTAAACCCCACAGAAAAGAGTATGGTCTCATTCCCACCCGTGACAGCCAAGGCTGAGTGGGGAGACTGAATTTCTACCCCTTCACCCCCCACCTGGCAGTAATGAGGACCTCTCCTCTGCCCTGCTAAGGTGGTGTCAGAAGAGAATTAATAGAAAGTCAGTTGCCACTGCTCAGGCAACTAAGCCATCATCCTATGGAGTTAGCGGAGGCCACCTGGGGAATAACAAAGGACTCTTCCACCTTCTGTCACCAGACTGGTCCTTGCCAAGGACTCACAGGCTCTTGACTCACTTAGGGAAGATTCAAGAAAGAGTCAGAGTGGGGATGAAAGTAGGTTTTATTCGAATAGAGAAAAAGAGGTGAGGAGACCATGCTATGAAAAAAGTGAACGTACACGGATGAGTGGACTCGGGCAAATTCATGAGTGGGGTGTGCCCTGTGGACAGTCAGTTTCTGGAGTATTGTATGTTTCTGAGGGTGGGTTGTGTCTGAACTTTGTGGTGCTGAATTCTGACTCCACCTCCTGGTTGGGGTCAAGGGTAGGGGTCTTGTTCCTAATATGGTTCATTCTGGAAGATGGCATTCCTCCCCCTCAGCCCACCTCCTATTGGTGGTATCAGGTTTCATTAAAATGGTGCTATAATTTCTTTTTTGGTCATTATCTGGTCAATTTTTCCTCCACCTTGAATTGATCTGGTTTTAGCAAGTAAGTCCTCATTGTTGTTGACTGATGTGACCATTGCAGGAGTTTTCTGCCATAAGTCTTTTTTCCTTTGATTGTGTGTGGAGGTGGAAGCACTGATAAGAGGTCCTAGTGGCTTAATAGCCAGAGTTGTCCACTCCTACTTCCTCATTCCACTTGTGGGGAGTTTCCCCCAAGTTCTCTCTATCCTGCCTCACCTCTAGCCAGGGCGGTTTCAATGGAGACCTCCCGGAGGACCTCAGCTTCTGCTCCTATCTGGCAATAATAAGGCAGCATCTACCTTTCCCCCTTCAGGAAGGACATCAGAGGATGTCAGCTAACATAAAGGGGTTAAATGGGGTTCAGAGAGTCATAACAAGCATTCCCCAAAACTAGACTTTAGTAGTAAATTACTTGTCATTCCAAGAACTAGGAAGATTACAAACCAAATGAAAAAAAAAATCAATAAATACACCAAGGTGACAGAGATGTTAAAATTCTCTGACAAAGATTTTAGAGCAGCCACCATAAAAATATATTTCAATGAGTAATTGCAAACACACTTGAAGCAAATAAAAAAAACCCCCAAAGCCTGACTGGTGGTGAAGCAATGGTTAGACCATCGACCTGGAATGCTGAGGACCAGGTTCAAAACCCCGAGGTCTCCAGCTTGAGTGCAGGCTCCAGCTTGAGTGCAGGCACAGGGTTGCTGGCTTGAGTGTGGTATCATAGACATAACCCCATGGTCTCTGGCTTGAGCCCAAAGGTCTCTGGCTTGAGCAAGGGGTCACTGGCTCGGTTGGAGCCCCACCAGTCAAGGCACGTATGAGAAGCTATCAAAGAACAACTACAGTGACACAACTATGAGTTGATGCTTCTCATTTCTTCCTTATTCTCTCTCTCTCTCTCTCTCTCTCTCTCTCTCTCTCTCTTGCTAAAATAAAATAAAAGAACAAAAAAAGAGAGTCTAGCAAAGAAATAAAAGAAAAAAAAGTAAAATTTAGAACAGAAAAATCCAGTAATCAAAATAAAGGATTTCAATGGATGGGCTAAAGAGCAGAATGGAGGGGAAAGAGCATGAATCAGTGAATTTGAAGATAGAACAATAGGAACTATGCAATCTGAACAACAGAAAAATAATAGACAGAAATAAAAAATAAATAGAAGCTCAGAGGCCTCGAGATCATTACAAAAGATCTAGCATTTATGTCATTGGAATGCTGCAAGCAACGGAGAAAGAGGCAAGGCTGAAAATGTACTTTAAGGGTGGTTCAATACTCAAAAATTAGTGTAATCTACCATATTTACCAGCCAAAGAAAAAAAATTACTTTATCATATCAATAGGTACAGAACTCATATTTAGCAAAATTCAATATTCATTTATGAATAAGTGCCCAGAAAAACAGAGGAGAATTGCTTAACTGGACAGAATAAATAAAAAACTTATAGATATCATTATATTAATAATGAAAGACATCTTTTTTCCCCTATAAAACTATGAATAATACAGGAATGAGCAATTTTACTCAACATGTTGTTGACAGTTATAGCCAGTGCAATAAGAAAATAAACTATAACATATATAGACAAAAAAAAAAAAAAACAAAACCAAAAAAAATACCCTGCTCCTATTTTAGATGACATGATTATCTAGCTAGAAAATCCCAGATATTCTACATGGAAACTACTAAAACTAATAACCAAATAGAACTAGACTACAAGAGACAAGATGAATGTCAAAAACTTTTATTTCAATATATTTCCAATCCATACATGAACACATAATAAAAATATAATACAATTTATAATTTCTCAAAAAAATAAATTCTTAGGTATTTAAATATATATAATTTCTTTTCATATACAAATTTTTGTATGCTAACACTATATCATGCTGATGAAACAATTAAAGAGCTAATTAAATGGAGAAACAGACTATGTTTTTAAATTGGGGAACTTAAGAGTAAAAAATGTGAATTTTCTCCCAATTGATATACTGGCTTAAATACAATTTTTATCAAATCCCAGCAAGATTTTTTGTAGACGTAGAAAAAATTATTTTAAAATTTATATGGAAAGGCAAAGAAAAAAGAATACCTATAATAGTTTTGAAAAAGAAGAATAAAACAGGAAAAGTCAGTTTGCCTGGTTTCAAGAGTTAATGCAGGGACAGTGGTGCTGGCAGAGAAACGAAAACATAGATCAGGGTTCAGAAACCTTTTTGGCTGAGAGAGCCATGAACGCCACATATTTTAAAATGTAATTCCATGAGAGCCATACAATATGTTTAACACTAAATACAAGTAAATGTGTGCATTTTATGTAAGACCAACACTTTTAAAGTGCAATAAGTCTCTGAATTCTTTTTAATAACGTGTTATGCTGTTACTAATCAATGATGAATAAAGTACTTATTACCATTAATGCGACTTCTGGTGCTGCATGGTTTTGCTGATGGCTTTGTAGTCTGGTTGATACGTGGTGAGGTTAAGCTTCATGCAGGCGTTAAAACTTCCATCCAGTAAACGGGTCTTAACGTTCTTTAGATGTGAGAAAGACTGCTCACATGCATACATAGAGCCAAACATTGTCAGTACAACAATACTCACACACTGCAGTGTGTGGTATGTGACGGGAAGCGAGTCCAAGTTTTGACAATCAGCTGGTCCTGGGGTTGAAGTTTTTTATTTCTCCCCAATTGTCTTTGCTTGCCAAAAAATCTGCTTGCTGTCATGCAAGTCTTTCCAAATCTTCGTTCAGTGACTTGAACTTATTCACCCACATGTCTGAGGCCTTCAGGTCAGCAGCTTATAGCTCAAATCTCTGACAGAGACAACTGGGATGTAACTCAGATCGGTGCTGTCCACTTCACACTTGTGTGGATGGGTGATGAACTTAAAAAGATGAGTGCAGTTACAAAATTCTCCAAAGAGCACTTTGAATGACTGCAGGAGATTAGATGTGCAGCCCGCTAGCTGCTAGAGATCAAGATGTTGAGCAGGGTCACTTGCTGTGCATGCATCTTTAAACTCTCCCAGTTTTTCAAAGTGTGGTAAATGACCTGTTTCAATGTTGGTGATGAAGAGTTCAAACTTGTTTTCAAATGCAAACACTGCTTGTTGAAGGGATAAGACAGTATTTCCAACGCCTTGCATTTTTACCTTGAGCTGGTTCAGATGTTCAGTCATGTCCACGAGATAGTAGAACTTCAGGAGCCACTCAGTGTTAGCTACCTTAGGATGCTTGATGTTTTTCATTTCAAGAAAAGTCCCAATTTTGCTCAGACAAGTCACGAAATGGCTGAGTACCTTCCCTCTTGACAACCTATGCACATTGCTGTGCAGAACCAGACCAGGATAATTATTCCCAACTTCATCCAGCAGTGTTTTAAACTGGTGATCATTTAAAGCTCGGGCAACAATAAAGTTGACCACCTGAATGACCAGCAACATCACCTCACCAAGCGGCTCGCCACACATCTGAGCACAAAGCGCCTCCTGATGTAGGATATAGTGAAAACTTAGGATGGGTCTCTTTTCATGTTCACGAAGAAGCACTCCGAATCTTCTGTTTTTCCCCACCATGCACAGAGCGACATTAGTACACAGCGAAATAAGTTTACCCGTTGGTAGATTTTTTTCTTTAGTGAACTCAGTGAAAGACTTGAATAAATCCTCCCCTCTTGTTGTCTTTTTTTTAAGCAAAACAGCAAGACTGTCCTTGAGTAGTGTGTCACCAACAGCATACCTTGCAATCACGCTGAACTGGGATAAATGACTTACATCTTTTGACTCATCCAAAGCAAGAGAAAAGAATGGTGCTGCATTTATGTCCTTCACTTGTGTTGCCTCAATTTGATTTGCCATTATAATGGTATGATCGTGAACAGTTCTTGCCGACAGAGGCATGTCTTTTATTAATTTGATTATCTTGTCTTTATTCGAAAAGTCATCAAAAAGTTCATTGGCAACATCAAGCATGAATGTTTTAGCATACTCCTTATCTGTGAATGGCTTTCCGTTTCTCACTATTGCTAAAGCACCAGCAAAGCTAGCAGAGTTCCAGTCACCTTGTTGGGTCCAAACACGGATTTGTTGCTGACTAGCCTGCACTCTGCACAGTAGCTCTTGACATGCTTTCTTCCTGGTGTCCCCCACTGGATATTTCAATGCAAATGTAGTATGGCCTGTGTCTAAGTGCCGCTTTATATTGGACCGTTTCATCAATGCAATTTTATCATTGCATATTAGACACACTGCAGAACCTGCTCTCTCCACAAATGTGAATTCCTTGGTCCATTCCTGCTAAAAAGTACGATACTCCTCATCCTTTTTTCTTTTAGCCATCTTCTTCGTCAAAAGGGTTTCTGCAATTAGCTAGCTGACTACTTGATTAAAAGGAGGGAAGTTTACTTCCTGACCTCACAAAGACCCGTGTACCTTTCGCATTATCCAATAAAAATTTGGTGTTGTCCCTGAGGATAGCTGTGATTGGCTCAGCCAAACGCAACCATGAACATGAGCGGTAGGAAATGAATGGATTATAATACATGAGAACGTTTTATATTTTTAACGTTATTATTTATTTTTTATTAAAGATTTGTCTGTGAGCCAGATGCAGCCATCAAAAGAGACACACGTGGTTTGTGAGCCATAGGTTCCCGACCCCTGACATATATCATTGGAATAGGTTAGAGGACCCAGAAATGGTTTACACAAAAATGCCCAACTGATTTTCCACACAGACACAAAAGCACTATGATTTCAGACATACTCTTGCAGGTCTTCAAGTTCATTTCCTAACTACTGGAAGGCAGTGTAAGTTAAGAACAAGAGACATCTAAACAAAAAGTCACACTATCCTATCAAAAACATTCCTTGGTATGTACCACATGTCCAGATGAAAACTAAACGACAAAATGACACATAGGTTTTTTGATGATTTCATCCCCCTACCAAACCTTCTGCATTATTGACCTTCAGAGATTTTACAATTCACCATTTGTAAGAGTTTCTTGCTGCAACAACACTCATGTCCCCATTCCAGGGTCCTCTCCAATGGGACTGTGAGGCTGAGAGAGCTGTTTTTTCTTTTTTTTCTACCAGATCTGGAACATCTGTCTTTAAAGTTTTGGCCAAGTAAAAATGCTAACTCCTTGTTAAATATAAAAGCAGTATGTCTTTAAAGTCATTCCCCTTTAAATACTTACTGATTACAAAGGCATTGCCTTCAGTGATCAATGTGAGAACCTCTGTAATGGAACAGATGGAAATCACAGACCACAAACAGGACACAATGAGAAAAACACAGTATCACTTCTCTAGTATTCCTGCCAAATATACAGAACCAAATTTAATCATGAGGGAATATCAGACCGACTTAGACTGAGGGACATTCTGTGCAACACCTGGTCTGCCATCATCAAAGTGTCAAGGTCATTGAAGTTAAAGAAAGATTGAGGACTGATTAGGACAGAAGGAGATTAAAGAGACATGACAACAAGAAGCAATGTGTGATTCTGAACTGACTCCTTTCACTATAAAAAAAAATTTAGATAATTGGTGAGATTTTACTGGGTCTAAAGATTAGATGGAAGTAATGCACCACTGTTCATTCCCTGATTTGCATGGTCTTAGAGCGGTTATGGAGAAGAATGTCCTTGTCTTTATTCGGGGGGATGGGTGGTGGTGGTACAGGGCATGTGATTAGGAACTTACTCTCAAATAGTCGAAAAAGAAAAAAGTTATTTGTACTATACTTATATTTTCCCATAAGTTAGTGGTTGCTTCAAAAATATTTTTAAGATATAGTTAAATATGCCTTACATATTAGGTAGAAGAATTTTTTATGGTTTCTTTTCCCCTGGATCCAGCTACCTGGATAAGCATCATTTTTGCTAATGTCTCTTCCTCAGAGGTGCCGTGATGCTGCTCTGGGCTTCCTGCACTGTATTCCGAGGATGAACTCAGGCTGAAACAGAGCAGATGAACATGAACACAGCTCACAGCTGTTGCAAGGCACCTCATGTAGAATTTGTTAGTCATTTCCAACCAGCTCCATAAAATATGCGGTATCCTCACTCTGACCCTGAACTGTTGGAATCTGCTCACTAAACAATGTCCTTTTCACTTGCCATGGTTCTCCCTGTTGAGAGAGATCAGTGTTCCTTTGAAATCGCCTATCATAACAAAGCACTACATTTTCCTAATAAGGCTGCCCACACTCTCAGACAGAATTAGCCACATAATGCAATTCAAGTTCTTTGGGCTTGGAATAACAGACAGCAAGACCAGCATTTATTTATGTATTTAGTGATAATGATGTTTATCTATTCACTCCTCTCATTTTTTACAGAAGAAACTTACTCTTGGTGATAATCCTGGCTTGCATCATTCCCAGCCAAATACGGAACTCGAAAGTTACCAATGTAATCTCAATAGGCATGGTTTCCCACTTTGCGATTTTTTTTTTTTTTTTTACCATTTTAAAGCTGAAGGTAACATATAGTTAATGAGTGAGGCATAAGCTCGAGGTAGTGGTAGCAAAGAATGAATATCATTTAGCCAGAGGCCCGGAATTGGGTCTCTTTTCTCTAGAATGACATTTTATTATGTTTGAGGAGCATTCCCTTTCTGGTTCCTCCCAAACAAACTTGAGAATGGAATGCAGCCCAGCACAAATAGAGCCCAGCTCGACAGTAAGAGCAGGGCAGCGCCTGTGAGTAACATCGTGGAGGTTATTGTCGGCAACATTTCCATTGATACGTGTTTGTAGGGAATGGTGGAAGGAAGAGGTGGTTGGAGCAGAAAGAGAGAAAAATCAAAATGGTTACCCCAGGGGAGACAGTAGGAAATGCCTTCCACAGGTGTTTCTGGAGGAATTTGAGAGAGACCCTTAGGATTCAGAGACTCTGTGGGCAAAGGACAGTTTGTCTTTTCTCTCCTTAGAATGGACAGTTCTCTCTCCTAGGGAAAAAAAAGCTGAAGAAGGTCATTGCCACTAAACCAAAATTGCCAGAAAGGTTAAGCTTCTTTAAGAAGAAAAAATAAAAATAAAATATGAATAAGAGAATACTGCAAAGAAAAACATTCTCTCTGACAAAGGCAAGCACATAATAATAGAAGGGGACTAACCACAATAAAGCTAGTACAAAAGCTAAGAGACTAACGTAGGACAAGCATGTATAACTGCAACAGCAAGTTAAGGGAGACACACAAACATACACACAAAAGAAGTAAAAAATAATGACAAAAACATACATGTGTCAGGGATGAGTAAAAATGGTAGTGATTTTAGAATATGTTAGAACTTAAATGACCATCAAAATATACAAGACATATACAAGAAATAAAGAGAAAGGGATCCAAACACAGCACTACTAAATCCACGACATACAAGGGAGCAAGAGACTGAGAACTACAAAACCAATCAGAAAACAATTAAATGGCAATAGCTCCATACCTATCAATAATTACTTTAGATAAAATGGGTTAAATGCTCCAATCAAAAGGTGAATGGATAAAAAAAAGTGGTGCATATATACAGTAGAATATTGCTCAGCCACGAAAATAAGAAAATCTTGCCATCTGCAACAACATGGATAGACCTGAACCATACTATGCTGAATAAAATAAGTCAGACAGAGAAAGACAAATACCATATGATCTCACTTATATGTGGAATCTAAAAATTAAAATAAACGAACAAAGAAAACAGACACGAACTTATAGAGAACAAACTGATGGTTGCCAGATGGGAGGTGGGAGGGTGGTTGGAGGCTAGTTATAAAAGGTGAGAAGATTAAGAAATACAAACTGGTAGTTACAGAATAGTCACAAGGGTGTGAAGTGTAGCACAGAGAATATAGTCAATAATAATGTAATAACTATGTATGGTGCCAAGTGGGTGTGAACTTATAAGGGGATCACTTCATAAGTTATACAACTGTCTAATCACCATGTTGTACACCTGAAACTAGTATAATGTTAAAGGTCATCTGTAATTAAAATTTTTTTAAGTTTTTTATTTTAAAAATAACATGGTTTAGAAAGAGAGAGAGAGTTGTATGTCAAGAGGACTGGCTCAATTGAATCTTTTCTTAACATGAATCATGAAGCAAGTATTCATTCATTAGGCCAGTTGGGAGGTGTCCCAGGATGAAACAGTAAGACCCTAACTGAGACTAAGAAGTCTCTGTTACTCGCCAGTGTGGACGGCACCAGGAGCCCTGAGGTGCAGGCGCAGTACTGAGATTACCAGGTGCTGTGACCACAGAAGAAGGCTTTGAGGACTATGATTCAGTTTTTCCACCTGTAAAATGATTGAGTAATCTATAGGGTCCTTCCTGGATATGTGCTTCATGGTGATGACCCAACAAGGCAAAACAAAGGACAGTTCTTCCTGGGACCCTGCTCAAGACCAAGTCCCACTGCTGTGACATGGGGAGAGACAGAGGCTCCCAGAACCCAACAGGTGCTGCCAGAGGCCAAGACTTTTCTCTTGCCCTGGCTCTGACTGTTGTTGCATTGAATGAAAACCCAGATAGAAGAAGCAGGCCTTTCTTCCCTGGTAAAAACTCCAGCTCAAATCTCACTTAATGTGTGACAAAACTCTAAAGTGACATCACGACTGAAATGATGATGATGATGCTACTACAAATAATAGGTGACATCCAATGAACCCTTACTCTGCTGGGCTCCTTTCTAAACACCGTGATATAATAGCTCGTGTATCCTCTCCATGACTTCCATCTTCAGTTTCACAAGTGGGAAAAGCAAGGTGTGGAGAGCTTAGCATACCCAAGTTAGGTCACATAACCAGGAAGCTTTGGGGCAGTGACTCATACCATATAGGTGACTACCATCAGGGCTGCCCCCGCACTGCCTCTTACACATTGCTTGGCCACGTCTCTTTTTATTGTATTGTCATAATAAGCCTTTTCTAAAACTCTTCAATCACTCCACATCCCCTAAAGCATAAGATAAAAATGGCCCTTCAAGATCTGACCCAGCCACCCTGCCCACCTGCCTGGTCTCCCTTCCCTCCCCTGTCAGCTGCCCTTAGGCTCCAGACATTAGGCGTTATATAGCCAGTAACCACAGCCACCATCAAAGCTGCCTGCCCAATGCAGGTTCAGGTTTGATTCAGACAGACGGTAAAGAAGCAACTGAGTTGAAAACTGGTGTTCCATTTTCCTTTATTCTAGCTCGCACTTGGCAGGCAAGTGAGTAAATACTATCACACTGGGCTCCAGAACCCACTCATTCAGCGCTCACAAAGCTACTGACTCATCCAGAGTTTTCCTAGAATCAAAGGCTTCCATCTCACCAGTCTTATTCAACTCTGTTCCCCATCACCTTCTCCTCCAGGAGCTGGCTTCTCCTTCCCCATTCCGCCATTTTGGCTGCCTCCTCCATATGGCCTTTCTGCCCTGCCTCCATGGGTTCTTCCTCTCTACAAAAACATAATCACTCTCCCCAAATGGCCTCCTGGCTCCACCTTTTAAAACCTTTTGGTGCGAAAGCCCTCCCCCAACACACATTAGTATAACCAAGCCCCTTTTCAAACAAGAAGGGCCTTAATATTATCACCTAGGTGAAGGCCATCCATGTGGGCAGCACCATCTTTAATAAAGTGAGCATAATATATCTTATCTGCTCAACAGGCTTCATTTGCCTTCTCTGTGTGGACCATGATTCCTGCTGTGTGCTGTTCCTTTTGCCTAGTAAATAGCTCATGTCCATGTCATCTGGCAGAGTTCTGCTCAACTTCAAGCCTTGCCCAGGGTACGCCATTCTAGGTAGAACTTCTGACTCTTGCAGGCAGAATTAGGCACCTCCTCCTAGGTGCCTTCATATTCTGTCTGAAGTTTACAGATGTCTCTAGTCCATATGTAGACCCATTGTGGCAAAACTGCCTGCTCGCCCCTGTTTCCCACTGAACCAGCAGCTACATGGCATTCTTATTTATTATTGTATTCCCAGTGCTTATCACATAGTGGGCTTTCAACAAGTATTTGTTGGACTGAATTATACTGTTTGATACCTTGGATTTGTATGTTTTCCCAAGACAAAATTTAGATCCTAAATCCTTGGAAGACAAGAATGACTCTTCCCCTAGTGCACATGTTCCAGGACTGGGAGCATTGTTGGTGCTAAGGAAGTATTTGTTGGGTAATTAAATGAATGAACAAATACTTTCTGAAAAAGCTTTGAAATTAAATGAGTAAACAGGAAATCTTGATCTAGTCATTAGAAGAAACACACATTCTTTTTTGGACATTATGCACAGAAATAATTAATGAAGCAGAAAATGATAGACATGGAAATGAAAGACGGATACATTATTTCAAGAACAGAACAACTAAAAACTCAGGCAGAGAATATAGCTTTTAAATTAGAAAAAGACACCTGATAATAATGCAAGATTTGTTGATATTTTCTTCCATGAGAAACATCTCCAATTTTTTCTTCTTCTCAAGGTTGTACTGTTTACATTAAACCAAAACTACTTTGCTGCATTAGTGCCATTGAGTAATCTTTTACCAGTATAACTCCAAGAAAGAAAAATGCTTCCAACAGTCCATTAAGACAATCATTTTCTTTGTTATTTCTTTGCTTCATCTTCGTTCAGTTACAGGCCCATACCTTTATTGTTCTGCAGAGTGCAAGGTGATAATACTTCTGACCCTGAGAAGGGCGTTTTCAGTCTACAGATATAAATCTTGGAAAGTTATGCTAAACCACAGAGGAAATGTTTAAACAATGACAGATTCCCTTTTAACTTTCTTTTTTAAAGGATTTACATTTCTTTTTTAGTAATTCTCATTTCCAACTTAATGTCATTTAAAAGGAGGCTCCAGGGTAAAATTTACTGTAGACCTCACCTTGACCTAAAGACTTCACCCTTAAAGGCTTCCTTAAAATTTGGGTGGGTGTATGTTACTTTGGTTGTTTTTAGGTAGGAACTATCCTTATGGCTTGGTACTTATTTTTCATTTACTTCAAAGGACTCAGACCTTGAGTAGAATAAATGAGTAAATTTAAGTGTGTTTTAAACATTTTCCTAATTGTTTCTGTATGTCTTTCTGGGAAGGACATTTTTTTTTAGAAAGAATAGTCACGCACATTAATGGCAGATAGAGTTCACTGGAAAAGTCTATAAAATTTACAGTTTAGTGCTTGTAGGGGTTGATGCCCTAATTTTTCAGATGAGGACACTGAGGCATCTTAAGTACCTCGAAGAGACCCCAGATGCTGTCTGAGGGCCCCACAGTCTAGGTGTCTCAGTGCCCAGTCCAGAGCCGCCGTTCCCAGTGCCATGGAACTACCAAAGGTCCACCTGTGGAACACGGCTCTGAAGGAAATTGTTGGTTTAGGAAAACTCCAACCTTAGCAAGCAGTCTCTGTGGAATAAGAAGGAGGATAATAAAACTACTTTCCAAGTGTGGGTGCTGGTCAATGGCAGGAAATGAAGAGTGAATGGGGAACACTTGAGCTAAAAAATTAACTCTTATAGGGAATTTTTGGAACCCTCACTCAAAGGATCTCCTTCCTTTCCCCAAAATGGACACATCACCCATCAATAAAGAAATATAAGATGGACTCTCTGAGTCTTAGAAATCATAGAAAATGAACTGAATAAATAAATCATCAAGTCAGAAGGGAATGGCAGATGTGAAATAGGGGTGAGGTAGATAAAGAATGTTTATATTAGACCCAAGCAGCGCAAATGTAAATCTTTCATTGCAATGCAGGGGTTGAGGGAGTTAGAAAGGGACAATGTGAAAATGTGGAGAAAAAGTAAGGTGCTGCTCCCAGTAAGACGAGGCAGAAATGAGAAGATGAGGCAGAAATGAGGCCAGGGGTGGGGAGTGTGGTGTTGAGGACCTCTTGGATGGTGCCAGCCATCTGGGAAGTGAACAGCTTCTGGCATAGAGAGCACTTTTCTGTGTCCTTAGAGGATCAGCTTCAGCTGTCTTAAGAGGTAGCCCTTTGGGAAATGGGCTAAAGGACAATTCAATAATATCTACCCAGATATAAGATGTTGTTGGGCAGATAAAATATATTATGCTCACTTTGTTAAAGATGGCGCTGCCCACATGGAAGTTTGTTGATATTAATGTGTGTTCTGGAACAGGCTGTGGGCAGGCCGGGTCGTTATAGCCTAAGGCTTAGTTTAAGAGTAAGCTCTTCCCCACACCCTTGACTGATTGGATGATGTAGGGTGGTGCACTCTTCTGAGGAATCCCATTATGCCTCAGATGGGTGGTTTTGTATCAGAGACTTCCTTTATGTATAATTGGATTAAAGGTTTGGATTTTCTATGCTATAAACTGGGGCAGTCTGGGAGCTTGCTCTCGCTTGGTTCCTGAGGTAGAAGAGAGGAGAGCAGATTAAGGCCACGTGGAGGAGAAGTAGCCAAGATGGCAGAGTGCTGAGGAAGAAGCCAGTTTGTTAAGAGTTTGTGCAGGAGGAGATGGGAAACAGAGGTGAATAAGTCTGGTGAGCTGGAAAGCTTTGATGCTAGGAAACTCGGATAAGTCAGTAGCTTTGTGAGCACTGAATGTGTGGGTTTTGGAGCCCAGTGTGTATTTTTGCTTGCCCGCCGGGTGCAAGCTAGAAATAAAGCTGATGGCTCACCAGTTTTTGGCTCCGTTTTTTCATTACCGACTGTTCGAATCAAATGCGAACCTGCACGGGTCAGGCTGCTGTGATAGTGGCCTCGACTACTGGCTTTACAGATGTATATAACCTTAGTTCAGAAACTCAACTCCAACGGATTTATTCTACATATATACTCAGAAATATACACCGAGTACACTGACACAAAGATGTATTACAGTATTACCTGTAATTTCAAAACAGGGGAAATACCCTACATGTTTATCCATAAGGACTGGCCAAGTGAGGGATATTAGTATACAAGGAATGAGATAGAGGTATAGATGAGCTCCTAGACAAAGGAGTGTGAGTGTTATCCTTCATGTGAAAAACAGGGGACATGCTCATGGGTGAATAAATAATTTCCAGAAGGATACATAAAAATTGTTATCTCTGGTTAACTTCAGATTCTAAAGAACTAACAAAGACAATATTATTTAGCATCGTGTAGAGTTTGTGCGTGCTGCTTCCACTCTGTGCACTTTCAATGAATGGACAAATTCAGTGTCGCAGCAGCTCTCAAAGACAGGCACTATGCTCACCTTGCAGATAGGAAGCTGAGGGAAGGGAACTTCCGGAACTAGCCCGTGTTCATAGGCCATTAGTGGAGGCACGGGGTTTGAACTGGGGCCGTTTGCCTGCAGCCTCAGCTCTAAATCATTACACTAGGAAACTTACTTTTCATTGTATAGATCTCGTTTAACTAATTGTCTTTTTTTTTTTCATAAGAGAAACCTAATTATGAAATCATAAATCAAACGAGTCAGCTCCTCATCCCTTCTTCTCATTAGAGCCCAGATGGTCTCTGGGAAGAAGGCCCGGAAGAGGGAGGACATGGTCTGGGACTAGTCCACTTGGGAATTTGTGGGCCGCAGCACAAAGTCTGTACTTGATTCTCATTGCAGAGGAACCACAGAAGGGCTTAAGCACATGAGTTGGTCTGCTTTCTGTTTTCCAAGAGGTCACTTTGTCTGTAGAGGAAGGACTATCAGGGAGAGAGTGGGGTCAAAGCAAGTGGGTGCCTCTTGTGCTATCCCAGGTGGAAGATGATAGTGGCCTCTACGGCCAGCGCTGGGGTCATTAGACGTGTTTGGGTAGGAGGTATATTTTGGAGGTGGAGCCCATATGATTGGCTGTTGGAGCAAAATGAAATAGAAAGAAATCAAGGATGAGTCATTAGTTTCTGTCCTGACCACTGGCCATGGGGTGGTACCATTCACTTAAGATCAGGAAGACTCTGAGAGGACTGAGCTTAAGAAAGAGTAGATAAAAAAATCAAAAGTTCTGTTTGGGTTTTGTTCAATTGAAGATACCTATTTAACATCTAAGTACAAATATTGACTATATAGCTGCAGAGATTTGAGCTGGAGACAGAGATGTAGAATGAGGCATGACTACATATAACAGGCAGTCGCAGGTCTCAGAGCCATCAGTAGGCACAAGGGCTCTTTCTCTCCTGACTTGCACTAAGCTGGAATTTGACAAGTTGGAGCTGACATAAGGGCATCACAGTGTCATGAAATGCCAGGCACCTATCCTGCTTTGTCATTCTCAGCATGTGGTAGTCATCCACAAGGATGTCCATGGTCTAGCATGGACTATGGAGCTCTTGCCATTAATTCCACATTTTGGGTAGTGGGAAGAGTGGGGGGAGGCTGCTTCTCCAATTGAGCCAGCTCCCTTTGAGTGGCCTTCCTTACACTCAACCTTACCTCTCATTGACCAGAACTTCATTACCTGGCTGCAGGAGGATATATGAAGGGGAACCATTTCATAGGTGCGTTGTTCCCCTTAGAAACAGCTATCTCTAGGCCTCTAGATAATGGGTCCGGTTTCTGCTATAGGGAGGCATCAGCATATAAATGGTTTGATGGCCATGACATCGGATAATGGCACAGTCAGAGAGGAGAAAGTCAATGACAGAAAGCAGCGTAAACACTTGTAACTGTCTGTGGAATGTGAGGACATGGAGCACAGGAGCTTGGCTCGGTGTTACAAGTCTTTCTTTGTTTTATTCCTGGGTTTTATGTTCCTATAGCTGTTATTTTTCCTTCTCCTGTTGATCCACTTCATACTGATATAATCTTGTGTTTTATGCTCTCCTTTAAGGAGCTCTTCTAGAAGAAGACTTTGTATACTAAGTAAACAAATCTTGGACCAGCCTTCCTCCAGAAAAACAGGGAAAGGAGATGGAAGAAACAGAGAAAGAAGAGGGAGAAAATAGGAAGGAAACAAGACCGACAGGAAGCAAAATGAGTGACCAAAGAAGACCTTTATGAGGGCAGGGGAAGGTGCATCTCAGAACTAGTCTATTTATGTGCATCACCTGCTCATATGGACATTCAGATTCAGACTGTCAGCCAACTGCTTCCTGGGGTCTGTCTGGGGAGGTTACCAGGGGATAGCTTTTGACTGGGTGTAAGAATGGCATAGGCCTGGACAGATGTCATCAGCAAAGGAAACACATTTCTTCCTGATTCCTTGTGACCAGTGGTTTGCGTCGCACAGAAGAACCTCTTCATAACAGAAACAGAAGTGAGCTCCCACATGGGGTTATTCAAAGAATCTGGTGCTTTCAGCTGAAGCCAAGGCTTGAGCTCCAGATGGCCTCTGTTCCTACTGGTGATGGCAGATACTGAGGTTCCATTATCTCTGGCTGGTGCCTAGAGTTATCACGTGGGTACAAAAGAAGTCAGTAAGTACTTCTTTGAATTCAGAGAAAGACGAAGGAAGCAGAGAGCTTCATTGGATAGACATAAACCTTTCTCCAATGTCTTCATTGCACTATTAGTAGATTCCATGACTTGGAGAGGATGAGTGTCCTGGTCACATCACACCAGGGCTCAGGTGCCCACCGGAGCAGGAACAATGACAAAGCTATATAACTGTAGCTGCGGGGTGACCGGGGATGGAATTGGAAAAGGTACTGGGAATCAGGAAGGTTTTAAGCCTCTCTCCCCTACAGAGGACTCCAGACTCTAGAGGTTGTTTTCAGGTCTCTCGGCTCCCTGTCCTGCCCAGCATCTCTGTGGTTTTGGAAGACTCTTAACAGTTACTGATGTCTATAAAACAATCACTTTAAAATGGCTCTATGAACCTGTTCAATGAGTAGTGTGCTTAGTGATATTCTACAGTTCTAATTTTTACTTTAATTTCGATAGTCTTCCCTACTAGCATGCATAAAGAAATACTGAGAACCTGATTTCGACAACTTCTAATTTAACATTTAAAGCAAAATGCAAAGCTATGTACTGTAATCATTAGCTCTCCCTATCACTTTTACTTTTTAAAAGATTCACCTTTTACGTCCCCCTGATTTTTAAAGATTTTACAAAATAAAAATGTCAAACACACTCAAAATGAGATATGGTACCATGAACTCCTTTATGTGAAGACTTGGGATCATTTAAACACTGCACACTTCTCTATGTATCTCTAAAAATATATGAACATTTTCTTATAAGACCAGAGTGTCATTATTGCATATAAAAAATTTATTGGGGTCATTTTATCCCCAGTTGGTGATTTAATTTGCTCAACTGTGTAAAATATTTTTTTGAAGTTGTTTTTAAGTAGGATATAAACAATGTGTTTGCATTGCGTTTGGTTGTGTATGCCTCTTCATTCTTTTATTAAGTTGGAGAAGATCCTATTTCTCTCATGTAGGTCATTTGTCTTGTGCAATATCCCATAATCTGGATTACTCTGTTTCCTTCTTGGGGATGTCATATGCTTTCTTCCATTGGGTCCTGTCTTTCCTCTCTGTGTGCATTAGCTCTCACAATTTGGTCTGATTTAGAGTCTAATGCTTTGGCAAAGAGGTGTCATAGGGAGTTGGGTGATTTGTATCACATCTTATCGGCAGGCACATGACATTAGGTTGTCCATCTGTGTGATGTTCAGTCAAGCAGCAGGGTCAGGTGGACTGGGAATCTTCTACTGGAAACTTCTCCATTAGTCGTTTATCATGCACATTACTCATTGGTGACTGCAGCTTGAATCAATCATTTCATTAGAGGTCACGAAAGGCTGTTTTAAAAAATTAATCACTTTTTCACATGTGATTTTCCTTCATAAATGAGGGCTACTGGGTTATCCATGAATAGGGTTCACAGAAGAAAGCCTGGAGAGGTGCTTTAACTTTTTCCCTTTGTGTGCTTATTTTCAGAGTAAGACTGGTGGCCTACTTAATTCCAGTGATGTCCAAAGAATTTGTTGTGGTTGTTTTGGTTTGGTTTGTTTGCTTGTGTTTTTTGTAGGGGATGAAAAGTTTCTCTCTCTGATAGTGATGATATGATGGTAATGATGGGAACTTCTGGGCTGTTATGTATCCAATGTGTCTCAACCAGTTACATTCACTAATCCTTTTTATTCTTACATCGTTCCATCTTGGCCAACAAGAGTCCTTTTGTGATGGTTCCTGCATCCTTTTCAAATGACTCATTAGCCTGTGACGGCTTCATTTCCTTCTGACACCTGATGACTCAGCTCTTCTTAGGAATTTTTCACTGAAAGTTGGAAAGAACCATCCCTTCAAGAGCCCTGCTTTCTCTTAGTAGATCTAATAATTACATTTTAAAACCCCAAATACATGTATCTTTATGTCTATCAGCCTGGACATGAAAGATAACATCTATTTTGACACAAACCATCCCCAAAGCCTCACACACTGCGGTTCTATTGTATTCCAGAGACTTGGAACAGGTGCTGGTCTGCAGTCCTATCACGAAGCTTCATTTCTTTCCAAATGTATAAGTAACTTTATTTTTGTTATTGCCTTGTTGCAGCTGCCAGTCTGAGAATTGACAGGCATAGCGAGATGTAAACCCAAGCCTAAGACAATGAAAGAGAGATGTGAAGGTTCAAGTTAACGGGACACTGGAGGTCAAGGGGGCAGGAAGACTCAGGTGAGGGAACCCAAACATGAGGTGGCAGAAGTTCCTGAGCTGAACACGTGTGCCAACCCTGAGAAACTGTTCTGCTTTCTCTGAGAACATCACCCTCTTCGAAGGAGAGAACACAGACACCAGAAGGGTCCCAGGGGAGCAGAGTAGGATGAAGGGGATCCCTGACCAAGATCAGCTGAATACACTCAGACCACTAATGGAGAAGCCAACACCAGTGACAGACAACCTTCTGGAACCAGTACCTTAGGGAGAGGATCTGCACTTTGGAAAGAAAGCTGATCTGATCTGTTGAATGAGCAAGGGAATGCTCCTGCCATATTCCTTTGAACTTGTGCAAGGGAACAGATTTTCAACATCAATAAGCTAATTGCCCAGTTGAGTTCTTGAATCACTGGCACCTTGGCATCCAGAGGAGTAGAGCCCTTCGGGGATGTGCTATTGACTTTCTCACTAGGTAAGGCATAACAAAGATTGGGTTAACCATGCAGGGCCTCACTTGGCACAGCAGACCACCTCTCAGAGAACAGCGACATTAATCTCTTTTTCTCCTTGACTTTGCATTAGGATTGAAAGGGTCTTCCACGCTGTGCCCTGGTATGAGCACAGACTGGGGACAGAGTCTAGCAAAGTTGATGCTCTGGGTCATGGTCCATCTGCTGAGCAGTGTCATTCAATTAGCAGAGCTCTCCTGTATAAACCATGTGGCCTCCTGTACAGTTTGCTTGAGTCCCTGCCATCAACATAATTTTTTTTCCTTATTTTTTTTTCTGGGCAGTCACTGCTCAGTGTTCTGCAAGTCATTTCTTGTGCTTAAGACCATACAAGGTTACAACTTGTGTCAGCTTACTTGCTGGGCTCAGCTAACTGGGTCCTGCAAGATTTCACAAACAATTCAAAGGAACCCAGAGTTCTGGTTTTCCAAGAAGACATGTGGGGAAACAAAACCCATAGCTGACATATGAAAAGGCTGACAGGGAGACTCTGTGAGCTCTCCCTGCTGGTTTGCCCAAGTGGGCTTTGTGACATACTCTGTTCCAACATCCCGTGTTCTGGCACAGCCCCAGTATTTTAAACAGGCAGGAGATTGGCAGAGAGCCCCCCTGAATGACTGGCCTGTTGATGTCATTTGATGCCTGCCGTGACAACATGTTTACTGAGGGCACAGAAATAAGTCTGGGACGGTTTTGAGGTAAGTGCATTTAGGGTGTACTGACTTCCGAGAAGGGTGTTTGTGATCACAGTGTCCGGGGGCACCAAGAACTGAGGAGAGAACAGTGTCCAGACACTGCTTGCCAGCAGGGACAGGGTGAGTGGGAGCGCTTGACTGCGCACTTGTGTTTTTTTATGCCTGCACCCTCTCCGTTTATTCTCCTCTTTCGGTCACCCCTCTCCACCTGCATAACCCCTAGTCCGAGAAATGACAGTGTGGAGTTGGTTGGTAGAGCTGGATATCAGAGCAGAGGTGACCACAGAATACAGAGGCAGCCAATACATCTTACCTCAGGGGTCTCTTTAGGAGTCCCCTCCCCTTCTTTATTCTTCTGGGAATAGAGTACTCCTGGGGAAAGGTTTTTATTTTCAAAGCATGAGGTGCACATTCAGCTTGAAGAAGGCCTCCACTCCTCACGCAATTAGAGAAAACTATAAGAATATTGAGAAAACAGCTGTAAGGATGATTTCAGAGCTTGATTGCTGGATTTTTCTTAGACCTCATCCAAGAGCAAGTTCTAGCAGCCGCCACAGTTGCTATCATACTTGTTCTCCATTGTAAATGCCCTCGTTGCCATCGTCTGTTACTCTCAGAGCCCCTAGTACAATCCAGGACCCTGGGATATGCAAAAACGCCGGGATGAGGCTTGCTTCAAACTCCCCCGATTGTTGGATGGAAACCTGAGAAGTGCAGCAGCTGCTCAGCTCTTGGCAGTGGAGTTTGTGTGTAGGCTACTCCCGGGTCAGAGGTAGAATGCAGTGCTAGTAGCCATGAGCCTGTCCAGTCACTCATTCCCCAGCGCTGTAAGACTGCACCTACGGTGATGTGCTGGCAGCCCCAGCCTGTGCACAGAGGGGCTGCATGTGGGCTCAGCAGGGTCTCACCTTCTGGTGCCAAGGCACAATCGCATATCCTGCCATCCTTTTCTCTCTCTCTTGTCCTGCTACCTACAGGCTGTTTCTCCTCCCAGCCTGCTCCCTGTCTACTGCTCCCTTCCTTTCCCCCTCTTTTGTTTCCCACTTTATTCTCCTCTCCTTTATCTACCTGTGACCTTTTCAGCCTGTACTATTTTAACCTCTCAGGTCACTTAGTCAAGTCACTGAGAGCCTGCTACATGCCCGGGATGGTCACAAACCTGGCAAGGGGTGAGCACAAGGCAGCAAAATCCTACACCTCCATAGGGACATGGTGGAAAGATGGTGGGACAGACTGCCAACGGGAAAGCAGAGAGGTAGAGATGGCATTTAGGCGGTGAGAGATGCAAGCGAGAGGATAAATCAGAGAAATGAGACAGAAACAGAGGGTGGGGAGGGGAGCATGGTTGTAGCCAGTTCAGTCAAGGATTGCCTTTTTTTGTTTGTTTTTAAGATAGTAACACACATGTCAGACTTGAATATTAAAAAGGAGGTAGCTGTATGAAAATTTGGGGAGAGGTATATAGCATGTGCAAAGGTCCCAAGGCAGCTAGGAGCTTGGTACCTGAGAAAGGAAAGAGGCTGGTGTGGTTGGAGCTGAGGAGCCCAGGGGACAGAAGAAGGTTACATTGCAAGAGTTATAACCTGTATGGAAAGGTCTGGGATTGATCCTGGTTGAGTCAGGAATTTAAGCAGGGAAGTGGTGAGACCATATTTGTGTTTTTGAAAGCTGCTTCTGGGCAGAGGGGTGGGAGTAGAAGCCAGGAGGCCAGTTGGGAAGCTTCTCAGCAGCCCAGAGATAGGGGGAGTTCAGACCATCAGAGCACCACAGTGACTTTCAACCCATGTGCCGCAAGAATTTTTAAATCATGCAATACCTGGCTTCTTTTCCCTTAGATTGTCAAATCAAACAATAAACACAGCCTACACAACAATAACCAGCCAGTGTAAATGAATCAAAATTATACCTATTTTTTTATCAGATCAGCAAAAAATACATTTTTTGTGTGCCACAGAATTTTGTAATTAGTTTTGTGGGCAGTGAGATGACAAAGGTTGAAAACCATTGGAGTGGCAGCAGACGGGGTGATGAGAGTTCAGATTCTGAATGCATTTGAGAATAAGGAATCTTTATAAGGCAAAGGGAAGAGGTGTGTGGTTCTTCCCTCCCCTCCCCTCCCCTCCCCTCCCCTCCCCTCCTCTCCCCTCCCTTCGCTTCTCCTCCTCTCCTTTTCCCTTCTCCCTTGGCCTCTTCAGCCCCTCCTCCTCCTTCTGCAGTGAACCATGCCCTACATTGAGAGCAGCAGGTTTGAAGTGGGGAGAAATCAAAAGATATATTTTGGCCACAGCCACAGCTAGCCTGTAAGGCAACTTTGTGAACATTAGGGAAAGCATTCCCCATAGGAGAAGGTACCCCTTCTCTTCTGCTGATGGAGCCCTAACCAGAGCTTGTGGCTCAGCAAACCTGACATAGACCTAGTTTCAACGCCTCTGGCCCCCAGGGTTGGCTGCCATAGGCAGTACATATGCTAGACAACAGTATAGGGTGACTCTGGTCTGGGCCATATTACGTCTGAGATACTTGTTAGGCATCGAAGTGGAGATGGTCATTCAATAGCTGAGTATGTGGGTCTGAATTTCAAGGAGAAAATGGGGCTAGCATTATGAACTTAGGAGGTGTAAAAAAAGCATGTAGTATTTTAAACCGGGCTCTTGGTGGGGAAGCCCCCCAGGCTGTGAGTCTCAGATGGGGAAACCCAGAACGGGGTTTGTTTTTGGGCGGGCCCAAAAGCAGCAGCTGGGAAGAACAGGAGAATGCAGCACAGAGACCCCAGGAAGCTGCTGGTGAGACTGAAGGAAGACCTGGGAAGTCATGACCAAGGTGACAAGTGAAGAGAGTGTTTTTAAGAAGTAGAGACAGGAGGATGGGGGAGTTGATGAGTTCTGTGCTCGCCTCTACCCATGACCACCAAAAGCACAACTAAGTTACAGACCACCCACCCATCCTGGAGGACCATCAGCAGGCTAGCTAAATAGATCTTCTATAACAAAGGATATAAAGAAGCATCCATGGCATGACATGGAGGGCCCGAGAGGCAACCTGGGCTGGTCCCACAACCGTGTTGAGGGGGTTCCCTTTGTTCCCAATGTGTGGAGAGGTTTGATGACAAATGGGTGCTGGATTTTGTCCAATGCTTTTCCTGTACCTATTGATGTGGCCCTAGGATTTTTAGTATTCATTCTGTTTCAGTGGTGTATCATGTTAATTGATTTGTGGATATTGAACCAGGCTTACATCCCAGGAATAAATCGCACTTGGTCATGATGCCTGGTCCTTTTCATGCATTGCTCAATTCAGTAGGCTAGTATCCTGCTGAAGATTTTTGCAGCTATGTTCACCAGGGATATTGGCCTTCTTTTGTAATGTCTTTGTCTAGTTTTGGAGTCAGGGTACTGGTGGCCCCAGAAAATGAATTTGGGAGCCTGCCTTCTCCTTGAATATTTTGGAATAGTTTGAGGAGAATAGGTGTTAACTGCTCTTTGAACATGTGACAAAATTCTCCTCTGAAGCATCCGATTCAGGACTTCTGTCTGTTGGGAGTTTTTTGAATTCTGATTCAATTTTTTTAGTCGTAATCGATCTGCTCAGATTCTGTTTCTTGAGCACTCAGGGTTCTTGAGGTTTACACTCAGGCCAGCCATTTTCCTGGTGCTCAGCACAGGAGCCACATTGTACACAGTCGGTAAACAGGTAAGCAAATGGACGAACAAGCAAAAAAATCAGTGGCTCTTATAAAACATTCATGAAATGCTTTCCATACATTTCCATTCTCATACACAAAGTTAAGGGCCATAAGGAGGACCAGCAGCATGACTGTCACATGGGAACTTATCAGAAATGCAGGCTTTGGGGCACCCCTCCCCACACCTGCTGAGTCAGATCTGCACTTGGACATGATCTCCACTCATCTGTATGCATGTTAAAGTATGTGAAGCTCTGCTTCAGAGGGAAACTATTTGACAGCCATATATATATGGCATATATATGTAATATATATATATATGTAATATATATATTACATATATATATATGTATGTATATATATATATATATATATATATATATATATATATATATATTAATTTCTGAGCTTAATGTTCCCCCTATGTCTTTGGTATTTAATTATGGAACCAGAGAAGTTTTGCTAGAGAACAGATGAGATGAGCAGGCTCCAGATACAGCCCACTGGCCAGCAAGGAGAGATTTTGCTCTTTAATCAAGGATAAAATATCTGCATTCCCATATGGGCTCATCCTCTAATTCTCCTGTAGTGTTGATTGGCTCCAGTCTCCCCTGGGATGGCCAAGATTAAGGCAGGAAGGCCACCTTTTTAGGTAAATTGAGCAAGCTGAGTTTACCTCCACAGACTGCACTGGAAGCAAGGGGTGAGGTGCTGGGAGACTAAGAGAGTGGGTGGGAGGGTAGGTTGGTTTCCTTCTGGGAAGTAGCTCCTAGCCCAGCGCAGCAGCCAAGGACAACAAGACTGTAGTCTTTTCCCTCCTTGCTGCTGGCCCCACACTTATAGCCCCATGAAATTGGTTACCACCAGCCAGTTCTTCACAGACAGTCAGGGAGGACTCCACAGGGTGTCCAGGATTGTGATTGAGGAGCCCTGGCAGGGAAGAGTGGAAAACAAGGTTCTGAGTCCAAGCCTGAGTCATGCGTGTAAGCCCCTCACTGCTTTCCAGCAGAGTATGAATTTCCTCTGCCCTTGGCCAGGGCCCTGAGCCCAGCCTGCCAACCCTCTCCTGCAAGCTGGACCAGTGCCCACTAGCATTGGCCCCTCACCCCCACAGGGAGGAAGCTGACTCTGGTAGAAGAGCAGGTCCATTGTAAATGTCAGGGACACATGGCTTTATCAGTCAAAGAGCTCAGGGAATTAGCTGGGCTCCCCTGGCCTTTGCCCACCCCTTTGGCCTTCCCCTACCTCTCTGGCCTGCCACCACACCTCTGTCCTCCCACTCTATTCAGAGACAGGCAGAAACAAGCTGAGTTGGGTCATGATGATTCTGTCTTCAGCTGCAGAAGCTTGACTTTGTTACTGGTATAGTGCTGTCCAAAGCAAGGACCTCTCTGCCAGCTTGAATTTACCGTTTCTAATGAACTTCTGCCAGTCTGGAAGAGCAGATAGAAATATAATTCCATTTTAATTTTATCCAAGGCTGTAGGCCAAAATTTGAATTTGATAGAGAGATACAATATGGTTACAACAGGGGAAAAGTTTCTGGAGGTTCAGGAACACATTACAGATCTATCATCTGCAAGTTCTAGTGGTGTCTTCCAACAAGGCATTCTGCAAAGTGTTAACATGTCGATCTGGGTCCAGACCAAGAGAGACTCGGGCTCACCATCCATTAACTGGAGCTGCCTGTCGCTCAGTCACTTATCTGCTGGGGGTATCTTAGCAAAAACTGAATGCCATCATTCTCTGAAGAGTAAGAATGATTTGCCCCTCGCCTCACCTCAGCTGTGCAGAAGGCAATTGTGATCAGAAGCATTTGCAGGGAGGAAGCAAGGTGTTTTCAAGTGACTGCCAGCAGGAGAAAAAGTGGCTACAGGGGAGGAGGCAGGTGTGCAGGGCAGAGCCTGAGCTTAGGGTTGAGTGGGCCCTTCCCCTTCCCAAGAAGCTGGGCAATGGGGCAAGAGGTTACCCTGGTGGAGTTGTAGCTTCTCTAGGTGTAAAGTGGGAATAGTAGTTTTTACTACAAAAGTGTGTTGACTATATGAGGGAATATCCACAAAACACCTACTTCTGTGCCTGTGACACTGTTGGCATCAGTAAGTGTTAGTTCTCAGGATGGGTGTCTGAGCTTTCCCACAGAGATGAGGGACAGAGGAATGGGGTACCATAGTGACCTTTCTCTTGACCAGCTGCCTCAAGTCTGGTATTCAAGTGTACTCCCCTCCCACCTCCACATCTAGGTCCTTGAACATCGTGGCCACAGTCACTAGGGTCCCTAATGATGTTTTTTGTCAGAAGTGCCTTGGGGAGAAACATGCTGAACTCCAGCCCCAGATCTGAATGCACAGCCTGGACATTGCGTCCTCTTCCCCAGTCTCTGGCCATGCTGGGCTTCAAGAGAAGACTGAGTGAGTGTGTGTGTGTGGTGGGGGGAGGAAGAGGTACTGACAGGTGGGCTGGGGAAGGAACCTGAAGATGCATAGGCATCTGAAATTGGTGTGGTTGTCTCTTTCTAATTATAGGTAATTTGTTTTGTGGATGTTAAACCTGATGCTTTGATATGGGATATTTTCTTACACCAGACATTATAGTTTATGAAATTTTCTAAATAATATCAATAGAAACCCAACTTTAGGACTCAAACCTTCACCACATGATAGCACCTGAAACACATCTCCCTGCAGATATTTCTGGACTTCAACTTTTGAAGCCACCATTTCTATTTCAATTATCATAAACATATTAAAAATAAGTTTACAAATAATGTTTTTTTAATCTGCATATATAACTTTGTTTTTCATCTTAAAATTTTTTCAATGTTTATTTTATTAATTTTAGAGAGTGAGGAAGAGAACAGAGCAAGAGAGAGAGAAACATTGATCTGCTCCTGTATGTGCCCTGACCAGGGATCAAACTGGCAACCTGTATGCTTTGGGGTGATGCTCTAACCAACTGAGCTGCCCAGCCAGGGCTTATTTTATTTATTTATTTTTTTAAGTGAGAGGAGGGGAGACAGAGGGACATTCTCCCGATGTGCTCTGACCAGGATCCACCCTGCAACCCCCGTCTGGGGCTGATGCTCAAATCAACCAAGCTTTCCTCAGCACCTGGGGAGATACTAGAACCAATTGAGCCACTGGCTGTTAGAGGGGAAGAGAGAAAGAAGGGAATGGGGAGGGCAGAAATGTAGATGATCACTTCTCCTGTGTGCCCTGACTAGGGATCAAACCCAGGACATCTGCATGCCATACCAATTTTCTATCCACTGAGCAAACTGGCCAGGGCTATCTTAAAATTTTATAAAAGGTTTAAGATATTCAAAAAGGAATGACTACCCCTATATCTATTGACCAGTTTAATTTTATAGTTAAAGGTAACAAATACAAGGTATTTTCCTAGAATGCATGTTGATGAGATAATAATGCATGAGAATGAAAGCCAGAGCACGGTGAACACAGACCTCAGGCAGTGGGAGCCTGTGTAGGAAGGCAAGGGGTCAAGATGGGTATGTGGGTCACCACAAAGCTAGAGGGGAGTGTCTGGTCTCAGCTTTTGTAGAGAACGTCGTGAACCAAACTCTATTAAACAACTCTGCCTTCACAGTTCTACGAAGCTTCCTCTAAAAGATCTCAATTCCAGGATGCTCCTTGAGAGAAAATTCTAGACCTCTTCAAATCATAGGTCTAACAAAGAACACTTGTGCTTTCTAAGGTGACCCACTTCATTCTTCTGCTGACGAAGCAATTCAGATTTACACAGCAGCAGGCCCGAGTTAGGACGAGAGGTGCTAAAATGACTCATGTGCTCTGTCGTGTAGTTTTGGTACCTGCAAACATGGGAAGGCCAGGCTGTGTCTCTTCTATTTAGGCAGCTGATGAAGGGTTAAACCAAATCTGTAAGAAGCGCACAGTGAGGCCCGTGTGAGCAGCCTGCATATAACTTTATGGTATAGATAATTTCCTTTTTTCAAAGGAAAGGCATTTCCATAAAGTGAGTGTATTTGCTATACATCTGGTATCAGATCTATCCAAGATCCCAATAAAAAGATGACAACTCTACAGCTACCTTTATTTATGGTGTAGCTTCCATTATCATGCCAGCACATTGCAGTAAACCAGCGTCAGCCTCACTTTTATTGTATTTGTTCCAAGCCTGCATCTCAGGCAAAATGCCTGAGACGGGGAGGCCAAGAAAGTAATAAATAATATTGCAAGTACAGTCTTCCCTGGGCTTCGAGGTTCATTCCAGCAGGATCACCGTCGGTCCAAGGACAAGCCCCTTCTGCCTGTCCCCTCAGGCGTTCTTTCCTCCTGGTAGGGGCATTCTTCACAGAGGGGTGGAGTAATGCCTTTCACATGGACGGAGCCTGGTAGGAGCATGGAATCCAGAATCCATCACATCTTCTTGGGTAATAGCCTCCCAATTTGGGAAGAGGGAGGATGAAATTACTTCTCTCTCATGACATGGGCTTTGGGGAGCTTGTTGCTCAAGGTGCTATGCCTTCCACTAGTGAAGGGACAACCATCTGACATGAGCCAGACTGAATGAGCTCTTCCCAGTCCAGGAGCCTCTCTGGCCTTTGAATCACAATGACTCTTGTGCAGGGGAAGGCCAGGGACAAGGATAGAAAAGACAGGAAGTCCCTGGATTTCATTCATTTGAACAGTGGTGCTTAGGTTATTTCTAGGCCCAATAAGGAGACGCTCCTGCCTGACGTGCCACATCAGCAAACAGAAGCTTGGGTGGCTTTGGTGTTCATGCAAACCCTCTGCTTGACCAGAAGCATGATATGTCCCATCAGTCAGTCCCCAAATGTCAGGGCCAGCTCAGGGCTCTGTTCTTACTTCCTTGTTCTTTATTTGGTTTCAGTCTTTCTCTTCCTTGTTCTTTGTTTTTTTTTTCCTATGAAAGTTTCCTGCCTTTACCCCATTTTGCAGATCTTGAACCCTGGGGAACAGAGACAGCCTGCTTCACCAAATATTAAATAAAGTTTGTCTGCTTAATTCATGTTTTAACAGGTTAGACTATCACTAAGTTCCATCCATTGCTTGCAACCAAAGAACTTGGGAATCCAAACCCTGCATGTCTGGTGTGATTTTAGACAGTGCAACTCTAGAACAAATAAATATAACACAATCTGTTCTCAGGTGGTGGTCACATAAACTGGCCAGTTGAAGTCGCTGATATGGAGAGATGCGGTGTGAGTTCACATACCTGCACATGCACCTCTGAGCCACCTCCCAGCTGTGGCTTCTATGTACAATCGATTCAAGTTGCGAAATAGATCCTGGCTGGTACCCCCAGCTCCTGATGGTGTGTGTATTCCCCCTCCCACTGGAAAAAAAAATAGTCTTAATGTTGCTCTGTCCTTTCTGTAAAGACACTCCGAGGTGACTCCAGGGGCTGCTTTGTAAACTTCCTCATGT